>OX638368.1:37735792-38935792 GCA_951812925.1 Calliopum simillimum
GGTTAGGTTAGGTTAGGTTAGGTTAGGTTAGGTTAGGTTAGGTTAGGTTAGGTTAGGTTAGGTTAGGTTAGGTTAGGTTAGGTTAGGTTAGGTTAGGTTAGGTTAGGTTAGGTTAGGTTAGGTTAGGTTAGGTTAGGTTAGGTTAGGTTAGGTTAGGTTAGGTTAGGTAGGTTAGGTTAGGTTAGGTTAGGTTAGGTTAGGTTAGGTTAGGTTAGGTTAGGGTTAGGTTAGGTTAGGTTAGGTTAGGTTAGGTTAGGTTAGGTTAGGTTAGGTTAGGTTAGGTTAGGTTAGGTTAGGTTAGGTTAGGTTAGGTTAGGTTAGGTTAGGTTAGGTTAGGTTAGGTTAGGTTAGGTTAGGTTAGGTTAGGTTAGGTTAGGTTAGGTTAGGTTAGGTTAGGTTAGGTTAGGTTAGGTTAGTTAGGTTAGGTTAGGTTAGGTTAGGTTAGGTTAGGTTAGGTTAGGTTAGGTTAGGTTAGGTTAGGTTTAGGTTAGGTTAGGTTAGGTTAAGTTAGGTTAGGTTAGGTTAGGTTAGGTTAGGTTAGATTAGATTAGGTTAGGTTAGGTTAGGTTAGGTTAGGTTAGGTTAGGTTAGGTTAGGTTAGGTTAAGTTATGTTAGGTTAGGTTAGGTTAGGTTAGGTTAGGTTAGGTTAGGTTAAGTTAGCAATACCACAAACTCTCTTATTTTTTAAGTCTGTTCATAAACTCTGGCTCTTTATGGTATTTGTCCAAACTGAAGGATCCTGTCAGTACAGCGAATCTTTTAATGTTACTAAGGTGGTAAAAACGGCTGACCAAAGCATTTTGGTCAAGTTTTTCTCAAAGCAGGGCAGAGACATAAAAGATGTTCAATTGTTTCCTCTTCATCAGACTCGTGAGAGTTTCTGCACCAGTTGTTGGAGACTATGCTCAATCCTAAAGGCATAATGCCTAATTAGGCAAAGACCAGTCACAACTCTGGTCAAAAAAACTGCACTTACACCGCGTTGCGGGTAGTCAATGTTTGCAATATTCTGCTTTGTGAAAACGAGGCCAGTTGGGGACTGTTCCCAGCCTCTATACGCTACTGTGAACATTTGAAATTTCTTTAAAGAGAAGAAATGTTGAAGTGGTGCTGGTATTTTAATGTGTTGAACTTTTAAAAGAGCTCTATTTTTTGCTGTTCGATCTGCCTTTTCATTTCCTAAAATTTCGCAGTGCAATGACACCCACTCAAGAGAAACATGATTTTTTTTTTCGCTAAGGGAAGTTAAAGCGGTAAAACATGCAAGTACTTTGATTTAATACAGTTTGAGTTTAAGGTTTTAAAGGGGCCTGACTATCAAAGTATGTACAAAACGTTTGCTTTTTCTCTAAGGTAATCGACCACTTTGAAAATTTCCGCTTAAAAAAGCTGCATTGATCTGGTAATTTAAAAGAGTATTCTTCGCGTGAGTTGGGGACATAAAACCTGCTCCAACCCCATTTTCTGATTTACAGCCATCTGTGTAAACGTTTATAACTTCTGTTGGATAGTCACCTCGAAAGTTCTAGAATTCTCTAGACAGGAATGTAACCAAAAATCTTTTCTTCATAGAAAGCTTGGGAACCATGTGATCAGTAGTAATACTTTGATATTTTCTTTGTTACTGTGCTCGTAAGGTCTAAGTTTGAAGTTCCCTAATTTTAAAGCATTATTAGGCTGTACACGAACCTTCAAGGCGATTGCTGGAACCTTCGCGATGACTCTGTTAGAACCTTTTCTATTTTATAGCAGTTATGTATGTACGTAGCAAAAATCTTCTCTTAATTTTCAGATATTACATTTGCTAAGTTATAGCTCTTATATCGTACTATACAGCGTTAATTCGTGTCAAGTTTGATAGCACTGATGGTTCACCACAGCTGGCTGCAATTAATTTTTTTTTTTTGCTGTTTATTTCTGCACAATATCATATTTCTTGAGACTTTAAGCCAATATATATTTATTGAATAAAAATATTTCTCTATTAAATTTAACATTTAGTAAATTTGTACATGTGTGTATTTGTAAGAATTAAGTATTCAATTTGCAATGGACCACAAAATGCATTCGAGTTTAAGCACCCAAATAAAGTAAATTTCATGAAAACAAAAAAACACAAAAATCCAACCACAAAAAGCATAAACCTGTCTTACCAGCACACGGACCATAAAATGCATTAAGAAAAAAGTGCAGCTTGAAAAAAAAATTCATGAATGAAATCAAGAAATCTGTATTTTTTTGCTTTGTTCCACTGATGACCAGTATGGCAAGTGAACATGAGATATGTGCAACCAGAGACAAGTCTAAAAGCAGACAGACACGCTTTTGTTGGATGTGGCACTGTAACCATGTGCATCTTTTTGCTTATTTGTTTGTTTTTTCTTTTGCAGCTGTGGAGGTCTTTAAGTTTTGTAAGGCTTTTTGGGTAGATAACTTAAAAAAATTTAAGATTTTACAGTATATAGTTTAAATATTTCTTATTTTTTTTATTTTTTAATGTCAACTTTTTGTATGAACTCCATGAAAATAAGCACTTAAAATAAATTGCATTAAAAATAAAAACATTTTATATACATAATTCATCTTTTACTTAAACAGCATTTTTATTTTAGAAAAATGTTTACTTTTATCTCATATAATTCACTTTTTTTTTACCACGCTTCTTCAGCATGCCACCTATCAATTTGGCTCATTCTGGTTTATGGCCTTATGCTTATGCATAAATTTCTTATATTGAAGTCTTTAATGTTCTTTATTTTGTGCGCGGTACCCTGCAGTGCTTATGATGATGGTTTGTCTTGACGATCATCATCATCATTATCATGTAAATGTTATTCTTCTTCAGCTTCAGGAGAGGTAACATTGTAAAATCCCTCATGAAAAACAAAAACAGAAAAACACGTTTTTCACCGCTTGCCTTTTGAAGGGTTCCACAGAGATTTGTAGTTTTTGTGCAATTCTGCATAAAGATTTTTCGTTGCTGTTTTATTCATCATTGTTATATAAGCGCAAATATGGCAAATGAATAAGAATGAACCGTTTTTACTTTTTATGAATTTTTTCTTTTTTTTTGTGAAATTAAACGCCAATTTCAAATAAAATTTTAAAGAACTTTTCCAACAGGGTTTATTGCATAAGGTTACGATTGCACCTGAGGGCGGGGTCTAAAATGTTCCACTGAGGAGTTATAGAATAAGACTTATTTTCTGACTTGTTTTAGAAAAAAGCATTTTCCTGTATCACCCTAGTGTTTTAGAAAAACTTTTTTAAAAGAAAATTTTAGCTTATTGTATGAGCTTTTTAAGAGTGAATTTGATTCATAGGGCTTAAAAGTATTTCTGAACCCTTAAAGTTGATATTTAAACATTTTTTTTTTTCTAATTTTTTACTTTGGTGGCCATTTTAGTATTGAAAATGTCCTTATCAATACACCCTTTTATAATTTTTTTTTTTTTGGAATCCTTGTTAAATTTTGTTAAGTTTGGTAGTGCATTTGTCCTACTTAATCCTTAACCTTCGGCAGCGGAAATGCACGGTTGCAGTGTCTTTGGATATAGAAAAAGCTTTTGACAAGGCTTACCATAATGGTATTATCTATAAGCTTATGATGATTGGCATTGATCCGTCGTTCATAAAAATTTTACATAGCTTTTTAAATGATAGAAAGTTTTTTGTAAATATAAATCATGTTTCTTCAGAGTATGGCTTTATAAGAGTGGAGTCCCACAGGGTGCAATAATGGCTCCTCATCTCTATAGTACTTTCATTCACGATTTTCCGCATACTTTTAACGGTTCAACATGCATTCTTTACGCAGATGATTAGCTGGCTTATGCTCACGGTAACACTCCAGAAGAGGCTTTGAGTTTGATACAAGTACACTTAGAAAAAATTAACAGTTTTTATAAAGATTGGGGGATCAAAATTAATACAGCCAAATTGCAAGCCATTTGCATCAGAAACCCTTCAGGAAAATGTCACTGGAAAACAGTTCCTCAAAGTAAAAGGTTAAAATTATCACTAAATGGAACAACTATTCCTTTCAAAAATGAAATTAAATATTTAGGTGTAACTTTCAGCCGTCTGTTAAAATTCAATAAGCATGCAAATACCATTTTAAAGAAAGCACGCCAAATTTCTGGAATGTTTTCCAACTTATTAAGGAATAAATATATGCCAATAAACACAAAATTATTAATTTACAAGATAAGCATCCGTTCAGTGATAATGTATGGGTTTCCGATTTGGTTCACTATCTCACCAACAGTTGCACAGAGTCTTGAAAAATTTGAACGTAAAATTTTAAGATTCTGCTTATATCGCAACTTTGAATCTTTTACGAAAAGATACTCCAATTTCTATATCTACAGTCATTCTCGCATTGTCCCTTTGTGCAAATATTTGCTTGTGCATTTAAAAAAATGTGTTTACAAACTTCCCTATATAGAAAACGATTTGATAAATTAAGTATATATCTCTCTAAATGAATTTAATTGGTCTAGCTTCGCTTACATAACGCCTGTGGGCATTATAAACGAAAATCTTGATTTAGAATCTGGTATCAATCCCACATCACTTTTACCGGAATTTTTCACAAAAAAAGCCCTGAAACACACAGAGGCTAATATAAACTTAATGTAACGTCATTTTTAAGTGTATATATGTAAATAGTGTAAATAGTATTTATAGTTTAGTTTGTAGTTTGTAGTTATTTAGATTTAAGATTATTCGATAAAACATCAAAGATACTTCAAAAAGCCATGAGCAAGCTTTTGATTTTTCCATCAGTAATAATATTGCTGATAGCATTTTGCAAGACTCCACTGTAATAGAATATATTATATCAATTCTATGTATCCTTCCACCGTTACTATTTTTATTATGTACCATTGTTATTGATTTAAAGGGTCAATAAATTTACTAACTTACTTACTTGTCCTACCAACTTTTTCATTTTACGTCGGAAAAAACACTTTTCTATATAACACACGGGTTACTCGGATACGTTGCGCTGCTCTTTATCTACAAACGGATCGTTCTTAAAAAGTATATTTTACTGACTTCAAGAAAATTTAACGTGAATTCCAAAAAAAATTATAAAAGTATATATTAATAGGACCCTTTTTGTATTAAAATGAGCCATAGTCAAAAAAAAAGGAACAAAAAAAAAAAAAAAAAATTAAAATGTCAACTTAAAAGAACTTTGCGATATCGTTTTAAACCGTATAAAAAAGATACATTTTTAGAAAGCCCATACAATTAGCTGAAAGTTTTTTCTACTCAACGAAAATACACATAAATATTAGGGCTAGTAAATACAAGCGCTGAGCAAAATATTGTAGAATTCGTACAATGCACTGCACCTACAACCGAGAAGTCCCGAATTCGATTCTCGGTTCGGGCATGGTAATGGAGCTTATAAAATATCGATGTTTGCCACCATCGATGTTTTCGATGTTTTTAAAGAAAACATTGATGTACTATCGATAGTTTTTACTAGTTTACACGAGGAAAGAAGGAGCGAAACGAAAAGAACCCTTGTTATTGTTTCTCATATAAAACTAAAATATTTGGTTCAAAAATTCCCCAGTGTAAATTAGGAATTTCGGAATTTCCTTTCTGATTCGCAGAACGATGCCGGTACACAGAAAAATTACTAGGATATACTTTTTAGTACCAATATCAACCGGGTTCATCTGCAAAAATAATTTATTATATATGGGACGTTCTATGTCAACCGAGCAGTTCCTCAAAGTAAACGGTTTATAAAATTAAATATTTAGGTGTAACTTTCAGCAATCTGTTAAAATTCAATAAACATGCAAATGCCATTTTAAGGAAAGCACCCCAAATTTCTGGAATATTTTCCAACTTATTAAGGAATAAATATATGCCAATAAACACAAAATTATTACATAGTTAACAAGGTAAGCATCCGTTCAGTGATGATGTATGGGCTTCCGATTTGGTTCACTATCTCTCACCAACAGTTGCACAGAGTCTTGAAAAATTTGAGCGTAAAATTTTAAGATTCTACTTAGATCGCAACTTTGAATCTTTTACGAAAAGATACTCCAATTTCTATATCTACAGTCATTCTTGCATTTTCCCTTTGTGTAAATATGTATTTGCTTGTGCATTTAAAAGAATGTGTTAACAAACTTCCCTATATAGAAAACGATTTGATAAATTCGTTATATAACTCTCAAAATGAGTTCAATTGATCTAGCTTTGCTTACATATTGTCTGTGAGCATTATAAACGAAAGTCTTGATTCAGAATCTGGTATCAATCCCACAACACTTTTACCGGAATTTCGTAGTGAAAAAACCTCTTTGGTAAACGCTGACTTAAGAACGTTTAAGCACAAATTCCTTCGGTCGATTTTAATTTGCCTTACATGTCATTTAATATTTTATGCAGCTCCCAAATGAGTGGAATGATGAGCAAAATTGTTATTTTCTTAGTAACACCCTTGCCAGTTTTTTTAAATGTACAGTTTTCGGAAAATTGTAGTTTTTTGAATTGTTTTGTACTTTACAAAGCAACTTACCGTTTCTGGTAGTTGCTTTTGTATATTTCTGTACTCGTTTTGCGTTGTTTGTTTGATTCTCTTAATAAATTTGTGTGAGATAAGTATTGCGCTAACTCATCTTCCATTAGAAGGCGCTTATGGTTGTCGTAACACCTTCAATTTTGAACTAACTTCGATAAATGTTGGTTACTTTTTTTGAACATATATAAATGCCTTATGTGTCAAAGTGTTGCTTAAAAAAGACATTAAACTGTAAAAAACGAAATTTTTTTTTCCAAATTCCAACTTTCTTCTAAAATATTTTCACATATTTTCATTGGACTGAAGCTTTATTAAATATTTTTAGAATAATCATAGATTTTCCGTTCCAAATCAGTGAAAAAATGCAAAATCGGTTAAGAAAAAAACTGAGCCCCAGATTTTTAAGCGCACAAAGTCACCCAAAAACCGTTTTTTAAAGGTAACGATGCATTTAATTTACTCACTATTAGACATTCAATTATATAACATATAAAAAATATCGCTTATACTCTATAAGCTTTCTTAATTTGTTTTTAAATACCAAGAAGTTTTTCTTACACTTTCTCAACAAATACCTAAAGCAAATAACATTGAAATTTCCGAAAAAAAAGTGCAAAAAAAAAAACAAAAGTTGAAAAAAATCTATTGATTAACTTCCATACTAAAGTTAGTCGATGGCACGCAAGCCATGAACCCACGTGACCTTTTTTTAACCAAGCAGCCGAACAAGAACCAAATAACAAAGCAACCAATTTACAAACCAATCAACAAACCACCAACAATAGTAGGAGAAAAGAAAAAACAGCAACAACAACAACAAGACCGACAACAATAACAAATTTGCCATTAGAACTTTTGTTAGTTTTTCCTGTAATGCATACAATTTTTTAACATGATTTTTTTTTTTTTTTTCATTTTCTAATAAATGTTGAAGCTGTCAAAGCGTGTAAACATGGTTTTTTTGTTTTCAATTTCTTTCAAGTAATTCTTTGAAAAATAATGTTGCGTTGTATTGTGTTTTTTTGGCCGCTGCCGCTATATTTAATATTTAAAGAGGACAGCACAAAAAGCTGCAGGTGACAAGCCGAAAGAAAGCTGTGAAAGAAGTTTCAAGGTTTATCGTTGTCAAACATAGGCGGATGGGAACAGAGTGTGTCGAACTTAATTTAGCAAATATTTTGCGATTCTCAAAATTATTATCTGCTGAGTGGAAACTTATACTATTTCGAGAATATATGCCTTTTCGGATATTGCACCAATGAATAGTTTTTACACTTTAAACATATTTTGATTTGAATCTAATTCTTATTTTAGATAAAATTCGAATTTTGTCAACTTTTGCGCTATATTTCAAGGAAGGTTTACATTCCTTCAATATTAATAAATTTTTATTCAGGCATGTCGTGAAATCCGATTGATTTCAATTGGACGGTTCTAAGCATTTGATGCCAAGTACACTTTTTTTGTAAGATGCTTTCCTCTTGAGTAAAAAAAGATTTTTGCCTTCCGTGGGCGTTCAAAAGCCATAAACCCCCATTTAGCGTCCGAATCCCATCTCGAGTCATACATCATTTTAAAGCTTATAAATTATGCTTTAATTTAAAGACTTTTAAAAAAAATCGAAGGGGGCTTTTTTTAAAACAAATTCAAAAGTATTTTTAAGTGTAACAAATTTTTTTCACCAAGAAATATTTTTTTATAAAAAGAACACTTCAAAATGATTAGATTTATCAATTTACAATTTTTGAAAAAACACCCTTTTCATGAAAACGACTAAAAACGCTAACTTCAACACCCTGTATTTTAACAACAAATGGCACTAGGACCAAATTGTCCCGGATTGTTGTTCTTGCACACCGGATGTACCATATTGCCAAATTTGAGCGAAATCAGAGAAACAAAAATTTATACCTGGTACACTTGGCATGGAGTGCTTCATATACGTAAGTTACTCTGTTACTCTTTTACCCTTTTAGTCAAGCTATTTTCTAGAGTAAAATAATCTTACACTTTTGCCTTTTTTTACTATTTCTATAGAAACGTTTGAACTTTTTTATGATTGAGAGGCAATTTTCGTTCATCAAAAATAAAAATTTTAATGAGAGCAAAATATTCAATTAAATTTTTTTTTTTTTTTTTGTTGTCAGCTAAAATTATTTGAGAAACAAAAAGCAAATATACGTGCAAAGTATTGAGTATGCTCACTATTCAGAGTAACTGAGTGCACTTTTACCCTGTTACTCAGCTCGTTACTCCATATCGTGAATAACTCTATTATAAAAATATAATGCTGAGTGGTGCAAAGTGGCTTCAGATATGGGAAAATTACACTCAATTAGTTTAAATTTCAAAGATTTACTAACAAAGATTAAATCTAAAATCTTTGATAACTTCAAGGAAAGAAAAAAATGTTCTAAAATCTAGCTCAAATCGTTCTTAAATTAAATATTCAGAATTAAGCCCAATATAGCATAAAATCATCCCAAAATACGCCCAACTTGTTCGCAATTCAAGCTCAAATTTGGGCATAATATAAATTTTGATAATAAAGACCAATTGTACTCAATGCAAGCCATTTTGTACTTGTTTATCAAAAAAAAATAAATAAGCCCATTTTTTGCTTAATTCAAGCTCTTTTGAGATTGTTTATCAAAAAAAAAATTTTCATTTGTGTTTATTCTGTGTGTTTATGGTTCTCAATATGACTATGTCATCTACTGCTTAAATAATTCCTGCTCGACAGTCGAATTGGGTATTTATAATAGAGTAAATACTGCTGACATCCCATAATGGGGTGTAACGATGTACTGAGGTGTCTTTGGACATTTTGGTACATTGATTTTTGAAAATGAAATGACATTTCTTGCAAATGGGAATATTTATTTTTTTTATAAACAAGTACAAAAGGGCTTAGTTTAAGCACAAATGAGTTTAATAAATTTTTGATGAACAATCCAAAATTGAATTGAATTAAGCTCAAATGGGCATATTCACTTTTTTGATAAACAAGCGCATTGTTACTTGATATCAAGAAAATTATGGACAAGCTGAAAATCACACCCAAAATTGATTGGTTTGGGATTGTTTTTAGCTCAAAATTTTCTCCGTGTTATTTTGGATATTGTTAATTTGCGCAAGATCAATACTTAAGAAATTATCAATCAGATGGATTTCAAACAATTTATTAACATTTAACGGAATATATACCATATTATCTTCAGGTGATGGAGCCCTGGCTAAATTGCACAAATTGAAATCGCCAACAACACAAAAGTAATCATCGACCCTGACAGTAGATGATAACGTTATAATATTATCAACATGCTTGAAATAAAGATCAGCAGAACTTTTCGGTGGAATATACGATGCACAAACAATGATATCACCACTCGGATGACGAATGGTAACGCATAATTGATCCAAAAGTACCTCTAAGGTATCAATTTCACATAGCGATGAACATAAATCGATTCTGATAGCTATTAAAACACCTCCACCTCTCGAGCAATCAGTTTTATTAGCACTCCTGTCTTTTCGATAAACTTGGAATAAAGACTGATCAGCAACTTCTTCATTATAAAAATCCACATTAAGCCACGTTTCATTAAAAATGAAGACATCATAATCAGATTCTGCGATAAAGTTTCGTATAGCAATTAATTTTGTTCGAATGCCAGAGATATTTTGATTGTAAAAATTTAAAGCATTACGACTTGGACTCAGACCAGCTAAGTTTTGAGCTGAGTTTCCTCCACATCTGCTAAAAAAGTAAGGCCATAGAAGGCCATAGCGATGAGTTGAAAACCTCTTTGAAGTAGCAAGCCGGGATAGTTAACTTAAAGAAAATTCTATTCACCTTAGAAATCTCAACATCTTTTTTTAGTAGATGATGGCACTCTAAGCAAGTTTTATCAATATTAGTGCGTGATGAAATATGCTCAATAATATCAGCAGCTGTCACTGATGATTTGAAATAGGCGATGTGCAGAACTTTTTTCGAATCAGCAACATCAAGCTCAGAATCAGCGCAGTTTCCAACAACCAAGTTTTTATTTTTAGATTTGGTTGATTTTTTCTTGCGAACATCACTCCATCCATTTACTGACACAGAAGACCCACTAGGAGCATCAGCATCAGAAGGTGGCACATTTTTTAGAAACATCAGAGCCAGAATTTCCAACTACAGCATCAGAAACAGCAGTAAGCAGTAGCAGAATCCCCAACTTCAGAACCAGGGGCAGCAACAGTTACAGCAGCACCAGCAGCGGCAGTAGCAGAATTTCTATTTACAGCATCAGTAGCATCAGTAGCATCCGTAGCAGTAGCAGTATCAGCAGCAGCAGAAGTAGTCGCAGCAGCAGCAGCATCAGCATAAGAAAACATAGTAGACTTTTGACCAGATCCTAGTGGAAGCACAGAGGGCACTTTATCATTTTTGTATAAATTTAGCACAATTTAATATGGAAATTATTAGTTAACAGCTGTTGCCCAAGATTGTATGTTTTTAGGTTTAAGAGGCGTGACACCGCTTACTTTCCAATGAATGAAAGAATAATATTTATTCATGTTACATACATATACATCGAACTTCATCCATCTGCTTCAAATCGTTGCAGAATTGTGATGAACTTTATCATTCATATACACGGTGCTTGTGGGAGAATTTAAATCAAATTTTGATGTACCTCGGATTTTTTTGTAAATTTTTATTATAGATGTCAATAGAAGTTATTCTATGCAAAAAATAAAATTATAGAGGTGGCGCTTTTTTAAAGATAATCCCTTTTCCAATTGGGACATTTTCCCATACAAAAAAATAAATTTTTTTTTTTTAACTACATTAAACAAAAATCAAAATAATCACATTCGATGTGTTTTGCGATGCTTCACGCGAATCCGACCTCAGAATTGCTCTATCGTATATAGTTTTTGAGATATTCAAATCTAAAAGCCGAAAAAAGTCGTTTTTTGCCATGTTTTGAAGCTATATAACTATGTAACATATCATTTATTCGTTAAATGTGGTTAAAATACTTGAAAGTCATGATCTTTTCCTTTAAAATCTAATTTAAATTATGTTTATATCTTCATGCTTCTAAGAGATATCGTAGACCGAAATATTGGCTAAACGGGTTTTTTGCACTATTGTGTCTTTTTAGGTTAGGATATCTTTGACGAAAAAAAAGATATCAACATAATTTAAATTAGGTTTTAAAGGCAAAGATTAGGACTTTAAAGTTGTTTACCAGATTTGATGAAACTAAAATTTCTTTCACATTTTAAGCATGTTTAACGAACCGACCATTTTAAAATTAAGCCGTATGGCATACACGTAACAACACTCGGGGTGTCAAACGGTTGAACTTACAAGTAGTCGGTTCGTTAAACATGCTTAAAATGTGAAAGAAATTTTAGTTTCATCAAATCTGGTAAACAACTTTAAAGTCCTAATCTTTGCCTTTAAAACCTAATTTAAATTATGTTGATATCTTTTTTTTCGTCAAAGATATCCTAACCTAAAAAGACACAAAAGTGCAAAAAACCCGTTTAGCCAATATTTCGGTCTACGATATCTCTTAGAAGCATGAAGATATAAACATAATTTAAATTAGATTTTAAAGGAAAAAATCATGACTTTCAAGTATTTTAACCACATTTAACGAATAAATGATATGTTACATAGTTATATAGCTTCAAAACATGGCAAAAAACGACTTTTTTCGGCTTTTAGATTTGAATATCTCAAAAACTATACACGATTGAGCAATTCTGAGGTCGGATTCACGTGAAGCATCGCAAAACACATCGAATGTGATTATTTTGATTTTTGTTTAATGTAGTTAAAAAAAAAAATTTTATTTTTTTGTATGGGAAAATGCCCCAATTGGAAAAGGGATTATCTTTAAAAAAGCGCCACCTCTATATTTTTATTTTTTGCATAGAATAACTTCTATTGACATCTATAATAAGAATTTACAAAAAAATCCGAGGAACATCAAAATTTGATTTAAATTCTCCCACAAGCACCGTGTATACGTTAAATAGTTTTTGACATATGAATGGGTTTTTTTGAAAGTGGAATAAGTCCACTTTTTCATAAACTGAGATATTAAAGGGTTTGCGTACGGCTCAATTTAAAAATATTGGCACGCGTTATTAAACTGGTGTTAAGTGGTTACCACTGTAAATTAATCAAATTTTATTATGCTGTAAAAATTTTTACAAGTGTAATAGAAAAGAGTTGAGTTTTTTTGGGCTGAATGGACTTATTCCACTTTCATTTATAATAAATTTAAAAATTTGTTATACTTTTGTATGATTTATTCCATTTTTACTCAGAAAATATTTTGTAAATTAAAGCAAAGGAAAATTAAAACTTAGAAAAATTTTACTTTAAAAACTGTTGTTGTTTCTTTTCTTTTCTTTTTGCTCAATAAGGGCTCTGAAAATTAGTTACAACAACAACAAAAACAAAAAGTTCTTGTCGGACCTACTTTCGGAGGTATAGCCATCGGGAGAATGAGATATATCTTTTTTAAAAATTATTATAAGTTGGGAACCCCCGAAAGGATTTTAATAATATTGTGCCATACGAAATATATGTTAATTTGCTACAAAATTGATTCGCTAAAAATTTTAATCCGAGTCGTGGTTTTAGAGATATTGCAGTTTTTCAGAAATTTTGACCATTTTTTTTTTTTTAATGCACTATTTTTCCAAAAATTGTATCATTAATGCATAGTTTTAGTAACATATTATAAAAGCCCAATTTATAACCTTTCATTTGACATGTCACTTGTACCTCATTTTTTGCATTATCATATATTTTAAAGGAAAACAAAAAAGTGAACCAAAGAAATTTTCATGAAATTTAGGAAAACATTACAAGAACAACAACAATACCAACTACAAAAATAACAATAACAGCAATTAAAACAACAAAAACGATGTTTTAGATAGTTTTCGATTAATTCTGATTCCTGTAGACTCTTCCGATGTTTTCCAATAACTTACTTTTTTGCTTCCCTATAAAAAAATACGTAATGCAAGAAATCAAGTACAAATTATATGTCAAATGAAAGGTAATAAATTGGGCTTTTATAATATGTTACTACAACTATGCATTAATGATACAATTTTTGGAAAAATAATGCTTTAAAAAAAAAAAAATGGTCAAAATTTCTGAAAAACTGCAATATCTCTAAAACCACGACTCGGATTAAAATTTTTAGCGAATCAATTTTGTAGCAAATTAACATATCTTTCGTATGGCACAATATTATTAAAACCCTTTCGGGGGTTCCCAACTTATAATAATTTTTATAAAAAATATATCTCGATCTTCCGATGGCTATATCTCCGAAAGTAGGTCCGACAAGAACTTTTTGTTTTTGTTGTTGTTGTAACTAATTTTCAGAGCCCTTCTTGAGCAAAAAGAAAAGAAAAGAAACAACAACAGTTTTTAAAGTAAAATTTTTCTAAGTTTTTATTTTCCTTTGCTTTAATTTACAAAATATTTTCTGAGTAAAAATGGAATAAGTCATACAAAAGTATAACAAATTTTTAAATTTACTATAAATGAAAGTGGAATAAGTCCATTCAGACCAAAAAAACTCAACTCTTTTCTATTACACTTGTAAAAATTTTTACAGCATAACAAAATTTGATTAATTTACAGTGGTAAACACTTAACACCGATTTAATAACGCGTGCCAATATTTTTAAATTGATTTAAAAGCAAAATCTTCTGCATAGCAGCAGATGAAAAAATGGACTTATTCCACTTTCAAAAAAATCATTTTTGTAAAAATGTTTTTCATGAAAAATTCTTTTGAGTAATTTTTGATGAAATCGTGGTCTAACGAGCCTGTAATTTTCAATATAAAAAGAGGACATATTTAGCTAGCTATAACTACCATAAACTCAATTTTTCCGGAATTGGACTTATTCCACTTTCAAATAAACCCATTCATATGTTGAATTTCTTTTTTGAGGTGGCACTTTTTCCAATGAATGTTATTTGACTCCTTTACATTGATATCAAAACTCATTCAACTGCGACAAAAGTGTCTAGAGATATGATAAAATATGTTTTTGGGGGAGTGGCACCGCCCACTTTTTAATGGATGTTGTTTTTACTTATGCCCTTTACATTTGTGTTACTGAAAATAGCAAGAAAATAAAGAAAAAACCATTAAAATTTCCACTTTTAAAGAAAATTATAATTGTTAATTGCTTCTACGTATTGACTAAACTAAAAGCCTTAGATATATTATGCTGAAAGGGGATCAGGTATAAAGTAAAATTGTTATTCCAATTTAATATAAAAAATAAATTAAAAAACACGCAAAGCAATTTCTCGCTGAAAAAACTTAGCGGCCTGGACTAAAATATTCACCACTTAACTCGTAAATTCCAAAGATGTCTCCAATTGTTACAAAATAACAATCAATCTTCGAAATTTCTCTATTTAATTTATGTTGGAAAATTTTCTATTCTTTAGAATGACAGTCACTTTCAGTTCCTTCCTGAAAGAAGGAGGATACTTGAAAAATGAAAATGAACTTTTATGTTGTTTATTTTGCCACCCAACATGGTTGCACGCACGCACCCATGGCAGCAGCAATCAATTGATGAGGCATTTGACTGTAACAACTGGCGAGTGGCACTTGACTTGGGGTAAATGGCTTAGAAACAATATACGAAACACACTAAAATAGCAACAATAAAAATAACAATATTAAGAGTTTAAGGGGGCTACAACAACTCAAATGATTGCATGCAACAACCAAGGACAATAAAATGTTTTGAAACGTTTTTTGACTTATTTATGTATGAATATTTCTTATTTAGTGCTCAAAAGAAAACTTTTCATTAAAACTTAAGTGTCGCATTAATATTCAGTTTGACAACAACATAAATGTTAAAAGAAAGACAGACACCAGCAAGCAAGCACTTAAACATCAAATTAAGTTTCATGCTCAACATGTCGTATGAGTAACATGTAATTTTAATACGCTAAGTTCAAATTGATTATCTTGAAACTTTATGCTTAATTTAAAGCTTTTAAGCTTATTTAAGTCATTACAATGAAGCTCAACAACAACAGCACTAAGTAGCAACAACACAAAAAATTTATTGTCTATGTGCGTGTGTCGTGCATTTGTGTGTGTGTCTGCATAATTCTTGTATTGAAATTTTTGTGTTGTTTGTTTTGATATCTCCTTCAATGGCGTTGCAAGTCGTATTTAATAGATATACCCTACACTTTTTGGATACGGATTTTATGAATCGTGGCAAATTTTTGTTGCGCACTTTGTTTCAGATTTTTCAGGTGTTCTGCAAAGTTTTAATCTCTTCTATTTTTAAAGGTTTCAGCATTACAAAAAAATTGTGAACATGTAAAACAAAAAATATTTAATGATATTCATAAAATCCTAAAACTTTGATTAGGTCAATAATGTTCAGAAAGTCTAAAACTTAGAGAAATTCCGAAATTGTCAAAATATTAGGGGAAAAGTGCCGCCTGCGGGCATGGTTCGGGTGTGGGCACCCACCGTAACTTTTGACAGAAAACATATGCTGCTGTTCTGACAAATGTTAGGCGCGTGTTATGACAGCACGAAGTTTTTGTGCATTAACCGGAGCAAAGAGACGCATATATACTTTGTGCTGAGAAGAAAATAATTTTTGAATAAGTGAAAGCCAACACAAAAGTTTTCATCAATCATTTTCCAATTGCGATTAATCGAAGTGAATCAATCGGAAAGCTGAATGCAATCTGTATTTATGAAGTAAATTTATAATATTTTGTGATTCAAAACCGAATGCAACAAAAATGTTCACACAACACAATGTACTTATTGCTTTTCAAAGTGGCTGTCAAAGTCGAGTGTGGGCCCCGAATTGTTTCGGGTGTGGGTACCCCTCTTTTTTTATTTAAAGCGTGTGTTTTACTGAAATATTGTCGTGGATGCCAACATTTCTAATTCATATGGTGTTCTTATACCTTTTTACGCTTTTTTTAGTGGATTGGAAAAAACCAATAGGCCCTTTAAAGATATCAAAGAAAAAAAGATGTTTTCATAAAATGTGGGTGGTAAGGTGGCATACCACTTTGCAAAAAATCTCGGTATTGAGTTTCCAGACAAGTAGACTGAGGAGCAGATAGCTAGAAATTACGTCACCAAGCTGGCTAGAGCTGCAAAACTATTGATGTGGCACTGACGTCGAAGACAATCAAGTCCGTTTTCAGTGCAACAGGCATGATGCCATTCGATCCGGACTTTTTCAGTGACGCTGATCTTGTTGAAACTATTGAGCAGAATTTGTTGAATTTGAATGTTTCCAAAGTAAATAAATTTTGCTTTCTTCTCCATTCGATTGCGTTTTGCTTAATATTTTCCCATTTTTAGCCGATTTTCTAAGGGTGCCCTCAACCGAACCAAAAAATTTTTTTTTGTCAAAAAATATCACTTTACTATTTATTTGATATAATTTTTCCAACTGACGAAACCAATTTACTTTCTTCACCAGTAGTTAGCTTGGGTCTCTAGCTTTTCATTGATACATATGTCTGCATAATATACATTTGGTCAAAAGTTATGAGTCGAAAACAAAAAGGTGCCCACACCCGGTACTCTTCCCTAAATATGTACATTAGGCCGGGTCAATTTGTTCGGGAGGCAAAAAATTGACAAAGAGCATAGCAGGAAAAAAAACTGTGGAAAATTTTAAAAAACATTGCCCAAGAAACCATGGGTCTAGAATCAATTTCGAGCCGCTCTAAATTGCGCTGAAGTTTGGATGTGTGCTAAGTACTTTAAAATACAATAAGAAAATGAAAAAACTCAAATTTTTTTATTCTTCTTTCATATAAAATTATTAAAAGTATTTGAATTTTTTCTTTTTTTTTTGATTGTATTTTAAAGTACTAAGTACATCAAAACTTTAACGTAATTTTCGGCGGCTCGATATTGAGTTTTGACCCATGGTTTCTTGGGCAAATTTTTGTAGAATTTTCCGTAGATATTTTGTTGCTATACTCCTTGCCGCAAAAAAATTTGACCCGACCTAATATACATATATTATAAATACGAAATGGTCGAAAAATTATGATAAATATCCAGAAAATCGAAACATATTGGCGAAATTGAATATATTGGTGAAGTCCGAAATTATCGGAAATGACCTATTATAGTCAAAAAATGCCAAGATATGTTGAATAATTCATAAATGTTGATTGCTAGGAGATATTGGATAACTTCAGATATTTTTGAGAAACGTTGAGTTGTTGAAAAGTAATGACTTAAGTCTATAAAAAGGTTTGATAAAGTCAAAAATTTTTGAAAAATATTTTTATAATTCGAAAAATGCTGGCATGTCTAAAAAAAGTTTGAAATTACGAAAATACGAAATTTTCGATGGATATTCATTGAACCAATAAGTGTCGAAAAATGTTGCTGAGTCCTGAAATTATTAAAAAATGTTGTGAAATGCTGTAAAGAAATTCTGAAAAATTATTTAAAAATTAGAAAACATTGAAAATGCGGATAATATCTATTAATACATATTGATAATATTCGAAATTTTATATACATATTCATCAAGTGCTCAAGTACTGACAATTGCGGCTGGGTTCTGAAATTTTTGAGAAATGTTGAAGAAGTCGTAAAATGTTGCTTGAATTCAATATTATCAACAAATGTTGATTTTGTTTATAAACAACAGTGGAGATGTTTACTCATCAAAAATATTTAGCAACAACATTTCTTTTTACTGTAAAGTATGCACACATATTTTTAGGGGCTTAACATAGTTGGGCTTGACCGACTCGAAATTAACGCGTTTTTATTTTGTTTTGTTTACATGGCGTGCACGCGATCCTTCTTCCGTTGGCTGGTAAGCGAAACGTCAAGCATTAACTTGAGTGGGGGCAACCAGGCATAACTGAGCATTCAACTTTTAACCACACGGCGCGCTTTCGTGTTAACGACTTTAAGTACTCGCGCTGGCTGGCTGTTTGTTTGCATTTAGTAAATACGCTACTGCTGTTGTAAGTCCACCCATCAACGGTGTGGTTTAGTAAAATGTGAGTTTGTATTTGTGATTTTTTTTATGATTTTATATTCAATGTTACAGCCTATTAGCCATTTGTTAATTTTGGTCATAATCTGTGTGATTATTTTTGGCAAATAAACGCCATTCATCCCTCTTCTCTGTTTTTTACGTTTTGAGTGATAGTCGATTTTTTAGTGTGGGATGTGTGAAAATGTATTTTTTTTTATGTATTTCGCAGACAGCTTGGCGACAATTTGTGAACGCAAGTTTGCTATTTTTTTTTCATTTATTTTAGTCACAGCGCTTAACTTATTTGTAAATGTTTGTTTGTAGATATGTATGTATCTATTTATGATTCTACAACGCTTTTTATAACTAAAACTTTGTTCGCTGTTTTAGCAGTATTTTTTTTTTTTTGCATAATTTGCGTATTTGTAATTTATGCTACAAATATACTTAGTTTTCTGTATATTTCTTGCTATAGCAATATTTGGCTAACAGTGTTTGTTTTTGCTAACGACGCAGTCATAAGCATTTGCTTTTTTGTAGCTGCTTTTGGTCATTACTATCAGCGTTTAATTTTGGCTGACATTTAAAGCGCTCTAAGCTAAAAAAAGTTTACAACTTGTTTTTTTTTTTTTTTTAAATTTGTTGCTTACTTTGCTAACTAACGAGCATAAGGTCAAAAGTTCAAATATTTTTGTTATCAAAAGTCAGTAAATCGTTGACTAAATGTTTTTTGCATATCTGGGATTTTTTTTGCTGCTGATGTATTTTATTTTTATAAATATTTTATTGGCTTAAAGATGAGAAATATTTTTTAAAACGAGCTTCTTAAATAAAATATAAATTTTTCTGTTAAAAGGGGATCATGATTTTTTAACTTTAAGATTTTTAACAACAAGTAATTACCCATAAATTGGGCTCAGCTATATACAAATAGTCATATTCAGAAAAAACTAACATCAAGAACTTTTTCAAAGTTTTCAAAATTGGCGGAGATATAGTTCTTTGAATTTTGAAGCAGGTATATTTTTTTCTTACAAGCTGTAGCTTTAGTTTTGCTTATCAAATATTAGATTTTAATATGTCAAACGATTTGTCTCAAAACAAATTACATACAAGCCTAAAAACTAAAAAAGAAACAAATTTTTCTTTTAAATTTTTCTAAAAAAAAAAAAAAAATTTAAGTCATGTTTTATCTTTATTTTTTCCGTTTTCTGTCCAAAATGTAGTCTCCTAATTTCTGCTCAGGATCACCAGTGGTTCTACAGGTAAAAAAAAAATTTAAGTTCATTTCCGCAATTTCACTACTATACTTCAAGTAGTCTATTTAGTTAAAATTTCTAAAAAATAATACATTTCCAAGGACTTGTTTTTGACTTTCCCTTGACTTCTATGTAAAAGAAGCCAAAAGAAGCTTCACCAGTTTCAAAAACTGATTCTGAAGCTTGCCACCCGTGCCGATTGTCCCCTTCGCCCCTAACTATGCCCCAGATGGTTCAACCCTACAAGCATTATAACATAAGCTGAAAGTACTCGTTAGATGTTAAAAAGGCGGAAGTCAGCCAACAGAAAATTTTCTAAATTTTGAAGCATAAAATTTTCCATTAAAAAATCATAGCGAGAGGACCGTTTTTTTCCGCCGTTTATAAAGCCAAAAAATAAATTAGGAACTACCACCAGAATTTTTGGAAATAATGACTTAGGAAATAAAACCAAAAAGTGTTTTGGAAATAATGCCAGAAATTTCATGGCATTAACTTTTGGAAAAAAAAAGCCAAAAATTAGCTGGGAAATAAATTTTTTGTCTTATTTCCAAAACAAAATGGAAATAACGCTAGAATTTTGTATGGAAAATTTTCTGGCGCTATTACTATGGCGTAGTTTCAGGGAGCCTTTTTTTGGCTTTCAAAAAGTTTATATGAAGCAAAACACGCCAAGTGTAGCAGGTTTACATTTTTTTTTGTCTCCGATTTCGTTCAAATTTGGCAATATGGTAGATCCGGTGTGCAAGAACAACAATCCGGGAGGATTTGGTCCTAGTACCATTTGTTGTTAAAATACAGGGTGTTGAAGTTGGCGATTTTAGTCATTTTCATGAAAAGGGTGTTTTTTCAAAAATTTTTAGCTTACACTAAAGTTTGTAAATTTATAAATCTAAGTTACAGGTCCCATTAATTTAAAGTGTTCTTTTTATAAAAAAATATTTCTTGCTGAAAAAACTTTTTTTTTTTACCAAAATTTGTTACACTTAAAAATACTTTTGAACTTTTTTTAAAAAAACCCCCCTTAGATTTTTTTTAAAAATACTTTAAATTATAATTTATAAGCCTTAAAATGATGTATGACTCAAGATGGGATTCGGACGCTACATGGGTGTTTTTGGCTTTTGAACGCCCGCTCAAGGCAAAAATCTCTTTTTACTCCAGAGGAATTTTGGAATTTTTTGAAAAGTTACAAAAAAAAAAATTTTTTTACTTTCAATTACACAGGCTTACAAAATAAAATAATGTCATGGCGTTTTGATCAGACTATGTGTTTCCTAGGGACTTTGACGTCCTGAATCCGAATCCGGGGTCTGTTTTTTTCTAGAACGTCTGAGAAAAAAAATTTCAAGGTCATATGGAGGTCAAAAGAGGGTTCTTGTGTCGTTTAGTGATAAATTCGCTAAAATTCTGAAACTAATTTTTTATCATTGAATTCTTAGTCCTTTAAAAGGGTATCAAAAAGGGTATCTCGGACCTAGTTACAGAGATATAGCCATCGGAAGATCCGGATATATCTTCAATAAAAACCGTTATAAGTTGGGAACCCCTGGATTGATTTAAAAAATATTGATGTCATATGAAAGGCATTTTGCAACCTACAAAAATTGGATTCATAGTTTTGGAGATATAACCTTTTTTGAAATTTTGAGAAATTTTTCAATTACAACAACAAATACATTAACAACATCAGCAACAACAACAACAACAACAAAATACCTTTCATATGACATCAATATTTTCTAAATCCATCCAGTGGTTCCCAACTTATAGCGGTTTTCATAGAAGATATATCCGGATCTTCCGATGGCTATATCTCCGAAACTAGGTCCGAGAGACCGTTTTTGATCACAAATTCTTTTTAAGGACTAAGAATTCAATGTTAAAAAATTAGTTTCAGAATTTTAGCGAATTTATCACTAAACGACACATGACCATTTTGACCTCCATATGACCTTGAAATCTTTTTTCTCAGACGTTCTGGAAAAAAACGGACGCCGGATTCGGATTAAGGATGTCAAAGTCCCTAGGAAACACATAGTCTGATCAAAACGCCATGACATTTTTTTTTTTTTTTTTTGTAAACCTGTGTAATTTTTGCGAAAATTTTTAATAAAAAAAATTTTTTAAAAATTATTAAAAAAAAAATTTTAAAAAATTCCAAAAAAATTCACACGTACTCCTTAGACGATTCTAAGCATTTTTTGCCTAGTACACTTTTTACGTAAGATGCTTTCCTCTCGAGTAAAAAGGGATTTTTGCCTGCCGCAGGCACATCGGCTCTACCATACTGCCAAATTTGAGCTAAATCGGAGACAAAAAAATTTAAGCCTGGTACACTTGGCGTGTTTTGCTTCATATATATAATGGTCATATTATTCTTCCTTAGTGCTAACCCTATCTCTATTTCAAATTTCATAAAAAGCGATGCGGTGGCTTAGCCGTAAGAGCGCTTTTTACGTTACGTGGCACCGTCCACTTGAAAACATAATGGTCATATTATCGTTCCTTAGTAGAGTAACTTCGGGTAATGTGATATAGGCGGGTAATGTGATATACCAGCATATTTCCTTAAATAAACAACTCTCGATAATGATTTTTTCGTCAACACCACAGTAACTGAAAAAGAAACGTGCTGCAAGTTTTTGAGCGCCCACCTTTATTTATTCTGCCTTCAGTGTGGTAAAATCGATTTTGCAGTGAAAAAAAAAACTTTATTTGCGTGTGCTTTATGTTAGGATCTAGCCTAAACTAAAATTGATATCATAGCCGCAATAGGTAATTCTGCTAGTGGGTGAATATACCTAAACATAAATCAATTGAATTTTTTATTTGCTAGAGTGTGTTTTTCAAAAATAACCTGATTGTTTTAAAACTGAAATTCGGGTAATGTGATATATACTTATATATACTTCTGGCATCGAAAATATTTGATGTTCCACTTGCAATGCAAAATGTTTGGCACGATGGTCTTTTGGCCCAAATCTAAAACGTTTTTCCTTATTAACAATTTGTTGGTCCAACATTTTTATATAAAGGTCACAGTTTTTAAGAAAAATGAGCTAAAGCTTTGTAAAAGCGATTTTAGTAATGTTTATCACTCCTTACCTGAAGTAAAAGTTCCACAACTAAAGTTTCTTCATAACACGATGATCTTTTTGCCGAAAATGCAATTTGTTGGGATATGGGATATAGTATATCACATAACCCGCCAATTTTACTTTTTAACTTTTTTTGCCTTTTTTTAAATTTTTTTCAAATAGCTTAAGATTGTCTGACGCTAAAAAACTCCAAAATCATAAAATACTGCACAATACATCAATAAAACATAATACATAAAGTTATAGCAGCTACGCTTTGAAAACTACGATTAATTTAAAAAACAAAAATGCCTATATCACATTACCCGAACTTACTATACTTACCCTATCTCCATACCAAATTTCATAAAAATCGGAGCAGCGGTTTAGCCGTGAGAACGGTATTTGCAATTGGGGGCGTAATGCCGCCCACTGAAAAGCATAATGGTCATGTTATCATTCCTTACCGTTAATCCTATCTCTATATCTTCACTTAAATTGATGCAAGGGTTTAGCCGTGAGAGCGTTTTTTCATTTAGGGGCGTGGCACCGCCCAATAAAAAACATAATGGTCATGTTATCATTCCTTAGTGCTAACCGTATACCAAATTTCATAGAAATCGATGTAGTGGTTTAGCCATGAGAGCGCTTTTTCCATTTAGGGGCGTGGCACCGTCCACTTCAAAAAATAATATAATCCTATGCACTCCTCACAACTTTTCCAACAAATCGGTTGAGATTTAGGTATAGACACAGGGACTGAACCGATTTCGTTTGCCTATTTTATATAGATATACATGTAGATATGTATTATTTAAAATACTTGTTTGAACGAATTCAAACATTTTCGAAAAATTTTTTGCTGATGAAAGCACCATCTTTAAAAAATTGTTATTTTGCGCCATGGCCTTAAGGATTTTATATAAATTTATATAGATTTAAGAAGCAACGTATTTAGAGGGTTTCTCTCATTAGTCCATTTTTCGGTAGAAAAATACGTTAGTTGGTTATATTTATTACATCATAGACGAATATGAAAACAAATCATTGTCGGAAAGTGAAAAATATTTTGTTAGGTCTAAAAAGTATGCAATGGCTCGTTTTTAGTAATCTTAGTACTAAAATGTACTTAAAATACTTAGTACTTTTTGTCAAATACCAGAGATCTAATTTGTTTTCACAGCCTGATTCATTATTTTTCCTAAATATGTCTAAACCTGAAGATTGATTCAGAAATATCAAAGCCATGGACAATTTAACAAGCAGTATCGTCCAATTTGAATATTTTTAGCACCCGCAAAAAAAAAATCTCAAAATCGTTTTGGTTTTGATTGGCCAAAGAGGCTGTCGCTCCTGGAAGCATGCTTTAGAGGTGGCATAATGTTATTATGAGAGAGACATCCGACCTTTGGTTACATTCAAAATAATTCCTCGATATTTACAGCAAAAATGCTGAGTTTAAAGTTTACCGCTGCGTTGTCCGCTTTTTTTTTTAAACTTTTTGAAAGTGCAATATAATGCATATAATTAATCTTTGAAGAAAAAAATGTTATTGTAATAAAAAAATGCACATTGTACATCCAACTAAAAGTTTACTTTATTAATACTTTAATGAAGTTTCCCAATTAAACGCCTCTTCACTTCATTGAGCAACACTTTAATTGAAGTCCCGACAAAGTCATATTGTGTCATATCTGCCTGGCATGCACATTTACACCATTCTCGCTAATCTGCAACAGCGCAAAGGCAACATCTCAGATGAAGAAAACACCTACTTAAGTGTTGCCAACTTTATGCAAAATTAACAGCAAAGGAATTTGTGAAAATGATTTATGAATCTTATGATTAAAAATGCAAGCCAATGCAGAAAAAGTTAAGAAATAAAAAACGAAATCCTATGATAAAGAGACTTTCAACAGAGAGTTTTTTGTTTCTTTCTTAAGCACTACAATTGAATGCCGTGACAAGCTGTAAGATGTGATAAATTTTGCTCTATCTAGCAAAAGTTGCATGAAAGATATAAAGATGCAAAGATATGCGCCTCATTAGCGCACTCGTATCTTGCGAACAAACAATTTTAATCCAATTTCACAAGCGTATCAAAAAAAAAAAAAATACATAAAAAAGAAAAAAAAACATAGCCGGGGCAGAGTACAAGTTGACGATGAAGATGACGACGTTGCAAGCATTGCTGGCCCACGTCTTCCTGTGTTATGATGCTGTTACGTTTGTCTGTTGTAGATAGAAAACGTTTGACCATTGAACGGAGGCCACACAGTGGAGGTTATCATACATTTTTCTTTGCAGAAGACTGTAATACCTCAAATTTATAAAGAAAATGCTGAGAACACTTTTATTTATTTATTTATTAATTTATTTATTTAGTTCCTTCCTAGCACAACAAGATATATATCTTATAATTATAGTACTAGTCACATGGCGACAAATTAATACATGAGATGATTAAATACAAGTTTTAAATATAGTTCACATACTTATAGAAATAATATATAAAAATAAAAAAAAATAAAAAATTTGGTGAAAATTACAAAAAAATAACTTAAACTAAAACCTATTATTGCAGCTGTGCTAGATGGATAAGCAGTTTATTTTTGTATTGCACGAAGTTGGGAATGGATCTTAAGTTTGATGGCAGAGCGTTCCAAAGACGTATTGTGTGTATAAAGAATTGTCTTTCGGATGTCAAGCAAGAATAGCGTATCTGAATTATAGACTTCGAGCGAGTAGATCTCGAAAAAGTTAGTTTGCTATAGAGATAAGAAGGTTGCATCGTGTATATCACTTTATGCAGTAGCAGTAGAGTCCGAAGTTTCAATACATTTTCAAAGGACATGTTGTATAGCTTTTTAGCGTAGGTTGAGATATGGTCTGTGCGCCTTAATCCAAAGACATACCGTGCTATATTATTGAAAATTACGTTTAGCTTATGCTTCATAGAAAAATCACAATTAGCAAAGATTTCAAACCCATACAGAAGAGTGGGCAGTAGGTAGCTTTTCGCAAGCAAAAGCCTTACCCTTACCGGTGTAAAAAACTGAGTTGTCCACAGCGCACGTAACATACCATAAACTTTACCAATATATATATATATATTATATATAGCTACTAAAATCGTCCAATGGTCAAAATTTGAACACAAATGTATCAAATAGTTTTGGTACTTTTTGGACAGTTTTAGTAGGGTAAGGGAGGGAAATATGGACTACGTGGGTAATATGGACCACACGGTTATTTCCCACTGCATACATAGGATTAACCGTTATTCATATTCAAACTTAACGCTAATACCTAAAGCTTATAATAGGGCGATTTTAGCTTTCGGTGAAGTCGCATGTTTCTGTAAAGTTGATTTTTCTAAAAAAAAGATCAGTGATAATTTTTTTCTCGTGAGTATATTTCATTATTTCACTTTAAAGACATCGCGTTTTTAAATAAATGGCTAATTATATAAAGTCAGTGAATACCATTTATAATTTATTAGCACAAATAAGTTCATTAACCAAAAGAGTTTTTGATAAAAAAACCATTTATTTCACCAACACGTGCTGTGGGTAATATGAACCACCAAAGAAAAGAGCCTCAAAAACAAATGAATTTATCATCTTTTTCAAATGGGGAATCTAGTTGCAGTTTTCATGACGAGTCTGATGGTCATTATATGTAATTCGTTAACTACAAAGGAAAAAAATGATAAAAAATACATATAATGTAATACCCTTTACTCAGAAGATCAACGTAGCGAATTTTGGGTTGAATGTATAATCTGACGTTCTTGGAGTCATGAAAAATGTGCCGAATGTGGAAGTGACATTTTTATATGCAACTTCTGTACCAAATGGATTAAATGGTCCATATTACACTACACTTTTTTTTATCTTCATTTGGAGTATTTTCAATTTTTTAATTTTTTTTCTTTATCCTGATGAGATATTTATCTAAAAGTGAAACAGAATAAAGGTAAATTTTTTCCTTTACTGGATGCCATAAAATTAACTGATTTGTTTTATGTATTTGGGGTTTTATTTAAAAAAGAAAGATGGGTGGTCCATATTTCCCTCCCTTACCCTACTTCTTTTGCTATTTGGTACAAAAAAGAAAAGCTCATTTATCATCCCTGGTCCAATGACAAATGTGAAACGAAAAGAAAACAAAAAACATGAAGTCAGTGTCAGTCAGCTTTTTGTCTTTCTATTTGTGATGTATTCTCTTTTCAGTTCTGTGTCACCGCGTATTTTGTCGTTGTTAATATTGAAATATTTGCATTTAACTTTTCTTAGTTTAATCGCAAATTATTAAAATAATTTTGACTTTGTGCACATTTACACACAAATACCTTTCTAGTGGTGTATAATTTAAAGTTGTGCTCCATTTCTAACAAATTTTTGTCTTGCGTATTAATATATAGATTACCCGGTGGGTATTTCATTTCTTTTTACCCTTGATTATTATTTGTTTCGGTGTTCATTCATCTGCGTGAAATTGTTTCGGTGATACGACGAATTTTGTTTTTAAATGGCGCGAGACCGCCCATTTTTCTCATGCCTTAGTGCCCTTTACATATGTGCCAAATTTACTATCTATGCGTTAAACAGTTCTTGAGATATGCCTATCTAGCCAATAACCTTTCCCTGATCTAAAATAACACTCAGACAGACAAATTAACAAACAAACTTTCATTTTTATATATCAGATTAGCTGAAACTAATTGTGATTACGGTCTGGGTAAAATTCTCCGTGAATATTTATTCATGATAACCCCCTATGACTTTTACAATCCAAAAAGGTGCACGAATAGAGTACTGGAACACTCAAGCCCTCTTTCAGTACTGCCGTCTTCATAAGGAAATCATTAAGTTTCGTCGCTTAAGGCTTGACATCTTAGAACAAATCACTTCCACAAGTGAACTACTAAGGACACACAAGCAATACAAAGAATGACAGCCGTTCTCATCGAGAATTGTAAAAAATCGGAACAGGCACAACATAAAACAACGAGTCAAGGATAGAATTAGTAATAGGCCCTACGCCACTAAGAAATTATAAGATAGATATTAGCCGTGTTTCTTTTGACGCGTATATACAATTGTGGTAATTTTCAAATTGCGATAACTTATGAACGGTGAGTCGTACGAAAGGAAGTGCGAACCACATGCTCTACAAATAATTTTAATCTTTTGTTAAAAAAATAATCATTTAGAAGTTATTTAAAAAAAATGTGATTTTTTGCCATTTATCGGCGCTTAACCTGTTTTTATAGAATAACTCCTAAAGATAAAATTTTTTTAAAAATAAAATGAAAAGTTTTTGCAGAGAACGTGATTCTCCTTTAAAAAGTTCCTAAGAGTTGTGCGACTCACTGTTCATGAGTTATCGCAATTTAAAAATATCCACAATTGTATATACGCGTCAAAAAAAAATACGGCTATTAATAGTGAAAACTTTCCAAGCAAATTTTACTAAACTTAGTGTGAAAAAATTTCTTACCATTTTCAAGAATACATATTCGACCATGCTAGTAAAAAATGTATATTTTATAAAACTTAAACGATTTCCACTGTGCACCATCATCATCAACATCATCAGCATCATCGTGCCAGATGTTCGCACCATGAAATGCGTTGCAGATTTAACTTAAAGATTGTTGACGAGTTCATGAAGCAGTTAAGTAGTTGGATAGACAGATAGACGCATTAAAAGTGTGATTTGCAAGTTGAAGACAATCCCACACGCGTGTTTTATTTAATCAGTAATGTAACAGTGAATTTCTTAGACAAACAGGTGTCACCTGAAGGCTGAACTGAGCGTTAAGAAAGCAATTTATTTCAGTTGGTTTCGGAACAAAAATATTATGCATGCACTAGTATATTTTGAATAGAAATACCTAGAAATAATGGTCTTTCAAAAAATTTAATTTGCTTAGCTTATGAAGATTTAATTTATTTACATAGTCTGTCAATCCACATTATCAGAGACACGCACTTTTTAACTCTATAACCGTGTTATATTCACTTTGTTCCTTGATTTATAATGCCAAGGAAGAGACGGGTGGCTGGTATAGAAAAGATATACATACATATCGTCCACACTCAAGTGAAAAGTACCAAGTCAGTTTTTTTCGAGTTTTGAGCTATTTGATATTTCTGGTCCAAAATATTATAGTCTTTAGACTGATAAGACTCATCTAGCCAAACCGCTGTTTTATCAAGAAAAAAGCAAAACAACAATTTCCATACAGACAAAAAAATATTTTTCTAACTTCCAATGGCTTGATCAACGTCTGAACGTCAGGGCAAATAATAAGATTGTTCGATGAATTCGTCAAAGTTAGGTTGGAAGATTGAAAATGAGCAAAATAAGTGCATATAAAAAAATATTTCAAACGCTATATTGAAAGATATGATTAATTTTATTATTTAGGGACAATATCGAGTCCATTATTCCCACATAAATTAGGTGCTTCTTACATATGTAGGTACAAAATTTCACCCATCAGCGTAAAACAGCTTCAAAGATATGTTGAATTTTGTTATGTAAACGGCGCAGGACAGCCCATTTTTCCAGTGAATAAAATTTTTCTTAGCAATATTTTTCTCTTTCAAATATTTATTGAATTTTCTGGGGGGGGGGGCACCACTTAGTTTTTTAGTTGATGTCGTTTTTCCGTGAGCCCTTTATATTCATATGTACGGTATATTACTTAACTGCATTAAATTGTTTAAGTGATATGTATTAAGACATACCTTTTTGTACCTTTTAATCCACTATCACGGACATGGATCATAAGTGAAACCCCCCTAGCTAACATCAAATTGACATTTTCCTTTATTCTATTAGTTCTCCATACACCTCAAAGGTAGTTCTATGTGTCCTGTAAAATACAATATATTAAAATTTAGAGAAAAAAATTTCGAAAATACTCCCTTGATATAAAAGACAATGAAGTGGAACTAAATAAGAACTTGAAAGCTTAATGAATTTCGCACATTATAATTAGAATATGTCATAATCGGCTCACAGGAAACGAAGCATTTCAGTAAACTTGTCTTTTTTAAGCTCGAAAATCTCAACATTTTTGTAACAAGGCCCACGGGGTCAAAAAAAAAAAAAACCGGTTTCACACAAAAAAAATTTTTTTGGTATTCATACAAAACTGAAAAATTTCTGTAAACTTTTAAGAGCAGATATTTTTAAAGGCTTTATTTTTATAAAGAAAACATTGCATTTAAGGGGAAACGAGTCAGAGTCGAATGTGATCTCGAAGGTCGAATGAACATGAGGAAAAAAAGTAGACTTAATTAAGTCCTTTGCAACGATATATAATTTTAAACATCGGACAGCATCTGCCAAAGCTATGGAAAAAATACCATTTGGCTGTTTTTAGAGAGGTGGGAAAAATTTGTATTTTTTTGTTTCCTAGATGCTCTCAAGGTAAGCTTTCAAATAAGTGGCGGTGTTTCCAAACTTTTTTTTTTTTTTTTGGTTTGAAGACCGACCCTGCAAATGACCACCTCATGAGAAGATAACTTTTTTTACGGCATTTTGAACTGTCGGTGGCAAAATATCTGGCTCCAATTTAATAATTTGAGGACAACTAATACACTATCTATTTACAATATAAAACAAAGCACTATGATATTTAACACCATGTGCAACAATTATGGCACATATGGCATTACTTTGGACTTTGGACTTACATCTTTTTTACAGTTATCGACACATATGGTTGTTCTGTACTCCATAAGACAGAGGGGCACTTTCCTGAAAAATAGAACAAACTCGTAGTTTTATCACTAAATGAACGTTAACTTGTCTTGTTATGTATAGAGCTTCAAAAATAACGAAAAGACAACATTTTTTGAAGTTCAAAGTTAGGATATCTCAAAATCCTAACACAAATGAACTTACAGCCGAATTATGTATCGAAAATGGCTATTTTAAATTTTTTTGTGATTTTTATTTTTCGTTTTTTTCTTTTATACGCAGAGTTCTCGGTATATTCGAAAGAAGAAGTTTATCAGATTATCATTTTCATATATTCGGGCTATAGACAAGACAATGAACAAAGAAAGCTTCTGTGCTAAAACTTCATGGTTGACACTATCTTGCTGGCGGATGTAATGTCTTCTATAAATTTTGCGGAAAAATCAAGCACTCAAGTAATCGTTTTTAAGAATCAAAGTTGTATTATCTTGTAAATTTTTGTTCAATTGCTGACATTCTAATTTTTTTAAGGTCATTTTAATATTGGTTTAGATTTTTAACTAAAAAAAAAAAAAAAACACAAACATATTGCTTAGTTAAATTTATTAAAAAATACTCTCACAATCAATCAGCAATATCCGCAATTCGCGTGCACACACCACCTACGCCGCAAAGGTGTGTTATAGCACCCAGAGCACTTTTTGTGTGGGTCATATTTTAAGTGACGTTTTTTTTTTTGGCGCGAATGTTGTTGCAACACTTAATTCAACATTTAACAAGTTTTGTTGTTTTCAATTAAGTTAGTGAACATTCATCAAAATAACTTTTTTATTTAAATTTTTTTCAGCAGAGTTTGCGCTACCACGCTGTTTTTTTTGGTTTTTAACACGTTTTGAGTGGTGTCCATTTTTAAATGCGTTGTCATTTGTTTATGTTTTTTATGTTTTTCTTGCCGTTTATTCAGGCGCGCAATGTTGCTGACTGTGTGCCAATGTCAACATTTGACAGTTGGTCCATTTGTCATGCTGTTCAACGCTGCTGTGTGTACGGTGTTGGTTGGTTGAGCAATTGTGACACAAAACGTTTAAATATTTTGTTGATTGTTTTAAATAATGGACATCAATTAAGTTTTTTTTTTTTTTTGATATTCGATAGTTAGTAAATGATCGATTGTTTGCATTCACAATAAGGAAATTAAGATAAATTGAATGAAAAATTTTCCACGTGACCTATACTAAATTGGGCACACTGGTTATTATGGGAGAATTTTCAAAATTAAAGTGTTTACCTAATCACATTTGTAACTTAACAAAATTAAAATTTTATAAATCCTAATATTATAAATAATAAATCATATTCACATTCTCAGGTCAAATTTTTAAAATTAATTTTTTTGTTTTTCATTATAAAATGTAAATTCTTACCCGGCGGGTTACCTTTCTCACCTATGTGGACACATTTTGCTGACACATGTTGTCTCTACTTCAGTGAATTTATATGAAATTCCTTAAGGCAGGTATTCGTTTCGGTTTAGTTTAAACACAGAAATATTTATGTGTCACCTTTTTGCGTTTTCGTTATAAATTTTTAGCAAGTTTTCTGCTGTCGAGGGTCGGTTTCATTGGATAGCAACCAACACATTGTTGTGTCATGTCTTGTGAAAAGACAGCGTAGAATGACTTGTCAAAAACTTGTAGATAAAAAGTTCACCAAAGTAAAGTCAAAACTATGTAATTTATTTTAAAGTTTAAATTTCTTTTGGAAAATTGCGTTAAAAATCGATAAGAAGTAAGATTATCTTGATAGCGTAAGGAATAAGTAAAGAAGACATGTCACATTTTTAAAAATAGCATGTTGTCACAAATGCTGTCATTCTGTGTGTAAGACAATATTAAGTTTTTATTGGATAATAAAATAAAATGATCATTTTATAGCAAACTACTTAAAAAGACTATTTACTGCTCAACATAAAAGCCGTGTTTCTTTTGACACGTATATACTTACAATTGTGTTAATTTTCAAATTGCAAATTCCACAAATTTTGAGTGTGAATTGGAAAAAAACCGCTTCCGTTAGTGAGCTATAACTTTTGAGGCGGTTCAACGGATTATTTGAGGCTTTCAGGATCTTTAACATGGGTGACGTAAGAAAAACCGCATCCCCTTGATGTACCTCCGGTAGAACGCTAGTTACGGGTCCCTCAAGTTGTGTGAATGGTTCTTACCCGAAATCTGGTAATTTTCGGTTTATAACATGCTGCTTTGGAGACGATTATTTTTTCGCAGTATTCCCCATGAAATATTATTTCTTAATGTTATGACAAAAAGATTTGGCCAGGTAGAAGGGTGTGCCAGCTCTGGTTCGGTGGTAACACACTTGAGAAGATGCTCAAATCACTTTCAAATCATTTTTCATGCGTAAAATGTTATTTTGTGCGGCACAACAGCTCGGAGGCACAAAACACTCTCAAGCCTTGCATGATCATTGGATCTAGCGCCAATTTATATGTAAAACTAATAAGGGTGTAAAATTTGGCCTGGCCAAACATTAAATACCCTACACTGCAGTATTTTTAAAATTTTGCTCATATGGGAGGTGCTACGCTCTCTTGTCCGAGTTCACCCAGTTTTTGTCCAGAGTTTGGATTCATAGTTTTTAGTGTCTGAGTAAAAACGTTTTCAGTATAGCGTTTTGAAGCTTTTGCTTATATAGGAGGTGCCACGCCCTCTGTCCGAGTTCGTCTAGTTTTAGCTTAAAGCGTGCATTTATAGCCTTTAGTATTTGAGTGAAGTTTGGTTGGATTATCTCAAAAAACACTTTCAGTATAGCATTGTGAAACTTTTGCTTGTATGGGAAGTGCCACGCCCCTTTGTCCAATTTCACCCACTTTTTGTTGAGAGCTTTCATTTATGATTCTTAGTGTCTGAGTCGAATTTGGTTCGAATATCTCAAATAACGCTTTCTGTATATCGTTTTAAAGCTTTTGCTTATATGGGAGGTGCCACGCCCTCTTGTTCGAATTCGTTCAGTTTTTTCTCAGAGCTTGCGCTTACAATTTTTAGTATTTATGCGTATTTTGGTTGCATTGTCGTGAAAAATACTCCTAAAATTGCATTTTGAATATATTTTTTGTATGTGCAGTAGGCGTGTCCGTTGTCCGATTTCGCTCATTTCCCCCGAGCTATCTTTAACGACGGAGGCAGTGTACCAAATTTCATTAAATTATCTTGCTTAGTTTTCCCAAAAAGTGTATTTCAACACACAGCCAGCCAGCCACCCAGCCAGCCAGCCAGACAGACGGACATGGCTATATCGACTCAGGAGGTGATGCTGATCAAGAATATATATACTTTTCTATATCTGCCACGCCTCCTTCTCTGCGTTACAAACGAAAGGACAAAGTGAATATAACCTGGGTGTAGGGTATAAAAATCGCCTCCCAGTACAAACTTGAATAATGGCGAAATTCGAGCAAAATCCAAAAATTTTGAGTGTGAATTAAAAAAACAGTTTCCGTTGTTAAGCTATAACTTTTGAGACGGTTCAGCGAATTGTTCTGGGCTTTGAGGATCTTTAACATGGGTTTTAAACGTAAGAAAAACCGCATCCCGTTGATGTGTATCGCATTGAAGATATTGGTTGAGGCGATCGAAAAAAGTCAGTTACGCAGGCTGAGAAATACTTCTAAATTGATAATTCGCGGTCCAAAATAGGGTGCCACATTTTTGAAAAATAGCTTGTTTTTTTTCGAAAAAGTCACACATGCTTAGACTTCTCCATATAACTGCCATACCTAAATTGGAGCGTCAGGCGTTGCGTTATTTTACGTTACACAAAAGCGTCAAGCGCCATACCGAAATAAAGAGCGTTGCGTTGAGGTAATTTGTTTGTCAAAATCATATTGTTGTTTCTTTTTTTACTTTTCTGCAGCTAACTTCATTCCATAACGCTTTGTCAAAATTGGAAATTCGAATATCTCAGCGTTGGGCGTTTGCAATTTCGGTATGCGCCATACAAATTGTATGTACATGAGAAATTTTTGACAGTAAAATAATGCTGACGCTCCAATTTAGGTATGGCAGTAACTTAGGGCAAAAATGATTTAGCTGCGTGGGGTTTTGGTATTTTGGTGTTTTTTACTAAAAAACATGGAACAGTAACCTCCAACCAATAATGAAATTTGACACATGCTTGGATGGTAGCTAATAATGTAAACCATTATCTGTTCAAAACAAGAAATAGTAATGCCTATTACTTACATTTACTCTACTGCTACATATTGTACTACTATTGGCTTAATTGGCTCTGTGAAATAACGCCCAGAAAAAAATATCGAAATAACACCCAGCATGGTTTCATATAAATGTAGGTGATAATGTAATTGAAAATACTGCCCACAATACAATAGGCGTTACTTCATTCGTATTATTATTTTGTTTTCGAAATTTCAATCACTCAAATAATGTCCATTACGCAGTACCACAAATTAAAAGAAAAAATCTTTGAATGCATAATAGGGTGGGCCGATTTGAAAACTGATCTCGGCTACCCCCCTATGTTAAAGTTCATTCAATTCTATGAATATTTGCCCATGGAACTATATCTCTGCGTTCAACTTTAGTTCGGCGCATTTTTGATTGAAAATTTTACCTTTTATGAATATTTTTTTTATTTTCATACTAAATTTTTAAATTTTTTATAAAGACAAAAGTAATGTCATATTATGAGTTGGCTTGTATTCTGTCAGTAATCAATTAAATTAGGTTATGTTTACACAAAAAGTTTACTTGATTGTGTGGAATTGATGTTATATATTTAAAAAAGTGATATGGGTCAAATAGCCGATTATAATGACCGACTTTCAAAATAAACGATTCATATTTTTGGATGAATTTTTTCAAACAAAACACCAACCTAGGCTGAAAGTTCATTCAATTTGATGAATATTTGCCCAAGGAACCACACCTCTTTCAACTTTAGTTCGGCGCATTTTCGATTTAAAATTTTACCTTGCGTTTAATATTTATTTTTATGCTTAATTTTCAAAATTCTCATAGAGACAAAAGTAATATCATAATATGTTTTGGCTGGTATTCTGTCAGTATTCAATAAAATTGGGTTCAGTTTTTACGAAAAGTTTACTTGATATTATATAATGAATCGTTTATTTTGAAAGTCGGTCATAATAATCGGCTATTTGACCCATATCACTTTTTTATATATAAAGCATCAATTCCACACCATCAAGTAAACTTTCTGTGTTAACAAAATCCAATTTAATTGATTACTGACAGAATACCAGCCAAATCATATAATGACATTACTTTTGTCTTTATAAAAATTTTTAAAATTTAGTATGAAAATAAAAAAAAAATTACTAAAAGGTAAAATTTTCAATCAAAAATGCGCCGAACTAAAAATGAACGCAGAGGTATGGTTTCTTGGGCAAATATTCATAGAATTGAATGAACTTTCACATAGGGGGGTAGCCGAGGTCGATAAAATTTCGTCCATACAATTTGGCCCACCCTAATGCATAAGCATATAAAAAAACTATGCTGTAGAACCTTTTGACGTTTTTGTATGAATTTTATACCTATTAAACTCAAATTTTTGGAAATTGATTTTGGATAGATTGGCCTATTTCTGGTCTCAATGTAATGCATAAGGAGACATTTGGCCATTTTCTAGTCTGATTATAATGCATAAAGAGACAATTGGTTATGTCCAATGACAAACAATGCAAAACGTTAATAGAACTTTATTTGAAAAGGAACCAGAATTTGGATTAGTCGGTCCAATAGTGTAGTTTTCAAAATAGTTTTGGAATAGTCCGTGGTCCTACAGGGAAGTTACACCTCCCATATAAGCAAAACTTTCATAATGATGTAATGCAAGCATTATTTGAGGTACCTTATGAGAAGAAATGAAGCTGCTTCCAAAAAAAGCGCAATAGAAGCACATCATTGGTAGCATAAAAAATTTTTCAATTCTATTTTTTATAGAAAAAAAGTAATTTTTGTGAAATGGAACTTAAAATTTTTAAAAACTTCCACGAAAGCGTTTTTAATATGCTTCCAAATGTGTGCTTCCACGGAAGTGTATTTGAAGCGTATTTCATGTGCTTCTGAAGATGTGCATCTCCGCTAGGACATGCTAGGATAAGCAGTGAGAACAGCACTGGAAGCAGCTTCTTGCTTCCCTAGAAGCGCAACTAAAGTCGTTTCCGTTGCGCTTCCGTTTCCCGTTAGGTAGCTCTGAGCAAGAATTAAGTGGACGTGGCACATCCCATACAAGCAAAATTTTGAAAATGCTGCTGTATGAACGAATTTCAAAATTCTTCAACATTCTTCGACATTTCTGGGAGGTGATAGAGGAGACCTAGACTAACAAAAAATTGCACCTGAGGGGGGTCTAAAATGTATAGGGTTAAAACTAGTTTTCTGACTTATTTCAGAAAAAAAAAAAATTTTTGGATCAAGAGAAAATTTTTGTGGGGAACTTTAAGCTTATTGAATGAGCTTTCAAAGAGTGTATTTGGTTTATAGGGTTTAAAAGGATTTCACAAAGTTCTAGACCTTTAAAGTTGATTTCGTAGTACATTTGACATACTAACTTTTTGATTTGAGGTCGGAAAAAAAACTTTTCACGGGGTACTTGCATACGTTTCGCTACACATGATGCGCTACCCTCTATTTACTGGAGCCTTCAAACGGATTGTTCTTAAAAGTATTTTTTTCCGACCTCAATTAAAAAAATTTTCTACCGAATAAAAAATTATAGAATGGTTTGGCCGCCAAAGAAAAAAAAAATAACAACTTTGAAGGTCCAGATCTTTGTGAAATCCTATTAAATCCTATAAACCAAATTCTTACAATTTTAGAAAGCCCATACAATTAGTTAAAAGTTTCCCATATAAAAGTTTTTGTTTAAACGCTAAAGCAAATCAGTTTTAACCCTATACAGGGGTACATTCTAAACTCCCCCTCACGAGAAATTCTTTGTCTAGGCCTCCTGTATCACCTCCCAGAAGCTTCATAACCTTATGCTATACACCCCGTAGGTATAATGATTTTTTCAAAGTTTATCAATTTTCATCGGCTTTAGCGTCATTAATGCAATTTTTAAATTTTTTCACATTGTAACGCATTTTCAATTTTTAACAAAATAGTCGTTCAACATTTTTAAGCTTAGGTATCCAAGGTGTTTTGATCTTTTTCAAAATATTAAGCTATTCAGGCTTGTTTAAAATTTTTCAATATTTTTGTGTCGCTAATGATTTCTGGGATTTAAAACTACTATTAAACTAAAGAACACTGTTTTTCTATTGAATCTGCAGTGTTTTTTTTATAAGAAAATGCTAGTAGAGTAAAATATTAAATTTATTCAATGTATCGTCGTATGTTGTTTTTATCTGTAACATTATAAGATATTTGTTTTGTCAGCATCATACGTACATAGTGAGGATTTATTGCGACAAGCTCATTATAAAAACAATATTTTTAATGCGACTAGGTATTACAATGCAGGAATATTTTGTTACAAATCAAGCAGTCTGTTGCATGTCATTCTTTTGCTCCCTGGCGCTCATGTATCATGTGTATCGTGGTATCGTGTCGCCTTCTTTTCCGATTTGATTTTATTATACCAACTTCTTTTGAAATATCTACAAGTTAATGTCTTATCTTCTTCAACTTGACAACAAAAGTCGCTCACCTTGGACTAAATATTATACTTCAGAATATCTGTTTTGTTTTTTTCCTTTTAATTTTCATTCTTCCTCTTGTTCTTATGTTCTTATTCGTCTGCATAATAATTTCATTGCAAAAAATACACAGGAGGGGCCTGTGTTTTTTGTGGCGCGCGCAAAAAAAAAAGTAAATAAACAAAGGCTTCTACGGCTCTGAAGAGGATGACGCAGAAAAAAGCAGTCAAATAAATTCAGTGGATTCACAAGAAATTTCAGCAATAAAAGAAGAATGCAAACATGGAAAAAATAACACGAGATTTTTTCCAAACTCAAGAATGCGTTGGAACAGAAAAAAAAAGGGCGGGCGGTTGTAGAAACAAAAAAAAATGCAAAAAGTAATTCATACAAAAACATTTCGCCATAAAATTGGCAAAGGAAAAAAGGTAACAAATCATGTTCAACAAAAACGGTCTGATATGATGGACTGAGAAGAAGACGAAGAACTTAAAACGCAAACCTACTTGGTGGTTTCATGTTGCGTAGAACGGAAGCCAGATAGTTTACACGATAAAATCGTATCTCGTATCAGTTGACGACGCGTTTGTGTGAATACACAAGATATAAGATACATTGCAAGCGATACGAAATGAAGTGAAAAGGTGTAAGTTTTAATTTTTGGGTTAAGCGCTATTAAGTTATCTCAAGTATGCGCAAACATTGTTTGAAAGGGTTTGTTATTTGGGGTAATAAAGAATTTTTAACTTATATTTGGACACTGTTATGCAATAATGAGTCAACCCTCAAAAAAATTTTTTTCGACTTGTGAATGCAGTTCGATTTTAAATGAATAGAAGTACCTATTTTGAAAAAAACCAAACCAATATTTTGTTAATAAGAGGTTGAAAACAACAAAATTTGTTTGACATTTTAATATCATTTGTTCTACGACATCTACACAAAAACGTAAATATCTCAAAACTAATTTCGAATGGGTTGACACGTTATTGCATAACACTGTCCATTTATAAACTAGGTACTTGTATAAGAGGGGAATACAGGGGGATAGGCAAGCGCCACGTTTTGCGTACTTTTTGTATTTTTTTCTTCATGCTTCCAAGATGTATAGTAAGGAATACTGACAATTTTTGTAGAATTTTAGCATGGAAAAAGCATGTTTGAAAATTAAGTTCATGGAAAATTGAGCAATACAATCGAAATATCGCATTTAGTTCTACATAGTTTATTTGGAGTAATTTTTCAGTTGAGATAGCAGTAAAGAGCTTTAAGTTTGTTAAATATGTTATATTTGGACAAATGTATCGTCTTTATAAGTTCTCTAAAGAGTATATGCCCAATACGAATCGTTTTCATCGAAAGCATTCCTTTGCAATGATTTAATTTCCCTACACAACTTTTCCATTTCGTGGATTTCCTTCTACAATGACCTTTTCCTGATGACTTTTGGCCTAACACATTCTCCATTAGATTGTTAATTCCACTTTTTGGCTTGGCGACATTCTTCATTGGGTAGTTTCCGAGGAGTATGTTCTTTTTATCCATCTTCATTCGCTTAGCTTGAAACTATTAAATCTAGAAAAAATATAAAGTTTCTACGGGAACCCTCTTAAAGAGTGGAAAAAGATAGTAGTATGTTAGAGAGAAATGTTGGAGACGAATTAAATAATGGATTACGGTAAAAAATTGTTCTCTCTCCTGTTAACTAGAAATTTTTTGTCTCAATTTCTTTATGGGAGCTATCTGAAAGGGTGGAAAAGAGTGTAATATTTTAGAGAGAAATGTTTGAGAGGGAAAACTAATGGTATATTAAACGCATATTTTTTCTCTTTTTCTGCAACTGGAAAGTTTTTGCCTCTTAAGGGTTACAAAAAGGAGTTTGTATATTCGAGAGAAGTATTATGGAGGGAAAAATAATGGTGATCGGTGAAAATTTTTGCAAGGATTAGGAAAAAATCGGAGAGTATAATCAATGTTAAAATAAGAAACTTGAAACTTTGAAACTTGAAAATTTCATGAAACTATCCCAGTGTGCCAAACGGACTCGTTTCGGATCCGTAACGGGTTCATATTTTCGTTCTTTTTATCCGTTACGGAATCCTTTACGTATCCGATACTGATCCGTTTGCGGGAAGGATTCCTAAAAAAAAAAACGAATCGTTTTTTCTTCTTTTATGGATCCGTTTCGAACCTGTAACGTACATCAAAAACGAATTCAAAACGGATTCGCTTTTAATAATGTTAATGCTGCTTATAAAAAAAAAAGAAAACAGGGTGAAGCGCTTATTTTTAATTAAAAAAAAGCGAAATAACAAAAAAAAGAAAAAAACTACTAGCCCGGCCGGGAGTCGAACTCAGGCTCCCGGGTATTACTCTTTCATACACGAGACGTTTTGAATTCGTTTTTACATAAGTTTCGGATTCGAAACGGGCCCGCACTGCGGAATTTAATTTTTTTTTTATTCGCTAATAAGCGCTTCAAAATGTTTTTTTTTTTATCTAAACAAAGCGTTTTGAACTCGTTTTTGATGTACGTTACGGGTTCGAAATGGATCCGTTACCGCGGATTACGTTTTTTATACCTTTATGAACTCGTAATGGATTCGAAACGGATCCTCATCCGTTTTTGTGCACATTGGGATTATTAAAAAAAATCGGCGATTATGAGCATTTTATAGAAAAGATTAATGCAGTTTTTGCAACTTTTAAAATCTTATATTTATTGAATGGCTTGCTTCAAAAATTGAAAAAAATCATGGAGAAGGATTAAATTATCAAAAGTAGGGAAGCCAAAAAATTAGGACATAATATTGGTAATTGTGGGCGTGGCATGCTGTTAAACATAAATTTCGAATTCTTGTGTTTTTTTTTACTCTTTCGCCCATAACTTTTTTAGGTCAAAGATAACCCAGTGTGCCAAACGGACTCGTTTCGGATCCGTAACGGGTTCATATTTTCGTTTTTTTTATCCGTTACGGAATCCGTTACGTATCCGTTACTGATCCGTTTGCGGGAAGGATTCCTAAAAAAAAACGAATCGTTTTTCCTTCTTTTATGGATCCGTTTCGAACCTGTAACGTACATCAAAAACGAATTTAAAACGGATTCGCTTTTAATAATGTTAATGCTGCTTATAAAAAAAAGAAAACAGGGTGAAGCGCTTATTTTTAATAAAAAAAATAAAATAACAAAAAAAAAAAAAATTACTAGCCCGGCCGGGAGTCGAACTCAGGCTCCCGGGGTATTACTCTTTCATACACGAGACGTTAGACAACTAGGCTATTGACCGATATGATGTTTACTTAACTGATGTAGACTTATTTGATGTTGAGATTTAAAGTTTGTATATTAAACAAATTTCTGTTGTTTTTTTATGAGTATTCTGTGTTGTTTTTCTTCCCTTCTTTTGATAAAAAATGTTATATACTCAAATTTGGAATCAAAAACATTTTTTCAAACAGAGTTTGAAAAGTTTACAAAAAATCATACGCAATAAAATAAAAAGAAAAAAAAAAACAAATCAAAAATATTTTTTTTATCATAAAAATTAAATAAAGCAAATTCGTTTTGAGTTCGTATTTGAAGTATTTACGGAATCGAAACGGATTTGCCCAGGTTCGAATCCTACCAGAGGTGGATTTTTACCCTTTATTTTTCTTCCTTTTTTTTTTTCTTTTTATTATTTTTTAATTGCTAATAGGCGCATCAAAACGGTTTTTTTCTGTAAATATACAGCATTAACATATTTAAAAGCAAATTTGTTTTGAATTCGTTTTTACATAAGTTTCGGATTCGAAACGGGCCCGCACTGCGGAATTTAATTTTTTTTTATTCGCTAATAAGCGCTTCAAAATGTTTTTTTTTTTTATGTAAACAAAGCGTTTTGAATTCGTTTTTGATGTACGTTTCGGATTCGAAATGGATCCGTTACCGCGGATTACGTTTTTTATACCTTTATGAACTTGTAATGGATTCGAAACGGATCCTCATCCGTTTTTGTGCACATTGGGAAGTAAAGATTTTATTCAAAATAAAAAAGAAGATAACTTTTCCTTTAAACTGCTTTATTTAAAAATAAATCAGGTTAAAAATTGACCAAAAAAATGCCCACGCGAATATTAAATTCTTTTTTTCGTGTTCGGAAATCGGTTTTTTACTTAAAAGCAATGAAAGAAGTGTAATAGGCCAAAAAAGTTAAGAATCATCCAAATAATACGTGTGATTTGCTTTTAACTTTTTAAATCTTTTCTTGCTTAAATTTTTGAAAAAACTTAACGTTGATAAAAAAAAATATTTATAATTTCTTTTTAAAATGGTTTATTTATCCTCGTTTGTATGACTTTTTAAATAAATAAAGAAGATTAAAAAAAATCCATAGGGGTATTCACGATATAGAGTAACGTTCTGAGTAACAGAGTAACAGGGTAACAGTGCTCAACCACAACAACAAAATACACGTAAGTTACTCTGTTACTCTTTTACCCTTTTAGTCAAGCTATTTTCTAGTGTAAAATAATCTTACACTTTTGCCTTTTTTTTACTATTTCTATTTCTATAGAAACGTTTGAACTTGTTTATGATTGAGAGGCAATTTTCGTTCAACAAAATAAAAATTTGAATGAGAGCAAAATATTTATTTAAAAAATTTTTTTTTCTTTTGTCAGCTAAAATTATTTTGATAAACAAAAAGCAAATATACGTGCAAAGTATTGAGTATGCTCACTATTCAGAGTAACTGATTGCACTTTTACCCTGTTACTCAGCTCGTTACTCCAGATCGTGAATAACTCTCATATTGAAACACTAAAATTTTAAAAAATTCAAAAATTCAATCAATTTTGATAAAATTGAAAATAGTGATGAGCAAAATTAGTCTTGGTTTTGCGTCTTGTTCTTGGTCTTGGTGATTTTGCGAGACCAAGACCAAGACCAAGACCAAGACTCTGATATTTTTGCAAGACCAAGACCAAGACTGCTATGGTCTTGGTCTTGGTCTTGGTCTTGCACACGATAATCGTCAAGACCAAGACTGCTTTTCAGTCTTGGTAATTTATAGTTAATAGGTGTTTCACGCCCGTTTTGAAGATAAAATCATCTCTCAATTTGAATTTTGGCATCTTAAAAACCCAACTGCTTTGGAAAAATATGGTTTTGAAACTTTGAATACTCAATATCTCTAGAAATTTTTTCAAGACCATGACCAAGACCGAGACCAAGACTTAATGAGCAAGATCAAGACCAAGACTCAATATCAGAACCAAGACTCAATGTGCAAGAACAAGACCAAGACCAAGACTGCTATTATCTTGTTCTTGGTCTTGGTTTGCTCATCACTAATTGAAAATGAAACTATTTCAAGGAATTACCTGTCCACTAAAAGAAAAAATTACTGAAATATCTCAATTGGTTCATAAGTTACAGAGTTTTGGCCAACGAAAACCTATTCTGAGCCACGGTGGTTTTATATGGACTGTCCTATATAGAAAATATTGCGTTTTATCTTTAAAATGGTGCAAAAGTGAACAAATTATATAATATTTAGTAAAGTTAAAGCCGTTTCATATTTCCAATATGTATACTTAATTACATATGTTCAACATGTCGTAGGAGTGACACTTAGCATGAAAAAATTAATTTTCTTATTAAGGCATGTATACGAAAAAAAGTAGTCGCAGTATCGCGTTAAATATTACAGCAGAAGCAAATGTAACAGATGTAATCGTCTTTGAATTCTTTGTCTTACATTTCTTTATAATTGGATTTTTAGAATTTTGAATAGTTTTTAAAATGAATTCATCGAAAGAAAATGTGCTAGATTTAATTGTGCGCAAAAAACACGATTTTCCACATTTGTCTCACAAAGACATTGCATAAAGTATAAATACTGCAATATCTATGGTAGCTTGCTTACTTAAAATACTTTAGTGAACGATTAACTGCGGAAAGGAAAGTTGGAAGTGTTCGAAAAAAGCATTTACCTCAGAGGAAAAAGCAAAATAAGTGTTACGTGCCTATGAAAAAAAAATCTGGAGTCTCCATTAGAGATGTGGCTAAAAAAGTGCATATGTCACCCGGAAACGTACAGAAAGTTTGCAGAGAGAAAGGTTTTCAATCATATAAAGTACTATTGGCACACAATTTTCAATTCATTTTAATAGACGACGCAACTTACTTCAAAGCTGACTTTTACATTACAGCTTCCGGGTCAACTTTTTTACACCGCAAAGAAAAAAGACGATGTTGCGCCAAATTTAAAGCAAAAAAAGTGGACAAGATTGCAAAAAAATATTTGATTTGGCAAGCAATTTGTAAATGCTGTTTGAAGAGCTCAGTATTTGTCACGACTGGTACAATTAACCACCCAATTTATGTGAAAGAGTGCTAACGGAAACGTCTGCTGAATATGATACGCTTTGCAAAAACCCTGTGTTATTTTGGCCAGATTTGGCGATTTTTCACTATATCAAATTGGCCATGAATTATTGTAGTATGAAGAGAATGGGGTCAATGTTGTACCGAAAAATGCAAATCCTCCGAATTATCCTGAGCTTCGGCCGATTGGAAAATACTGGGCTACAATGAAGAAAATATTGCTAAAAATTAAGAAAGTTGTCAGAAATGAAAAGAAACTAAAACAGAAATGGATCAAGGTATCATCCCAGGTCCCAGGTACGGAAGAAAATTATTTACGAATAAAAGTGTCGCTAAAATTGGTTGATATAAAAAAATTTATGTTTTTTTTTGCTGATTCAGAATCTGTTTTTAGCGAAATCCTATCAGATCCCAATTAAAAGTTATACTAAAAATACCTTTTAATAAGTATTTAAAGGAATTCTTCAATTAAAAATATGTTATGTTACATGCATACCTACATATACTTATGTTGTATATATATGACAAATGCACTATCATATTAAAGGATATTTAACGAAGATTTCAAAAATAATTACAAAAAGCTATATTAGGACTTTTTCATACTAAAATGGCCATCAAAGTCAAAAAATGGGGAAAAAAATTAAAATATCAATTTTAAAGGTCCAGAACTTTACGAAATCCTTTTAAACCCTATAAACCATATACATTATCTAAAAGCTCTTACAATTAGCTAAATCTTTGCCATAGAAATGTTTTCAATAAAACGTTAGGGTGACCCAAGAAAATTGTTTTTTCTGAAAAGAGGCAGAAAATCAGTTTTAACCCTATAACTCCTTAGGGGTACATTTTGGAACCCCCTCCGGGTGCAATTATTTTTAAACCTAGGCCTCCCCTATTACCTCCCAAAAGCTTCGTAACCTTATGAAAATGTAACAACATATTTTTAATTGAAGAATTCCAAAAAAACTTATTAAAAGGTATTTTTAGTGTAACTTTTGAAGGGGATCTGATAGGATTTCGCTAAAAACAGATTCTGAATCAGCAAAAAAACACCAATTTTTTTATATCAACCGATTTTAGCGACACTTTTATACATAAATAATTTTCTTCCGTACCACCGTGCCAAAGTGATGTGCAGAGTCTAATGGCAGTGGTTATTCAAAGTTCTGATATTTTGCACGTATCTCAACCAAATGAGCAAACCTTTACATTTTCGAAAAATAAAATTCTTATACCAATTTTTTGTCGACTACTTTTTTTCGTATACATGCCCTAAATGCCCTCCGTCAACATTATATGGCATATCATATTGAAAGGTATATAAGTTATAGAAGTATTGATAAGTTGACAATTTTTAGACAAAACCTTAAACAAGAAATATTATTCATATATATTATGGTATTTGAAAAGGGCTCTACCAAAATACGATTTGAATTAAATTTGTATGAAAACAATTTTTTTTTGTTGCAGAAATTTTAACTTTAGTATTAGCTATCAAATAAAGTCAAAAATGTAAAATTAAATCTTTTTTTTGGAACTTTTAAAAAAATTCCCATATTTTTGAACATTTTAATGGATATTTTTCAAAAATCAAATTTTGGCAACCTCGCAAATCGTTGCCTCCTCCCTTTTTATGCTTATGATCTCGGCGATTGATTGACAGCTTTGTGCAATGTTTTGGCAGCAGGTGCAAAAACCCAATTTCAATATGGAATGGAAAAAAACCGCAAAAAATACAGCTGCTCTTTTTTTCGCATACAATTTTTGTGAATGCATTTCTATGAAACTGCGAATTACGTTGCGTATTTCATTTTGAATTTAAATCACCATTCGCCTGATGTTTTATATTTGGATACAAGACCCAAAGCACAACAACAAATCAAAATATAAAATAATTCAGGAAATAAATTTGATTGCCAAATTTTAAATGCACACATGTTTGCAGTGTATTTATGAAATTCCAAAACTTAAATTTAATTCTGAAGCAAATACAAAATAAACATGTAACGCTCGAAATCAACAATATTAAAAAAAAAAAAATCTGATGGTTTAATTTTCAAAGTTTTGGAAAATTTATTGTAATTTATAATTTTTATGTGAAAGTAAGTCGTTGTCCTCAGACAAACATATGGCTTATAAAAGACTTTTCCGATTTTTTCCCTGGCCATATACACTTAAAGGGTTCATAAAAGCTCAGGAATGCTCTAGAAAGAGCGTCTTTTTCTTTTAAATTGCTTCATCATTCAAAGCTCTTAATGAAGATAACAAAAGAGCCTCTTCTGACTCACATCTTCCTAAATATCTGCCATTTCGGACACAGATCTTAGAGCAATCTGAGGGACAAAGACCTACATATATTCAAACTATTTTGTGAGCTTACTCAGCAAGGCTCCTTAATATGAATCATTTCTATATTATAATTATGCGCGATCCGAAAATACAGCCGCAGAACATGTCACTGTGTCCTGTTAATGACCTACTATAGTACATTGATAATGTTTTCTTGTTTATATACCCCACTTAACTAAAGGTCTGAATTTTGTTTTTTATTCTAATATATATCAAAACACATTTGCATGCATAGCGCTTTTCTTTAGTTGACCCAGAAAAGCATCCAAAGAATGCATTTTATTTGCTGGTACTGCTGCTGGATACTACACCAAAAAGCGTGCCGCATCCCGCGCACTTGATGGCAATAAGGATGCAGTGACAACAAAACTTAAAGCAAACAAGTACGACATTCACAAGTGCCAAGGTAAACAAACAAAAAGGAAGACAAAAAATTAGTAAAAGAAACAGAGCATAGCAGAATAGAAGAAGGACGTGCTGCTAGACGCTGGTGGTTGACAAACAATAGCAGAGACTCAAATGATTTTATTAGATTTTTTTTGGAAATTTGAATGTTCAGCAACTTAAATACTTTACTTATTTCATCATTCAGGATGTCCTTGTAATATTCTTCTTTTTTGGAAGCTTTCGAAAGAAAAATGCAAATATTTATTCATTTTCTTTATTTGAATATGCATAATAAGACCCAGAAAAAAAATTCTTCATTCTGTATGTGCAAACATCTTATTGGGTGGTATGATAGAAAATCTATAGTGGAAGTTAAGTGGCTGAAGAATAACGCATTACAGCTGAAACCCCCAATGCTCACGTGTATATTTTCAATGCTAGTCTCAATAGAGGTATTCACGATCTGGAATAACGTACGGGGTAGCAGAGTAACAGGGTAATTGTGCACAACGCCAACGACAAAATGTGCGCAAGTTACTCTTTTACTCTTTTTTTAAATTTAATGCTGTCAGTTTAATTATTTTATAAGCAAAACAAATAAAATATCATACTTTTTGCAATGTTTTGTGTTGTACAATAAAATTTAATAAAAACAATATAAAATAAATTTATGATTAAATTCAGCCAAATGCAAAACATATCATTAACAAATAAATAAATTAGTAAAAAATAAAAAAAACTTAAAAATAAAAGAAAAAAAAAGTTTCGTTGCCGGGATTGAACCGGCGACCTTTAGATCTTCAGTCTAACGTTCTCCCAACTGAGCTATTTCGGCGCTCGATCAGGCGTGTGCAAAGTTGCTTTAAAATGGTTGAAACAAATTAACATGAATGGCTATTAACATGAATGTTAAAAAAAATATCAGTGTTGCATTCTACCAAGTAAAAGTTTAATGCAAACTATAAGGGGCCGCACAGTGTCGCGAGCCCATTTATAGAGCGGCCAAAACTAGTAAACGTTATCTGATTTTGATAAAATTTTGCACAGTGATGCCTTTTGCTAAGATTATGAAAATTTAAGAAAATGGGTGTGGTCCGCACCTTTTTAAACCGACTCCTAGCACAAAAGTATTAGTATCGGGTGATTTTTGTTAAGGTTTTTTATACAATTAAAAAGGTTAAATATTAACCTTTTAAATGCTTTTTGCAAAAAAAATATAGCAGATATAACTTAAAATTAAATTGAAATATTTCAATTTAGGAAATTCACTCATTTTAGAAAGTGAAAAAAGGCTTTTACTTAAAATACTGGATTTAAAAGCTAAGCAATTAAAAAGATGAAATTTTAAGCTTTAAAATACTTTTTGATCTATTCTGATCGGTTAAGAAACAAAAAAGTTATGGACGTTAGAGTTCAAAGTTAATATGATATATTTACAATTCTGGTACTCGCTCGTTTTAGAAAACGAAAAAAAGGACTCTTGAAAATTACTTATCTCGGTAAATTTTTATGCTAGAAAGATGTTTTAAAAACCAAAATTGCATCAGCTTTAATTTTTACGTAAAATTTTTTTTCCCACTAACAGTTTTTAAGTTATTTGTCAAAAAATGACTTATTTGATTTTTAAGCCCCCAAAAAGGGGGGTTAAACCCCTGTTGAGCTTAGAAACTTTATTTTTGCAAGGTGACTATGGTTCAATAAACAACTGTGTCACGTTTCAAGCTTCGCAGCAATTTATTTTCTTTAAGATATTTAATTTTACTCTCCTAAGAACATTAATTTTTTATTGAATTTTAATCGAGGTCACTTTAGAAAATTAACGAAAGAAACAAAATTTGGGGCACATTGGGGCACTTTTTTTTCATATGCTCATACACTGCACTTACCTACCTCTTTTGTTTCTAATTAAGGCAATAGGGTCTTTTGTGTCGTTCTTTTTTTATGGTCTCCCAAAGATTTCTTTAGAATTCACAAATAAGCAAAAAAAGATATGTCCAATTAAATAACTGTAAACAAAAGGTTAATACAAAAATCTGCTCAAAAATTGATCTACTACATAGAAAAATGTCATTTATTCCTAAAAAGTTAGTTTTAACTAAGGTATTTAGTAAAATAGGCCTGCTTTAGATTTAAGAATCATGGAACGAAATTTTATTTTTTTTTTTATATCTTTCCAAAACTCTAAGTTTACGTGGCTCGTATAACTATGCTATTAAGATACAATATATTAATTTTTTTTTTTTAAATTTCTATTAGTTTAAGTATATTTAACAATATGCCATCCTTGAGGAGTTTATATTTTGACTTTAACTTTGACCCTTTTGGCCGCACTCGCGACACTGTGGGCCATCCATTAATTACACAGTGCCACAAAATCCCAAAAATTTTATACGCTTTTGAAGAGAACCAGTAGATATTGTACGGGTAGTCGAGTACTTAATTTGACTATACTTAAAAATTTTAATACACCCTCAAAATCTTAAGTTACCCTTAAAAGTGATTTTTTGCGCCTAAAATTTTGTGGCTCGGTTATTTCTGAACCGATTTTGCATTTTTTACTGATTTAGAAAGATAATTTTCCTATTTTAGAGGAAAGTTAGAATTTTGAAAATTTTTTTTCGTTTTTTACAGTATATCGTCATTTTAAAGCAACACTTTGAACCTAAGACATATATATTTCAATTTATTCATGATGAGCATACAATTCTAAATAAAACTAACATTTATCAAAATTGGTTGAAAATTGAAGATGTTACGGTTTTTTAAAAATCTTGTTTTTTTCGAAATTATAGTTTATAACTAATAAAAAATGCTCGCCCAACCTTTCCCGTTTAAAAGGACCGATTTATTGAAAAAGAGTTTTAGTGATCCTAAGTATAATATTGCGTATAATATTTTTTTAAATCATCTTAACCCAATACGTTCTGCTTTTATGGGTCTTGTTGACAATTATTTCTAAAAACTTGGTCATAATGGGTTAAAATGTCCGACGAAAATATTTTACGGGAAATTTCGCTAGGGATCACAAAAATTAATTTTCTCTAAATCAGTCTTCTATTTAGCTTCAAAATGGAAAAGATTCATCAAGCATTTTTTATTATTTAATAATTATAATTTCAAATAATGTGAGATGTATAAAATAAACGTTACATCTACAGTTTTCAACCAATTTCAAAAAAAGATTATTGGTTAATGAATAAACTAAAATTTATATGCCTTACCTTTCAAAGTATTGCGTAAAAATTACGTCAAACTGCAAAAAACGGAAATATTTTTTCCAAACTCTAACTTTTCTCTAAAATTTCCCCAAATATTTCCATTAAACTTAAACTAAAGTATACATTTTTGAAATGGCCATAAGGAAAGGAAATCAAGCAAATTAAAGAAATCAATGCAAAATCGGTTAAGGAATAACTGAGCTACAAATTTTTAAGCGCAGAAAGTCTTCCAAATATAGTTTTTTAACTAGACTAGATCTAGAATATCTTCTAAGTCTCATGCAAAGTGTAAAATCACTGTAGCACTGTGTTACGTCAGACGTTTTGAGCATATTTTTGATCCCTTCCTCCCCCACGTAATAAATCGTAAGATTTTTCACTGCCCCCTCCCCTCCCTATAAAATCTTACGTAATAATTCTACATTTCAAATTTTTTTTTAATAAACAACATACTTAACACAATATGTCTTATAGGATGCGGTGACATTTGGCGACTGGATCCTAACCCTTTTCTAATTCTAGGAAAAGTTACTTGTTGGACATTTAGCTACAAATTTAGTTACTATAATAAAATAATGGTTTCTTTAACAGCAGAGAAACTTTGAACAATAAAAATCGTTATGCGAAACCCATATGGGCCTTACTTATGAAAACTAGAAACGCCTAGTGGTCAAAATTTGATGATAAATGTATTGAATAATTTTGATACTTTATGGACAGTTTAAGGACTTTTTTTTGCTATTTGGTACAACCCAGTGTACCAAACGGTTCATATCTCCGCTTTTTTATCCGTTACTGATCCGTTTGCGGGAGATACGTAGGTTGCCTTTTATATTTCTGGCCTAGGCGACACTAAGTGTTGCTAGGTGCAATCTGACGTTGCCATTGGAAAGTTTGACATTTTTTAGCATAAACGTACTCAGAACGTTTTAACGTACGACCATCATTTGTGTTGTTTACAGTGACTTGAAAAAATCAATTTGGCAAAAAAATGGAATTAACTCGTAAACATTTTCGTGCGATCATTTTTCACAACTTTCGACGTGGATTATCACGACAAGAGTGCATCAATGAACTTAAATCTTTGTATGACGATGAAGCACTATCCTATGGCACTGTGAAAAACTGGTTTAATGAATTCAATCGTGGCCGACGCTCGCTCAAAGACGAATTCCGTGAAGGTCGTCCAAAAACGGCCGTTGTGCCAGAAAACATTGATGCCATGCGTGAACTGATAATGCAAGATCATCATGTGACATACCGTGAGATAGAAGCATCTTTGGGCATTAGTTCCACTCCAATAAATACGATATTTCATGAACACCTGCCCGTAAAAGAGGCTTGTTCTCGTTGAATCCCGCACAATTTGACAATCGCTCAAAAAAAGGCTTGTGTCGATTGGTGCAAAGAAATGTTGAAAAAATACGATCGCGGTGCTTCAAAAGACGTTTATAAGATCGTCACAGGTGATGAATCATGGATCTATGCGTATGAGCCTGAAACAAAACTGCAATCGAAGACGAGCCAAATCCAACGAAAGTTGTTCGTGGGAAAAGCACTTCGAAGCAAATAGTCGCCTGTTTCTTCGGCAAAACTGGTCATGTGGCGACTGTTCCGCTTAAGCAACGTAGGACGGTCAATTCTGAGTAGTACACCACAATTTGTTTGCCTGAAGACTTCGGAGAAATTCGAAAAACGAACAAGAGAAGACGAATCATTGTTCACCATGACAATGTGATTTCTCACACATCGGCTCAAACCAGCGCCGTTTTGACCGGCCAAAACGTCGAAGTGATGGGTCATCCGCCGTACAGCCCTGACTTGGCACCCAATGACTTCTTTCTATTCCCGCACATCAAGAAAAAAATGCGTGGTCAATGATTTTCGTCGCCAGAAGATGCTGATGAAGCGTTCAAAAACCATGTTTTGGAGGTGTCTCAATCGGATTGGGAAAAGTGCTTTGAAAATTGGTTTGAGCGCATGCAAAAGTGTATAAATCATGCTGGGGAATACTATGAAACACAATAAAACCATTTTTGACGATAAATATTCGCATTTTCATTATTAGGCCAGAAATATATCTAGCAGCCCTCGTATTCCAAAAAAAAAAATCGAAACGGATAAACAAGCAGAGATATGAACCGTTTAGCACACTGAGAAAAAATAAAATTTCATTCACCATCCCTGGCACAATGTCAAATGTAAAACGATAAGAAAACAAAAAATATGAAGTCAATGTCAGTCAACCTTTTATGTGTCTCTTTGTGCTGTATCCCCTTTTCAGCTCTGAGTGACCGCGTATTTTGTCGTTGTTAATATTGAAAAATTTGCATTTAATTTTACCTGGTTTAATCAAAATGTGAAAATAATTTTAACTTTGTGCACATTTACACACAAATACCTTTCTAATGGTGTATAATTCAAAGTCGTGCTCTATTTCTAACATAGCAGAAAAGGTTGGACAAATATTTGTCTTGCGTATTAATATATAGATTATATTTTCAAATTGAGAAATAAGCAATAGGAGCGTTCGTTTAGTTTTCTGGGCTAAATCCTTTAAAACTGTCAAACGCGAGAGAACAAGAAAATTTCGCTCTTTTTTGGAATAAAATGTAAAAAGTAAACGAACCCACAAGACCACTTTTCAGGAAAAACCTTCTATTTGCTAAAACTTGCCATTTGGGTAAAAACGTTAACGAAGGGCGACTTCCTAAACGTCAGTTGCAAAGCAAACATACAAAGTCATTCATTCCTAAACGCCGAGCTACAAAATGTTGACAAAGCATAGCATTCCTTAACGACGCCAACAAGTAATCAATACGCATTTAATTGGCAACTAGCGCATCAACTTTGTTGTTGATGCTTCGAAACAAATAATCCCAAAAATGGAAGTTTTTGACGACAAAGCTGCAAAATGAAGCAGAACACGGTACAAAACGCAAAAAGCAGACAATTTTATGGAAAAGTCTTGAAAAAATATGGAACGATGATATTTATTTTTTTGGTCAATTTGTACAAATAAAATTAAAATAAGTTCCACTGATCGTATTGAAACAGTTCACTAATAGATCAATTATTTTTTTTTGCAACCTTTTTATTTTCGAATAGTGAAATGTCAAACTTTGTAAATAAAGTGTTCCCTTATGCAAAAATAAAGCAAAGCGTATTTTAACAATGTCGCTCAATGTTGTATGCTGTTGCGGTTTAGATGCTATCAGAAAACTGAGGAGTTATTTTTCAAAAGGGTGTAAAACCATGTTAAACAAATTTTCAGAAATGAGAAAAAACTTTTATGGGCTGTTTACGATAACATATTTTTTTTAATGTCTCCTGTATTATAGTGAGTTGACCAAAGATTCTAATCCCCTTAACATTTTTGTTGTAACATATTTGCAGTAATTGCAAAAAGTTAAAAAGATTTGGAAATAAGCCCTTTTCTTCTGAAACGTTTGGAAATAAGCCCTTTTGTTTCAAAATCACTCTTATTTCACCATTTGGAAGTTTAGTCTGATGTCTATAGGCATGGTATGTAAGCACCTATATAGCCTGGGGCATATAAAAAATATAAAAGTTTTTTTGGCCACTATTTAAAATTCGGCTTTTTGTATCAAACTCTAAAAATTTCTATGAAATTATATGGAAATAAGCCCTTTTGTTCTGAAATGCGACTTTTGATCACGATTTTATCTTAGAAAAATGAATTTTTTGTGATGAATTTTGAACTAAACGATGCATTTTAGCATGGTAATGGCGATGGCATCCTTAGGTTTGTTCGAGGTTGGAAGTGGTTTTACGCCCTTTTGAAAAATCACTCCTCAACTGTTTGTGAACATTGTGTACATACGTTTAGGAAGCCGCCATAATGTTATCAATTCAACACCACCAAGGAAACTTTTCGTTGACACAGCAAACACTTTTAATCATTTCTAACAAAATATAACCTACTTAATTTATATTAGCATTACTTTTGCCTCGTACTGGCAGCACCGTGCGCGGGATTTGCTCTTGGGAGGGTTTTCACACAAAAAACGAGGGAGAACTATACTAACCACTTGATTTGTACCGTTAAATATGGGTAAAATATCTTCCTGGGAGGGGTTTGAACCCCCAAAACACCCCCCGTGTGCACGGGCCTGCGTACTGGTACTTCAGTTCATAAATGTGTGCCAGTATAATTAGTTCACGTTACAGTGAATCTACAGTATTTTTATTCATGCGCATTAAACTCTTTTAAATGGTAGAATGAACGCTCATATTTTGTTAACATTCATGTTAGCAGCAATATTAAATTTTTTCCAACAATGTTAAAGCAAATTTGCACATGTTGTGTCATGTGCTGAAATAGTAACTTTGCACATGACTCAGCATATGCCGAAATAGCTCAGTTGGGAGAGCGTTAGACTGAAGATCTAAAGGTCCCCGGTTCAATCCCGGGTTTCGGCAACGAATCTTTTTTATTAAAATTCTTTATTAATTTATGTGAAAATGTTTTCCTTGTGGTTGAATTTAAACATGCAAGTTTTTATTTGGAATTACAATAGGTATGTTCATAATACACTTTATATACACCACAAGGATGAAAGTAAACGAATGTTGAAATGTCGTATAAAAAAACAAATTATAAACAAAAAAAAAAGCAAACACTGTCATTCTGTTTTCAAATCTAAGAATTATTAAAAACAAAAATTCAAATATAAAAATTTAACTGAAAATTTAATATATGTGTAATTTTGAGGGCTTTGTTGTCGATATCTTTAAGATATCGATATTTTCTGCTATTTAAAGCTTTATCTGATGCCAAACAAGTTTTCTTTTGGTCATCATAACTTATGTGCGATTGTCACAATCATCTGTATAGTTTCCGTGGTGTAGTGGTTATCACATCCGCCTAACACGCGGAAGGCCCCCGGTTCGATCCCGGGCGGAAACATGATTTTTTTTTAAGAATTTTTTTTTTTTAATTATGTGAATAAAAAATTTAAATAAAAGCAAATTGTTCTTATCTTATGCTTTGCAATAAATAATTTGTCTTGTTTTGATAAAAGATATAATAATATGACTTTTTTCTCTATTGCAGGTACCTATCTACATTTTGGTCAGCATTAATTTAAGTGCTATAAAATATGGTATGATATTGAAACGTATTATTAATATTAAAAAATATGTTATTTTACTTACTGATCAGTTTTTCCAGAAAGAAATATTTTTTGAAGTGAAATTTTTATGGCAGCTTTAGAGGTAAAATTGCGAGGCCGCGACACAAATTTGGTCACTTTTTTTTGGAGACACATTTTAACCCTTCATAATCTCATAGCACCGTCAGAAACCAACCAATTATATAATCAAAACTTATTGAAAAATTTTTTTTTAACATTCCCCTGTGACTTCTAAAATATTTTTTTGCTCTAAGAATCACCATTTGCGCTAAATCATAAAATATAATAAATTTACTGCATAAATATAGATTGCATTCAGCTTTTCGATTGATTCACTTCGATTTATCGCTCTTGGAAAATGATTGAAAAAAACTTTTGTGTTGAATTTCACTTACTTAAAAATTATTTTCTTCACAGCACAAAGCAAATGGGTCTCTTTGCTCCGGTAAATGCACAAAAACTTCGTGCTGTCATAACATGCGCTTAACATTTGTCAGAAAAGCCGCATTCGTCTTACGGGGGGGGGGGGGGGGGCACTCTTTCCCTACATATTTACCACAATATATAAAAGTAGTTAAGTCGCGTTGCAAAAATCCGAAATGTATACTGCACAATGGTTCGATCCCAAAATATGACATACATTTTACGAACTAACCCTATTTTGTCAGCTATCACATTTTTTTCTTTTGTTTGTTGGCAACACTTTACCACACAAAACCGGTAAATTTAAATCTTGCGTTGTTGTTAGTGCTACCGAGAAGGTTAATGCCAAGCTATTGACTTTCAAAAAGTTTGACTAATCGACTCTAGTAAAAAGTAAAGTAGTAAATAAAGACACTTAAAGTACTAGAAATTATCTGTAGCACGATTCGAAGTTCGAACAATTAAAAAGCGGAAACAATAATTTAAAGAAAAATGATAATCCATTTATTATTATTTTAACAAAAACTATAAGCGCTTAAAATAATTTGCATTTCGGTAGGAATCGTTGTCTCATATTGTTTTTTTGACTTTGAATTATTGCTGTGTGGAGGCATTACAATTCCGGAAGGCGCCAATTGCAACAATACAGTTTTCTTTCCTTGCTTATCTTCATTCCAAAGAGTAAAATCATTAATGTCTTGCATACATTTTGCACTAAAGTATATTTTTACATATATTTCTTAAAAAACAAAAAAAAATTTTAGCAAACCACCAACGGGCTTATGTCTTAAATGTCAACTCGAAGAGCGCGTTGATTAAAATTAAATGGCAGCAACGCAATTGTGAAGTAATAATCAAGATGGAGTCATTGCAGACACATGTCACTATGACAGTTGTTGTGTCATAAATAAAAAAAAAAACTGTGTTTTCTTGAATTTTATTTTAGAAATACGCTCCAACATACATGCATAGTTCTCATCTACTGCATAATAAACTTTAAAAATGCAGACAGCCAACTAATTACTTAATGCGTTTGCATTTGCCTTAATACTCCTCAATTGTCAAGTCTGCATGCAGTTGACATTTAAATTTTTACGACTCTGTCAAAAGCAGCTGTCCATATGCTGGTAATATAAGTAGGTATTTTCGTTGTGTGAATTTATAATTCACTTTCATCAAAATAAAAAATAAAAAATTAATTTTAATTTAAAATGTTAGCAACTAAGCTGTGTTGTTTATCTTTTTCCCTAATAAATTTGCAATTAATTATCATATTTTCATTAAAAAGTCAAAGTTGAAAGCAATGACACCTTATATACCCCCACTTCCTAAATGTATACAGTGTATATACAGTATATACAGTTGATATCGCGACCTCTAAATGACCAATAAAAAATCTGAAAAAATTCATAGGCTATTTTTATTCCATAATACACCCAAATCCGCTTTAAGGTTTGAAAAAAATCAAAAAAGTTGTTTTCGTGAAACGCCCTACTATACACAGACACACGAGTATGTAGACAATGAAAAAATAAAAAAATTCTCTCGCGCTTTCACAAAATACCCCAAAACTTTAGGAATAATTTATATATCAGCCATAATTGTACAGGGGAAGAATAATACGGCTGAGTCGATAAAACTAAAAATTAGAATGGGCTATCCCCACAAAGCTTTATTTCCAAAATTTAAATAAATTTAAAGTTTTGCTTAAGTATCATCGAATTCTCACAAGTTCAATCTAACGCTCCAATCACAGCTAAACCTTAAAAAGTGGCAGAATTGTGTTTGGACTCAATCGATTTGAGAACTGAACTCAGTTTTGAAATAAGTGAAGGTTAGCTCACTCTGGCATTAACCGCTTCATATAGAAAACCATTAAAAAAGGCAAACTTTGAAAAATTGGAAAGTATCGAACACAATACAGGGTGTATCGCATTATGCTACAAAGCATCTGGAAGTTGATAAAGGAGGCCTAGACTAACAGAAAATTGCATCGTGGAGGGTCTAAAATGCACCCCTAAGGAGTTATAGGGTTAATACTGATTTTCTGACTTGTTAAAAAAAAAATTATTGCACCATCCTAACGCTTTAGAGATCACATTTTTACAGGAAAGTTTTAGCTAATTGTACGAGCGTTCTAAGAATGTATTTGGTTTATAGGGATTAAAAAGATTTTGCAAAGTTCTGGACCTTCAAAGTGGATATTTTAAAATTTTTTTCCTTTTTTTTTTGACTTTGGAGGTCATAGTATAAAAAAAGTCCAATAAACATATCCTTTTAAAGCTTTTTTTGAAATTCTCGTAAAATTTCCTTTAATTCGGTAGTACAATTGCCATACCAATTTTTTAATTTGAGATCTAAAAAAAAAAACACTTTTCCATGCGTTGCGCCGCATATGATGTGCGCGCTGCCCTTTATCTACTGAAGCCAGCAAACGGATTGTTCTTGAAAAAAGTTTTTTTGACTTCAATAAAAATAAAATTGGTATAACAATTGTACTACCGAATTTAAGAAAATTTAACAAGGACTCCAAAAAAAATTACAAAAGTGTATGTTAATAGAACCTTTTTTGTACTAAAATGGCCGCCAAAGTCAAAAAATAGGGAACAACAATTAAAATATCAATTTTGAAGGTCCAAAACTTTCCGAAATTCTCTTTAACCCTATAAACCGAATACACTCTTAGAAAGCTCATACAATTAGCTAAAAGTTTCTTATGAAATTGTTTTCTCTAAAACGTTAGGGTGACCCAATAAATTTTTTAAATTTTTTCTAAAGCAAGTCAGAAAATCAGTTTTAACCCAATAACTCCTCTGTGGTACATTTAGACCTCCCTGCTCAGCTGCAATTTTTTGTTAGCTCATGGTTCCTCTAACACCTCCCAGAAGCTTCGTAGCCTTATGCAAAAAACCTTGTATAAAAAGACAAACAGTACAATATAATATCAGACTATCGAAAAAGTCCAAAAAGTATAGGCTATCCCAGAAAAAATCATTAATAAGAATCAGAAAGTAACAAAAGCAAACAGAAACGAAGAATACGAGGGTTGCCTTTTATATTTCGGGATTGGGCATCACTAATGTCAATAGCTAAAATCTGGCAACACCATAATAAAGTTTGACATTTTTTAGCATAAGCGTACTCACAACGTTTTGATGTACAAGTGCTTTTTGTTTTGTTTACAGAGAGTTAAGAAAATCAATTTTCCATTGATAACACTAGTTTACAAATGATTAAAATTTTTTTTCCCAGCGAATGCCGTTACTCATTTTATATGGAAAATGGGCTGCTGATTCCGAAAATCGCATTTTTTTTTTTTTATTTCGTGTCGTTTTCGAGATATCGGTTATTTTCGGTTTTTGGACCAAAAAAAAAGATAGTTCCACTTAAATACAAATATCTCAAGAACCAATGTTTGTATTCAAACAAATAATATGTCATATTAAAGGTAATTAAATTACCTACAAATGATACTCACGTCACTTTTTGGCTGGTTTGTTAGTTTCGATGAAATAAATTGATTTCTGAAAAAAAGAGTATAATTTTCCGAAAAAATTACAAAAATGTCTAAATCAACTGCAGATTTTTACAAGAAACAAAAATTTTAAAAATCATTTTGTATTTTTATATCATAGTCTATAAATTTGTTAGGCAAATAAAATACTATTTAAGAAAATCGATGGAAAAGTGCAAAAGTTGTATACAATTCATTGATAAGTTACCAAAATGCGTTTTTCCCTATTTTTCCGTTTTTTTGTAATAAACTGTTCGAAAATTTGAATCTTTTTATAAAAGAAATTAGAAAATCCAAAAAATTCTTAAAGAAGGCATTAAAAGGAAATACCCGTGCCTCGCCGTTTTTCTCTAGGACGTCAGATTTTTTTTTAATCGATTTTTGAAGTTTTTTAATCCACTGTACATGAAAAAACAGAAATAACGCATTCTTGTGTTAAATTGATGAATTTAACTATATGATCCTTACATCTGAGGTGTATCATGTCTTCAGCAAACTTATGCAGGATACTACGCGGAATATTTTTGTAGACAATTTTAACCCTCTCAAACCCCCACATGTAGGTCAAAATGACCTTCATGTGGGGGTCAAAATGACCCACATGTGAGGGTTTTAGAGGGTTGAAATTTTCTACAAAAATATTCCTCGCAGTATCTTGCATAAGTTTACTGAACACATAGTACACCTCAGATGTAAGGATCATATAGTTAAATTCATCGATTTAACACAAGAATGCGTTATTTCTGTTTTTTCATGTACAGTGGATTAAAAAACTTCAAAAATCGATTAAAAAAAAATCTGACGTGCTAGAGAAAAACGGCGAGGCACGGGTATTTCCTTTTAATGCCTTCTTTAAGAATTTTTTGGATTTTCTAATTTCTTTTACAAAAAGTTTCAAATTTTCGAACAGTTTATTACAAAAAAACGGAAAAATAGGGAAAAACGCATTTCGGTAACTTATCAATGAATTGTATACAACTTTTGCATTTTTCCATCGATTTTCTTAAATGATATCTTATTTTCTTCACAAATACATAGTCTATGATACAAAAAAAAAAAAATATTATAAAAAAGTTATGTCTTCTTGTATAAATTTGAAGTTGAATTTGATTTTTTCTGAATTTTTTCGAAAAAAAAAAATTTTTTTTTTAGAAATCAAATTATTTCACCGATACTAACGAACCAAAAAGTGATGTGGATATCATTTGTAGGTAATTTAATTACCATTAATATGACATATTATTTGTTTAAATACAAGCATTGGTTTTTGAGATATTTGTATTTTAATGGAACTATCTTTTTTTTTGGTCCAAAAACCGAAAATGACCGATATCCATATAAAATGAGTAACGGCATTCGCTGGGAATTTTGGCTGTAAACTAGTGTAATTTAAAATATGGCTAAATTATGGGGTTTCCAACGAGAACAAACCTTCTTTACGGCCAGGTGTTCATGCAATATTGAATGTATGCTGATCCCACTAATGCCTAAGGTTGTCTCAATCTCACGATAGGTCACATGACCTGCAATATCAGTTGGCGCACAGCATCAATGGTTTCCGGAACAACAACTGATTTTGGACGACCTTCACGAAATTCGTCTTGGAGTGAACTACGACCTCGGTTGAATTCACCATACAATCGATAAACACTGGTCCTTGATGGAGCTTCATCGCCAAAAATTGAATTAAGTTCATCGATGCACTGTTGTTGAGTTAATCCACGTCGAAAGTTGTGAAAAATTATCGCACGAAAATGTTCACGAGTGAGTTCCATTTTTTTGCCAAATTGATTTTTTCAAGTCACTGTAAACAACACAAATGATGGTCGTACGTTAAAACGTTCTGAGTACGTTTATGCTAAAACATGTCAAACTTTATAATGGTGTCGCCAGATTTTAGCTATTGACATTAGTGTTGCCCAATCGCGAAATATAAAAGGCAACCTACGTATTATCGAAAAATATCCCAAGAGATTAGAATTATAAAAAGTATCTAAATATGTTAAATGGTATTAAAAACTGTCGTAAAGAAAAATAGGGGAAGAAAGAAGAAACGCAAAACATAAAAAAAATAAAAAAGTTAACTGAAATCCAAGATATAAAAAGTATCGAAAAAACAAAAAGTCAAAAGATATCGAATATATTACATATCGAAAAACAAGAAAAAGTAGAAAAATATTCAATAAAGTAAAAAAATGAGATGTATATGTTAAAAAAGAAGGAATTAAAAGGTATTGAAAAATATTGAAAAAATAAATAAGCATCGAAATCGTTGAAAAATACCGGGAGTTGCGAAAATTTGATGGAGGTAATCATCATACATTTTTCTCACAAATTTTACCATACCCTGTATTAATTATTTTCAATAAAATTTGCATCTGTTAAAAAACGTCAACATTAAAATAAAGAGCGCTAACTAAGATAAAAGCAAAACGAACAACAACATAGCTGCAAGGAAATGAGGCAAAAGAGGCTGCGCGCCAAATGTTTTTATTATGACTAGGCATTTAGTTGTCAACATGTTGCTGTTTTTGTCGTTGTTTTTGTTTTTGTTTTGAGGATTTAAGGGGAGCTTTAAATTGAAGCACTTAATGGAATTTTAATTATGCAATAAAATGCGTATCTTGAGGCTGTAAAATTACTCTCACATAAATTTAAGTAGATACACTTAGTAAAATTATGAATAAAGAGTTGAGAACTGAATTAATAAGCATTTACTACTGCATAAGTATATACATACATAAGTATATGTGATGATTAGTGACAAAAGCGACATTATCTTGTCAGAGATCGAATTTGAGTTTTTGATACAATTGTATAAAGGATAAAAATTCTGAAGAGAGCAGAGAAAAATTGTTATGAATTGACGAAGTTATAGCAGTTTGAATTCTGTAGTTCAAAAAAGATGATTCAGTTTAAAGTTTGAAAAAGTAAAAATGCATTGAAAAATTTGAAAAAATGTTGCAGAAAGCAAAAAAATTTTGCATAGGTCAAACTTTTTTGCTTAAGTCGACAAAATATGGAAAAATCGACAAATATTTAGGGTATTCCTTAAAACGTGTAAGTGCCTCGAAAACCTTATAAAGGTATTTCAAGGCATTTACCCGTTTAAAGTAATACCCTCATGGAAAATATCAAAATACATATTTATGTTGAGAAAGTCAAACATTTTTGTAAAAGTTTTAACAACGATTACGGCCAAACGGATATAGCTTGGGGACAGATAACAACAATATTATAAAGATCTTTGCGATGAGAAACGGGCGTTATCGGTTAATATACACGACTACCTTCCATTCAATCTTTTAAAGTATATATGGGAGCTACGTACTTAACTATTTACTATTAACCTATTAACTGATCTCGCCCATTAGTAATCCCAACCAGATCACGACCCGTAGTATTGTCTGTATCAAATTTTATGTATTCTCCTGGAACTCTTAGGAGAAGCATAGGACCAAAATGTCTCCATTTTTCACGATCCTTTGCGATGACTGCTATCTCTCGCCATGACTTTCCCAATTAGTTCGGCGTTAAAAATAGTGCGAGGGCACCAAACCTTTAGTATGCGCCTTAAGCACTTGTTGACAAACACTTGCAGCTTGTTCATTAGTAGATCGGTAAGAAGCCACGTTTCGCACCCATTTAACAAAACCGATTTCATTTTCGAAACAAAAATAGGTACTTTTGTTTTGGTGGAGATAAGGGAAGATGAACATTTATTGTACAGTTGAGCGCCTTTTGTATGTTTATATTCTTGATTTGATATCCTCTTTTGCTCCATCATCCATGGAGATAATGCTGCTTTAATATATAAAGTAGTCGACGCTTTTAATGTCATCATTGCAAGCTTTAAAATTGATGTAATTTCTGGATGGGTTCAGCTTCATACTTTTAATCTTGGATACATTGATTTGTAGGCCGGACTTTTGCAATTCTAAGACAAGGTCTTCAATTTTTCTTTGCATATCTGAGTGTTTATATGATAGAAGGCAGATATCGTCAGAGTAGTCGAGATCTTCTAGATATTCGGTAAAGTTCAATCGGATTAAGTTCCATTAAGAGCTTTATCTAGGATAGCGTCAAGAACGATAAGGAAGAGAGATGGTGATAGCAAACATCCCTGCCGGACGTCTGAATTAATGGTGAATGTCGGTGACAACAGCCCGTTGTGTGAGACACCGCACATAAACCCTTCATACTGTGAAGGGGTTAAATTTATGGCCTTTGTTGCAATACCTCTTCGCTGCAGTGAACATACATATGTATATGTTTTCTCGGGAGACACAGGCAGTGCTATAGTCGCTATAATTGCTCGGCAATTATTCTAAGGGTGTTAATTTGATCCATTATCAGTATCACCAGAATCCTACTAATTGCTTTCGGATGGCCGAAAAAAGTTTTTCGCTTACTCTGCTTAGAAGCACTTTAGTCAGTAGATACTTTTGATGGTACTGTGAGCAATGCTATTCCTCTATAATTTCGGCACTCGTTTAGGTCACCTTTTTTTGGTGACTTCACTAGCATACCATAGAGCCAATCTTCTTTCAAATGTTCTTCTTACCAATTTCTAGAGAACAGTGGATGGATAATTTCAGTTGATGATCTAAAAAAATTTTCAAAAAAGTCGAAAAATTCTCGAAAACTGAAAAAATATCCAAAAACACTAGAAAACTCAGAAATATATTAAAATAAGTTTAAAAAAATTAGAAAAGTCGCCAAATCTAAAAAAAATCAAAAATTCATAAAATCATAAAGTTTTTAACCACATGGTTGATTCATGTACAGATTTTCTTTCATAAGAGAAGATTTCGCATGTCCACAAATAAATAGATGATACTTATGTATACAGGGTGGCTGATTCGAACTGTTACCAACTTCAGATAGACTTATCTGACAGATGGAACATGACAGCTGTCTAAAAATTGGCATGATGTTAGTTCATTCTATTGTCAACAAGTAACCAAAAGCATTTGCGCGTCAATTTATTGAAAATAAAAAATTTTCGAAATGGAATTCAAACGTAATAGTGTGATTGCTCTTTATTTGGCTGGAAAATCGCAACCAGCAATTGTTCGTGAGCTGAAACATTTAAAAGTGAATAAAATGTTTGTGTATCGGACCATAACACGTTACAATGGTACCGGCAGCGTTGCCAAACGACATGGTGGTGGTCGGAAAATAACTGCAACATCACCAGAAATGGTTCGAAAGGTGAAGGCCAGAATTGAGCGAAATCCGAGACGCAGTGGCAGACAAATGGCTGCCGAGCTGGAAATATCGCGTGAACGAATGCAACACATATTGTCAAACAAGCTTGGACTAAAGGCCCTCAAGTTCCAAAAGGCGCATGATCTCACTCCTGCTCAAAAAAAAGTTAGGCTCGATAGAGCCAAGGAGTTGTTGCGCTTGCACGCCGCCGGAAATCTGTCACAAATTGTCTTCTCTGATGAGAAAATTTACTGTATCCAGCAATATGTAAACAAACAAAATGATCGGGTTTACTTGACAGAGAGGTCTTACGAAAATTTGAATGTTCGTTTGGCCACCAGGACGCAGGCACCACCGCATGTGATGGTTTGGGCTGTAGTGACTGCTGATGGGCGCTCACCACTCGTTTTTTTGGCCGCTGGCGTCAAAGTAAACGCCCAGGTGTATCGTGAATCAGTGTTGGAGGGTGCTTTACTACCGTGGGCACGCAAACATTTCGGTCGCAAGCCATGGACATTCCAACAAGACTCGGCACCGTCACACAAAGCTCGTGTGAATCAAGAATGGTTAGAAAAAAACGTTCATAGCTTCATTTCTGCTCAACAATGGCTCTCAAATTCGCCTGATGCGAATCCGCTGGATTTCTCAATCTGGGGTATGTTGGACAGGAAGGTCTTGAGAAAAAAATACCAGAGCGTTGATGCGCTAAAAGTGGCCCTTCAACGAGAATGGCGCAAACTTCCACAAAATCAAATTCGTGCAGCATGCGACTCGTTTTTCGACCGTCTACGGGCCATAGTTAAGGCCAAAGGTGGCCATATCAAAAATCTCAAGTAGATTCTTAAAATTTGAACATTTCCCAACAATTATAGCGTTTGATCAATAAAATCTGTGCATGGAAACTAAAAATATAGTCTTTTGAATTGGTAACACTTCGAATCAGCCACCCTGCATAAGAGTTGATGTCTTAAGCTTTAGATAATTATTTCGTTAATGTTAGCGCATTTACTTGAAGGGCATTTTACCACAGTATGATGTATTTTCTTAAGGCTGAATCGTGAATGCGCAGGCTATTACCTTCGAGTTGTGATATATTTGACGATCAGTATGTAGATCATTATAGGACACGGTGGTTTTTAAAAAATTTCAACTTTTTGAAATACCACCCGCGATTTTTGTCGGGGATATTGTTGGGGGACCCTTCTAGTATCAGAATCCGGGAACCGCGAAATCGAACGTCCAGTCGTTTTTTTTTCGACATTTTAGTTTTTTTAACGATTTTTGAGTATGTCTCGGATTTATATACATATTATGTACACATATATATGTATATACGTACATATATATACTTGTATATGTATATATGTGCAATATATATATATGTGTATATATATACATACATACATATAAAAGGTATCGTTTCCGCACCATTTATTTTTAAAAAAAATCGGTTTTTTCGTATATAAAAAAACACAAACAAAAACCGGATACAGCAATAGTCACTCCAGATGTGATTTTTGATGTTTAATCCGAATCCAGTCTTAGAATTGCTCTATTACTTCTGGACTTTGAGATATTCTTACATAAATGTTTAAAGGACACCATTTTTTTTCCTATTTTTGAAGTTATATAACAAGATAAGGTAATATTATGCCGTAAAATCTGGTATGACAGTTAATAGCCCTAGTTTTTTTCTTGAAAACTCAATCAAACCGATAACGATATCTTTTTTTTTGTCGGAGATATCTTTACCTAAAAAGTTAAAAAAGTGCAAAAACACGATTTTTGGCTATATTGGATGATATATGCAGGACACACAAAATTCTTCTGTGAATTTCTATTACCAGAAGCATTTAGTACTTTCTTTTGGCTTTCAATTGAGCTATTAAATGTTCATCTGCAATATTCCTCTACAAAGTTATGTTAACTTTAAAATCACACCATGAAACTTAAAGCGAAAAATCTCGGTTTTCGGCTATATTTGAGGTTGTATACAGTACGGACGAAGTTTGTCTGCTCTTTTTTACCAACCGAAACATTTAAAACCATTCTTTATCTTCAAAATGAGCTAACAAGTGGTCTCTTGTAATAGTTTTCTTAAAAGTTATGACAATTTTAAGACGACATGTTGCAGCAATACGTATGTTAGGAATACTCGTACACTATATTTTAGGGGCACCCCTGTGAGCTTGCACTTCATAATGTAATTTTTAAATGGTCATAACTTTGTAGAGGAATATTGCAGATGAACATTTAATAGCTCAATTGAAAGCCAAAGGAAAGTACTAAATGCTTCTGGTAATAGAAATTCACAGAAGAATTTTGTGTGTCCTGCATATATCATCCAATATAGCCAAAAATCGTGTTTTTGCACTTTTTTAACTTTTTAGGTAAAGATATCTCCGACAAAAAAAAAAGATATCGTTATCGGTTTGATTGAGTTTTCAAGAAAAAAACTAGGGCTATTAACTGTCATACCAGATTTTACGGCATAATATTACCTTATCTTGTTATATAACTTCAAAAATAGGAAAAAAAATGGTGTCCTTTAAACATTTATGTAAGAATATCTCAAAGTCCAGAAGTAATAGAGCAATTTTAAGACTGGATTCGGATTAAACATCAAAAATCACATCTGGAGTGACTATTGCTGTATCCGGTTTTTGTTTGTGTTTTTTTATATACGAAAAAACCGATTTTTTTTAAAAATAAATGGTGCGGAAACGATACCTTTTATATGTATGTATGTATATATATACACATATATATATATTGCACATATATACATATACAAGTATATATATGTACGTATATACATATATATGTGTACATAATATGTATATAAATCCGAGACATACTCAAAAATCGTTAAAAAAACTAAAATGTCGAAAAAAAAAAACGACTGGACGTTCGATTTCGCGGTTCCCGGATTTTGATACTAGAAGGGTCCCCCAACAATATCCCCGACAAAAATCGCGGGTGGTATTTCAAAAAGTTGAAATTTTTTAAAAACCACCGTGAGGAGTAATCATTAAACAAATTTCAGTTTCACTTTTTGTTTAATTTTCAAGCAGCTTATGCATTTTTAAACAGTACAAAACCCCATACTCTATTTGGATTTTCACTAGTTGTTAAATCATAATCCTTTAAAATACCCTCTTCCTATACTTTCTTTATTTATGGTGCCAATTTTGTTAACTCGATTTTGCCGCAAAAGCTTTAAATATGCAGCTGTTGCGCATTTTTATGACTTTTTCTTTAATTTTCATTTTAGTGTTGGCACATAATTTCTCATGCTGGTGTTTTTAAAATTCCCACTTTTTTTCTTTTTTTTTATTGCATTTTATTTCTCTCGTGTTTATGCATTTTCTTTTTGCGCCACATTTTCTTTGAACATTTTGAAATGCATTTAGTATTTTCTTGTTGTTGTTCTTTTCGTTTCGAATGATGCGTATAATTATGAGTTAATTTATGAACTTATTTTAGAAACTTTTTGTTTTTTTTTTTTAATTTTAGTTTTGTTTGCTTGTTTTCATGAAATGATGCACATGTGTTTTGTTGTATTTTCGTGGTTTTTTCAAAAAACAAAATGCTCCGCTTTTGGCTGGTTAGGCCACAAGAAATGCAATTTGATACTGAGACGTCTTTAAAATTTTATGCGCCGCGGCGTTAAGGAACGTCAATTAATTTCCTTTATTTTGAGTTAATATTTATGGCTTTCAAATATTTGTGTAAAAATGCTTATAATGATGTACATAATAAATTTTATTGATTTTGGAGACAAATGTTTTTATTGGAATATGTATTTGTTATATTATTTAGTTTTTAAAAATCATGATCTCATTTACTATAGGCATTTTCTCATTCGCATTTTTGAGGTAATTTGTCGTTTTACCAGACCCTTAGTGTGCATCTTAAGTATTTGTTGTTCAGTTTGTTCATTAATTTATGCGTAAACGGTTTTCCGGAACTAGGTTGAACTATAAGAATGCGGAACCCCTGATTTTTTTTATACAATACCTAATTTTGCAAAACGAAAATAGGGTATTTTTGTTAAAAAGCACAACAAGCCAAAACAAAAATAGTAATATTCGATGTATTTGTGGGTTCTGAATCCGGATCTAGTCATGGCATTTTCTATCACGTATGGTTTTTGAGATATGCTCACCTTAATGTTCAAAAACATAATTTTTTAGGTTATATAGAGAACGCACGAAATTGTTTTGCTCTTTTGTACTAAATGCATCGTTTAACACTATCCTTTGGCTTCAAAATAACCTATAACATGGTCTTGCATGATTTTTCCTTAAAAAGTTATGATCATGCAATACATGAAAGTGAAAAATCGTATGTGGACTCTCATATGATTTTGCACTCGAAATAAAGATACTACTACGTTCGTGAGTCCTCTGTATAACCTCATGTTTTTGAACTTTTAGGTTAGAATATCTCAAAAACCATACATGATAGAGTGATTCCAAGACTGGGTTCGGACTCAGCTACAACAAATAAAGCACATTGAAAAAAACTATTTTTGTTTTGGTTTCTTGTGCTTTTTAACAAAAGTACCTTATTTCGACCTATTTTAAGGTAGGAGTAATTATTTTCGATTCTAAAAATGTTGAATTTTGTTGGCAACACCATAAGGCATTGTATAAAAAAAGAACACCAAGGGTTCCACAAACTTATAATTTAGCCCCGTCCCGGAGAACCTTGATCCACTCTAATGGTGCTGAGGAGAGCGGGATATCATTATAATTTTTAAACTTCCGTAGAGCAGCCTTTCTTGCCAGCTTGACTTGTTTAGCATGCTGATAACCCTCCTGTCATTGAATTTGACTGTCTCCACTGAATAAATATTTGGTTGATTTCAATTGAAAACAGTTGATATAGGCTTCATAGTATCTAGGAAATGCTATTTTAATTACTTTAAATTGTTCTCAGAAAGCTTGCCGGTAGTATCGTATCTAGTAGATCTTCTGATGTTGGGGCATTTTTTGCTTTACTTGAGAGAATATTAAACACTTTTCTTTTGCTTAGACAATCGCTTAATTTTCTCATGAAAAGGCTAGGATTTTTAACTTTAATCTCATGTAGGTACCTTTTTACGTTTTTTGCTTATTATTGGGTGTACAACTTAAAAACCGGAATTTGACGGTGGATGTCCGTACTAACAAATATCGTGAAAGCTCGAACTTTATATATCGTCACCCTTAGGCCAGATTCACGAAAGTGCAAATTTTTGAGTTTTACACTAATGTGGTTTTCTTTTTCAAAATAGTTCAGAAAAGTTATCCCAGAAGTATGAAAGCTATATCTGAGGTGGTTTAACAGCAAATGCAAAGTTTATAACACGAAAAAGCAAAATTTACATATAATTATAATATTTAAAAAAATTTCAAATAGCAATTTCTCAAATTCAATAATTTTCACATTCGTGAATCTGGCCTAAGAGTGACGATATATGTCATTTTGAAGGTACATTTGACAGCTGTCAAAATCAGTCAACAAAACAATTTTATCTTGTGTGCATCATTATTATTTTTCACTATGAATAACTTCGAAAATTGGAGAAAAAGACAGCATTTGCGGGGGGGTTCTAGTGGGTCATTTTTTTGAAAAGAAAACAGCTGCCGAAAGTCATCGCATTCTTGTAGAAGCTTATGGGGACTATGCTCCAGCTGAATCAAGCTGTCGTGAGTGGTTTTAAAGTGGTTATTTTGATGTCGAAGACAAAAAACGTCCTGGTCAGGATCAGCTAGGTGTGATCCATTATGAGCTGTTGCCAGGTGGCCAAACCATTAATGCTCAATTCTATCGTCAACAATTGATCCAATTGAAGCAGAAATTCCAGGCAGAGCGGCCAACGTATGCGACCAGACATGAGTCAATCATTTTCCACCACGATAACGCTCGGCCACATATTGCTGCCCCAGTCAAAAATTACCTGGAAAACAACGGATGGGAAATTTTGCCTCACCCGCTTTATAGCCCAGACCTTGCACCATCAGACTACCATTTGTTCCGATCGATGCAGAATGCCCTATCAGGAATACGCTTCACTTAAGTTCAAGATATCGAAAATTGGCTCGATTCATTTTTAGCCGCCAAGCCGGCGCAATTTTTTGGGATGGAATTCATAAATTGCCTGAAAGATGGGGAAATGTTGTAGCTTCCAATGGACAAAACTTTGAATAAAATGTATTGTTACATTTTTCCACAATAAAGCATCAAATTTCGCTAAAAAATTCCGGTTTTTAAGTTGTACACCCAATACGTATCTGTGATTTTAAGTGTAAATTTGTCTCGGGGAGGGAAACAATCTCACATACGAGTATTGTCATTATAATTTATTCCTATTCTTTTTATCAAGATCAGAAATTAGAAAACTGTTGATCTGACAGTTTCTGTTAAGCTTTATATTGGGGAATCTCCAAATACGTGTTGTCCTTATAGTGCAAAAAATACCGATTATATCGGAAGAACCATTATATTGCAAAAGAACACTCTTTTTTGTAAGACCTATTTGTTCAAGTAGAACTAGAGATTATGAAACCGAGTTTCCGCTATGTTTTTAGAGAAGTTTCTCTGAAGTGACCGTCAGATCGAATAAGCACTACTTTAGTATGTGTTATAAAGGGTGTTTTTTACAATTTTATGATTTCTCGTGGGAGTTATAATAAAAATCCACGGAGTTCGCTTAATTAATGACGACAACGGAGTGGGAATAGATTTCGTTTCATTGCCTATTATAATTCCTTTCGATAATAGTCCGGATTTCTCGAAGGGATTGCATTAAATGTGACTTATTATTTCGAAATAAAGTTGCTTTAAATAAAAATTTCGGATTCTTCATTTCAGCTTAGAAACTAGAACTATTTTTATTCACTTGCGCCACTTTTATAAGAAACACAATTATGTCAAACTGTCATTTAGGACGAAAGCCATAAAAATCCTCTCAACACCAAAATAATAAGGATAAAATACAATAAATTCTCGTAAAAAAGCAAATAATAAAATATTACCATTGACATAGCCCACAAAAAGTCACCGCCAGCACACATAGCAAAAGGTGTCCCATAATTCAACCACGATTTGAATATGTGCGGTAAAGTGTTGCCAACCAAAAAAAAAAACAGTTTTATAGCTAACAGTTTAGGGATATTTGAAATGAATTGAAAGAGGAGATTCAACAACATTTATGCAAAATGGTCATGGAAAATTTCGACAAATTAGGTCACTTGCCCGATGTGCTTTATCTACATGACCTTATCATGTATTACTTTATGCTTTAATAAAAAAAATGCAATTGAAAAAAAAATAAAAATGTGTGGAACACCCTTTAGATGCCTATATACGACATAAATATCAATACACGCCCAAACTATTTGACCTTCGTTGAGCGATTTTGTACGTTGTTCATTAAATCCTTTGGAGCAGCAGGATTTCCCATCAGTAAGGATTTAAAATCAGTTTTCTTTCAATAAACTTTACTTCATTCGCACTCCTGCTCTCTCTCTTTCCGCCAGCTCTTTTAGATTTCGATTTAACCCAATTCTTTGGGTTTCCATTACATGGTTCTGTGGTTTGGCTTACATTGCATAACATCCGACGCGCGCTCATGTGACAAAGACGCTCACACTTCCGCTCTGTGTTCTACACTTCACTTAACTCTTCCTTTATTTTGGGACCTATGTATCTTGGCAGCCGCCTGTATGCAGCGCGGGTGGTTTTGCAAAATCAACGATGTCAGTGTGCCAATGAAGGGATAAAACTTTTGAAGGCTGCACATTTAGCAAGCAGACTAGCAGAAAAATGATGATTGATATTTTTGTCCTTGCGCCTAAAACGACACTACGGAAAATGTTGCGACAAAATCTTCTTTTAATCGAATGTACGAGACGTAATCGAATTTAAGGCGCAATTTATTCACAACATAAACATTGCTGGTGGGGGTAAAATGTTTTTGGTTATTATTTTCCTTAGCTTGTAGCGTTTTAAGTAAACATTTGTGTACGAATTGTGTGATTTCTTTAAGAGGCTTATTTTAAATTGCTATTCTAGCTTATTATTAAAAAAAAAAAAAAAAAAATTATTTGATTTTATTTATTCAAAAACCGATTCTAACGTAATGATTTACTGATTTTTGTATAGAGATTAGAGGACACTTTAACTAGTATGTACAGATTTGGTTGGGTTGTCAAAAATGATCCAGTGGCTGCCGTGAAGTCAATTTTTCCCATTAGAGGCGGTACCATGCTCAATGAAAACTAAAATCTAATTTTTCTAAGGTAAACCCCCATCATATATGTATAGACCTAAAAATTGGTAATGGCCTGAACAAAGAAATTCTCACTGCAGACTTAGGTCAAAAAATCTTTAGAATTGGAGCTATGAAACTACCACTCTATGCCTTATAAATATCGGCATACCGTCACCACGCAAAGAGTGTCCTATAATTCACGCAAGATTTGAATTTACCACCATTTATGAAGCAAAGTGTTGAAGACCAAAAAAAGAAAGCAATTTGACAGTTACCAAATTAGGGTTAATAAAAACGTATAAAAATCTTACATAAACAAAGTTCAACCACATTTATGTAAAATGGTCATGGAAAATTTCGACAGAAGGGTGCATATGCGCCAGCTAGGTTAGGTTAGGTTGCGAGGGCATCGTTGGCATGTATACAGGCCAACTTCCACTTAGACCATTCTGCTGGTCCATTGTGATCCCTCTTTAATACGGTACATAGTCCTTTGATACATATTCAATTAATTTAATTCAGTATATTTATACAATCTTATTGAAGCTTATTCATTGGTTGTTGGCTACTATTCGTGTTCTCTGTTCCCATTTTGATGCCTTGATGTATTTCAGGATCTTAACGGGGTCCATCTCCATAAGTTCTCGCATATCCTGAAAAAAGAAGGATCCAAATATTTTAAATCTTGTTTTTGCAAGTGCAGGGCACTGGCAAAGATAATGTTGACTATCCTCTTCCACGTCGCTGTCTCCACACCATCTACAAAGATCGTCAGTCTCAAACCCCATCTGTCCCAAGTGCCTGCATAGCGTATTATGCCCTGTAACTACTGCTATAAAAGACTTTAATTCACTCTTGCTACACTTTAAAAGTAATTTAGTAAACCTTATCTTAGGAGTGTTATAAATAGTTTTGGTCGTTTGATAATGGGTCGAGTTGCCCCATCTCCTCATCATCTCCAAAACCATTTTATCTGAAATTATCTTGCAACCGTGTGACATTGGTGGTTTAACGATATGATTAATATTCTCTGTAGGCAATAATGAGCCCCTCCTAGCCAACTCATCTGCCTTTTCATTTCCTTGAATATTTTTATGACCGGGTACCCAGCACAGTTTTAAATTGTGTTGTTCGTTAAGAACCTGAAGCTCTCTACGACAACGGCTGACTACCTCAGATCTTATATTCCTATTTTGCAGAGCTTTAATGGCAGCTTGACTATCGATGTAAATGGTTATATCGGTAGGTGATATATCCCTCATCGATACCAACCTTGCCGCCTCTGCTATCGCAAATATTTCCGCTTGAAATACTGAACAATTGTCAGATATTTTTACCGACTCTGAGAGATTAATTTTTTGACTGAAGATCCCGCAACCAGTTCCTATGTCCATTTTAGAACCATCCGTATATACTTCTAAAGTGGTATCATTAAGGACATTCTTGTTCTCCCATTGTTCAAGTGTGGGATATTGGGCTTTTATGCTTTTACTAAAATCTGTAAAAGCTTTAATGTAATCTGTCTGACTTATTTCTGGCAAAATGGTTGTGTGACCATAGCTTAGTCTATTGAAATTATAACTCTGATTTAGTCTAATAGATGTTATGGCAGCCTTTTCTCTAATATAGAGATCTATTGGCAGGACATTCAATATAACTTCCAAAGATTTTGTTGGAGTAGTTTTCATAGCTCCAGTTATTCTTAAAAGGGCCAATCTTTGCATTTTTTCCAATTCTTTCACATTATTTTGTATTTCAAGGTATGGCCACCATACTACACTACCATATGACAATATCGGTCTAATAATTGCCGTATATATCCAATGAATTAGCCACGGCTTAAGGCCCCATTCTAACCCAATTATTTTCTGACATGAGTAGAAAGCCGCATACGCCTTCTTTAGTCTTTCTTTGACATTCAGTTTCCAATTTAGTTTTTTGTCCACTATTATTCCTAAAAATTTTGCACTGTCCTTAAGCTCAAGCACCTGTCCATTTACTTTTGGTAACGTGAAGATCGGGACCTTCCTTCTGTTGGTAAAAAGTACTAGTTCGGTTTTAGTTGGGTTAATATTTAACCCACAGTTGGTTGCCCATTTTGTTAAGATACGAAGAGCTGTCTGTAACAAATTTGCAATTGTATCCAGGCAAATACCAGTGGATAAAATAACTAAATCGTCTGCATATGCTGTTACGTGAATCCCTTGATCTTCAATTTGTAGAAGTACCTCATTTAATACCAAAACCCACAAGGTTGGTGAAACAACCCCTCCCTGAGGAGTACCTCTGTTAGCCTTTACTGTGATGGTGGATGCACCATCACATGTAGTAATTTTCCTGTCTTTTAACATTTTCATTATCCAATTTGTGAGGCCTACTTCTACGTTGGCATTTACTAATGCTCGATGGATCGCAGTCGAATGTATGTTATTAAAAGCTCCTTCTATATCAAGAAAGCATCCTAGTGTGTATTCTTTAAAATGTAGTGATTTTTCTATCACCTGCGCTACGTCATGAAGAGCAGTCTCTACAGATTTTCCTTTGAGATATGCATGTTGGTTCTTGGAAAATCTAAAACCCTCAAGTTTTGATTTAATATGTATGTCTATTAGTCTTTCAAAAGTTTTAAGTAAGATTGGCTGTAAGCTTATTGGCCTATAGTCCTTTGGTGATGCATTTTGAATTTTCCCTGCTTTTGGAATAAAGACAACCTTTGTTTCTTTCCAACTGTTTGGGACGAAGTTTAAATCTTAACACGATTTAAAAATACTAACAATAAGTGGTCCGATTTGTCTGAAACATTTTTGAATCATTATTGGATATAACCCATCTATACCAGGTGACTTGTATTCACTAAAGGTTTTTACTGCCCATTCCACTTTTTCAAGTGAAATTATGCCTCCTAATTCTGACACACTATGAGCATAGTTCCTAGAATTTAAACTATTAACTACACTGAAATTCTGCCCACCTTTTTCACAACCTGGAAAGTGTGTCTGTAAGAGCAGGTCTAGAGTTTCCTCATTACTATTTGTCCAAGTTCCTTCATTATTTTTGAGGTTACTTGGTACGTGTAGTTGTTTTGTGAGTACCTTCCGAAGTCTTGAGGTATCTTTTATATTATCAATATCCGTTGGTATATCTCGCCAAGCTTTCCTTTTGGATTTTCTTAGCTCCTTTTTGAAGTTTTTCAGAAGGTCTCTATACTTCTGCCATTGAAGCTCATTTCCTAGTCTCTTAGCTAAATTAAAAGCCTTCCTTACTTCTTTCCTCATGTCCTTAAGGTTTTCATTCCACCATTTATGATTCACTTTTCTTTTGTTCTTTACTGTTACTGGGCAGACTTGCTTAAAAACAGAATTAAGTACGTACGTAATTGTGCCTAAAGCATTTTCAATATCTACCTCTGTTTTAATTTCTCCTATTTGCGTTAATTTCCTCGAAGTGCCAACAGAACTTGAGAATTCCTCCCAGTCTGCTTTTCTCGGGTTTCTGAAAAACTCCTTTTTAGGTTTATTTATGCCAAGTATATATTCTATATACTTATGATCTGAAAAACTTATGTCATCCAGGACTTTCCATCCTGTCACCACTATATCCGTCAGCCGATTTGAAATAGTTAAGTCTAACACTTCACTTCTATTTTTTGTCACAAAAGTGGGATCTGATCCTCTATTATGTACATCTAAACAGTTTCTTAAAATGAAATCTAAGACTGCTTCTCCCCTGGCATTTGTGTCCGTACTACCCCATAAAATATGGTGTGCGTTAGCATCACATCCAATGATCAAACCTAAATTATTTACCTTCGCGTATTTCACAAGATCCTTAATCAACCTTGGTGGTGGTGAGTCCTCATCATCGTGCGGATAATATGCTGATGATATCAATAATTTCCTATCTTTACTGCTCAGCTGCAGCGTTGTCAAGTCTTGGCCACTATATTGAATTAAAAGAGTTAATTTTAATTCTTTCCTAGCTAAAATACATGTTCTCAACTTACTGTTGTTCGCTATAACATATAAATTATAGCTATCATGCTCTAGTCCACATATATGTTTCTCCCTTACCCATGGCTCTTGAATAAGTACGAGATCTGTGCCGTGCTTAGTTATGTGGACGAGCAGGTTAGCAGAAGCTTCAATGCTGTGATGTAGGTTTATTTGAAGGACCTTCATCACCACGATTGATTCGCTTTTGTGCAGGACCCATCGTCCACACCACCGGCCTCACTGCGACACTGCTCAGACCCACACTCATTCTCGACCCATTTTTCTCCAGGAGACCCATAGTCTGTTGGTTTACAGCCACCATTATGGACTGTCCTGTCGGTGTGGGATCATCCATCTTTATAATTTCCCAATCATTTGATGGGTACATGTAGCTATTTTGGCTTCGCAGCATCTCTTGCAATCTCTCTCTTGGTATCTTCGGGCCCGTTACGAAGATGCGTACCTTTGGCCGGCTTGGAAGGTCCTTTTCAGGCATAACTTTGAGTCTTGCCCCTTCCCAAAGACCACCTATACCAGTGACGGTTTTCTTGAGCCAATCTAGAGTCTCCTGAGACTTGCAGGAGAGGATCTTGAAACCGTCCCTGTTATAAATGTTCCCAAAGTAAGGAACTAGACTCGGTTGCTCCCTCAAGGTTTCTGTTATAGCTAGTAACAGTCTATTTTCCAACAAGCTCCAATTCTCTGACGAAATTTTTTTATCAGTCGAAGATTCATCTACGATTGCAGTTTTAAAACATCCCATGAGCTATTCTGTACATAACCTTATCATATGATCTTTATGTTTCCATAAGAAAAGTATACAATTGAAAAAAAAAACAAGTTTTTTCTATTTAATTCCAATATTGCGTGAATTGTGGGACATCCTATATCTGTAACGAAAGCGTTTTCTCGGCCTTGTGTAAGTTTTTTGCACTTGTCATAATTAGAATCTGATTTTGAAGTAACACGAGGCAGGGCGAGAACTCTGCTACTGAGAAAAAGTGCTCTTCTGTCAGTTTTCTCCGACAAAATGTTGCACCCTTTTTTATTTGAACCACGGTCTCCCCGCTATGCCCATTAATGTATGTACAAACCAAGTGTTTTTTTTTAATTCGCTTAGATTTGATTCAACCAAAAAGCGAAACATTGCTTCAAAAAATAAATTAATTAATTAAAAAAAAAACCCTTATTGCCGAAACCCGGGATTGAACCGGGGACATTTAGATCTTCAGTCTAACGCTCTCCCAACTGAGCTATTTCGGCACATGAAACAACATGTGCAAAGTTGCTATTTCCGCACATAACAGAGCATGTGCACAGTTGCTTTAACATTGTTCGAACAAATTTAATATGGCTGCTAACATGAATGTTAACAAAATATGAGTGTTTTATTCTACCATGTAAAATTTTAATGCAGACTATGACGCACATGAAGTAATACATATTCAGTAAAATATACTGTAGATTCGCTGTAACGTGAACTAATTAATGAATTGAAGAGTGGAAGTACCAGTACGAGGCGAAAGTAATGCCAATATGAATTGGGTGACATTTTGTTAGAAATGATTAAAATTGATTGCTGTTTTAATGAAACGTTTACTTGGTTGTATGGAATTGTTTACATTACCTACGTTTTATGCGGGTAAAAACTGGTGATTATCAAAAATAACCAAAAAAAAAAAACATCCAATAAAAATATCCAAAAAAAAACATCAAAAAAAAACATCCAAATATAAAAACATCCTTAAAAAAATATATCTAAGTAATAAAAAAATGTCCAAAAAATTTTGGAAGTTTTTTTATGTTTTTCATTAGATGTTTTTTTTTTTTTTTGATATTTTTGAGTGGAATCGTAAAAACTTGGAGTAAACGAACAGACTGAATGTTAAATCACCTTTGCATGTGAGCAAATAGCAACTTTGGACTTCCATATCATATGCCGAAATAGCTCAGTTGGGAGAGCGTTAGACTGAAGATCTAAAGGTCCCCGGTTCAATCCCGGGTTTCGGCAACGAACTTTTTTTCATTTTTTGTTTCTTTTTTACTTTTTTTTATTTATTTATTTGTTATGTTTTGCTTTAGGCCGAAATTAAACATGTTTAAAAGTTATGTATGTAAGTTTTTATTTTGAATTGTTAAAAATTGTGTTTGCCTTACAATAGGTATGAACATAATACACTTTATAGACACCAAAGTTAACGAATGTACAAAAATAAATTATAAATTAAAAAAAAGCAAATTCTTTTATTAAGTTTTCGGACCTAAGAGTTTAATTAAAAACAAAATTTTAAATTTGTAAACATTTTTTCCTCTCCCGGCAATGAGGAATTTTTTTTATGACGTTTTTATCAACATTTTATATGGGAGCCTCCTCAAGCACGGTGCTCTTGAACAGTCGATAGGTTTTTTGAATATGTGGAGAAAATCTGTGAATGGGGTTTCATTTGTATTAGTTTAGTGGTCTGGAAAATGCAAACCCCGAAATCGTAGCTGATCATCCCCGCGAAATATCGCAAAAGTACATATCCCATGTAAAAAAAAAAAAAAATCGGAAAAAAAAAACGCAACAAACATATATAAAAATAGTTATATTTGATGTATTTTGCAATGTTGAATCTGAATCCGGCCTTTAAATTGCTATAACTCATACGGTTTTTGAGATATCTTAGCCTAAACAAGGAAAAAATACCGTTTTTGCTATATTTTGAAGCTATATAACTAGAATATAGAACATTTATACGCAAAATTCGATACATTATCTGAAAATCCCAATCTTTTTCTTTAAAACCGCATTTAAATTATGTCAATAGCATAATTTTTCTCTGAAATATCGTAGACTGAAATAATGACAAAACACGTTTCTTGCACTTTTTTAACATTTTAGGTAAGGATATCTCCGAGAAAGATAAAGATATCGACATTACTTGAAGTAGGTTTAGAAGATCGATTTAAGCTTTCCATTTCTGCATCAGAATTTACGAATGTTTTTTATATTTATTTGTTGCGTTTTTTTTTTCTGAATTTTTTTTATTTTATATGGGATATGTATTTTTGCGATATTTTGCGGGGTTTGCATTTTTCAGACCACTAAACTAATACAAATGAAACCCCATTCACAGATTTTCTCCACATATTCAAAAAACCTATCGACTGTTCAAGAGCACCGTGCAAGGGGTGAAAATATGGTTTTTAGTGCTCGTTCACTCACTTTTTTTGTTAATTAATATGACATTTTTTGTCCGACTATCGTTATGCCGCAACATTTTTGACCGACAATGTCACGAATTGATTTTGAATATTTTTATTGACCAATTCTGAAAAAATTGGCTCTGTGGTAATAAGTAGTGCTCGGATTTTGATGCCCTTCAAAACATCGAAAAATGACCGAAAAAAAATAACAAAATGCCCTTAAAAACTCTAAAAATTAAAAAATGCTCTAAAAAAATTAAATCAGTGCATATTTTGAGTCTTTTTTGATAAAAAAAATTTATTATTTTGCGTTCCCATGAATTACAACATAAATTTTTAAATTTTCAAAACTACACGACCTTCTACTCTCAGTTAAAATGTTGCTGTACAGTGTACACCGAAAAACTTCTTTCTCCTTTTGCACTGACGAGATGTGCATATTTAAAAGAAAGAATTTGATTTTAGTTGCCTATTTCCAAAAATGTTGCCACTTTATAATTCAGCAATATGACACAAACTTTTATATCCAGAATTTTTATCCAGTAAGTGAATAAATTTTTTAAAAACATTCCCACCAGCATTATCACGTTAAGCTTTTCTTTTATACTTTTGATCAAAGCAATTCCATTTTCCAAAGACAATGATGTTGACTACAAAGATTATATAGCTTGTGATATGGATTAAGCACTAGGTTTGATGTACGCTAATCGACCCTTTATTTTATCTCTGGAAAAATTTGTTGAGCCTCTCCAACTGCTTTGGCATCAAAACTTTCAAATGCATCTACGACTTTTTTTAACTGCTTCGAAAAACAATGATGCAACGTTTTTCAATTTAAAACTTATTGTAGAAAAGTGACAAAAATATAAAAATCCACTAAAATGCCTTAAAAATAAACATAAAAAATCACAAAAATGCCTCAAAAGAATGCCGTATACTATGGAAAATGACCTGAAAAAATGGCTAAAAATGGCAAAAATGTCATAAAAGCTTTTAGCTTTAAAACGTAGGGATCACACGGAGAAAAAAAAAATAGTACCCGCTACTTTATTTCTCATAAAATTTACCAGAATTACAAGTTAGAATAGTGACAACTTTACACCGAAATAAATTTCACCTTACTGTTTTAGTCAATTCAGAATGTATGTTTGCTAGTAATTTTTTTGAAAAAATTGGCGTGATATTTACCTTACTGTAAAGTTCAAACAAAAAAAAAAAAAATAAAAAATTAGCTGCCCGGCGCCGGGGTACAAACCTTTGCCCTTCCGTATGATAACACTAGTCTACAAATGATTAAAAAATGTTTCCCCAGTGAATGCCATTATTTATTTTATATGTAAAATGGGCTGCTGATTCCGAAAATCGCATTATTTTTTTTTTTATTTCGTGTCGTTTTCGAGATATCGGTCATTTTCGGTTTTCGGACCTAAAAAAAAGATAGTTCCATTTAAATACAAATATCTCAAGAATTAATGTTTGCATTCAAATGTATTATATGTCATATTTAGGCAATATAAATATTCACATCACTTTTTTGTTGGTTTGTTAGTTTCGGCGAAATAAATTGATTTCTAAAAAAAATATTTTTTTTTCGAAAAATTAACAAAAAATCAAAATCAACTGCAGATTTTTACAAGAAGAAATTTTTTTATAATTTTTTTTTTTTTGGGTATCATAGACTATATATTTGTGAAGAAAATAAGATACATTTTAAAAAAATCGATGGAAAAATGCAAAAGTTGTATACAATTCATTGGAAAGTTACCAAAATGCGTTTTTCCCTATTTTTTTCGTTTTTTTGTAATAAACTGTTCGATAATTAAAACTTTTTGTAAAACACATGAGAAAATCCAAAAAATTCTTAAAGTAGGCGTTAAAAAAAACAATACCCGTGTCTCGTCGTTTTTCTCCAGCACGTCAGATTTTTTTTTAATCGATTTTTGAAGTTTTTTAATCCACTGTACATGAAAAATACAAAAATAGCGCATTCTTGTGTTAAATCGATGAATTTAACTAAATGATCCTTACATTTGAGGTGTATTATGTGTTCAGTTAACTGATACAGGATATTACGAGGAATATTTTTGTAGAAAATTTTAACCCTCTAAGACCCTTACAAGTGGGTCATTTTGACCCCCCCACATTTAGGTCAAAATGACCCATATGTGGGGGTTTTAGAGGGTTCAAATTGTCTAGAAATTTTTACTAAAATTATAAAAGTCAAAATTATTTTATATTTTTATGATATTTGCCTTACTCGAGTAAGGTGACAATTATGACACTCATTTTGTGCGTGAAAAAAATAAAGTTATTTTGACTAGAAATTTAAATTCAAAACGGTCATACATTTTTTTTTTCTGAAAGTATAAATTACTTTACATAAAGTCAAATGTAGGAAATTTGTAGTAAATATTCCTTTATTATTTAACTACATTTTATTTGTAAATATGACGTTAGGGATCCATCAAATAGTTCTTACGTAAGGTAAATTATACTTGAAATTTAGTGTTGATTACTTTAATTTTTCGACTAGCCGAGTGGAGTAAAAATTGTGATGCGTATTTTTCTCCGTGCATGAACGGAGTTTTTGTGTTATCAGAAAACGTCTATGTACATAAGAGCAGAAAAAAGATGACATTTCATCGAAATCCGAGCCCTGGTAATAAGTTTTTTTATTTCGTAATTTTGGCATATTCGGCGTGTCCGACTCGTCAAACGCCCCAAAATTTTTGTCCGACAGCATTTTTTATACTTTTAACATATTAAAAACTTTTGATTCGAATGAAAACCAAGGTTGTGTTCATAAATTTTTTTCTGACCTGAAATCCATGACCTTGTGATAGCTTGAACAGTAAAAGCCCCAGCACCATACTTCCCCACTCTCAAAATTTTGTCCGACTCCATTTGTGCGGTTTAGTTTTACCAACCAAAAAACGAAAATAGTTTAACAGCTGACAGTTTAGGGTTAGTAAAAATGGATTGAAAGAGAAGATTCATTGGTGCATCAAAAAAAAATTCAGCCACATTTATGCTAAATGAAAAATTTGGGCAAAAGAATGTATATGTGCCAGTTAGACCGATGTGCTTTTCCCTAAATAACCTTATTCTATGAACTATATTTCAATAAAAAAAAAAAAACAGTTACAGAAAAAAAAATTCTACTTCCCAATGTGCACAAAAACGGATGAGGATCCGTTTCGAATCCGTTACGAGTTCATAAAGGTATAAAAAACGTAATCCGCGGTAACGGATCCATTTCGAGCCCGTAACGTACATCAAAAACGAATTCAAAACGCTTTGTTTAGATAAAAAAAAAAAAACATTTTGAAGCGCTTATTAGCGAATAAAAAAAAATTAAATTCCACAGTGCGGGCCCGTTTCAAATCCGAAACTTATGTAAAAACGAATTCAAAACGGATTTGCTTTTAAATATGTTAATGCTGTATATTTACAGAAAAAAACCGTTTTGATGCGCCTATTAGCAATTAAAAAATAATAAAAAGAAAAGAAGGAAGAAAAATAAAGGGTAAAAATTAGGGATTTCAGTCCCGGGATCCCGGGATCCCGGGATCCCGGGATTCGAGCCTTTTTGCAGTCCCGAAAATCCCGGGATTAGTGCTACCAATCCCGGGATTTCTTTAGTAAGTTTTTAGGTTAGAAAAATTGTTAGAATGTTCCAAAAATCACCAACAAAAAACGAAGTCTTACAACATTATGTTAAAATAGAACATAATAAAGAGCTGAAGTTAATCTTAGATTGCAAAACGAGATGGAGTAGTCTTTTAGATATGCTGCAGCACTTTATTATGCTTGAGAGTAGCATAAAAACAGCTTGTATTGACTTAAAGGTTTCTTCGATCCACTGTAGCGAATTTAAAATTATTAAACAATTAGCTCGTACTCTTGAATCAATCAAAATCACTATTGATATTATAAAGAAAGATAAGTCTGCTTTGAGTAATATCATTTTTGCTAAAAGGCACTTCAGACTAGTTCTCTTATGTTTTTCTGTATGATTTTTTCTCTGACTGTCAATTTTTTATTGTTTTTAATTTATATTGTTGAAATTGTTTTAATTTTTTATTTTTCAAACAACATTTAAAAATTTGAAAACTCCTATGACTTCTATTTTCAAAAAGACTCAAATCTAATGCCAAAATAACTCATATGAGTTTTCTTCTGATAAATCATTTGTGTTATAAATTTACATTCCCACTATCAGAGTTGCCATATTTGACAACTCATACGAGTTTCTGTATGACTTCTCAGATAGTCTCAAGCGGATTTAAGCTCGTGGAAAGAATTTTATCTGACATTTTTTCATTTTTGATAAGTCCCAATAATGACTTCTGTAAAGCTCCATCTTTAAATCTCATTAAAGTAGAGATAAAACTTATTCTCTCTAGATTTGAAACTGAAACTTCTTGCGAAATTGAGGACAATAGCCATAGAGTTAAAGTAAACTCATCAATAAACTTGAAAGAAAAATTAAATCTAGTTTTGAATACCACTTCAAAAAATTTATTTTCTAGAAAGTCTTCTAATTTATCCGATGTTTTAATGAAAGAAATTGATATATTTTGTAATGTGGTGATAGGGGTTATTTCCTCCAGAAAACATTCGATTATCTTTCTTCAATTCAACCAACAAGTGTTGAATCAGAAAGATGCTTTTCGTGTGCAGGTTATTTACGTAATAAATTTAGATCTAAATTGGATGATAAAATAATAAATGCTTTAATTTTCCTAAAATCATATTTTAATAATAAGTAATCAAACTGATTAAAACAAAAGTTAATTCTTCCAAGTCCAACACTTGTTAAAACTTTGATCTCACTATTTTATATAATTAAATATGTATGATATTTTATATATCAATACCTTAGAGCGCTATAGTCCTATCTCCACTTTTTGCGATTTTTGCAGATATGGTATCCTTGTGGGCTTCTTTACCGAGTGGAAATCTGTGGGATGTCAAAATACCACTAAAACACCGGAATATTCGAGAATTAAGAAAAATCCTATCTCCAAAGTGTATTTTTTTGAAGAGCGCCACTGTGCTATCTCCTCTGAATATGCAAATAAGTCACATTTTTAAGAAAATTTTTCCTTTTTTTTCGTCTTTTCTACTCGTTTCATGACATTTTACATCTTTTTAGTGGAAACATTTTTTTTTCACCCAAAGGTCAGAGCCAAAAATTTTTGAAACTTTCTTGTTTTTTCCATGATTCGAAAAAAAACGCACACCGGGAAATGCTAGTCGCTCATAAAATTTACTAAATGTGTAGTTTATTTAAATAGTAGTGCAATTCCATATAATTTGTTAAATTGATTTTGTTAAAAATTAATAAAAGAATTTTTTAACATAAAATTATGTTAAAATATACTAAGGTAAAATTATTGCATGTATAGTTTTTTTCAAAATCGCAGCCAACTTTAAATAACCACTGTTTGAAGTATTCTTTTTGCATTTCCCAATAATTGAAAAAATTGAGATAGGACTATAGCGCTCTAAGGTATCGATATGTATTTAACTAAGTAATGCTGCAATGTACCTTTATGCTTGTTTTTGAAGCAAATAAGTATTTATGAATTTTTGTTTTTTAAAAAAGGCCGGAATAAATAATAAAATGTACCTGCTTTAAGAAATTGTGCTTTAATATTTTTGACACTTTTTAAATAAAATATCTTTGTAGGGGTGTAGTAGGGGTATATAAGACAAAATATTAAGAATTTTTAATACTAAATTCTGTCTTTTTAGGAAGAAAAAAAATTCATACAAATCCCGAAAAATCCCGGGATCCCGGGATTCAAAATTTCTCGATCCCGAAATCCCGGGATCGCAAAAAGTCCAAAAATTGGAATCCCTAGTAAAAATCCACCTCTGGTAGGATTCGAACCTGGGCGAATCCGTTTCGATTCCGTAAATACATCAAATACGAACTCAAAACGGATTTGCTTTATTTAATTTTTATGATGACAAAAAAAAATATTTTTGATACGTTTTTTTTTCTTTCTTTTTATTTTATTGCGTATGATTTTTTGTAAACTTTTCAAACTCTGTTTGAAAAAATGTTTTTGATTCCAAAATTGAGTATATAACATTTTTTATCAAAAGAAGGGAAGAAAAACAACACAGAATACTTATAAAAAAACAACAGAAATTTGTTTAATATACAAACTTTAAATCTCAACATCAAATAAGTCTACATCAGTTAAGTAAACATCATATCGGTCAATAGCCTAGTTGTCTAACATCTCGTGTATGAAAGAGTATTACCCCGGGAGCCTGGGTTCGACTCCCGGCCGGGCTATTCATTTTTTTTTTTTTTTTGTTAGTTTGTTTTTTTTAATTAAAAATAAGCGCTTCACCATTTTTCTTTTCTTTTTTTATAAGCAGCATTAACATTATTAAAAGCGAATCCGTTTTGAATTCGTTTTTGATGTACGTTACAGGTTCGAAACGCATCCATAAAAGTATAAAAAACGATTCGTTTTGTTTTTAGGAATCCTTCCCGCAAACGGATCAGTAACGGATACGTAACGGATTCCGTAACGGATAAAAAGTACGAAAATATGAACCCGTTACGGATCCGAAACGAGTCCGTTTGGCACACTGGGTTAATTCAAATCTTGCGTTAGTTATGGGACAATCCTCATTTTAAAATTTTGTAAAACACTGAGTCTTGATTGCTAAACACTCATACCTTCAAGTGCTATCAAATTTTACATAAATTTTCTTTTTTATTTCAGAAAACAACATATCCTGCCCTTTTCTCCGATGGGCTAAAGACATTAAAGAAGGACCTTTAAAGAACTCTTTGCATAATAAAAAAATCCTGAAAAAATGTTGCATATAGCAAGCAAATGCAACACAAACTACATAACGTAGCTGTTAATACATACATTCATATATGTACACACACAAAAAATAATTTGCAAATACATGCACACATACAGAGGCGCCACCAATTTGGAGCGCATCCAACAGCCATTTAAACGAGCAAATAACGCTGTGTAAAGCAAAACTGTGATAAAATTGCGCTACAAAATGCAATCATTTAAGGCACAACAACAACAAGGGCAGCAGCAACAACAACAACAACAAAAACATTATCAACAATCACAACAACAAGAACACAGGTTAGCAATCATCGCCAGTATATCGTTGATATTTTTGCTCAATTTGTTGTTAACAACAACGGCGGCAGCATCAGCAACAGAAATTTTGTCAACAACGGAGAGAGAAACGCAAGATCAGCAGCAGCAGCACCTGAAATCATCACAAACAAATGAGCGAATACAACAACATGGAGAACAGCAGGAGCAGCTACACAAAGTGGAGACACAAAATAAACGCGGTGTGAGAAAGAACGAACAACAGCAGCAGCAGCAACATAATCATCACCAACATCACCATCAACATCATCAACAACAGCAGCAACATCATCGATCGCATCGCGATCGTGACTCGCCAACTTCTTCCGGCAGCTACAAACGTTACTCACGTGACTCCACTGCCTCGTATGGACCACACGCATCACGTGAACGTAAACCGAATATCATACTCATCCTCACCGACGATCAAGATGTCGAATTGGGTTCATTAAATTTTATGCCACGCACTTTGCGTTTATTACGCGATGGTGGCGCAGAATTTCGCCACGCCTATACAACAACGCCCATGTGCTGTCCGGCACGTTCCTCACTGCTAACCGGCATGTATGTGCATAATCATATGGTCTTCACGAACAATGACAATTGTTCCAGCCCGCAATGGCAGGCGACGCATGAGACACGCTCCTTTGCCACATATCTCTCGAATGCTGGTTATCGTACAGGGTACTTTGGCAAATATCTGAATAAATACAATGGTTCATATATACCGCCCGGATGGCGGGAATGGGGTGGTCTCATTATGAATTCGAAATATTATAATTATAGCATCAACATGAATGGACAGAAAATTAAGCATGGCTTCGATTATGCCAAGGTGAGTTGTGGCTGTACATTCAAAGAAAAGTTTTGTAATTTTTCTAACGAAAATCTTAAAAATTACTAAACTTTTATTAAACTTCGTTCATTTTACATATCTATTGAAAAAAGCCTAAAAATTATATAAAAACTTTAAAGTTGATTAGAAGGAAATATTTCAATACAAGCATAGTAAAAATTATCAAACAGATTAGTAAAAATTTTAAACAGGATTAAAATTTATTTTTGTATTTTTTTTTAATTCATTTAATATTAAAAAAGAAAGAAACAATTAAAAAAAAACAATTAAAATTAAAATAAAAATATTTTTCTCTTAAATTTTTTTATATGATTTCATATAGAAGTTAAATCATTTATTGTAAAAATGAATATAATGCTGCCTAATATTTCCTGGCCTTACTCACAAAAACTCCTATATCTGCTGTTTGCACGCATTTTGCAGCCTGTTACTGATTTTTTTTATTCGTGTATGCTGTGCGGATGCAAATGATATGAGAGCCTATTCAGTTTACCATTACCTACCATGAAATCATATAATTTTAAATCAATTTAATTGTAAATGTTGGTATTCAAAATCAATACAGTACGTACATAGATAGGTTATGCTTAAGGGTTAACGGGGCGTATGAGTATCATTTATTAATTAATTGCGCTTGATGTTGCCTCTGGTTTGCATTGTTAAAAGGATTATTTGAATTATTTTTTGATATTTGCAAATTATGCTGCCGCAATTTGGTTGTATTATGTCATTTATATTCATAATTTCATTACAATGATAATGGCATTGGCTTACAATAATAAGTAATAACAAATCAGCTCACTATAATCATTATTAACTTTGGAAATGTCGGTTTTTCCAATATTTTTGATTAAGTGCATTTTTTTTAAGAGGGAGTACACGTGCAGACTTTGCAGAATTTTAATAGGTTACAAAATTATTTCAATACTTGTTTGGAAAAGGTAATAGTTTTCGAGAAAGATTACAAAAAAAAAACTGAGTTTTATTCCATAACATTCAGTATTTCAATTGAGAAAATTTTTGAACCTACAGTGGCTCACAGCTTATTTCGTGAAGTAAAATTTTTTAACTTTAAATCACTATATCTTTAAAACTAATACAAATATCATCAAATTTTGAATGCAGGCTTAGAAGGGCATGCCTATTGTTCATAATAAGTAAAAGAAAATTTACAAAATTTGATTCCGAGACTCTCAAGACGGAAAAAACCGATTGAGCAGGAGATATTCAGGTCACAGATTATTTCGTGCAGATCCTTATTTTCCCTTTGAAGCCGGTGTTTCGCTTTATTTAACGGAAATTTCTTTTTATATGTTCTTTGTGTGGTATTCGCAACCAGATGGAGCCATTTTTTAGTTTGATCTTGTACATGTGAGGGTAAGAAAGTGGATTTTGCAGAAATGGGTCGTCCGGCATCGAAAATCGGTGATAACTCAATTTTAGAACGACCAATCCATGCGCTAAGCTACTCAATATGTTAGTTTAAGTCTCACCTACAATGCAAAGTACAATTGAAAGCTTTGTTTATGCAAATTGAGTCCAAAATAAGGGTAAAAGCTCGTCAAACCAAACTTTTAATCACGCTGAAGATCAGTTTTTATCCATTAAATTAAGACAACTCACATTATCAGCTCCATAAATAGTCACAAACTAAGCAAGCCACAAAGTGCAAAAACTGTCCACCTCGTGCACCGAGACCACAATTTTAAAGCCTAAGTAGCCCTTCATAAGCAAAAAAAGCCAGCATATCCTTCATTCTCTTTTATATTGAGCTCAGTATTAGCACGTCCACAAAGAAAATTACTTTTAAAGCAACGTCATAATGATTGACGAGTCTAAATTTAACATATTTGAACCTGATGACATGGCATACTTATGGCGGAAATGTAATACTGAGCCGAATCGCTAAAGCAAGTAGACTTTTTGGATTTTTTTTTTGCTTATGAAGGACTACTTGGACTTTGAAGCTGTGGTCTCGGGACACGCAGCCGCCAGTTTTCGCACTGTACGCGTTACCTCATTCTTGATGTATATACCTTACGGTTTTGTAGAGCCAATAATGTGGGTCGGTATTGATTTTGTGGACAATAAATAAATCATAAGAGGGATTAAAATTGTTGTTTGACACACTTTAACGCTTATTTTGGACCCGATTTTCATGAACGAAGCTTTCAATTGTGCTTTGCGTTGTAAGTGAGACTCAAACTAACATATTAAGTAGCTTAGCGCATGGATTGGTCGATCTTAAAATGAGTTATCACCGATTTTCGATGCCGGACGACCCATTTCTGCAAAATCCACTTTTTTACCCTCACATGTACAAGATCAAACTAAAAATTGGCTACATCTGGTTGCGAATACCACACAGAGAACATATGAAAAGAAATTTTCGTTAAATAACGCGAAACACCGGCTTCAAAGGGAAAATAAGCATCTGCACGAAATAAGCCGTGACCTGAATTTCTCCTGCTCAATCGATTTTTCCGCCTTGAGAGACTCGGAATCAAATTTTGTAAATTTTCTTTTACTTATTATGAACAATAGGCATGCCCGTCTATGCCTGCTTTTAAAATTTGATGATATTTGTATTAGTTTTAAAGATACAGTGATTTAAAGTTAAAAAATTTTATTGCACGAAATAAGCTGTGAGCCACTGTAAGTCAGCAGCATGTTTCATGGCAATAAGTGGTACTATTTTTATAACTTTTTACGTACCTACTTATGGTGAAATTAGCAAAGAACTAGCGTTTCATAACGTGACGCCTGTCAAAATCTATCAAATGGCAGAAGCGTGTAAGCGATTAGAGAAATCGTAAAGTAGCGGTACGCAACGTTGAGACCTGTTGAAATTAGATTTTCAAACGTCGCGCTACGTTGACAATTCATTTTGTTAGATAAAATAAATTAAATTTGGATGTTATAAATGAAATTTTTTAAACAAATTAATTAAAATAAGAATGACAATGCATACTTTTTTACAAAAACTGGAATTTTTCAAGTTGTAAGGTGACATTTCGAACGTTGCCTACCGTTTTCACTAATCGATGCTACGTTAACAAGCAACCGTGACGTTACGTTACGAAACGCTACTTCTTGGCTAATTCCAACTTAAGACTACAAAAAAAAAAAAAAAAAACGCTCCATGGTCAATTTTTCAGATCTCCCAAAATATTTTTCATAGAAAGAAAACAAAATTAAGATTATATCTTGAACCCTTTAAGGAGTTGTTATTTCCTTAAACATTTTAAAATATACGTAATTTTTTGCTTCTCATAACTTTTAAGCCGCTTAGAAGACCTTTTTGATTTTCAATTCTTATGAAAGATAGTTTTGTCTTTTTTTCATGAAAATTATTGTTAAAGATCTAAAAATAAGACAATGGACCACTTTTATTAACCTTAATACTAAAAAAGTTTTAAAAATATTACTTTTTTCTCAAATAGCAGGAAACATATTTTGTTACTAATAGTCCGATTCACTACGTTTTCCAAATAGATCAGAAAATGAACATCGGTTAAGAAATGTTCAAGTCATGAACAATTTTGCGAAGCACAATCGTTTGATTGTATATTTTGAAATGTTCAAAAAATCAGAAAACCTAAACCATTAGAGATACCATTTTGATTTTGAGTTCATATAAAACGTAAATTTGTTTTCTTTCCATGTAATCTTATTACTAAAAATATTACTTAAACAAGGACTATCTACCTTTTCTTGCTTATAGCCCAATTCAATACACTCAGGGAAAATACGACAACTTTCACTGTTGATTCAATAGATATCAGTAACGATTTGGCTCCGAAATTATTTGGATTGACTATGGAAAACTATTGATTTAAACTTATTAAATTGAATGTGATTAGTATTCAAATCAAATAAAATTTTCTTTTGATTTAACAAACATTTGAAGTTGATTAAAAGAAAATTTCTTTTTGATTTAAAAAACATTCGCGGTAGGTTCAAATGCATTTTTATTTGTTTTTTTTTTTATTATTTTAAAAAGTTCCTGAAGTTCATCATCCAGATCGGTTTCTTCTTCAATTGTTATGTTTAGGTATTTAGCTTCCTCGTACGCGTCGGAATTATCCATTTTTGTTCTTATTCACAATTTTTCGTGACGTAGTACATGGTTAGAAGGCATAAAAAGAAGAACAAAACCTAACCATGTACGCCACGTTGTCGTACTTTCGTTGAACTTAGCAACAAATTTTTGGCATTGAATCAACAGTAAAGTAGTTGATTTTACAAACCAATTTTTCCCTCAGTGTACCTTTCCAAAATTGATCTGAAAATAAAAAACGGTTAAAAAACCGTATGTGGGATTATTTGCCAATTTTTACATATTTTCCACCCTCCCAAAATCCTTAAACGAAACCATATCTAAATTTCAGCAAGATCCGAGATATTCAATCAAAATCTTGTCAAGATTAGCATGGAATCGCTATATATCGATTAAGAACGTTTGCGAAACCTAAATCGTTATTCGAAAGACTCCAATGCGTATTTTTCTTAATATCACAATGGGATCGTGGAAAACGTCTGAAAAAATACAGAATTTTAGACCTCTCTCAGTGCCCTTCCCTATTTTTTTTTTTTTTTTCTTAGTAAAAAGATGGATGTTTGAAAGGCGTTGTACACTTTTGCAAGGTTTTAGGACCCACTTTGCCCCGTGACTTTGAATGTCCTGTCACGGTTGTCTTGAAGAGTCGATAGAAGTGTGATGGAAGTGCACAAAAAATCGGCATTCGGGATTTCATTTGTAGTCTAAAAAACGCAAATCGGGAAATCGTAGGATTGTCTTGGCGAAATATCGCAAATAATACGTATTCCACCTAAAACAAAGGTGTCAGCGTTTTTAAATCACTGAGCCAAGCGCATGCAGCGCAGTCAGCGCAAAATTTTCGCTTTTACAGCAACTTCAAATTCGAATAACAACAATCACAAAAACAATTTTTTGTTGTTTTTTCATGCCTCGTTTACAACAACAATAATATTTCAACAATTTTTAAAATTTCTAAGGACTAGGACACACACAAAAAGTAGGGGTATTCATGCGTTGATGCGCAATGCTCTTTCGTCGTTGCAGAAGTGCGGAAGTGCGTTTTGCAAAAGTTTGACATTTGTAGAACAACAAACACATTGCCGAAAATTTCGCATTACTTCTGCCATTTCTCAAGATGTTAGTGCTTAAAAGACTTGCATTTTCGCAACTGCGCACCAACGCATTAATACCCATATTGTTTGTTTTTTTGTTTTTGATGCGACGAAGTCGCTGTTGTTGTTTTATGTTGGTTCGAGTTCGTTTTCGTGTACACGCAACAAAAACGCGAAATTTTGACAAGCGTGAAAAAAAACAACAAAAATTATTTCTGTGATTGTTGTACAGAAATATTGATGTTGTTGGTCGGGCCAAAATTGGCTCACTTTTGTTCAACGCTGACACCCTTGATCTAAAATAAAAAATAAATTAAAAAAACAACAAACAAAAATAAATATAGTTATCTTCGATATGAATCTGAATCCGAATAATGAAATCGACATAGTTAAAATTAGCTTTTACAGCAAAAGATCTTTCACTTTCTTAAGCGGATTGTACGGGTGAACTGTCTGCTTTCTAGTTATATTGCTGCAAAAAAAAGCATAAACGGTATAGAGCAACTCTAGAAAAATTATGAATTGTAAAAGCCAATAAAAACCAAAAGCCTTCTAAAAACATCGAAAATGTCCGTAAAAGCAAAAGCTGGTAAATTAAAAAATATAAGTCTATACAAAAGTAAAACATATTGAATAATTCTAGAAAATCGCGCATTTTCCAAATATCATCATATATGAAACATGCCAAAAATCGATAAATATCGGGAAATCGATTGATATTTACAGGAAAAATCGGCAAAACCGAATATGATTAACAACGTCAAAAAGGTTTATAAAAAATTTTAAAATATTGAAAAAATTAATCGAAGTTTAGAAATAACAAGCAATATAATGAAAGGAAAGTATCAAATAGTGCCCAAAAACATTTCAAATAGTAGTCAAAGAATCGAAAAGTATCGAAAAAGTTTAAAAGTATTAAAAACCTCGAATGAGTTTAGCACTTAACACTGAAAAAAAAAGGTTTAACAGAAATAAAGAGCGAAAATTATATTATAAGGTCTTATCGAAAGAAAAGATTTTTCTTAACCCTTCCTACCCGGCTGGGACAATATAACCCAAAAAAATTTTAATAAGCAAAATTGTTTAACATGAGTTAATATATATTTAAACAATTTGGCTTGTTAAAATTTTTTTGGGATATATCGTCCCAGCCGGGACGAAAGGGTGAATAAGTTTCTAATGCATAAATATTAATAAAATTTTTTATTTTGTTCTTTTTTTTTCACTTACAGGATTATTACCCCGATCTAATTGCCAATGATTCAATTGCATTTCTTCGTTCCTCCAAACAACAAAACCAAAGAAAGCCTGTGATGTTAGCGATGAGTTTTCCAGCGCCACATGGTCCTGAGGATTCGGCGCCGCAATACAGTCATTTATTTTTCAATGTTACAACGCATCAGTAAGTTTGAATAGTGGTGGATGGGGGTAATCGCTGGGGAATAGGAAATTACTTAATTAATTGTTTTGTCATCTTCCAGTGCTCCTCTGTAACTAAATAACTGACTGTGATACTGTCAAAACCAAACCATTGGCTATGATGAAGTAGCAAAGAATTTCAATGTTTTCTTCTTTTTTTTTTTTTTTTTTGGGAAAACATTTACCATTTACCTTTGATTGATTGCACAATATTTTTGGTTGGGCACACACACAGTCCGAATTGTGGGATGACAACTTGAAACATTTCGGATTGTTTTGTCGTCACCAACAATCAAAGTGCTGACATAACAAAGTGATTTATTATGTTTCAAGTTACAAAATTGCATTTTCATAAGATGATGCCATTTGGCAATTGACCAAATGAACTTAAGATATGAGATTTATAGTTTGGATTTTTGCTAAGTAAATAATAATTGGGATGAACTTTATTGGAACGAATATTTACATTAGTTGCATTCTTCTTTTGATTCAACAGAAAGTAGAAATTTTGCGAAATCTGATTCAAATAATCTCAATCACAATTTTCTTCGATATAGAAGGTGTCCCATAATTCAAGCAAGATTTGAAATAAATAGAATCAAACTTTTTTTCAATTGTATTTTTTTTATTGTAGTAAAGTACATAGGATACGATTATATTTGGAAAACCACATCGAGCAGATGACCTCTAAGGTTGAGCTGGCACATATGCTGTCGTTTGTGGATTTTTTCCATTTTATAGGCTGTCCCATAATTCACGCAAGATTTGAAATTGCCGCCATTTGTGCGGTACAGTGTTGCCAATCAAAAAAACAGTTTCATATCTAACATTTTAGGCTTAATAAAAAAGGAGCACTACACGAAAGAATAACGCGTTCTTATTTACATCAATATTCCGACCATATTTTGTACGGAATTTACGAACTGTAGCAGCCAAACTTTCTTTATTTTTTTAAATATTGTTCAATAATGAAAACTCATTTTACTAACCCTAAACTGTCAGCTGTCATACTGTTTTTTTTTTTTTTTTTGGTTGGCAACACATTTCACACAAATGGCGGCAAATTTAAATCTCGCACGAGTTGTGAAACCGCTTTTATCTTAAACATTATAAACATTAAAGACGATAAAAATCCCAGCAAAATATCTATGTCATGGTCTGTCAGACCACAATGTACCGCCTTTTGGGTTAATGGTAAACGAAGGGTTAATTTAACTTTTTTTTCCCCAGCACTCCCTCCTACAATCATGCGCCAAATCCCGACAAACAATGGATACTGCGGGTGACGCAACCTATGGAACCGGTGCATAAGCGCTTCACCAACATATTGATGACCAAACGTTTGCAGACACTACAATCAGTAGATGTCGCCGTGGAACGCGTATACAATGAGCTGAAAGCACTCGGTGAATTGGACAATACTTATATCATCTATACATCTGATCATGGTTACCATTTGGGGCAATTTGGCCTAATCAAAGGTAAAAGTTTTCCTTTTGAATTTGATGTGCGTGTGCCGTTTCTCATACGTGGACCAGGTATACAACCAGCAAGAGTGTAAGTTCTTGAAATTTATGCGATCGCTGAATTATTTTCTTATTTCTGGGGCAAAATTCTTCATATTTCAAATAGAGTCGATGAAGTTGTGTTAAATGTTGATTTAGCACCAACATTCCTGGATATCGGTGGTGTTGCCACGCCCCCACATATGGATGGGCGTAGTATTATGCCTTTGCTGCTATCACGTCATCGTGCGGTACGTGATCAATGGCCCGATACGTTTCTTATAGAATCCTCTGGGCGGCGTGAGACACCAGAGCAAATTGCGGAAGCACGTGCACGTCTACAAAATGAGCGTCTAAGTCAGAAAGTCGTGAATAGCACAGTGGTCGAAGATATTGCGAGGAATGGTAGTGCCACGTTGATGACATCCAGTACTGTCAATTCCATAGACTTGCTGGATTTGGAGTCACGCGAAGAGCAAGAATTTGCCGAAGAAGAAACAGAAGATGAAAGATCTTTGGAAGGTAGCTATACGGTTTTTTTTTCTAATGTTAATGTACATAAATTTTAAAAACTATTTTTTTAAGATGCTAAATTAGATGAAGATGATGATTTTGATGCTGATTTCGATACTGATGGCGAAGATATTGAAAGTTCTACCACTATTCTAGTTGATGAGAATGAGGACGAGTTTGATGCTAACGCCGCTGTGGATGAAATGGATGGTGATCAACAGCAAGATCAATTTGGCAATAATTTACCAATGGCTACGCAGTTTGATAATAATTTACCCATGGCACCGTATATGACCAAAATGATGCGTCTTAATTCAGAGTGTTCAGATCCGGCTTTATTGGAAAACTGTCGTCCAGGACAGAAATGGAAATGTGTTAATGAAGCTGGACGTTGGCGCAAGCATAAGTGTAAATTTCATGTAAGTATGTTACTTTTAGACAGACATATTCTAAAATTCACTTTTCCACGAAATTGAGAGAGAAAACGAAATGCCATGTTCTGAATTTCACTTTTCCAGGAGAAAAATTAATATTCTTTTGAAAAAAAGAAGTTTATATTTTTAAAAATTGTCATATCTCGAAAACTTAAACTTAAATTCAAAACTTTTGTGAATCAATTTTATAGTTTCTTGAAATACGTGTACCTTTCATATGACATCAACATTTTTTAAATCCATCCAGGGTCTGCATAAGACGTCTTGTTGGAGTTTTAAGTCATATCGTCGTTTCAAGATACGTTATGCCTTATAGCCGTTTTCTATTTATCACAAGAAACTCAGCTCAGTATCGCGTGCAAATGTCTTCACAGTATTCAGATATGATAGAGGAATAACCAAATACTACACAGTCTTGTTTGATTTGGTTCAGTTCAGTTAAGTGCAGTTTGCACTACATAACGCTACTAAGTAGTTATTCGTAATCTTCTTGTGCCTCTCTTTTTTACGCTGTCTCTCTCTTCCACTCTCTCGTGAAAGCTTCTAAAATCGTGGGTTACCATGCGTTGCAACTTGGAAGAGTTACCAAAACATGAATTTTACTGTAGTTTTTTTACTCACACATTTTAAACTGACCTGAAGTATTTGTTTGTATAAAATGCAGTACACTGAAGTATTTCTTGAACCAGGTTTTTTTTTGAAAATGATAAAACGAGACAGTGTACTTCAGTGTCAAAATGAAATCAGTGTACAGTTAAGATTTGGATCTTGATTTTTTTGGATCATATACTTCAGTTCAGTGTAAAATATGCGTGTAAAAAAGTACACTATATTTCAAATGTCTTGTGAAGGCCCTTCATTCAATTTAAGAATCTCTAGAATTTTATTATTTTCTGCTTTAGTTACAGCTGCAACATCACTTGGCGGAAATTTCCAAGTTTACGAAGCCACAGCAAAATAAACGCAATTGTGCATGCTTTACGCCAGATGGCGTTGTTTACACTAAAATGAAAGCAAATCGAGAATTTGTAGGTGAGCAGCGCATACGTAAACGGTAGGTTCAATAAAATATTTACAGAATTTCCTAAAATTTCCAAAAACAAACTTATATACTTCTTTTAGAAATCATAATGGAGCAAATGGCAGCCCAATAAGAAGACACAAACGTGAGACGGCAATGCTCCCCGAAGTGTTTCACACTGAACTGCCATATGAAATGGAAGAATTGCTAGACGTACATAATACCATATCGCTACTTGAAGAGCAATTAACGGCACTGAAAGATAAAGAAGACTCTACTACGACAAAACATCAGCAGCAGCGTTATAAAAGAGAGTTACTAACAACACCATCTGAATTGTTTATATCCACCAACAACAATACAATGTCGCAATCACATGGTACTGGTACGACCACCAGTAACGATGCCATTTCAAAAGTCATACAAGAGATACAAAGTACATTAGAGACATTGGAGTTAAAGTTCATCGAACATGATTTGAATACCCATCATAATGCATCGACGCAACTTTCCGCAGCCGGTTTTGTACGTGGCGGTAAATTTCCCAAAGTGGGTGGACGTGTTGGCACCCGTTGTTATATTGAGGCACAAACAGGTAAAGTCAATTGTTCAGATGTCATATATGATGATGAGAAAATGTGGCGTAAGTCAAGAAATCAAATTGATGTGCTCATCAAAGTCCTGAAAGATAAAATAATGCATCTGAAAGATATCAAAAAGCAGTTACGTGAAAGCAAACAACAGCAACAACAATCGTCACGTAATTGGAGTGTCGGCTCGTCAGGGGTTAATGAAAATGCCAGTGCTGCTGCTGCTGCTGGTGGTGGTGCGGATGAGTTGGCAACAATAGCTGATAATTATTTGGGACACCGACAGAAAAGTCGACGCAAAGGAGGTGGTGGTAAGAATAATACAATAATATATGGGGGCATAATAAGTATCGATATTCAAAATAGAGGTGAATCTTTTAAAAGAAAAATTTTAACTGAAATCAGCTAAATTTTATGGAAAATCCATTATGAAATTTATTTCTGGAATCTCGCCTCTTGTATGTCCCTTTTACAATTTTTGAGATAAAATTTTGATAGCTATTACTTACTACTAGCATTTACTGAAATTGTCTCAAACGATTCGACAAAGTTTTTAATTCCTCTTAATAATCCTACCATCTTCCTTGATCCCAAGTAAGCTTCTTCAATTTTGAGACCCATGTTAACTGGTGTCACCTGGTTTTAAATGAAGATCCGGACATTCTGTGAACCGAAGCAATCCTTCATATGATTGGTGTTTGCGGTAAAACATAGTTCAAAGGTTTTCATCTTAAAAACTGAATCTACATCATTTAACAATATTCCTCTCTGCTCCTCTTCTGATTGGCAGTATTAGGTTAGGTTCGGTTAGGTTAGGTTAGGTTAGTTTAGGTTAGGTTAGGTTAGGTAAGGTTAGGTTAGGTTAGGTTAGGTTAGGTTAGGTTAGGTTAGGTTACGTTAGGTTAGGTTAGGTTAGGTTAGGTTAGGTTAGGTTAGGTTAGGTTAGGTTAGGTTAGGTTAGGCTAGTTTAGGTTAGTTTAGGTTAGGTTAGGTTAGGTTAGGTTAGGTTAGGTTAGGTTAGGTTAGGTTAGGTTAGGTTAGGTTAGGTTAGGTTAGGTTAGGTTAGGTTAGGTTAGGTTAGGCTAGTTTAGGTTAGTTTAGGTTAGGTTAGGTTAGGTTAGGTTAGGTTAGGTTAGGTTAGGTTAGGTTAGGTTAGGTTAGGTTAGGTAGGTGGTTAGGTTCGGATACGTAAGGCTAGTTTATGTTAAGTTAGGTGGAGTGGTAACAAGTACTTTTTGGAGGTTGAAAATCTTAGAAAAATTGCTATTTTTTGTACTTACCAAAACATCAATAATTGTGATTTGTGGAGCAAAAACTTCTACGAAGAAAATGTTAGCCATTCTCTACAATAGATAACTTGAGGACATCAGCGAAGAAATCTATATTTAAGCCCATTTTGAAACTCTTTAATAAAAACTGGTTGAGTTTTTTCCACTACAGATTCCAATTTCTTTTTTAGATCTTATTTTTCCTACCTCTACTTTTCGAAAATGAGCGGGGAGCAAAAAAAAAAAATTACAACTTTGCGTATGAAGGCAATCTTATATTGATTTTATTGTTTGTATTCGATATATTCTCTTATTTCGATATTATCTTCTTTCATCTCTAGGAGGCAATGGCACACCACCAGCGTATGGTGGTTACAGCAATCAACGTGGATACAATCAACAACAATACCACCGACACCACACGTCAATGGGAACGACAACAGCCACAATGAATGGCCGACGTCGTTTTGATGTACGCGACGATGACGACAATGCAGGTCCCGAATTTGATATGAATTATTTCATGCAAGGAGGTGGAAACGTTGCGGCAACACAACGACGCACAACAGAACGCAATGAAGTCATCAACGGGCCGCCTGGAAGTGGTAGCGGTAATGCAAACGGAAACGGAAGTATGCGTAGAAAACCAACATATCAACATGTTGACCAACAACAACAACAACAGCAACATCACACTGGTGGAAATCGTCGCATGTCATCAACGAATGATGGACGTGGTGTAACAGCAACAACGACAACAACAACAAAACCAACTACATCGACAACGACGACAACGGAAAGTAAAACAAGTGCAACAGCACCGGGTGGTGGCACAATAGCAAAAACAACCATGTCCGTTGCAATTGTAAATGTAAGGGGAGTGAATGGCAGCATGGCCAGTGATCGTAATTCAAGTGGTTGGTAGAGTTTTTGTTCTTAAATTTTAATTTTAATTTGAATTTGAATTTCTATTTTCATTAGCAGCAACAACAGTCAGCAATATTGCGCCAAATCGTACGCAATCACGCAATGATTTTTATGGTCAAAAGGAATTGAATTTAGAGCAGACAAATCGTGTGTTAACACCACAACCCAGTGATCCATTTGAGCAACAAAAATTTCAATTTTCCGGTCCAGCAGAATGCTATTGTGAGCCAGAGACAGAAAGGTGTGTGCAATTTAGATTTTATTTTGAAAATTTTATCACAAGGAGGGTTTCTTCAGCTAAATAAAGGGTGGGTAGAAATCGATGGAACACCGAAAAATTTAAGATTCTGACCAACTTTTTCTATTGGCATTTGTCGAAATTCACAACTAAAAATTATATCGGTCAAATAACTGATTACTATGGCACAAAATGTGTGACATTATGTTTTCCCCTTTATGGACTTACTCCACTTTCAAAATAAATGATTCTTTTGATTGTGACGGTGCCCGTGCCCGTATGACTGATTCTAAGGGAGAACTAACAAACTTATCCGTCAACGTTCACTATACACGTATTTTTTTATTATGCCCGAAACCAGTTTTTTGACCTGTAGGCCGTGTTTCTGATCCTAAGATAAAGACTTGTTCAAAAAAATGCTCATTCATGGCTTCGGTTATTATGTGCCAATTGTGATATAAGTAGTTTACTAGAATATTCAGAATTTGGACAGGTTTTAAGGTCCGTAAAGTCTATCTCATTTTCTCGTATAGGAAGAGAACAATTTTGAAAATTAAACAATTTCAAATTGAAATATCCCAAAATTGGCCCACAAAAACTGAATCAATTAAAGTACCCTGTACCAAAATTTCAGCCCAATCGGCGATGGTCGAACTATAATTTTGCTCTTTTTCATGCAGAATCTGTCACATGTATACAAAAAAGTAAAAGGGCAATACCTCATCAGACGCATTTGCCGACATCGAAAAGAACTTTTCAAGCATACTTTATTTAACCTTTAGCATAGAATTGATGAGAATCCTAGCAAAAAAAAAAACACGGCATAGCGCTTTGTTTGTAAGGTTATTTTCCGAGACAAAAACGCAGTAGCAAGCGCATTTCGTATGTTTAACAGTGTGGCTCTCTGGAATTTTGTAATTTTTAATTGTTTTTTTTTTTAACAGATAATGATTTGAGTACATTGTTAGCTACCGAACAATGATTTTTATATGTGCCGTATTTTTCTTTTTGCGGCAATTCTCATCAAATCTTTGATTCAGGTTAAATATAGTATGCTTGAAGTTCTTTTCGATGTCGGCAAATGCGTCTGATGAAGTATTTAGTAACGCAAACTATGGAAACTTTCATTGCAGCCCTCCTTTTTTTACTTTTCAACAATTCAACGGCATAGAAAAAGAATCCGACCTTTTGGAACCAGAACCAAAGCTTCGTAAAACCCCTGGTCCATACAATACGACTTATTTTACATTTGATTTAAATTTTCCACATTTGGATGGAATTAAACGAAGATTTCCAAGTTTTGCAAGAAACATCGCTATAGAGCGAGCCAACTTATCGTACTAATTTCCGATCCTCCGCCATCACGGTCCATGGAAATGACAATTTCTAGATAAGCAAAGCTGTCACCACAGTCGTATCTCATTCCGTTTTTCTTGTAAGTACGTAGATTCGTTTCCAAGTTTTGCCTGGAAAGAATTTCTCTGAGTAAAACTTTATACTTTGCTGAGGGGGATTTTAGGTTTTACTGTCTTGAGTGAGTTTCAAAATAAGACAGTCTTTGTGCTTTACCATAAAATTAATTTTTTTATATAAAAATTAAAATTTCCAAATTTCAACACACAAAACAGCACAAACTTTATACATCTGAATGAGTTATAGAACACATTTTTGAAAAAAAACTCTGTTTTTATTTAAAATTTAATAAATTTCTTATTAAATTAATCCAAATTTCTTATTTTAGCTATCCCGACTCCAAAGAAATCGCACGAGAAGCACGACGTAAACTCAAAGAAGAACGTCAACGTAGAAAAGAACGTAAGCGCAACAAAAAAGCGCGCATGGAAAAGGAGTGTCTGTCTGAGAAAATGAATTGCTTCTCACATGACAACTCTCACTGGCGTACGGCACCACTATGGAATGACAGTCCTTTCTGCTTCTGCATGAATGCTAATAATAACACATACTCCTGTGTAAGGACAATTAATGCAACGCATGATTATTTATATTGCGAATTCACGACGGGTCTAATAACGTATTATAATTTAAAAATTGGTAAGCTCCTCAAATGTATTATCTTCAAGCAATGGCATTGCTAAGGGAAGCGATTATTTGAAACTAAGGCAATGACATTTCAAGAAGTACAGTTGAAGAGAAACAAAAACGGCTTTTCAATAAATATCATTCATGCATTTTGCAATGCCAATGCTTCAATAACTTACTTCGAAATAAATCATAAGTTTTTTCTTCAATCTTCAATAGATCCATTTGAGACACTTAATCGTGCTTCATCGCTGACCCATGAGGAAAAATCATTTATGCATGATACATTAACGAAATTAAGATCTTGCCGTGGACGAGGTTGCACCATTAAGCGGCAACAACAACAACAAATTGATTCCATTGACAATACAGTACGCACACCAAAACGGACACGCGTTGGCAATAATCTGGGTGAGCCTTTTCATATGCGAGTACACTGAAATATAATTGTAAATTTGTTATTTTTCTAAAATTGTTGGAGCAGATAGATTAGCCGAAGCGACACCATTTATATCGTCAAATATGGACTTTGAAGGCTCACCAGCAAAGAGGCGAAAACTATCAAAGTATGAGAAGAAATCATAATTTAAATGTTTATTTTTTTATACAAAAATAAAAACATCACAAAAAAAACACAAAATTTTTTTAACAAAAATTATGAAAAACTAAAAATTGGCTCTTTGAAAAAGAAAAATTAACACTAATTTACTACACATATGTAAGCAGCACTTTTAATTTTTTATTTGTTTATTATAAAACTTATTCAAATACTCTTAGTTAAAAATTCATTATATTATAATTATGTAGAAACATAAAAATTGCGAGGTTGCGTATAAAAATTTTAGGCCTAACAAAGAAGCTTTAAGCAAGTTCTATGCTTATTTTCACAACTCTTGAGACAGTACAGACGCACGCCAGTCTTTTCGCGATTTCAGAAAAGTGTTTTTTGTTTACCTAATTTTTCGGTTAGGATATTTCTAAGACGAAAAAAAGTTAAAGATATAATCCAGATTGAAATTGGAGAAACGTAGTGCTCATGGTGCTCTTGAACGATAGATGTGATGAAACGATAGGTGTGATGAAAATGAGGAGAAAATCTGTGAATGGGGTTTCATTTGTACTAATTTAGTGGTTATAAATCGTAGCTGATCATCTCCGCGAAATATCGCAAAAATGCATATCCCATATAAATAAAATAAAAGAAAATGAAAAAGAAATGTATTTTGAAGTGCTGAATCCGAATCCGGCGTTAGAATTACTGTATCTCATATGGTTTTTGAGATATCTTATTCTAAGCAAGCAAAAAAAAAAAACCGTTTTTGCTTTATTTTGAAGCTATATAACTAGAATATGAAATATTTATCCGTAAAATCCGATACAATATCAGAAAGTTCTAAGAGATGATCAGCTACGATTTCGGGGTTTGCATTTTTTAGACCACTAAACTAGTACAAATGCAATCCCATTCACAGATTTTCTCCACATTTTCATCACACCCATCGACTGTTCAAGAGCACCGTGTACTATAAGGATTATTAAATTTTTTGTTGAAAACATTTCCAAACACGACGTTGAACAAAATTCCGTAAAAAATTTAAGATACTCGAAGCTTTTTTGAAATCGCCAATCACCAAAACATGTTGCGTTATCCGCGATGTGGTTTCAATTACTTTTTATTTCAAAAGCTTTTTGTTGAAAACGGTAAATAGTACAGTCATTTGGTAGTTTTACCTGGAAAGTTTTGCGGGATTTCTGCAAATGAGTTATTTTATAGATTTCGATGTGCTCTTTCAGAATTTCAACTTTGCTACCTCGTATCGTGTTCGCTCGAGCCGCCATATTGGAAAAATGGCGTCCAAAATCAGTTTTTTACAAATATCTCTTTAACGGTTATATTTAGAGAAAAATTTCTTAGGACAATGTTGTAGCTTATAAAATTTTCTATAAAAATGACCTTTAAATTGTTTTCGTACGACTTATAACTCAGGAGATATCTTTATTCAAAATTTTAGAAAAATTAGTAAATTGTGAATGCCACTTATGAGTAGGCACAGTGATGTGTCAAGCTTATAATTACGATAACTTATGAACGGTGAGTTGCACGTTTAAAATAAAAACACCTATTTATAGGGAATAACTTGTTCTACAAGATACATATTATTTTTTTTTCATATCACCTATAGTTAAGGAGATATTTTTTCCCACAAACCCAAAATTTTGAAAAAAAACGTTTTTTCAAAATGGCTCCTAAACGGTTCGTCCTAGAAAAAAAATTGTCAATGCATTTGGTAGAACGTTCAATTTCCTATAAGAGTCTCTTCGAGCTGTTTTTTCGTCAGACTTACCCTTCATGAGATATCGCGTCTTGAAAATCATTCAAAATTGAATATTGTTCTATGCGCCCTACTATGTTCAATTTTGAATGATTTTCAAGTCGCGATATCTCATGAAGGGTAAGTCTGACGAAAAAACAGCTCGAAGAGACTTTTATAGGAAATTGAACGTTCTACCAAATGCATTGACAATTTTTTTTCTAGGACGAACCGTTTAGGAGCCATTTTGAAAAAACGTTTTTTTTCAAAATTTTAGGTTTGTGGGAAAAATATCTCCTTAACTATTGGTGATATGAAAAAAAAAAATATGTAACTTGTAGAGCAAGTTAATCCCTATAAATAAGTGTTTTTATTTTAAACGTGCGACTCACCGTTCATAAGTTATCGTAATTATAAGCTTGACACATCACTGTGCCTACTCATAAGTGGCATTCACAATTTACTAATTTTTCTAAAATTTTGAATAATGATATCTCCTGAGTTATAAGTCGTACGAAAACAATTCAAAGGTCATTTTTATAGAAAATTTTATAAGCTACAACATTGTCCTAAGAAATTTTTCTCTAAACATAACCGTTAAAGAGATATTTGTAAAAAACTGATTTTGGACGCCATTTTTCCAATATGGCGGCTCGAGCGAACACGATACGAGGTAGCAAAGTTGAAATTCTGAAAGAGCACATCGAAATCTATAAAATAACTCATTTGCAGAAATCCCGCAAAACTTTCCAGGTAACATCATTTTTTTCTCCCAAATGATTGTACTAAAATCGCACGATAAAAAGTATGGGCTGCTTTTTTATGGAGAATCACAGGTTATACAAATCAACTTAATTTATGCATACAAAAAAGTAAAATCATTCGGTATTATTTTTTTCTTAAATATCTCCTAAACGACATTTTTTATTGTGCGACATACCCGTTTTCAACAAAAAGTTTTTAAAATGAAAAGTAATTGAGACCACACGAATTACGGGATAGGCTGTTATATATTAGTGCATTTGCTTTGCAATTGACGTTTCGAAAGTCAGTCAATATTTTACTCGTACTCTACGTACTGAGGTCTTTGTTAAGCATAAAACGCACACGTATTTAACCCTGCTAAAAGAACCATCTAAGGCTATTTCATGAGAGAGACAATCGAACTTAGGATCATACCTGAAAATGTATACCCAAGAAGTCAACTAAAAGCTTACTATGAAGTAATACTTTTAAAAATTTTATAGCCTCTGAAGACGGTAGTTAGTGGAATTAGCTTAAGGCCATAAATGTGAGCCACCTAAGGATATTACACCTCACCCCACGTGTTTTAAATAAAAAGTGCTTGCACCCAAAATGTTTTTACGGGAAAATGTGTAGAATGGCTCTTAGATGAAACATATATAGCCCTTTTTTCAAAGTGATCGGCACTTTTTCAAACCAGGGCCGTAAAACCCATTTTTTTTAGCATGGGGCTCTGTACTAAAACCAAAAAAAAAAGTTTGACCAAAACGGATACAAAAAAAGAGTAGGTATGCAGAAAGTTTTCTGCTTGTCCGTAGATTAAAAAACCGTAAATTAAAAAACCCTATCATATATCGTTTACGAGATATTGCGTTTTTACTTAATTTTTTGAGTTTCTATGAAAAAAATTATTTTTTGCGTACAAAAAAAATAATGATCAATATATAGAAACAAAAATAGTCAGTTCTAATGTATTTTTTGATGCTGAGTTTTGAGATATTCTAACCTGCAATTTTGGCATGTACGGTTTTTTTACCACTTTTGAGGTTATATGACAGAACCAGGTAATTGTTCATCATAAAACTCGATAGGGTTTTCAAAAGCACTTTTCTTTTTCTTCAAAACTCACTTTGATTTATATCTATATCTTTATTTTTCTCCGAAATATTCTAACCTAAAAAAAGTTCAAAAAATGCACGAAAGACGCCATTGGCAACATTGGTTGATTTATATAAAAAGTTGTTAAAAATGATTATAATGTTTAAGAATCGAGAATGTTTCTGTAAAAAGTAATTATTGTCACTTGTAATTTACCATAATCATTTTTAACAACTTTTATATAAATCAACCAATGTTGCCAATGGCGTCTTTCGTGCATTTTTTGAACTTTTTTTAGGTTAGGATATTTCGAAGAAAAATAAAGATATCGATATAGATCAATGTGAGTTTTAAAGAAAAAGAATAGAAATTTTAAAAACCCTATCGAGTTTTATGATGAACAATTACCTGGTCCTCAAAAAAAGTGGTGAAGAAACCTTACATGCCAAAACTTCAAGTTAAAATATCTCAAAATTCAGAAATGAAAGAGCAATTTCAACACCAGATTCGGATTAAACATCAAAAAATACATTAGAACTGACTATATTTGTTTCTACATATTGATCATTATTTTTTTAGTACGCAAAAATTAATTTTTTTAATAGAAAGTCAAAAAATTAAGTAAAAATGCAATATCTCGTAAACGATATTAGATAGAATTTTCCAGCTTACAGTTTTTTAATCTACAATTAAGCAGAAAACTTTTTGCATACTAATTTTTTGTATCCAATTTAGTCAAACTTTTTTTTTAGTTTTAGTACAGAGTCCCGGGCTAAAAAATTGGTTCTTTTGCCCTGGTTTGCAAAAGTGCCGTTCACTTTGAAAAAAGACCTATATATGTTTCATTTTAGAGTCATTCTACATATTTTTTCGAAAAAACATTTTGGGTGCAAGCACTTTTTATTTAAAACTCGTGGGGAGAGGTGTGATATAAGTAAACGTAAAAAATTAAAATATTTTGAATTTTTTTGGATTGTATTTAAAAATACTACAGCCAAACTTCAACGCAATTTTCGGCAGGTCGATATTGATTTTTGACCCATGGGTTCTTGGGCAAAGTTTTTAAGAATTTTCCATAGATTTTTTTGTTGCTTTACTCTTTGCCAATTTTTTGCCTCCCAAATAAATTGATCCGGCCAAATATGCACGCTCTCCGCAAACCTGAAAACTATATCCCAGAAAAAAAATTTGGGTAATCGATGTTCGTTCAAAAGTTATTAACATTATAGTGGCGCCGTGAAAGCCTTTTTTCAGTAGTAGAGAAAGCAAGGCATAAAATGCTTAGAATTGCCCAAAGAATAAGTGTGAATTTTTACAGAATTTTCTGAGACATTTTATAATTTTTCAAAAATTTGTCTAAAAAAAAATTAAAAAAGGTCCGAAAATTCTGAACGATTCTAAGCATTTTATGCCTTATACACTTTTTTCGTAAGACGCCTTGCTTTTCTCTTCTACTGAAAAAAAAAACTTTCACGGCGCCGCTATATTGTTAATAACTTTTGAACCAATATCGATTGCCCCAATTTTTTCTCTGGGACATAGTTTACAGGTATGCGAGGAGTGCGCACATATTTTTTATAACTTTCTCAGAGACAAAGAAGTTGCTTAATTATACCCTAAACTCAGGGTATATTCACTTTATCTTTCCGTTTGTAATGCAGAGAAGGAGGCGTGGCAGATATGGAAAAGTACATATATTGTTGATCAGCGTCACCTCCTGAGTCGATATAGCCATGTCCGTCTGTCTGGCTGGCTGCCTGTGCGTGGAAATACATTTTTTGAGAAAACTGAGCAAGATAATTCAATGAAATTTGGTACTCTACCTCCGTCGTCAAAGTTAGCTCGAGGGATTGAAAATGAGCGAAATCGGTCAACGGCCACGCCTACCGCCCATACAAAAAATATATTCAAAATGCAGTTTTAGGAGTATTTTTCACGACAATGCAACCAAAATACACATAAATACCACGATTTGTAAGCGCAAGCTCTAGGCAAAAACTAGGCGAATTCGGACAAGAGGGCGTGGCACCTCCCATACAAGTAGAAGTTTCAAAATGCCATACTGAAAGAGTTTTTTGAGATAATCCAACTAAATTTCACCCAAATACTAGAAACCATAAATACACGCTCAGAGTAAAAACTAGGTAAGCTCGGAAAAGGGGGCGTGGCACCTACCATATAAGCAAAAGTTTCAAAATGCTGTACTGAAAGTGTTTTTTGAGATAATCCAACCAAATTTCACTCAGAAAATAAAAACAGTAAATACTGACAACGAGCAAATGTAAGCTCTGAGAAAAATCTGGGTGAACTCGGACAAGAGGGCGTGGCACCTTCCATAGAAGCAAAATATTAGAAATACTGCAGTGTAGGGTATTTAATGTTTGGCCAGGCCAAAGGTTACATACTTACTAGTTTTCTATTAATTTATTTGAAATAGCGATTTTCAAATATTTCAAAATCTAGAGCTGATGGGATAATTCTGACGTCAAATTCCACGCATAAAGTTCCTTTAGAAATTACCCTCAGGGGCATAGCAGAATCATTGTTTTCAATTGTGTTGTATTGATTAAATATCGTTAGCATTTTGCCCAGTATATAAGAATGATGGTCAAAACTCGCGAGTTATCTGGGGGTTGCGACGCCCACTGGAGATATGTCAACCACAAAAAACGTATAATAATTTGCCATCTTCTAATATGTATGTCATATCACCAGTGTTGCCAACTTTTTAATTTGAAAACGCACCAAATCCGGCAAAAAAACGCGTTTTTTCCCAAAAAAAGCACTAAATTCTAATTTGGAAAAAAAATTTAAAGAAAACGAAAAAGTTTCGTACGAGAAGTTGCTTATAAAAATATCACTTCCATATCCGGAACATTTTTCATGACTCCAAGGACGTCAGATTACACATTCAAACCAAAATTCGACAGGGTGATCTTCTGAGTAAAAGGTTTTATACGTATATATATATAAAAACAAATCTGTTAAATTATTTTCACTACTTTCGGGATCGTCCAAGCCGAAGGTTTCTGTGTAATATTCTGATTTGTAGTATGCTTGCAGACTATTTACTTTTAACAGTGTTTCATCTGGTAATTCATAAGTGTCGCAGCTGCAACCATTCCATTTTAATCCATATTTAATATGGAGTAAAGAATTTACAGAATTAAATAAAAGTTTGTTTCTTATTTTTAATTTAAACGCAGCCATGGAACTAAATACTCTTTCACTTCAGCATTGGACTAAATTTGCTAGATCTTCAAAAGGGTTTAGGTCTAAAGAATCTTTGAAACCTTTTTCATTGATCCAAAAGGACGTAGCACTATTTCCTAATTCCAAATGAAAAGCCTGTTCACATCAGCATTTTATGAACTTCATTCAACGAGCAAAACAAAGTCTTCAAGAAGAAAAAAAAAAGAACTAGAAAAAGCACTAAAAATTAAAAAGCACTAGCCCAAAAATTTTACGGGTAATTATCCCAAAAAAGCACTAGATCTAGTGCGAAAAGCACTAAGTTGGCAACACTGCATATCACTCTCATAAAATTGCCTATGGTTCATTATTTAATAGGACTTTATTAGTTATCATTCTGCACGTTACAAGTTATCTATGTAGAAAAAAATTAAAAACAAACATTTAAAACTCAATTTATCTACAGATGGTATAGCAATACCAGCACAAAACGAAAACCATGGAAGCAGCAACATCACCAGCATCATCATCACCAACAAAAACAACAGCAGCAGCAACAACATAATTATTATCGACAACAATATCATCGCAGTAATTTACCAATAGAAAGAAATTATAATTTACGCAGAAATCGTTTTCATTCCGACTACATGAATCAAAATCAGCAGCAGCAGCAACATAAAATGAAGCAGCAACAGCAACATTATCCATTATATACACAACAACAACAACAACAACAACGAAACCATAGTGCCACTAACAACAACAGCAACAATAATAATAATAACAACAACAGTAGCAACAAACGTCGACATATGTTGCAAACAGCAGCTGCAACACAACAGCAGCAGCAACATTTTGTAGAGCAACAACAACAGCCTTCTTCATCCATAGCAACATCAGCAGATACAACATCAGCGGGATCGTCAACAGCGGCTGCTACTGCTGCTACAATTACATCAACAGCATAGAAATTTTACATTTCAGTTGATTTTTCAATTTAATTTTAAAAAGTTAATTCTAGATATATTACATGAATACATAATTACTAACATATCTGTGGACTTTTGACAAAACAACCTAACTCGAGATAAGACAATTCTGCAGGATTTCAGTCATAAATATGAAATTTAAATACGCTTCTTTTGCTATAAGCATCATATCTCTATGCTTTCCAGTTCCAGAGATATAAGGGTGTCCCATAACTCACGCAAGATTTGAACTTAGCACCATTCGTGCGGTGATGTGTTGTCAACCAAAAGAAGAAAATAATTTGACAGCTGACAGTTGAAGAAAAGTTTATTGATAGAGGGGATTAACCGCTGCACAGTGGGGCAAGGAGCTCTCATATGTGGCATCAAATAAACGGAGCTAGGCACTGCAACCAAATTACATATACATACTAAGGATGGATCACTTAAGCTTTCAACAAAATTTGGTCGAATTTGAACAAGAGGGCGTAGCACCTCCCATAGAAGCCAAATCTTAAAAACTCTATACTGATGGTACTATCTGAGATAATCATACCAAATTTCGTTAATAAACTTTAGCAAAAAACTGCTTTGATTGATATGGAAATAACTTATAAAAATTATTTCAGTCTACAAAGTTAAAGTTTGGCGTGCTGTAGTGATGAAATGGGTTTGTTACAAGTCATTTGAAAAATGGCAAATAGTACGTTGGTTAATATTGTACTTAACCAATATAAAAGGATATTCTGAAATAACATTTAATTTTTTGAACTATCGCCAGGTATTGAGAGAATCTGCCCCACTGTGCGCTGGTTCAACGAAATTGAGCCACATTATTGAAAAGCAGTTAAACAGTTTATTAGCTCTCCTGAGAAGTTGCCAATTTTGATTAAGGTTGTTTTGTCAAAATGCCATAGATATTCATATACTTCATTACACACTTTCACACTGCATATACATACATACATATCTGCCTGCTGCATATCCTTGTTATTGTTAAAGTTGTCTTGTTCAAATTGTATAGTTTTAAAGGAAGAACATATTTGTCTATCTAAGAGATGCTTAGAATTTAAGTTTATGTATGTGACGAAAAATGTTTCAAAAATAATTTAGATAGGGACTTTTTTTGAGCAATATATTATGTTTGACCCTAAACTCTCCTAGAAGCTGCAGAAAAGCTCTTAAAAGTACATAGCTATGGTATCCAAACTCCTGCGATCACTTTGATATCTATCTACAATTTTCTCCGATTATTGAAGTTCCTTCTGCAATGACCGTTTTCAAGAGACTTGAAGTTTTTACTACATAGTGGACTCTATTCAAGCGCTTTATTATGACAGATTTTATGCAGCTAAGCAAAGTCTTCTTTCATTTTCAAAATTCTTACATTGCAATTTATTGTTATTTAATTGTTGTCCTAAGCCCATAACGAAATCAGACAAGGAAACTCTAGAACACATTATCCCATTATAGCGTAAACCTGGGATATATGGCACCTTTTTCGTTGAACTGCTATAAAACTTAAATTAAAAAACATTTTTAAAGAAACTAAACAGCAATTTATTTTTTAATTGGTTTAAAACAACAAAAAAAAGTACTTTAACTAAATTAAAAATTTTTGCAAATGTGTTTTTTTTCCATTTTAAAAAAAAGTTATAAAGTGCCAAATCATTCGAGGCTATGGGTGATATGGCACCATATCTAGGTGGCTTTTAAGTTTTTGTTGCCAGAATTGTTGCATTTTTTCGTATAAGATGTACATGTTTCATGTGACCACATACGGCACATTACGCATTGGATCCAATCATTTGGCTGAGTGGTTTGTGCATAGTCTTTTCCACTGTCAACGCACCAATCAGATTCATCTTTGAAGTAAATATTTTCTTCAACTTCATCGGACGAAGCATAACTGGTAACCACCTTTCGTTTGTAAGTCCTCTTCTTTGGAACCACCATAGTTACGTAGCATTTGTTGTGTTTTCCGTTTCAAGTTTTTCTTTTTCTGCTTGATCAAATAACTAGAACTTGGTTCGCCTTGTGGCCAAAATTCGACCACCTCAATTTTACTTTAAGTGCCACAGCCCAATTGAAAACAAAAAAGGCCATATTATCGTTCCTTAAATCGATGAATCGGTTTAGTATTCAAAGTTTTCACAAGTTTTTATAAAATATAAGAGAAATCCTAAAATTATTAAGTTCAAAATGAACTGAAAGCTCTCCCTGACTAAAATTCTGCAATTCTGGAGTGAGTGTATGCTCAAGCGCTTCATATTTGTAATCCCAAATATATTATAACATGCAAACGGAGAAATACTGCCAGAACCATAAATCAGTGTTGGGGTGCCATTTCTTCCTTTTGGTACCAAGTAAATATGCCACAAAACGAATAAATATGTTCACTCTCGCTCGTATTCATCCAGAAACGAAATCACATTCAATTGTGTTTGTTTCGATATGTGTACCATAAAGCTGTAACAAATACTCACCGCTCTGCTGCCTCTCAAAATATATGCAAATCAAAAGTCAGTCGTTTACATTCCCAAATTTTTTTAAAAATCCCACACAGAAGTAATTATTTCAACTGCAGCTAAACGAACTACTCCCCACGAAGTCTTTCGAATTAAACTGTGTCCATATTTAAATGCTATGAAAGCTGCAAGTATTGTAATTTAAATGGGTGCCATATTACCTGGGGGTGCCAAATCTCCCGGGTTTCCCCTATCCTATTTTGATGCGTCTTTTTAAACTATTTTTTTTTTCAAAAACTGGGCTATAATGGTTAAAAGTATTCTACAAAAACAAGAAATGCTTAAAATTTAAGGATTACGTAAAATATGTAATGAAAATGCAAAGTGAGAAGTCTTCATTGATTTTGACGATTTTATGGCTTTTGTGATGAAATTTCGACTTTTTAGTGCTTAGCGACTAAGTCATCAAATTGTATAGTTAATATTTCTGTGGTACATACCGAGGAATAGGTTTTAGGTCTCATTTTTGTACCTTTTAAAGAAAATGTTAAAAATGAAATGTGGGAGATGTAGAGGGTCAAAATTTCTACACAAATATTCCTCGTAATAGGGAAAAATTGCGTTAAAAGGGGCAACATTTTGACCCTCCTAAAAAATGCTTAGCTTATTATATATTGCGATTTTTCAGTTTTATCCAGGACCTTACCTTAGATGTTGACAAGAATGATAAGGAGAATAGTACATGAGTATACAGCAAGGGTGTCAGCGTGGAACAAAAGTGAGCCAATTTTGGCTCGTCTACAACAACAAGAATACAACAATATTTTGCAAATTTCGCAGAATAACAACAATCACAGAAACAATTTTTGTTGTTATTTTTTGAGCTCGTCAAAATTTCGCGGACATAAAACATTTATGACAAATTGTTTTTGGTGTTTCGCATTAAAAAAACAACAAACAATTTTTCGTGTGCGTTGTAGTCCTCAGAAATTTAAAAAATTATTCAAATATTGTTGTTGTTGCTGCAAACGAGCCAGCAAAAACAATAAAAAATAGTTTTTCTGATTGTTGTCGTTCGAGGAATTTCGAAGTTGTTGTAAAAGGGAAAATTTTGCGCTGACTGCGGCTTGGCTCAGTAATCTTAAAACGTTGACACCCATGGTATACAGCATAGTATACATTGTATACAGCGCCGAATTTATCAAATTGAAGGCATTAGTGAAGATATTTCACTGTTATAGTAAAATTCATATGCTTTCTCAAGAGACATCAAAGTCAACATTTTCTTAGGATGTTAATCGTCTGGTCCTCCAGCCAAAACCCTGCTTATTGGCTTTTGTATAGTTGATTAAAGTTTGTCACTAACTCTGCTTAGAGTCCTTTGGATGGCATATAGAGCACTAATATAAAAAGTGTCAACAATTGAACTACATGAATTGGTTAAATTAGGTTAAAAAGAGTCTTCTCCTAACGGGGCTTAAATAAAAGTATGGGTAAACTCTGATTTTATTTTTTTATACAATACGTTTTGTTACCAACAAAATGAAACAAGTTTTAAAATCGAAAATAGATGCCCCGCCCTAAAAATAGGTCGGTATTTTGAAAAGAGTAGTAGCTAAAAAAGTTTTATTGCTAAGTTTTTATTCTATTTTCATAAGTTACTAATATTAAAAGCAAAAGTTTACTACTTAATTGATATGTTTTGCTTTCAAGCGATTAATCGATCCAGTGTTCTCCAGCAATATTGTAAATTCAAAAAAAAAAAAAAAAGTCCTATAATTTTTATAAATTTTGTGTAATTTTTTTGATAAGACTGTTTTACTAGGTTAAATACATACATTATATATTGATAATATAACAAAATTATAGACATACAAGCTTATTTGTTAACACAATGAAGGTATTCCACAAATCACGTAGTAAATTCCTTTAATAACGACATAAAACCGTCAAACATTATATTTAATATGACAGTTACAATGAGTTTTCAAGGTTTTCGAGGGATTTACATATATTTTTTGTGGAAAAATCCCAAATTATTATAAAATCATAATTATTTATAGTTAAGTAAAATAAACGTACATATATAACTAACATAAATTAGTTTAATGCTAACTATATATAATTTAAACTTGCCTAAATATATATCCAATAAGTAATGCCTAAAATTTTGTTGAAATTTTTCCATTGCAAATTTTGCGTCAAATTAATGAGCCCTCAGCTGAATGTCTCTTTTTAAAAGTGTCACGATGGCGGTGTCACTACATATTTGGACGCATTATTTCCCGCTGCAGCGCTTATTGGATATACTATATAATCTGACCTGACATTATTCATAGGCTAAAATAAAAATAAAAAATTTCAATGTTTCATTAAAATTATTTTAAAAGTAACAACACAAAAAACAACACTAACAATAAGTAGTAAAATACTTGTAAAATAAACAAAAATTTAATGATTAAGAAAAATGTTTTGTTGCTTGTTATCATGCATAGAAAAAATAATAAAAAATATATCGATTTTGGTTTTAAATATAAATGTTAAACTTTTTTTTCAGTGTAAGCGACAGAAAATAAGTATATGGGCATTTCTCAGAAACTTTTAACCTATAGTTGTCGTCAAGTTTTGATGTCACACACGTAAGATGCATTTAATTCAAATAGTAATGAATTGTGAAATTTTGTGAATGCACATACTTGTTAATGTTTGAACAATATGTGCGCGGGCCAATATTCACAAAAAATCATTACTATTTGAATTAAATGCATCTTACGTGTGTGACATCAAAACTTGACGACAACTACAGGTAAAAAATTTCTGAGAAATACACATATAGCTGGCAATACTAAGTCACAGTAGTTGTAAGCCTTGGGTGAAGAAAGGATGGCCACATGCATAAAGTTAAAATCTTGAAAAGGATATGTAAGTTTATAAACCACGTGAAGCAACTTTTAACCCATCAATGCCCAACGGGAACCACGACAGATAGAAGGCTGAAATTTTTAGGAAAATGGGTGCCATATAGCCCCGCTGGGCATTAATGGGTTAACGTTTTCTTTAACCCTTCTGCTGCAAGGTCGATCAAAGCATGTCCAATATTGTGACATAACTCAGAAATCAATTTTGTGCCCTACAATTAAATGAAGAAATATTTTTAAAAATATGAACTAAAACTTTATGTTTACGAATCGTATTTTTGTAAACAAAATTTTAAGTGAGTTTTTAGTGTTGGAAAAATTGTTTTGTCTTAAGGGGACATTCGCTTTCGTAATTGAAAAGAAAAACACTTTTTAAAAAATTTATTATGAAAAAACTATTATATTTATCAGACTTGGGGGTTTTGCATTAGATTTTATTTTTCACTAAATTTAGTGCTAGTGAAAAAATATTCACTATCAAGGAATTTATTTAGTGTTAGTGCAAAATCCTTCACTATCAAAAAATTCATTAAGTGGTAATGAAACAGATTTTCATTATCACTAAATTTAGTTAAAAGTTTTAAATAATATTTCCACTAAATTTAGTGATAGTGAAAATTCATTCACTATCAAAAAATTGATTAAGTGGTAATGGCAAATTTTCCATTATCACTAAATCTATTGAAAGTGAAAATTTGTTCCATTGAATTTAATGAAACTTTAATGAAAATTTTCAATAAATGTTGCAATAAATTTAATGAAACATTTTCACTTTCATTAAATTTAATGAAACTTTAATGGAAATTTTCATTAATGTTTCATTAAGTCTAATGAAACAAATTTTCACTATCACTAAATTTAATGAAACTTTAATGAAAATCTTCATTAATGTTTCATTAAATTCAATGAATAAATGTTCACTTTCAATAACTTCAGTGATTTTTTATTGGAAATTTCAATTCAATTAAGACAAAATGTGCCGTGCTAGGTCAAAATATTTTGATATCTTTAAATTTTTCCTTCAAGATCTTGTACGAGACGATTGCGTGAGCATTAATCCTACTAGTACTTAAAAAAGCTTACGAAAGCTGTTTTAAGCATTTAGTTGACAAAGGGCAGAAATTATTTGGGTCTGAAGAACTTCAAAAACTAAAAGTCGTGTTTGCATTTGACTTTAATGAATCTCCTTCAAACTGATACTATTCCCACTCATTCTAACTCTTTCAATAAATTTAATTTAATCAGTATGTTCGTTTACTCGAAGATTTTGCAAGTTTTTATCCGAAAAGCTCTCATTCATGTACGTTTTATGCTCAAACGAAAGCTTTTCGGCTAAAAACTTGCAAAACCTTGGAGTAAACGAACAGCTTGGATTTTAATGAAAAATTCTATTAAAAGTTTTATTAAAAGCTTCATTAATTTTAGTGATAGTAAAATTTTGTTTCATTGAATTTAATGAAACTTTAATGAAAATTTTCGTTAGAAGTTTCATTAGAAGCTTCATTAAATTTAGTGATAGTAAAATTTTGTTTCATTGAATTTAATGAAACTTTAATGAAAATTTTCTTTAGAAGTTTCATTAGAAGCTTCATTAAATTTAGTGATAGTAAAATTTTGTTTCATTGAATTTAATGAAACTTTAATGAAAATTTTCTTTAGAAGTTTCATTAGAAGCTTCATTAAATTTAGTGATAGAAAAATTTTGTTTCATTGAATTTAATGAAACTTTAATGAAAATTTCCACTAATGTTTCATTAAATTCAATGAAACAAATTTTCATTATCACTAAATTTAGTGCAATTTTTATTGGATATTTTCATTAAATTTTAATGATAGTGAAAAACTTTCCACTATCATTTAATGAATTGTTAGATAGTGAAAAATTTTTCATTACCATCAAATAAATTTTTTCATAGTGAAAAAATTTCCACTATCACTAAATTTAATGGAGAAAATTTTCACTATCTCTAATTAGATTTAGTGGTAGTGGAAAAAGTTTCACTATCAAAATATTCATTAAATATTAGTGAAAAGCTCAATGAACTAAAAAATTTAGTGCATTACCCCCAAGTCTGATATTTATTGACAAAATTTCTTTTGGATATTGTTAAACACTATTTAAGAAATATGAAAAAAAATTTTTTTTTTAATTTATTTTTAGTTTCCCTTAGCTGCTGTAGAGGGCGCCATCCAAAAGTTACTTTTTAAACTGGTAGGAAATTTTTCTCTGAATCTACTCGACCGATTTTAAAAAACCAAAAAGCATTCGATTACTCATGAAAAATATTAAACAATAAGCCTCTGAAAGTTTTAAAAAATATACCCCCCTTTTTTTACGGGGCATTTTTTGAGGGAAAGTCCCTAAATTTTTTCGCATTTTTCATAAATATTCATACAAAAACTTCAAAATATAAAAAAATATAAATTTTAAAGGCTTATTGTATAGTTTTAGGTCTCAAGAATAAAATCCATTTTGAATTTTTCAAAAATCTGTTACAGGAGGTCTAAAATATTTCCTACCGTTTAAAAAGTAACTTTTGGATGGCGCCCTCTACAGCAGCTAAGGGAAACTAAAAATAAAACAAACAATTTTTTTCATATTTCTTAAACAGTGTTTAACAATGTCCAAAAGAAATTTTGTCAATAAATATAACAGTTTTTTCATAATAAAATTTTTAAAAGGTGTTTTTCTTTTCAATTACGAAAGCGAATGTCCCCTTAAATTAACATACAATTTTAGGTTGAAACAATACCAACTTTAAATTTACAAAATAAGGTTATTTCTTAAAACGTGTAAGTGATTTGAAAATCTAGTGATGTATTCAAGTTTTTATTCAGTACTAGCTTTTAGTATTTTAAAATAAGAGCTGTGTTTTTGACGACAGTTTATCTTTGCTTGTGTAAGCACATTATGAGAAACGTATGGGAAAGCGAGAACAATTGTGATTTTACACAGCTAAGTAAGTGTGCTTAACACATACACATATAAACTGTCGTCAAAAACACAGCTAATTATTAAATCAAAGGGGTCCTCACTTGTCACAAGTTTGTATGAAGTTTAATTCGCGAAATTTGCAAACAATTCTCAATTATGAATTATGTTTTTTTTTACTTAGACTGATTAATGCGGCGACCATGCAGTTTGTTTAAAAACACGAAGTACTTAATTTTCCATGCTTTGAATGAAGACCCTAAATATGTAATAATGAAAGTAAATAGTATGTAATGATATCTAACCATAGAATATCAACAAAAATGTATTTGCTATTAAAGCGGCATCCCTGTGAATCTGCAAGAAAACTGAACGAAACAAAACAATGGTGCTACATTAAGTGTAAATTTTTAACCTTTTCTTATTCTTTTTCGAAACAGGCAAAATTTTAACCCTTTTTCAAAAAGTGGGTGTATAAATGCTACCATATCATTAAACTCGCTAAAGCAATTAAGTTATAAAACAGTTGTTAAATACCAAGCAAGAAATCAGAAATCAGAGAGTGCGTTTAGTTTTTTTAGTTTTATCAATCAAATTGAATATAAATAATAAATAGCAGCGGTTTCAAACCTAGTGTAACAAGATTTAATTTTTTTTTTTTTTTTTGACTTTCGAGTGGCGAAAAATTTTAAAAATCAGCAAATAATGACAATCAATCCTCCACAAAATTGTGAATAACTTGGACATTTCTTAACTGATTTTTCATGATCAGACCAGTTTTATAAAGGTATTGAATCATTGCAAAAAGTTAACTAACTAAAATTATAATACACGCTCCATGCCCATATTTTTAGATCTTCTTAAATATTTTTCATGCAAAAAAGATACGATAAAAATATCTTCAATATAAGTCTAGAACCAAGATGATATCTTTTACGTTTTGCCTTGTGTTTCTAGCCTGATTCAATACCTTTACAAAATTTTAAAAGTTAGGATTTTTCGCTTGCTTTGGTTTTAAAATTACAGAATTTAAATGGCGATTTTATCAGTTAAGGGCCATCCACAGGTACAGTTTTACCTGCGCAAACCTAGTTAGTGTAAACTAGATAGTTTGCGCATACTTTTTTTTATAGCGCCCACAAGACACATACAAGTCTGTGCAGTTTTCAGTATAGATATTTCATTTTATTTCCATTTGAATTGTTTTTCTTCGACAGAGCTATCACATGCAATATAAATTCTTTTGAAGAGTGGAATTAAAGCGACTGACTAAAGGCATGGCTTTTGCGCCGTCCACATATTCCAACTTGCCAGCGCAAGGTTAGTTTGCGCAAAAAAATCTTTGAAAAATTCAAAGAAAGTACAAGCCACACTTTTGGACTGTGCAAACTTGACACACGTACAGACTTATCTGTGGACGGCCCTTTAAATAGCAAAAACCTCGAAAACAACTAAATGCTTCATCTACTGATAGCCCTTAGGGTCCTTACGTTCTACTCTTTTTGCCTGATCCCATTGCCTATAAGCTAGTTGTAGGAACATAAAGAAATTTAGTTGGATCAAAAAACGCTTTCAGTATAGCATTTTGAAGCTTTTGCTAATATCGGAGGTACCACACCCTCTTGTCCGAATTAACCCAGTTTTTTCTCAGAACTTGCGCATACAACTCGTAGTATTTATGTGGATTTTGGTTGTATTGTCGTGAAAAATACTCCTAAAGTGCCATTTTAAATATATTTTTCGTATGGGCGGTAGGCGTGTGCGTTGACCGATTTCCCTAATTCTCAATCCCACGAGCTAACTTTGACGACGGAGGCAGTGCATATACCATTGTTTAAGCTCAATAGAAATATGTGGTGGTATTTTAGAGGAAATTTGAAATTTGGAATAAATTTGTTAATTTTTTACAGTTAAACGACTTTTTTAAGAAACACTTTAAAAGGTAAGGCAAATACATTTACATTTATTCATGAAGTGCATGCAATTTCATATAGTTGCCGAATCTATTCCACTTTAAAGATAAATAGTAGACCGCTTTAAACATAATGATTTTTGTTCATCCCTGGTGAAATTTTACGTATTATATTTTCGGCAAGCACTTCAAACCATTATAGCCCAGTTTTAAGAAAAAGGTTTTAAAAAGATCCATACAAACAGGACCTAATATTGTACAAAAGATTTTACTAATAAACACTAAAAACATTTTACTTTAAATCAGTCCTTCTATTTATCTTTTAAAAGGAAATGACTGAGCAAGCATTTTTTATAAGTTAAAAATTACAAAATCGAATAAAGATTTTAAATAAATTCGTTACATCTACAATGTTCAACCAATTTTGATGAATGATGATTAATTTTATTTGAAATTGTACGGACTTTATAAATAAAAAAAATGTATGCCTCGCTTTTCAAAGTGTTGCTTAAAAAGTGCGTTAAACTGTAAAAAACGGAAAATTGTTTTCCAAATTTTAGCTTGCCTCTATCCCCACATATTTTCATTGAACTTAAAAGTATTTTTTTGAAACAGCCATAAATTTCTCTTTGCAAATCAGTGATAAAATCTAAAATCGGTTAAGAAATAACTGAGCTACAAATTTTTAAGTCCACAAAGTCACCCAAAAACAGTTTTTTAAAGGTAACTTGAGATTTTGAGGGCATATTACAATTTTAAAGTATAGGCAAATTAGGTACTCGACAAGACCTACAAGATCTGCTAGGTCTTTTAAAAAGTTTATGAAATATTTGGGATTTTGTAGCACTGTGTTATTTAAGCTACAACGAAATACAGATGACAAAAATGTATTTGACTCTTTGGCGTTGTGCAGTATAAATTCACAAAACGTTTACTCAATTCTTATAGCTGCTTATTTTCTGTAAGCTTCGCTCACTTTTACCTTTTCAGTTTACTATGTGATACATAACATCAGCTAAAATTCTCCATCCTCTGCTCAACAAAATCTGGAGTGAAGAGCGTTTGCCAGAAGATTGGCTACATGGCATGTTAGTCAAATTGCCGAAAAAAGGTGACCTAAGCGAGTGCCGAAACTATAGAGGCATCACCTTGCTCTCAGTTCCATCAAAAGTACTGACGAAAGTGCTTCTGAGCAGGGTAAGCGAAAAACTTGATTCGGCCATTCGAAAGCAGCAAGCAGGATTCCGGCGAAACAGATCATGCGTGGATCAAATCAACACGCTCAGAATAATTGTCGAACAATCATGCGAGTCTTCGTTGACTATAGCACTGCCTTTGACAGTGTCTCCCGAGAAAACATCTGGGCGTCACTGCAACGAAGAGGTATTGCCGCAAAGGCCATAAACTTAGTACGTGCACAATATGAAGGCTTTAAATGCAGTGTGTTACACAACGGGTTGTTGTCACCGACATTCACCACTAATTCAGGCGTACGGCAGGGGTGTTTACTATCACCATCACTCTTCCTTATCGTTCTTGATGATATCCTAGATAAAGCTCTTAATAAGGCCAAAAGGGGTATTCAATGGAACTTTACCGAACATCTGGAAGATCTCGACTACGCTGACGACATCTGCCTCTTATCGTCCAAACATTCAGATATGCAAAGCAAAATTGAAGACCTTGTCTTGGAATCACAAAAGGCCGGCCTAAAAATCAACGTATCCAAGACTAAAAGCATGAAGCTAAACGCAAGCAATGACATCACGTTTAAAGCTGGCAGTGATGACATCGGAAACGTCGATAGCTTCACGTATCTAGGCAGCATTATCTCCATGGATGGTGGAGCAAAAGAGGATATCAACTCAAGAATAGCAAAAGCAAAAGGCGCGTTTGCTCAACTGAACAAAATATGGTCTTCATCCGTTATATCCACCAAAACGAGAGTGCGCATTTTTGATTCGAATGTGAAATCGGTTTTGTTATATGGGTGCGAAACATGGCTTGTTACTGAACAACTAACAAACAAGCTGCAAGTATTCGTCAACAAATGCTTAAGGCGTATACTAAAGGTTTGGTGGCCTCGCACTATATCAAATGCCGAGCTACATCAAAAATGCAAACAGAAGGCTATAGCAAACGAGATCAAGCTGCGCAAATGGGGATGGATTGGTCACACTCTCCGGAAACCACACAGCGAAGTTTGTCGCCAGGCCCTTGAGTGGAATCCACAAGGCAGTAGAGGACGTGGTAGACCCAAAACCAACTGGAAAAGGTCGTTGGAAAAGGAGATCCAAGAATCGGGAAAATCGTGGCAAGAGATCAAAGTCATCGCAAGGGATCGTAACAAATGGAGAGATTTCATATTGGCCCTATGCTCCTCCTAGGAGTTAAAGGAGAATACATACATACATACATACATTTTTATTGTTTCTTTTGTTTTATTCTTGTTGTTTTGTCAGTAATTTTTGTTGTTGTTGTTGTATTATATGCTAATGATGTTGTAGGGAACATAGAGGAAAGTCGGGTATTGTGGAATACTTATTTTTTATTCTTTATTGCGGACAAACTTTTCGTTAGAATCCTAGCTTATTTGAATTTTTCGTTTGGTATGAAATTGTATGTATTCAGAAAGTTTGTAAATAAATCAGTTCAAAAGTTATAATGACTAAAGGAAAGGAACCCTGAAAATCACTATTTGAAAAAGTTGCGGGTATTGTGGATGTACATTATTTAAAAATTTAAATGACGAATTGTCCTGGAGCTTTATGCTGTTCGATGAATATGGAGAGATAAACACCGATAAAAAATTCAAGAGCAAATATTATATTCATGTTAAAAGCCGAAATGGTTTAATTTGTTCAGACGGTTAAGGTATAATTTTTGTCCCTAAATTTAACATTTTTTCCCCAAGCTTTTTCTCAAAAATTTTGTTCGCCAAAGCTTCTCAAAAAAATTTATTTTCCCCAAAATTGCAAAAAAAACCACAACCTGAGAACACTGAATTTGGCTGTCTCTGTTAACGAACGTGTCACACAGGAAAAAAGCAAGGCTATAGTTTTCTTATATCTATCTCATTCTTCGTCAAGAAACAGAACGAAAGACCGATTAAAAAACCGATTAAACTTCGGTAAACTTCGGTGTTTTCTAACTCGTTACATGTCACATTTTTCGTTACTTGTCACATTTTTCGTTACATTTTTTCGTTACATGTCACATTTTTCGTTAGTTTCAAAAACCCGATCAATAACCGATTAAACTTCGGTATTTTGAGTAAAATGTTATCTTTCTTCTCTTCTTAAAATTGTATGTTTGTTTCATTCATTCATTCATTTTGAGTAAAATGTTATCTTTCTTCTCTTCTTCTCTTCTTAAAATTGTATGTTTGTTTCATTCTTTTATGTTTTTTTGTTTTAGAGTTAAAATTTATGTTTATGTTGTTTCTTTGTTTTGTTTTTTTGTACTTATTTCTCAAAATATCATTACGGATTTTCCAATAGGACTCTTATATTTTTTCAAAAATTATATTTCACCAAAAAAAAAATTTGAGTTTTTGATATTTTTCCGAGTTTTTTCTTATCATTATTCTCATCGGTTTGTTTATCATTTTGAAAGAATGAAAATTGTTAATATGTTTTTTCTTCATCTTCCCCTTCCCCATCAATCAATTGAAACTAACGAAAAATGAGACGAAACAACGAAAAATGATACACAACAACGAAAATTGTTACACAGTGTTGCCACAAAAAAATTTTTTTTTTTTTCTGGCGAACAATCTCCACTTTTTCAATTTTGTGAAAACTAACAAAAACGTGTTCCGAATTTAGTATACTGTATGTTTTGCAATTTCTGTAGAATAGAGTTAGATGAGGATGTAAATCAAGTTTAAACCAAATCCTCAAAGGGGTTTATGGACAAATTCAATAAGAAATTTGGAGATTGTCGTGTTTGTTTCAATCAAGTGGAAATTGCTAGGTTTGTAATAATCAAATTGCCACACCCTTCTTCGATTAAAGTTTATTTAGAGTTTATTTTTCGTTATATAGCACAAATACCACGGGAAATGTTAATCCCGACGAAGTAAGTTGGTTGAACATTTCCATGTAAGAAGAAGAAAAAGAAAACCAACAAGAAGAAAATGATGAACTGGAAGATTTTTCCATGTCAAATAGATCAAATTCCTTCATGAAGACGGCTTAGAATATGATTATTTTCATTAATGTAAATGGCAATGAAATTGCCCACTTTCTCTGCAAGATATCTTATTAAAAAAAATGCAAAACATATCGAAAATTGCCGACGAGGTCAATAAGCTTTTAGAATTCAAAATTTGAATCGACGTTTGAAGTTTCAAAAGAATAAACAAACTATTTACAATTTTGATTTAAGCAACTAAGCAACGGCTCTCGGCTCTTTTAAGAGCCACTAAAAGTTCAAAGAGATATTATTTTAAATTCAACATAAAACTACCCGGTGGCGAAACGGCACTGATTTATCGATGACGAATAGAGACAAAATTAGATCATAGGTGACAAACGCATTTGTTTGTCATGCATGAACTTTTAGAACAAATGTCCAAAAAATCACTGATGACTTATGCTGAATAATATCACTGAGTCGACTTGTAGCAGAGTAGCAGACAATATCAGTATGATTCCCTCATGAATAAGTCACTTATGCATATATTTCCCAGTGAGTTGTAGAGGAAAATGTCATCGTGTTTTCACTAATGATTTTGTCACAAATAAGTCAGGACCTGGAAATTTTTTTTTTTTTTTGGTTTTGCATTTGTTTTATTTAAATTTATTAATTAATAATTTCAATTTACATTAATTAAATAAACAATCTTTTAAAACATGACACTAGCAACTCGGGCTTTTGGCCCTAAATAAGAATACTTATAAATAAATGAAAATAATTAAGTCCTATCAAATATGTCATAGTATCAAAGCTGAACTTTTTGGTGGTTGTTATTCCAAAAGTAGGTATAATCTTGTGTTCCAGTAAAATTGTGCCTTGGTGAAATATTGCTCAGAAAATTTCCTATAAAAAAATTATGAATTTTTTTTTTAAATGCCCGAATATATTTGCAAAAATCTAATTTTCTCGACTTTTACCACCCGATATAAAGCACCTCAAGATTTGACTTAAACAAAACTTCATGTCTCACTTAAAAAAATTCATATTTGATACTTGGCGTAGGTCAGCCAATTATTCTATTTGATAATGCATTTCTTATGTTTGCAAAATAAATTTTCACACTTATCCATCCAATAGCAAAATTCTCTGTGATATTCATTATGATTCAGCGATAGAAATCTATTGAAAAGATAAAATTCAGACATTATAATAACAATACTTAAAGCTTTTTCTTAAGGACATATGAACTCACCTCAAAATGGTTAGTCTGGGTCGTATTCATTGTTAAATTAACAGTTACAAAACATATCTTTTTAATTAAAATTAATCACATTTTATAGGAAGACACGAAATTTTTTATTTATTTATTTCAATTCGCTTGACAAACTGTTGTATCCGTGACTTTTACTCGTTGATGGCGACATGTAACAGACAATGTCATGGCAGCCATACTCTTGTTATCGACTTTTAACAGACAATTTCACCGATTCGGAACATTTAAGAAGTTCAGAGACATTTAAATAACATTTTCCGGCAGAGAATACTAACTTCCGTACATCCCCACTATGAGTCATCGATGAAAAAATCATTTCGGAAAATTTAATTTCTTGATGATTCATCGATGACAATATCATATGGACGATGTCGCTCAAAAACGCCACCGGGATACAGATAACTCAAGTGCTTTTGTCACATTATAAGGCAATAATAATATAAAACATTTGCAATAAAATTTAACAGTTATTGTTTTTATTGTATTATTGTTTTTAAGAGGACATTCGCCTTTGTAGATGAAAAAAAAAAAAAAACTTTTTTTAATGTAGGAAATATCATTATCATTAAGATTTTTTATTCTTAAAATGAGGTGTCTAAACCTTAAAATCTCTTAAATCTAAGGAATGAGTTAATCAATTTTTGTGAATAAATAAATTTTGTCATTGTAGATGAAAGACATCCCATTATTAAAACATAAAAGGTCAATTGAACATCATTCCAAAATCAGTCATTGGACAATGATATATCGATAATCTAGCTTTATGTTTCAATGCCACTGATTAATTAGAAACTAGGAAACATAGCAATATAGCAATCCATTTATAAAGTAACGAATATCATCCAAAATAAGTGACATAGAGTGAAATAAGTCACCTCCATGAACAATCATCTCAATTAAGCGATCTTCCGTTTCACTGGAAATTAGCTCAGTCCCAAAGATATTTCATACAAAAATTGTACTTTGAACTGCCTAAAATTATGTTGATTATTAGCGCGATATCTCATGAATATTAAATGTTGTTTAAAGCTTTACCTGTTTTGTATTGTTCCACTGTTATACTCTGGACAATGGATCAACAACAATGTGGACAACTGTTGTCCACATTGCAACGTAGGAAACAGTTTAATAGTTTTTGCCATTTTTGTTTCCGAACGAAATAAATAAGCAATTAAGCAATTTAACACAACAATTAATTACATTAATAAAATTTTATCAAGTTTTTTGTCTCTTTTATTGACAGAAATTCAATCGCCAAAATCGTAAAAACAACGTTTTTCGTTGAAACTAACGAAAAATGAGACGAAACAACGAAAAATGATACACAACAACGAAAATTGTTACACGATTAGTGTTGCCACAAAAAAGTTTTTTTTTCTGGCCAAAATGTTTTTTGGTTGAAATTTGAGTCACAACCTAAACTTATTTAATATAGGTTTCTATAAAATAGAGGTAAAATACAAAAATGTTCATTACTAAAAACTGCGATTTACGAGTTACCAACTTTTACGTTGAACGAATCGTTATAAAAAAATTACCAATTTCAGTTTCAATTGGAAAAGATTAAAGTTTTCGCTATGGGGTCTTAGTTTCAATTCAAAAGATTAAAGTTATCGTTATCATTGAAAAATGCACTTAAATCCCCGGTTAATTGATAGGAAGAAAATGGTTTCCAATTGAAAAATACATGTAAAATACCACTATTAAAAGATCAACAATATTAAAAGTAACAAAACTTTTTAATGATGGAAAAATCTGAACAGTTTTCAATACAGCTCAATAAAGATTTAAGTCGTCTTTCATAAAGTCCATGGAGAAAAATCCTCAGAAAACGCAAAAGGTGATTTCAATAACTTAGCTCTTCCCGGATTACTAAAGGATTTTGATTAAGATGATAACGCTGAAAAACGCTGACATACTATGTCCAGAAGAGGTAATCCTTTTTCTTATTTCTAATGCCACTGGAAATTTTAAAAAAATTTAAAAATTTTACCCTGAATAACTTTATTTACAAAATTCTCCCAACATTTTTCTATAGAATTGTTTCATTTGAATTGGTTAAGTCTTTTTTTCTTTTCCAGATTCCCCATCTGATCTTCAGTTTTTGTACCAAAACACATTTGTGGTCACATATACTATTAACCCGCATCAAGACTTTCAAATAAATTTTCCCTTTTTATTACATTATTTGCAAATTATTTTTGACACAAAAAGATAAAAAAGACTTAACCAACAAAATAAATATAATGGGGGTTATCGTGAATCAAGATTCCCGGGGAATTTTCTTAAACTGCAATAGAAAATGCAAGGCAGTAGTCTGCGAAAATTTCCCGGCAATCTATATTCACGATAACCCCCAATAGTTTTTTCATAATAAAATTTTTAACAAGTGTTTTATTTTTTTTTTCAATTACAAACGCGAATGTCCCCTTAAGTTTTTTTTTTTTTCTTCTGCAAAATGGAAAACACCGTCCCGTGACGTTTACTGGAAACCCCTCCCCCTAACGTCACAAAGTTTTTGGATAGCCCCTAACTGCTGTTTTTGGACGACCTTCGGGCTTGTAGTCTTTAAGTTAAGAAGAGATGAAGCCTGAAAAAAGTAGCGAATTATAATTTTTATTTTACTGTAATATAAGAAGTCAAATAAGTAAAACTTTAGGCTTAAATACAGTTTAGCTCCTTAGCTCCCATAGTACAATCATTTGGGAGAATAAAATGATGTTACCTGAAAAGTTTTGCGGGATTTTTGCAAATGAGTTATTTTGTAAGAGGTTTTTGACCAGTATGTTATACAATTGCACTAAAAAAACAATAAGTCAATTTTTTCCCAACGTTTCGTCAATTATTTGACGACTTCTTCAGGGGTATATATTCTTTAAAACACAAAAAAATTCAAAATATTATAAACATTACCAAAATACAAAAAAATCTCAAAATTTAAAAACAAAAATATTGTAAAACCAGTCAAAAAACTTACAAATATCAATTATTTACTGCATTGATTATACGTTATTATTAAAAGTTAATAATGGTTTTACAATATTTTTGAATTTTGAGAATTTTTTTATAGAAAATTTTAAAAGCTACAATATTGCGCCATTTTTCTATAGATGTAACCGTTAAAGAAATATTTGTAAAAAACTAATTTTGGACGCCATTTTTCCAATATGACGACGCGAGAACACGATTCGAGCTATCAAAGTTGAAATTCTTTGAGCACAAGAGCACAAGAGCACATCGAAATCTATAAAATAACTCATTTGCAAAAATCCCGCAAAACTTTCCATGTAAAACTACCAAATGACTGTACTACCAATCGAAATTGATTATAAACCAAATATTTTCTTACGTGCTTTTAAAATCTAAGGATAAAAATGTAATCAAAAAGTGTCGCTCGGAACTGGTTTCGGAGGTATAGACATCGGAAGTTGGGGATATAGCTTTCCTAAAAATCTAAGTATATAGGTTGAAAACGGCTACATTGATTTCTAAAATATGGGTGTCATATAATAATTTAATAAGCTACAATATTGCAACGAAAATTTTTGAAATCTGGATCGTAGTTATCGAGACATTACGACTTCTGATATTTTGACTAATTTTTTTTTTTTTCAAAGAAATCCATATTTTTCCAAAAAATCTGTTATTGACTTTCAGTTTTAATAACATATTTATAAAGCTCAATTCATCCCCTTTAAAATGGTATAGTACTTTAACAAAAAATTTTGATATTAACTCTTTATAACCAAAAAAAATAAAATTCTTTTTGAAGAATTTTTTAAATTTTGTTGATATGTTTTCTATGAAGTGTTCTTTTTGACAATATGAACATTGCAATATATTTTTATCGCTTATGGTATATCAAAAACTGGCTTTGCTAGCCACAGTAATTTAACATAATAGTAGGGGCCTCAGGATTTAGAACTCGCAAAAATCCAACAGTAAGGGGTAAGTGGAATGTTTATATGTAGTATCAAAGAGAACACATTATATCAAAAAAATTTAAAAAACTTCTCAAAATTCTTCAAAATGAATTTTAATTTTTTTGGTTATAAAGAGTTAATATCAACATTTTTTTTTAAAGTAATATATGAATGGGTTTATTTGAAAGTGGAATAAGTCTAAATTTAGTTTATGGTAGTTATAGCTAGCTATATATGTCCTCTTTTTATATTGAAAATTACAGAACCATTAGACCACGATTCCGTCATAAATTACTCAAAAGAACTTTTGTTATTTCCATTCCAAGTAGGGCTCTGGAAATTAATTACAACAGTAATAACAACAAAAAGTTCGTGTCGGGACTACTTTCGGAGATATAGCCACCAGAAGATCGGAATCCCTGAAACGATTTTAATAATATTAGTGTCATATAAAAGATATGTTAACTTGCTACATAATCTAATTTGCAAATATTGTTATTTTTTCTTAAGGCCCTATATTAAGATTTGTACAGTTTTTCGTCAACAGTACCGTACGACCTTCTCTCTTTATTTCTGAAATTTTGTAATTTTTTGCAGCATATTTACTCCTTCGAAGATGTAATTTCATTAGAGCCCAATATCTCTCAAAAGGTCAGTAAAGTGGATTCGCTCTGCTTGGAACAAAATATCCATTTTTGCTCTTCACCACTTTATTATGTGATTTTCTTTTCTCTAATTTTGCTTTGGAGCATTCCAGTGAAAATGGAATTTTTTACCAGATGTTTCAGATGAATTTTTCATATGTTTTAATGGATCGAATATATTCTAGTACGATTAAACTTTACTATCCAAATTGATTTCTTACTAAAATCTTGGTATTAGGCTCAGTTTTTTACAGTTTAAGAAAGTGCCAAAGTTTTTTTTTTGCTAGGTATATTTTTGATCATATTCGTCATTGTTTTTCTATTAAACCATGATGAGTTACGTTACAAATTATATCTGTCGTTTAAGGTCATAAACTAGTGACTAGTGCAGAAATTTTCGGATTTTATTTTGCTTAAAGTATAATTATTATTATCTTATTACTTGTCCCGTACAAACACAATATTTATTTTATTAAGATTTCTATTAATTTTTTTCTAATATTGTTGAGCAAACTCTTTAAAAATTATATATATGGGTACGGTCAGCGTTGGTTACTGCTTTTCACGGGGCTTTATTGTGTATATGCACTTAAGAAATTGTGACCATTAATTATATGAGATATGAGCAAAACTGTTATATAAAAATGAAATGGTGTTTATATAGGGCCGTTCAAGTATAACGTAAGCATGTTTAGCTGGGGAGTGGTTCAAGATTTGCTTGTTGTTGCTTATACAAGAGGAGAGGTCGATAAAGTTCTTACGTAAGACAAAAAAATTTTTTAAATTAAAGTCTAACTTAAGCCCTTAAAATTGATTTCAAGTGTCAAGGAATTTTTCAATTTCCATATGACCGCTATTGCTTTAATTATAAAAATAGTTTAGTTCCTGAATTCTTGTTCGTATCTAAAAAACTTCTTACGTCTAATCATAAGAGAGAGGTTCGTGTTTACGATTTATTAATTTTTGCTTATATCCTTGAAAATCTGCTTACGTAATGCTTAAACAGCATCTATGTTACTTATGGACACATCCCAAAGGCGTGATTCACGGAGTCTGGGGTAATGTGAAACGACTTGTAAGTGAAAAAGGTCGAAGTCGAAGAGAAGGTGCCGTGGTGCCGTAATCAAAAACGCAAAAAATTTCGCGACACTAGCAGCCACTTTAGTACCCTCTACGAGAATTTTTCCATCTCTGAATCAGAAATAAGTAGCTTAAAAAATTAAAAATGTTCAGCCATGAGCCTAGCCTATCCCAAGAATATCAAAAGTTCATTAAATTTCAGTTAGTGGCCATCAAGTAACATACAAGAAACACGCTTGGGATAATCATAGTGTTATGGTTTCATTTAAAAAATGATTTAAAACTAATTAAATATGCATGTATTTCGTAAGAGTCCCGTACAAACAAAAATGTCCCGTACAAACAATTTAATTTTTATTTAATAACTCTCATTTAAATAAATATTTTTTTCAAACTTTTATTGTTTTACTATACCATGACCCTTAGTCTATCCAAAAATATTTTTGCTAATTTTTAAAGCTTATTAATTTAGCTAAAAACTCGCTCCAAAGTCAAAAAATGGAAAGTATGGTAGATTTGGGCTGTTGGGCTGCCCGTACAAACGAACTTATTTTCTTATTAATTACCCCCTATCTATAAACATTATTAAGAACAAATAATTGGTTTTAATAGGAAAGAAAAGAAGCAACAACAGTTTTTAAAGTATTTAAAATTTTTCAAAGTTTTAATTTTCTTTTGCTTTCATTTGCAAAATGTTTTGTGAGTAAAAATGGTACAAGTCATACAAAAGTATAAGAAATTTTTTAACTTATTATTAAAAGTGGAATAAGTCCATTCAGATTAAAAAAACTAAGCTATTGCAAAAATTTTAACAGATTAACAAAATTTGATAAATTTACCGTCGTAAACACTTAACACCAGCTTAATAACGTTTGCCAATATTTTTAAATTGATTTAAAAGCAAAATCTTCTGCGTAGCAGTAGATGAAAAAATGGACTTATTCCACTTTCAAAAAAAATTAAATAACAAAAATTCACAAAGAATATTTTGTCGCGACTTAAACATGATTCCCACGCACTAATTGTTTCAATTACTACAGTAAACGAACGTGTCGCAAAATCAACTTACGGATACCAACGTCCTTCACATGACATTGAACAAGTAGAAAGTCCAAAAATAATTTTGCAAAAAGTTACTTGTTACTTGCAAAAAGTCAGAGGAGGGCGTATTTTATTAAATTAATTATTTCCAATAAAGTGAAACAGTTAAAATTAAAGTTAAATTATTATTATTATTATTTGAGGTATTTTTCAAATCATTTTACTGGCAACACTGCTGTTTTCCAGTTTTTGTAGGTTCCGATTCTCGCAGGTTCCGAACCTGCGTCAGTTTGACGTCACTTGTTTCATTTTCAATTTCATTTCAATTTCATTCCACCACGCCACCACGCTTACGGATAATAACGTCCTTCACATGACATTGAACAAGTAAAGTAAAGTAAAGTAAAGTGTAAATTTCAATTTCGATTCAGTTGATTCCCTACGAGTGAACTGAACTGAAGTGCCGAAGGTTCGTCCAGCGCATAAGTAAACCAGTGAATTTAAGAGTAAATTTCCAGCACAAAAAAAAGAAAGCAAAATGTCAAAAATCGGTATTAACGGATTCGGACGCATTGGCCGTTTGGTGCTCCGAGCTGCTGTCGAAAAGGGTGCCAGCGTTGTTGCTGTGAACGATCCCTTCATCGATGTCAACTACATGGTCTACTTGTTCAAATTCGATTCGACCCACGGTCGTTTCAAGGGCACAGTCACCGCTGAGGACGGTGCACTCGTCGTCAACGGCAAAAAGATCACCGTTTTCTCCGAACGTGACCCTGCCAACATCAACTGGGCTAGCGCTGGTGCTGAATACATTGTTGAATCCACCGGTGTCTTCACCACCATCGAGAAGGCTGGTCTCCATTTCAAGGGCGGTGCCAAGAAAGTCATCATCTCAGCCCCATCTGCTGATGCACCAATGTTCGTGTGCGGTGTCAACTTGGATGCCTACAGCCCCGACATGAAAGTTGTGTCTAACGCTTCCTGCACCACCAATTGTTTGGCACCTTTGGCCAAGGTTATCCACGATAACTTTGAAATCGTTGAAGGTCTCATGACCACCGTACATGCCACCACTGCTACCCAAAAGACCGTTGACGGTCCATCTGGCAAATTGTGGCGTGATGGCCGTGGTGCTGCTCAAAACATCATCCCAGCTTCAACTGGTGCCGCTAAAGCTGTCGGCAAGGTCATTCCAGCCTTGAATGGTAAACTCACCGGCATGGCTTTCCGTGTCCCAACCGCCAACGTGTCAGTTGTCGATTTGACTGTTCGCCTCGGCAAGGCTGCTTCTTATGATGCCATCAAACAGAAGGTTAAGGAAGCCGCCGAAGGTCCACTTAAGGGTATTTTGGATTACACCGAAGAGGAAGTCGTCTCATCCGATTTCATCAGCAGCACTCACTCATCTGTCTTTGATGCTAAGGCTGGTATTCCATTGAACGATAATTTCGTGAAACTCATCTCATGGTACGACAATGAGTACGGTTACTCCAACCGTGTTGTCGATCTCATCAAGTACATGCAGACCAAGGATTAAGTTGTTGTTGGTCAGCTGCCGCTGCCGGCCGTCACAAAAGGAGGCATTTAGGTTGCGCAACTTTCTCCCCACCACACTAATTCAACTCTAAGATTCTATCAACTACCAACAAATTCAGATGAAAAAAATACAATATCGTAAAATAATAAATAATATCACATAGAAAGAAAGACACACAATGAGCAAAATATGAACACCTATAGATACAAAAAGAAAATAGGCTCCTCCAGCCCTACTCCTCACTTTCCCCAATTTCCAGCCTGCGAAATTATCTTTATTGCTATATAGTTATCGTTATTGTATGATATTCTGTATTCATTGCGGGGATTCTGGGGATAGTGGGGTTGCCATCATCAGTGTTAAGCAAAAAGTTAATGAGTTATTAAATAGTGGTTCATCATCGATATTACTTACGTTATATGAAGTTGTATGTTAAAGTACAATAAAAAAAAAAAAATAATAAAAAACATTAAATGTAAGAAAAACTGTTACAAATTCTGCTGTTTTTTTATTCTTGGAAAATTTACATTTCAACGGATGACGTAAGAACTCAATAGTTGGTGAAATTCTTATCAACATTTTGTTGTTTTTTTTTTATTGAGGTGTCCAAAACATGGTTCAAAGTAGCCATGCCAAATAAACAACCATTAATGTTATCAACTATCTAATCGGCTTGGGAACAACAAATTTAATTTCATTTAATATTTTTGGCTTGCATTTTGCTTTTTATTCAGTATGTATACTTATTCTTAGTGTGACCAGCTGTTTTTGATGGTTAATGGAAATGTTTGCTCAATACTCATATCTTTTATCTAAAGTACTTAAATCGCACTTTAATAACTCGACATTTTTATAACTATAAACCAAATCAAGCATAAAATACGCTATCATTGATTGTAATCATTTAGCAGTTCGCTTGAGGTCTGCTTTGTCTAACTTTGTATATAATGGTAATTTGAGTTATCACAGTTTTATTGCATAAAATAAAGCATTCGTGTTATACAAGTCGACACGGTGCATTTGACACACCCTTTAGTAAGATTTCATCATACCAGTCCAGGTTTGATTGCAGTGGCTTAAGGACAGAAAGCCAAATTCCGAGTGAAATGCAACAAGTTTTTTTTTTTAAAAAAAAGCTAACACTTCAGTGGATAACCCTTTGACACTTGGTGTGTTAGCTTTGAAAAGGAAAACAGTAGAGTAAGAATGAATTCGAACTATTGAGTACCGAAAATAGAGCTATAATTTTCTTAGATAACACCTCCAATTAACAAGAAAGAGGATGTCAAGATCAGCGGTGGTACACTTTTCTTTTATCCACTGTTCCCTAAACCATAGTCTTCCGTCCTAGGTTTTTATAGTTGTTTTTGGTATAATAGGACCTCCTAGTTATAAATCTGAACTTGGTATTTTTTTGTGTCAAGTTAGGTTCCTGAGTTATCCTTGCTCAAAAGTGCGAAAATCAATTTTTTGAGATCTACTTAAAGCTAAATAACACAAACAGTAAATAGTAAAACTACGTGTTTATGAACGGAGTAGTACTTTATCCACTTTTCAATTGGATTCTTGCTTGCCGAGTTATATGCCTTTAAAAAAGGATATCTATCAAAAACATACAAAGGCTTTTTCCGGAAATTTCGAGCCCTTGTAGATCAACATCGAATGAAAAATTACGGCTCTATTCTGAGTTTAGTAAATGAACATACTAAAGTTTTGCCATTTAAATTAACAGAACAATTTCAGTTGTTCATTCACTAAATCTAGAATAGAGGTGCCATTTTGTTTCCGATCTTGGTCCGAGAGGAATCGAAATTTTCGAAATGCTTTAAGCTTTGCAAATATATGACTAAAAAGTTCAATTAAAAAATCAATTTTAAAATATGTTATTGATGAAAATTATAAAACTTTTATAATTTTTCGGTTCGGAAAAAGCCTTTACATGTTATTGAGAGGGTAGTTGCGGCTATCCGAATCCATTCACAAAAATTTATTTTATTATTTAGAGTTTTTTTTATTTAGCTCTAAGTAAACCCCAAAACTGATTTTTCACTTTTGAGCAAGGATAACTCAGGATCCTTACGTGATGAAAAAAAAAAAAAAAAACCATGTCCACGTTCGTAATTAGGATGTCTCATTTCACTTTAAACGACTATAAAAACTGAGGACGGAAGACGGAAGACCATGGTTGGATTGGGCGGAGGTTAGGTGATTATAGCAAAATGGACCCACACATTCACTTTCTTGTTACTTATCGTCTATCAGAATCTGAGCTCAGTTTTCGGTACTCATGTTTTGCATATTCAATTACGTCTGGCGCCCGCTCAATAGGAAAAATAATCGATTTTAAGCGCAAAAGTAAGTAAAGATTTTAACGGACGTACACATTTCTCAGGCAGGTTGATTTTTGCAGAAATTAAAATTATGTCGTAATAAAAGTTATAGAAGAGGCGATAACAACTATTTCTTATATTTACAAATTTCTGCATTTAATGGTTTAATCAAGCTATCGCTTTTGAGTCTTTTTTTTTGTGGTAATTATGTGTGGCCGGTCATAATGAAATCACACAAGGAACAATTTTCCTCAAACACTTTAACACATTATATCCTGTTTTTAATCGTTTCTTGGGCGCCTTTTCCGAAAACTGGGTTATAATGGGTTTAAGCATTCTATAAAACTATTTAACGGAAATTTTCCCTAAGGTCACTAAAGACAAGAAATGCTTTAAGCTTAACAATAATGCATAAAATATGCAATAAATAGGAACTAAAGGAATAGGAATGGTGAATAAGAAAGATATCTTTAGAATTCAAACATAGTTTTAAAGGAAAAGTATTATACTTTCAATAACCGTAACAAAATGTATTCTTAAAAGATAACTTTCTCTGGTATAGAACTTCAAAAATAAGAGAAAAGTTATGTTTTTTAAACATTAAGGTCAGAATATCTCAAAAAACAGACAAGATAAAACAATTTGCGGCCGAATTTGGATTTAGTTTCACTAATTAAGTGAGGAAATACTACTTTTCATAAAAAACTTTACATCTAGTGAACAAAATCAAGTAGGATTTGCATTTTTGTAATCCACACACATGCAGAATACTTTCTGCATACTCAATTTCTTTTTTGTTTTCTAGTTCTGAAACGGTCTTTTTGGCTTTTGTAGGTTAGGTTATTTCAAACGCTATACGGGATGGAGCACGTAATTCAGATTTCAGATTCAATTTCAGCATGCCAAAACACATCGAAAATTGCTATTTTTACTTTTGCTTGTTGTGATTTCGTTTTAATTTTTTTTTTTATATATATAGAGTATCGTCGGCTTAATGACAAAACGTGACAAATCCATTTCAGGGTCAAAATGACTTTTATATGCCATTTGAAAGGTAATAAGATGACACATGGCGTAAAAAAAAATTGCATCAAAATAACATGTTTAAATGGTGAAAATTAAAAGAAAAGTGCTAAGTCCAAAATCTCCAAATAAAAAGTGCTACTTAATTAAGTCCATTTTTAGTAATACAAATTTTTTTTAATTTGTTTATGAAATCAAGTCGATATCATTGACTCTGGTCACGAAAGCGCCGTAAAATAAATACTATCAGACTAGTTTACATTAAGATTTTAGAAAATTAGATTAAATTTTAAATTTGAAAAATAGTTTTGCAAGCAAACTAAAACAAGTTTAGGATTAATTCATTGAAATATATTTTTGAATAACTTTAATGTAGCAACAGGTGACACGATGTTATGATTTCGTCGGGTTTAAGCTACAACTGGACATCTACATGTACTGACATTTTGAGTTAAGTATACAAAAACATGAAGAAAAAACGGATCTATGCCCCAGTCTAGTCGGTTTTTTGATATGTAGGCCTCATCCAATTTATATAAAGAATAAAAAGTAGAAAAGTGCAAAATCCCATACAAAAAACGAAATTCAAAAAACTTAAAACGCTTTTTTCTCAAAACATGAAAAATGTAGATGTCTAGTTGTAGTTTTAACCCGACGCTATATGCATGGTGACATTTTTTTTTTACAATTTTAAAGATTGATTTTTAGTTTTTTACCACACCCCTTTAAACCATTGAAAAGGGTTTTTGCTCTTCTGTAAAGTTTCATAAAATGAACTTAGCACCATTTCTTTAAGCCGACTATACATATATATTTTTGCGATATTTTGAGAAGACGATCAGCTACGATTTCGGGGTTTGCATTTGTGACCAAAAAGTTAGTACAAATGAAACCGCGAAATCCGATTTTTTCTACATATTCATCACACCTATCGACTCTTTAAGACAACCATGTATACATTTGTACAAGAATTCGTTTTGCTAGCTTCTGAGATTTACCCAACAAACAGAAACGTTTGAAAAATAAGTTATTATACGCTTATTGTAGCAAACATTTCGTTTGGAAATTAACTTGCAAATTGTTTGGAAATTCTTGAATTTTAATTGTTTAAAAATCGAAATTGGAGCTTGTAAAAATCAATTGGAAAAAGCTTATTATTAATGTTTTTATACAATATTTTCCAAATATTTTTTTAAAATATATCTAAATTCTTTTGAAATTTTTTCATAAGCCTTTTGTTAGTGTTTATTAAGTTTATTAAGCAACATTTTTACATTTAATTAAAAATAAAAAAATGTTATGTTTACTGGGAGTCCTATGACCTCCATGTTACGAGTTGACAATCTTATCAACTGCCAGTTATGATTCAAATGCCTTGTGTTTTACTTAGCTAGATACGTCATGGTATAAATAAAATAAATACTTTTTTCGAAAGTTTGGAAAACGATTTCTAAAACATTCGGAAATAAACATTTTCTACTTGTTGATTTTAACCTTACAAATTAATTGTGAAAATTCTAAAAAATAAACATTTTCCAAACGTTTGTAAATTGGTTATGAAAACATTAAATTGAAAAAATAATTAAAACTTTCCAAAAAAATCCATTGTGGACTTTCAAAAAAATAGCAACAGATCTCAAGGTTCATCGTCACACTGTTTCAAAAGCCATTAGTACAAAGAAGACTTAAACATTGCACGAAAACCTGGATCAGGAAGAAAAAAATGTCCAACAAATATTGGTAAGGCAAAAGATGTTGAACAACTCTTTCGAAGAGCACTGAACACTTCTGTCAGAAAAGCTTCTCGTGTAGTTAAATGCTCTGATTCTTTTGTGTGCAGAACCAAAGCTAATGCTGGGCTGAAGTCGTATAAAGTTCAGAAAGTTCCAGATCGCAATGCGGTAAAGAATGCTTAAAAACTCGAGAATAATGCATAAAAAAATATAATAGAATTGCAATGTGGGAGGGGTTGATTGGTTTTGACGATTTTGTGGCTTTCGCGATGAAATTTCAACTTTTTAGTGTTCCACGACTAGTGATTAAATTTTATACCAAACATTTCTGTGGTCACATAATTTCCTGTTTTAGGTGTAGTTTTTGTACCTTTTTAAGAAAAAGTAAAAATTACCCATATGAGCGGGCTGTGGAGGGTCAAAGTTTCATAAAAAAATATTTGTCGTAATATTCTACAAAAGTTTGCTGAACACATGATACACCTCGGATGCAGGGATCCTATAGCTTAATATGTCAATTTAAAACAAGAATGCGTTAAAAGAGGGAAATTCAGACGTTAACTTTCAAAGCGCCGAAACACATTAATATTTTTTTGCTCCCCTTTACCAAAATCCATTGTCAGAACCTTGTTATTATGAAAAAACATAAATTTTTTATACAGTGTATTAAGTTATTTTACCGACATAATTTTTATACCCTACACCCAGGGTATATTCACTTTTTCCTTCCGTTTGTAATGCAGATAAGGAGGCGTGGCAGATATAGAAAAGTATATATATTCTTGATCAGCGTCACCTCCTGAGTCGATATAGCCATGTCTGTCTGTCTGGCTGGCTGGCTGGCTGTGTGTGGAAATAAATTTTTTGGGAACACTGAGTAATGCCTCCGTCGTCAAAGTTAGCTCATGGGATTTAAAAAAAAGCAAAATTGGTCAACGGATACGCATACCGCCCATACAAAAAACATATTCAAAATGCAACTTCAGGAGTATTTTTCACAACAATGCAACCAAAATACACATAAATACCACGAATTGTAAGCTCAAGCTCTGAGCATAAACTGGGCGAACTCGAACGAGAGGGCGTGGCACCTCCCATATAAACAAAAGCTTGAAAACTCTATACTGAAAGCGTTTTTTGAGATAATCGTACTAAATTTTACTCGGACACTAAGAACTATAAATGCAAGCTCTGAGAAAAGAATAGATGAAATCGGACAAGAGCTCGTGGGATCTCCCATATAAGCTAGTTTCAAAATGCTATACTGAAAGAGTTTTTTGAGATAATCCAATTTAATTTCACTCAAATACTAAGAACTATAAATGCACGCTCTGAGCTATAACTAGACGAGCTTGGATAAGAGGGCGTGGCACCTTCCATACAAGCAAAAGCTTCAAAACGCTATAATGAAAACGTTTTCTGAGATAATCCAAAAATCAAATTTCAGTCAGACACTAAGAACGATAAATGCAAGCTCTGAGCAAAAACTGAGTGAACTCAGAAAGGAGGGCGTGGTACCTCCCGTATAAGCAAAATTTTCAAAACACTGCAGTGTAGGGTATTTAATGTTTAGCCAGGCCAAAGGTTACACACTTGCTAGTTTTAACTTAATGCTATCAATTCTACACCAGCAAGTAAACTTTCTATGAAAGCAGAGCATATTTGTATTCATTTCTAACAATATGTAAGGCAATGCGTATTAGGACATTACTTTTGAACCTTGAATAGATTTATTACACTTTAAAAAAAAAAAACGAATAAATATTAATGTATTACATTGCATACTTTTAGGCATTTGATGAACAATGAGGGAAAAGCTAAGCAAAAGCTTAATTTTTACATCATCGTTCAACTGTGCTCTGCTCTCTCTCTCTCAGTTAAATAAATGCAGCATAATTAGCAAGTTTGAGCCAACAAGCAAGTTCGCGTGACCAAAATATAATGTATGTTATGGCGGCACAACTGATGGAGCAAGTCAGAGCAAATGTCAGTCGTTAAAGAGGAGTGCATTTGTGTGGAGCTGCCGTAAAAATACAGTTAATACATACAATATTTGTTTTTGTTATTTAAGTCATAAATAAAAATATTTTATGAGAAATCAATTAAATCAAATTCAATGCAAAATTTGAATTGAAACTCAAAATTTTTTAGTAAAATGTCTGCAGAAAGTGGGAGCAACGAAACATTGAATGCAACGCGTAAGTAAAGTTGAAATGAATACAAAGAAGAGACACTCGTAACGAAACGCCAAAATGGAAACATTTGGCGACTTTCTCTTTTTTATGTCATTTAGTTTTTGTTTATTTTTCACACATGTAACAACAGTACTTGTGCATTTTTTACTTATTTAAAATTGTATTATTTGCATGTATTTTGCTATTTAATCAAATTGTTTGTTTTTCTTGACTAAAGTTCAAAATGATAGTGTAACTGGAGATGAACAGCGGCCGCCGCCTATCGATAATGAGCAGCAATCGCATGTAGCAACTAATGATATAGCGGAAAAGGAAAATCCCAGAGCTGTCGCCTATTTAGAACATCTCTTAAATGATGGTGCTTTGGAGGGCGACAGTGGTGCTGAAATGGAATTGCCGTTATGGTACAATGAGCGCCTGTTTACACAGTGAGTACTAGCGCACTTAATAGTAGAATTCATAGCACGAACTTTTTGTCATAGGTGTGGACTTTTTTGGTGCCAAAATTTTAAAAGTATAGCACTTTTTCTTTTTAAATTAACGATCAAATCATGTTCGATGTTTATGGTAGAGAATTTGATTTATTTATTGGTTTGGAACACATAAAATTGGGTGTGACACTTAGTACACTGAACAAAAAGAATATGTGCTTCCGTCAAACAAAATTTATTTGTTTGAACATTTTTAAAATAACACAAGCCAGAAAATTTTAAACTTTTTTTTATTCTCGAATTTTATAGCCATCTAGGGGGGCTTGAGCACTCTCATTTACGAATTGAAATTGTTTTTATAAATATAATTATAGATATTTAGTCATTTGTATGAAATTGAAAAACCTTTATAATGGACGATAATTCCGAAAGTAATCGTCCATATAGAAAAGTTAAAAGATAAAGTTTAATGAGAAAGATGAATGTTTCTGTGAAAATATTTCAAAAATGCCTCTAAACATTGATTTGTGCACTTTGAAGCAAGATATCTTAATCTTCATCTCTTCGAGAGGTCCATAAAGTGAGCCATACTAGTGTAACGAATTTCGAAGTTGTTGGATTGGGAATTTCGAGCTTTCAAAATCGGAAAACCGGAAAAATTGTTTTGTATGGGTAACTTAATTTTTTTCAACTAGAGGAACCCACAAAAGTAGTCAGCGATTGAATCTTTTGACACAGGAGTTTCGAGCTGATCCTGAGTGAAAAGCGTTTTCTGAAAAACTATACACTTTCCCGGAGAGTCCTAAAAAACCTATTTTTGTGACTAACTTTATTTTTTCAGCCAGAAAAATTCACGGGAAAAGCGATTTCTGGAAAAACATTTTTTTTTTTGTTCAGCCTGTATTGGTATACGATAAAATCTTTTAACGAACTAATTGGGCTGTCAAGTCTTCGCTGTATGTTTACTAATTTATAAATTGCATTTGATTCTACACTCTTATGCAAAATTTAAATAAAAATAAAGCGTACGATCAAAAGCTAATGACTTTTCAACTATGCAAAAATATTTGAAAACATTTCAGACTTAAATTAAAAGTACCCTGCTTAAAATTGATCTTCGCGATCTTTGACGTTGAAAATCTTGTTAACGTGAAAAATACATACAGTGCCTCACAAAAGTATTCGGAATATGAACATTTTTTAAAGAATCAAAAAATTTTTTTAATTACGAATTAATTTTTTTGAATCAATCTAAGTAATTATATGTCGCTAAATACCTAGTTTTATTCATTAACAAAAACATTTCCAAAATGTAACTAAAAAATATAAAAATTAGCTTATATGCAAAATCCTACTTAAAATCAATGCATAAAAGTATTCGGATTTCCAAAAAATATGGCAATATCTTAAACACGAAATCAAAGAATAATCCAAAAGTTCTGGCGACACTGCTAAAAATCAATTTACGGTTAGTTTGGGGTTGCTCAAATCAGTTTTCTTTAATGCAAAGGACTATGTTTTTTGAAAAAAATAAGATGAGAAAAAAATCTAAATAAACCACTCTTGAAAAAAAAAAAATTTAGTGCGTGAGGATGGAAAACCACTAAACCACAAGCGGCGCTGATAGAAGTATTTCGATTATCCACAATATTCCAAAAAGAACCACGCTCCGTAATTCACAACGCTTTGGAAGGTTCTCGAGACAGATCAGATATCATACGAAAAACTAAAATTCAACCACGTACTTCAACTGTGGACATTTATAGAAGCCTCACTGAATATACTTACCTACCGAAGCGTTGTGAATTATGGAACGAGTTTCTTTCTATAATGCGAGGATAGTCAAAATACTTCTTCCACCGCCGCTTGTAATATCCTTAAGGGGTTTTCCATCCTCATGCATTTAAATTTTTTTTTTTTTTTTGTAGAGTGGTGTCATTTGATTTTCTTCCCATCTCTCTTTTTCTTAAAAAAAGCCCTACACTTTAAAAAAACTGACCAAAATGAACTGAGCTACCGCAAGCCAACTGTAAATTGATTTTTAAGAGTGTCGCTAATACTTTTGGATTAATTTTTGATTTCGTGTTTAAGATATTGCCATTTTTTTGGAATTCCGAATGCTTTTGTGCATTGAATTTAAGTAGGATTTTGCTTATAACCTCAGTTTTATATTTTTAAGTTAAATTTGGGGGAAATTTTTTGTTAATAAATAAAACTAGATATTTTTCGACGTATAAATGCTTAGAGTGATTCAACAAAATTAATTCGTAGTTAAAAAAATTTATGATTTTTAAAAAAATTTTAAAATTCCGAATACTTTTGTGAGCCACTGTATGAACATAAGCGTTTATTTTATAGCAAAACACATAAATTCAATATAAGAATTTATTCAGAGGGCATTCATTGTGACTCATTGGACATTGCTATAGATTATGAAAAAACTTTAGTCATAACCAAGTTATTTTAAGCCCTAAGATTGTGAAGACAGCCTCGAAAAATAACTAAAGAAATCTTCTTTAATGAAGTATATGGCAATTTTGAAAAGTTAATGTTTTCTGTCTTACTGCTATATTATGAATTTTTTTTTTTTTTTTTTTTTTGTTGCAATTGAAAAAATATGTGACTACAATTGAAGATTTTAAAATAAGTGCCAGCTATTTTTATGAATAAAATATAACATTTTGAATTTGTGACTCGACGGGACATTCTGTTCTGACTCCCGGCACAAGAATGAAATCAGCGAAATTTTTATAGTGTATGTTTTAATGATGTCTATTGTATTAAGCAACAACTGCTTAAGACGATATTTGCTCACAAATTAAAGCCGCATAAGCCATGTGGTCATAAATTAAATTTGGACCAATTTGATTTTTGATCAAAAATTTGCCCAAGCTGCTACTCCTTGTTGTTATAGGCAATAACACTAGACAACAGCCAAAATGTAACATTTTGCAGACCATATTTTCTAAACTAATATGAGGTCGCTGAGTCCGAAAATCGTATTTATTTTTTTTTTCCTAGGGGCCGTTCTCGAGATAAGCGACCTTTTCGCTTTTTGAGGTTATAGCTCCATTTTTTGGAACATATTTTGAGAAACCCAATTTGGATCGAATATGTTTTTACACTATTATAGAGAAAAATTCTTAAACTTCCAACAAGTATACCAATATCTAAGATCCGATTCAAATTGGCTGAGTTATAGCAACGAAAAGTTCATTTTTATAGTAGTTTTTTACACTTTTTCGTGCTTAAGCCAAGTTAAACACGGTTTTTTTGCCAGTAGCTTATACAAATATATATTTTTTTATATTTTAGTTCAATAGTGTATTTAATTGCAAATATTTGGAGTTCAATTTTAGCAAAATCGGATCATTGTTTAAAAAGTTATAAAGGTTTTAGTGTAATAAGACCATTTCGATTTTCAAATTGTTTCTGATGTTGTATCACAACAACTTAACAAACTATTAATTTTGTAGCCCAAATACTTAATGCAGTCAACATACGAAATAGAAATTCCATAACGAACTAGATTTGGAAAATCATCTAGGCTTCATTCTTGCCTAGAGCAAACTATACCTGCACATTTCGTTGGGTTTAGCTGAAGGCTGTTAATGACTGACAACTCAAAAATGTTCTTCAAATCTTCATTCATTCTAGCGACAGAATCGTCGACAAGTCCAACCGGTTGAGAAAAATAAATTAGTACATCATCAGCATTCAAATGTACGTGAGAATGCACTATTTCATTTGGGAGGTCATTTATAAACATTGAAAATAAAAGTGGCCCTAAAACAGAACCTTGCGGAACTCTACAATTAGCTTTTAAGGGATTTGAAGACCCATCTTCAGTTTCAATCGTAAGCACTCTATCACACAAATAAGTTGTTACGTAAAATGCGTAAAGAAGATCTAGAGAAATTAAAATTATTTTTTAAAAATATCTCATGGTTAACGCAGTCAAACGCTTTTGAGAAATCAAGCATTGCCAGTATACATACAGATGTTATCTCTGTCAAGTGCTAAACGGATATCAGATGTAACTTTAAGAACAGTTGATTTGCAGCTGTGTTTTTCTCTAAAGCCATGTCTCATTAGAAATAAAAATTTCATGGTTGATTATGAAATATAAACTGAGCCGAATTGTGATAAATATGCTAGAAAAAGTCCTCTTTTGTAATTTTTTAAAATTTCTTTAGAGATAAGTAAACAATGGGCATTTTACATTATGATATTGCTAAAATGGAGGTAATCGGTCGGATTAAATTTAATTTTTTTTCTCATTTTGCGTTTTGATATGGGATAACCCATTTATCAACGGCAACTCCGAGGAAACAAAACTATCAGAGCCGAACATCATCCTGGCCACCTAGGGTGAAAATATTAAATTTTTATTTTCTCACTATTTTTTTCATAAATTATGAAACATTGCTGCTCATCTAAAATCACCTGAATATAATTTGGTAATCAAAACCTTAGAACTATGGTGATGATTTAGAATTACATAGGAATAGGTTTGAGCCTACAAAAAGGTCGCATGGATTTGCTATTCAGAAGCCGTTGATGACATGTCACGTCATTATCATTTGCTTGACGATGACATATAGACATTCTGTCACCTGCATGATGTCCACTGCATGACAATTTCCTCCAGAAGGCATACAACTAGACTCAGGCCCGACGAAAGGGGGGGGGGGCGTAAAGGGGGGATTCCCCCGGGGGAGGGCCCGGTATTTAAGCAGAAAACATATCTTGATTAATAAAATTTATAGTATGATATTTACGCTCAACTATGTAGAGGAATCGGGCCAAACCGACAAACACGAAACATGCACTTGAGAAAAAACCCGGGCCGTACAATTATTATTATTTTTTTTTTCAAACGAGTAAAAACAAAAATTATACATTAGCCGTGTTCACGATCCGGTGCATTTAGACTTGCAAAGTAGCAAAATAGCAATAATTTCCACTTGATTGTGAGCAATATTAAAAGTATAAATATTGCAAGCTACGAAAAAATTTATTTCTCTGAGAAAATCGTATGAGCAAAGAGAACGAGAGCATAAAGAAAATATTTTTATTTGAAAAATGACATGATATTTTTATGCTATAGGTTTTAAGTATAGAAAATGTAAATGCAAATGTAAATTCAATCCTATATATTTTGTTGTTGTATAACAACATTTTTCAACACCTATTTACAAATGCTATGATGCAAGACCTTTTGCACCGGATTGTGAACATGGCTATTGTCTGCTCACTTGAGCTTTTTTGACAAATCTAAAAAGGTATTTTTGTTTGACTTAACTTACTTCATTTTCATTCTAAACACTTCACTTATACATTATTTTCCATATTTTTATTTAAGAACAGAATTTTTTACAAGTTCGAGCTTCTAAACATTCGTGTGATTTATGGGTCCTCACAGGCCTCTAAATTAAAGGCTTATGTGATTAGGTTCGGGCTCGCATGAAAATCGATTTCAAGGCCCGAGCCCATCGCTGGTCAGTAGAGCCCCGCGGGCCATGAATAAAACTCGAGCCAACGCCCATCTTTACGCTCAACTATAAAAAAAAACTTATAAAATTAATATCCTTTTACACGATACATAACTTAAAAACTTTAAGGTACCGAATCCTGCCTTAAGGAAAATATTATTTGTTGAAAGGAAAAGTATACAAGACCATTTCATAGCTCATTTTGAAGACAAAAATCAGTACTTTGAGACCAGATCCATAGCTTAAAAATTAGTATTTTTAATTAACTTTTTCTTTTAAATTAATTTACATTTAACTTCCTACAACTAAGGATTTTCAGAACAAATATTTCACCATTTGAAATTTACAAAAAACAATTTCTAGTCATGAAAATTTTCTTACAAAAATAATATTGGCCTAGTAATTCTCTACAAAATTTGATTTAATGACATCTCCGAAAAAACCCAATAGTCTCGAAGTTACAGGCAGTTAAAATGATTTGCCTTTTTTTAGTATATTTTTCAAGCAGTGATCGAAGACCGGCCGAAATCTTATTTTTTGACTTTTATTTCATGAATATGGGCGGGAAGCAAAAAAAATCACAACTTTGCACATGTCATACTTATATCTCTTGGCCATCCTGTGGGTTAGTATCGAATAAAAAAAAACTGGCAAGACTTTACCGCTAAATTAATATTAATTAAATTAAGCTCGAAACAAACCCAATTAGTTCATCAAAAGATTTTATCGGAAACCATTCTGTGGAAGCACCGGACTGAAAAATAAAGTGACCCATGAAAAAAGGTTTTCCAGGAATTGTTTTTCGCTCAAAATCTGCTCGAAAATCCTATGACAAAAGGTATTGTCAACTTTTCGCTTGGATTTTTCTGGCTGAAAAAATAAAGTAAGCCGCAAAAAGAGGTTTTTTGGGACTCTCCGGGAAAGTTTAAAGTTTTCCGGAAAACGCTTTTCACTCAGGATCAGCTCGAAACTTCTGTGTGAAAAGATTTAATCGCTGACTACTCTTGTGGGTTCGTCCGGCTGACAGACAGCTTAAAAGCTGTTATGGCTCACTTTATGGACCTCTCGAAATTACTATCGAGCAGCTCGAAAAAAGTTCGAAATTCTTGCGTAGTTTTTTTGTTGATTGCAACTTTTATTTTCAGTGTTGTCGTGCCTGAATTGCACAAGTTAGCTAGTCAAATCATTATTCCAGGTTTTTCGGTTATTTTCGACTTTTCGAAATATCTTGAGAAAAGCTCGCAAAATTTTTAAGATGCTGCAGTGAAGAGTATATAATTTTTGCCCAGGCCAAAAACAACAGGTTAGGTAGACCACAAGAGCCCATAGTGATACCACAAACTCTTGTATTAAAATCTCTTCATAAACCCTGGTCCTTTCAGTATGTGTTTTGTCCAAACTGAAGGATCCTGTCAGTACAGCGAATCTTTTAATGTCGCTTAGGTGAACTTTGCCAGTTCCTTTAAGGAATTGAAAAACGGCTGACCAAAGCATTTTCAGGTTCGTGACAGTTGCTGCACCAGTTGTAAGAGACTATGCCCAATCTAAAGGCATGATGGCCATGATGATGGGATCTTCCTCGAAATATTAGGAATAATTTTGAATTAAAACCACGACCTGTAGCCAAATTAAACAGTTATTTAATTTATAATTTTTTACTTTCAGAATTGTAATATGTAAATTTTTCTTCTTTTACAGAGGTCAAACATACATGAGCAAATACCGATTTGTACTTACATCGGGCATGCTATCGGGACTCGTAGCTGTGTTAGCAATACCATCCATACTACGTATACTCATTTGTACACGTCAATCATCAGTACCTGCGACCGCGTATCGGCGTTATTTGCGCACAATATTTCACACTCATGCCTGGTATAATTATCCGCCCACACCGAAGACCTCAAAATTTTGGACCAGCCTGCGTGCGGTGCGTAAAGCACATTCACGTTCTAGTCGCGCTTGTGCCAAAATGAATACTGGCCAAATAACGCAAAAGGACTTGGCGTTGACACAGTTTGGATTCATTGGTTTCCTGACTTTGGGTGCATCGCGAATACAATTGTACGATGATGAATTTCTCGAATGCACCTCACATATGTGGCGTGTGATTGGTTATCTGCTGGGCATCAAAGATGAATACAACATTTGTGGCGAGAATTGGGCGGATAGTAAACTACGCTTAGATATTGTGATGCGACGTGTTTATGAACCAGCATTAGAGCAAACCGGTGAAGATTTTGCAGCGATGACAAAAGCTTTGCTGGAAGGATTGTGGCCGGTGAATACGACGCTGACGGTTGGCTCATTTTTATTTTTCACTAAGCGTCTGGCCTATGTCAAGGGTTACGAATACTATGATTTTGATTATCCAAGTGGACGTTTGCCCGATCCGAAGCAGAAACAATATTACTACGACTTAAGTTGGTGGGATCGTTTTGTAGTTAGTTATGGTCTATTTATGGTGACCTATATGCACAAATACGATATTGTGCGTTGGTATTTTAACTTTAGAGTTTGGCTCAGTGAGCTCTTCATGCACTATTTGCCTTATGTAGCTGTTTGGAAGTATGGCATTAAATGGGCCTATGTTAGCATTTTCACCGATGGTGGAAATGAAAAGGAGTTTGAGTTTCATCTTAAGGATGATTAGATGATGTTAATTTTTAAAATAATTAAATACATACTTTGTTATAAATAAGAAGAATATTTTTTCATAAAACATATTGTAAAAACTTTATTTTAACGTCATTATTTATTTATAAGGAATTCAATAAATACATATCGTCACTCTTAGGCCAGATTCACGAATGTGAAAATTATTGAATTTGAGAAATTGCTATTTGAATTTTTTTTAAATATTAAAATTATATGTAAATTTTGCTTTTGTTATAAACTTTGCATTTACTACTAAACCACCTCAGATATAGCTTTCATACTTCTGGCATAATTTTATAGAACTATTCTGTACAAGAAAACCACATTAGCGCAAAACTGAAAAATTTGCACTTTCGTGAATCTGGCCTAAGAGTGACGATATGTAATATGGACGAAAAATTTAATTGAAATATTTGCCAATAAATAACATTATACGAACATATTGCATTGAATACAGACTTTTTGCATTTCCGGCATAGTAACTTTTAATCCAATACTGGTTCCATTAATTGTCATCTACCATTGCAAGATTTTGAGCACCTTGAATCATTTAGTTTGCCTTTGACAGGCATTGAAAGCAGACAACCTCGTGAATTTTAAAGAATAATGGAAAAAGTGAATCTCGCGTGATGATTAAGCAGTATATTTAGCGTAACAAAACCATCACCGAAACCAAGAAAAGATTTCATCAATTTCAGTGATTAAGCACGGCTAGGTGGAACCGATTTTAATTTTAAGAGATATCACCAGCGGGTTTTATTATGAATTGGTATCTGAGAACCTTCAGGTACAAACCCCATTTTCCATAAAATCGTACGTGTGGCCGTTTTTGAGAAAACCCAGTTTAAATGAAATTTTGGACCTCCGTCTGAAAAAAGGTAAGCTGTTTTTCCCAATGCAACTGCTTTTTGAAATCTTGGTCCCACGACTCCAGCTCCTGCGCTGTCATCTTCCATTTTGGACCCATAAGTGAACCATGACTGTGAGCCCTGTTTTACATTTATGTCCTTCCTACTCCATTCGGAGCAGTCATTGATGACCACTTTGAATTTTTAGGAGAAAACAAACTTTTACAGAGACTTTTATCAGAGACTGAAAGATATGGTGTGTCCCAGAATACATTCAGGATTTTGACCTGTCCTGTTAGATTGCCTTCTTTAAGCTGTTAATGAGGTAGTCTGAGGGCCGCACAGACTGCTTCCTTCTTAATCATGAGGTGAAGAGGAGTAAGTCCCGTAAGCATGCCTAGAGCTACTGTTAAAAAATATAAATCAGTTTACGTTCGGAAAGGTTTGGGCTTAAGTTCGTTTGGAAAAATAAATTTTTTTGTTATCTAGGGATTAATATATCAACTCAAACCACTTTAAAAAAAACCTAAGATATGAAGGTGGCGTTTAGTTGAAAAAGTCCAAAACATGAAAATTTGACATATGTAGTTAGTTATATTTTGACCTATGCTAAATATTTTTCTTACAAGTTGAGTATGGTCGTGTCAGACCGCGGTATATACTGTACTGCTTAGAAAAAAATTGGCGAACTAGTGAAATCAATAGTTGTGAGCAAATTGGTTGACAAATCATGTTTAAACTCTACAGTACTGACACAAAAAAATGTCCCTCATGTAAACGTTATTTTTATCAAAAAACTGTGAAACTTAATTAACGCAAATGAAAATACTACTTATATACTTATTACTACTAACAATCATGTTTACACCCAGAATTCAAAACGAGAAAGTATCTTAACTTCTTCAAGAAAACTCTCCACATAAACTAAGTATTAATTAGCACTTCTTCACATTATCATATATTTTTATTTATTATCATATCACTAACATATTATGTATGCATGTATAAAAATTTTAAAATATTTTTCATCATTATTCACAAGAGTACACATAGTCCTCCTTAATAAGCGGTATAACTGGAAGTATCATATCCATTGGCCAACATCTGTTCATCGATCCAATTACGCGCCACTGCAACACTCGCATACGCTGCTGGTACTTCGTCATTACAACCAATACCCCAAGCAACAATACCACTTTGCTGGTAACGAGATTCTGGTGTTACACCAATGGGACAAACAAGCGGTGCACCACCATCACCCTGGCAAGTGTCAATGCCACGTTGACCACCAGCGCAAATAAACGAACGATCCAATGCAAACTTTGGGCCCAAACGAGTTGAGCGCAAGCGTTGCTGACACTCATTGAAATCAACAATCGGTAAAGGCACCCGCTTCATGATTGTACTAAACCGTCCAGCTACTCCGAAAAGATCTTTACCCCAACCGGTTGAAAAACATGTGGTTCGTTGCGCTGGCGCTGCGTTTTGACTTGGCAGACAAACGACATTGATATGATCACCCAAAGCAATCGGAGAATCTAAAATTACTAGCGCAAAATCATTGGCAACATTTCTTGAATTATACTGTGGATGCGTTATTATACGTTGGGCAGCACGTTCCTGATATGGAAGGCGTTCTTTATCAGTTTGAGCATCCCATTCGCCAGCGCGTATCATGAAACTAGTTGGCGGACGATTGATAACACAATGCACTGCTGTCAGCACAACACGCGGATGAATTAGCGAACCGGCACAGAAGTAACTGTTATTGCTTGCATGTAAAATGGCAACTGTCCAAGGGAATTCACCGAAACCGGATTCATTATCATTGGCACCAGTTATATTGAAATCTATGCCGCCAACGTTGCGTATGCCACAACCTTGTGGGCGATTAGGGCGAGTTTCAACTGGTGGTGGCTGGACGCTCTCGGTGAGAGTGCGATTGTTGGCACAGCATATGTCAAGATAATGTGAGCAAATAGGGTCGTCTTCTTTGAAACGTATATCTATGAGTCCAAAACCATCAAACGCTCCGTCAGGTTCATTTGCAACAGAATTTGTGCTCGGATCGCACATATGATAGGGTACACAATTGCATTGATTTTGACGACCACTCACAGATGTAAATTCTGTCTGTGGCTGTGATGGATCTATTTTTTCGGGTGTTACAACAGTGTCAAATCTATCCCTCCGTGGTGGCAAGGTTTCAGTTGTGTTAAATAATTCCGCAACAAGCTTCTCTACATTGCTCTGTGGAGCGGCATGCAGAAAAGTGCAGAAAAATGCCGTCAATAAAATGTGTATGAAAAGAGATCGAAAACTTCCTTGAGGTAGCATGTTTTGCTTGGTAATATCTGGAAAAAAATGCGTAAGGTGCAATATAAGTTTTAAAATTATGATTTGGAAAATTTTTTTATACCCAAAAAAAGTTTTTAAATGAAAACAGTAGTGAATTCTCCGATTGTTAGGCACAAAATTTAAAAATTATGAGGAAATCTAATAACTAACTTTATGCATTTTGCCTTGTTTATGTAATGTCATCTGATCCATGCTTGTTTGGTAGCCAATAACGTAAATCATTATCTGTTCCTAAAAACAACTGAAAACTAATAACGTTCGACATAATTCGAATAATATGAAATATAATCGAATGATTTGGAAAACATTCAGAAAAGGATATTGGAAGAATTTGAAAGAGTCCAAGCTCATAAAAAATTACCGAAAAAGTAAAGTAAAAGTCGTCGACGATATTTGCAAATAATGATTTTCATGACCTTTGACCTCAAAAATTTTGATACACAGACACTAGATTATATGTGGCTTATAAACAAAATCTTTAGAATGTTAAAACAAAGGGATTGTGGTTAAATTCAGATTTCTAACTTAAATGTCCACAGACATCAACAATACACCGTTAAAATTAGATTCCAAAGAGACTTTAAAAAACGGACCACCTCAAGTTCACGAATAAACTCAAAATACCAAGTTTTTGACCTCCAACTCTTAATAATTTTCGTTTGCTTTCTAAAGTGCCAATTATCTGGGCGTAATTCTCGATGGAAAATTGTCATGTGCTGCTGTTTAACAAATCTTGGGGCCAAAAAGCCAAAAGTTGTTTTGTGGATGTATAAGGCCATTCATCATAAGACCAATTCTAACCTACGAAATTTTTGTCTGTTGGAAGCAAGCAAATTTTTTTGTCAATCGTATCAAAAATTCAAAGAATAGCAGGAACAGGAGTTAGCGGAAGAGCTGTTAATACTGTGCCTTCTGCTGCTCTTGACCCTTTACTTTATTTAGAGCCTCTTGATATTAACACTAAAGGAGTGTTCTATCAGGTTGAAGGAATCAAGCTTCTGGACATCAACACCTTATGACCATGTTAGTATATTTGCACAATTTTCTGGCTGCGATATTGATAATGGAACTGATTACATCTCTCCCACTCTCATGTTCTCAGCCAATTTTCAAGTGAATATACCTGAAAAAGTGGTTGAACTCCGAATCTGAATTCCAAAGGAGTATACACTGATGACTCAATAATGGTACAGGTGCTGAGGCACGCCTCCAAGTTGGGAGTTACCGACGTAGTAGATCTTTGTGGAAGCTGTAGAGATCCTGATGTCGAAGAGTCCATTTTTCATTTCCTTTGTGAATGCCCAAAGTTGGCTAACCGACGATACAAGAGCTCCAAATCCTATTTCGACTCTCTTGAAGATATCGGTCAAAAGAGGCCCAAATTCTATTTAAAGCTTATAAAAATTTCTAAATGATTCATATAGGTTGACAACGAAGTTATAATTCCAGTATACAATGGGCCCAATCGTGGCCTAAGTTATGTAGCAACTACCATCTCCCGTGCTAACCTAGCTTAACCTAATTTTTACCGAGATATTCGAAAAAAAAACTGATTTTCGCAATCTTTGAGCATGTATAAATTTTTTAAGCGACAGACATTTTTTTTTTTTTTTCAAAAAACACCAAAATTAAGCTATACCAATTAAAAATGTGAAGGAACTAATTTTTTGAATAGAAAGCCTTTTTCACTGGACTAAAAGCATTAAAAAAAACTTATGTTTATAAGGAGAAGCCAATCAATTTTTACCTGTAACAAGATGATGTCTGTCTCCTAACGATAAGAGATTGCTTCACATACATAAATTAATAATTTTGTAAAGATTAAAACTGGTATATTTGCATTAGCGATTTGTCAGGTTGTTGGTGTGAAAACAAAATTTCCAAATTCTTAATTCTTTGAATTCTGTGAATTTACTTCAAAGTGTTAGGGCTTTTTGCTAGCAGTGTTATCAATGTTCTGTTGACCCCAAAGCACACCAGGCTAAATTTTGTCAAACATTGAATTAAAATAAACAATTCAACAATTCTACACATTTAAAACTCATAACAATATGACAACCTTGATAAGAAATTAAACAGAAATTCAATCTCTTCATTAAAAATGCTGCAGTTCAATGAATAATTTTTTAAAACTTTACACAATAACTAGACTGGTTTTTTGATTTCAACCGGTATTTATTTCTAAAGAAAAATTGCAAGTGTTTTTAAACTGTTATTAATCATTATGCATATTTTTACTCTATTCATATGAATTTTATGTAAAGACGATTATTATTGCTGCTCTGAAATTTTACTTATACGATTTTAATAACAAACTACAATATGAGGTTTTTTGTAGATGACTCAGATTGTTTTGTGAATTGGGCTTTTACGCTTATTAACTTTAATTTTTGAGTTCTTCGTAAAATAAAGATACAGGTAAAAAGGCAAAGACAAGAAGAAGCGTTAACGCATAAAGCAAATATGTACTGCGAAACAAGTATTTGGACATATGTTTGTATGTATAAATTAATGCGATATTACTATTAATATCTAAATATATAATATCAGCGAAATTTTTAGTTTTAAAGTATTTTTGAAGCTTTTCTTTACTCTATTTATTTATGCAAGTATACAATGTCATCCTAACGATATATATTCCATAACTATTAAAAGTGCATTTTTTACAGGAATAATCTTTATTTATGCGCGAAAAATAAAGTATGAAAAGTCCACTGTTATTCAAGGTTAAAGGAAGCTTAAATCAGGTTATAGCAAATATCTCGCTAACGGTTACTTCCATAGAAAAATATTGATAGACAATTTTGTAGTTAAAAAATGTACTACTTAACAGGTCTTGAATTTTTTTTCGCTCCTCTAATTATATAGTTATATAGCATATCATCGCATACCTGTTAAAAATCAATTAAAGCGAAAGTTGAAAATTTTTATTTTAATAACTTTTTACAAATTTTATTGTCTTACTGATATTCATACACACAAAAAAATATTGAACATACCCTATAGGAAGTTGCGAGTTAGTCTATATGAAAGTTCTGGTTCCAAACTAGTTTCAAGCTAATCCTAGTATTCAACCTTTTACTTTGAACGTTGTGTTTCTCTACCTGAAGATGCTCTCCATTTATCTAGGATCAAATTAATTACTTTCAACTGTTAAGGTTTTATTTTTCTAAGTAAATAAATGGATTAAAACTGGAGCACACCCCTTTTTAATATGCTTTTTTATCAGGAAAGTTAAACTTCTCTCTGATGGTACACAAACTAATTTGCAAGGGTTAATTTGTAACTAGTTACACGAAATGTGTCACAGGACAATTGGCACACAAGATTAGTTTGTAACTAGTTACTTCGAATACAGAACAGGACAATCGATTTGCTCCAATGACAAGCCTATGCAAAAATCGATAGTTCATCGTATGGGAAACGAGTTACTTGCGAACTAGTCTTGCTTCGGTTGAAGCTAGTTTGTGTATAGTTTTGAAGTGGACCAATTTCCGACAGGGTAATATTTATGAACGGCATTCATGCACCGAATTTTATTGATTTTTAAGTAAAAGTTTTACATTTAGTACAGTCATTTGGTAGTTTTACCTGGAAAGTTTTGCGAGATTTTTGCAAATGAGTTATTTTATAGATTTTGATGATGAATTTCAACTTTGCTACCTCGAGTCGTGTTCGCTCGCGCCGCCGTATTGGAAAAATGGCGTCCAAAATCAGTTTTTTGCAAATATCTCTTCAACGGTTACATTTAGAGAAAAATATTGTGGCGCAATATTGTAGCTTATTTTCTATAAAAATTACCTCTTAATTGTTTCCGTACGACTTATAACTCAGGAAATTGTGCATGCCGCTTATGAGTAGGCACAGTGATGTGTTGCGCTTAAAATTACGATAACTCTTGAGTCACACGTTCAAAGTAAAAACAACTATATGGGTGATTCTTAGATAACTGTGCTTTTTCGAGTTGTAAAATTGGCAGAAAATTTTTTTTGGTTTTTTTTCAAGTTTCTTCATGCTATCTTGTGTAAACACTCTCTTAAAACTCACCTTTTAAGTAGATCAACTACAAGTGTGAATTAACGGTTTTGAGGTCGAAATTAAGAAATTTTGCTGCCATGTTTGTGACTAAATTGCCACGTTTGTGACATTTTAGCCACAATATGGAAAAATGATGGTTTTGAAGCGTTTTGATGAGAGATATATTGCATATAATGGCAAATTTACACTTCAAGACTAATTTTGCAACAGTGTCATGTCTTCGGTGGTCCATTTTTTGTATCCCCTACCGCCCTAAATATCAACTATGGTTTTCTTTCCTCTGTTTTTATAGTCGTTTATGGTGGATTAGGATCTCCTAATTACGAATCTGATCTTAATTTTTTTCTATTACATCAGTATCCTTAGTTATCCTTGCTCAAAAGTGAAAAAATCACAGTTTTGACATCTACTTAACAAAAACAGCAACAAGTAAAATTAATTTTTGTCAATGGATTCAGACAGCCAAATTTATTAACAATAAGACACAATTTACCGTTTTTCAATTGGATTCCTAGTTTCCGAGTTATAAGCCTTTAAAAAAAGGATATCTCTCAATAACACACAAAGGATTTTCTGGACTGAAAAACTAACAAAAATGGTAAGTTTTATTACTTGTATCAAAAATGTATTTTATCACGAAAATTTTAAGCTCTTGCAGACTAAAATCGGATGAAAAAATAAGGCTCTATTGTAGATTTAGTGAATGCACAGATGAAATTTTGATTCTGATAATTTGCAAAGCAATAGTTTAGTAGGGTCATTCACTAAATCTAGCATAGAACTGTCATTTTTCATGCGATTATGGTCTGCAAGGTCTCGAAATTTTTCTAATTATATATGTTATTGATAAAAATGATAAAACTTGATTTTTTGTTACTTTTCGGTCTCGAAAAATACTTTGTGTGTTATCGAAAGATATCCTTACTTTAAACGCGTATAACTCAGAAGCTGGGAATCCAATTGAAAAACGGTAAATTATGTCTTGTTGACAATAAATTTGGCTGTCTGAATCCATTGACAAAAAATTAATTTTACTTGTTGTTGTTTTTGTTCTATAGCTTTAAGTAGATGTCAAAACAGTGATTTTTTAACTTTTGAGCAAGGATAACTCAGGATTCTGATGGTGTAGAAAAATTTTTGTATTAAAAACATAATAAATAGCCTTCAGCTAAACATCTGTATACTCAATTTTATATGAAAATATGTTTTTTTGCAAACTGATAAAAAGTGCCACGTTTGTGACATTTTTGATACGCCACGTTTGTGACATTTTTGTAGTTTATCGCTCATTGTAAAGCACGCGTTTGAGTTCAAGATTTTTCCGAAAGAATTTGGGGTCATGTATGCAAATCCTACAAAAAAATTGTTTCATGCATAAAATAAAATGTTCTACCTGCGAGTGCCGAGTGCCACGTTTGTGACCATAATTTTTAAAAAAAACTGTTTTTGTTTATAAACTGCCCTATAAAACGCAAACAGATTTCATTTTGGACGCGTCTGGACATAATGACCTTTGGGTGATGGATAGTGATCAGAATTAATGCAAATGTGTTGCAATCTATTGACTGAAACAGTAGTACCATGCAGTAGTAGCATAATGCTTTGAAGAATTTTTTTTTTTCCAAAACTAGGGGACAGTTTTCAATTCGAAATTGTGCCCTCTAAAAATTATTTAAAACTGCAGATGTGCTCAGAATATTGTAGCCTTAAGTATTTACTTAATATGTGTAGCAACTTGTTTTCTGTTCCATTTCCGTTTTTTGGTCGTTTTTCATCGTTTTTTGTATAAAAAGTAGGGGTAGGACATGCCACGTTTGTGACATTTGGGGTATATTTGCAAACTTTCAAAGTAGACCAATAAATATTTGGTGGTAAAATTGATACGCTCTATTAGAAAAACATAGTTTCTAACTTATAGCGTAATTTTTTGTGAAATCGCCATAGGACACAAAAAGTACAGTTATCTGAGAATCACCCATATATAGGAAATTACTTCCGCTATAAGCTACATTTCATTTTTTTTTTCACATGACCTATAGTTTACGAGATATTTTTTGAACAAACCTAAAATTTAGGAAAAAACCGTTTTCTCAAAATAGCTCCAAAACGGTTCGTCCTAGAAAAAAAATACTTCATACATTTTGTAGTACGTTCAATTCCCTATAACGGTCTCTCCGAACTGTTTTTTCGTCCGACTTACCGTTCATGAGATATCGCGTCTTGAAAATTATTCAGAATTGAACATTGTTGTACTATGCTCCATATGCTTCTGCACAAATTAACATAATTGCATTCTTCAGATGCATTTATTCCAATATCAGAGAGTTGCAAAAAATCACACAAATAATTCGAGTTTTGACTTTTAATTCTGTTTCGCTTTTCCCTGGATTCTCGAAAACGGAAATATTTTCGGTATAAATCTTATTGAAGAATTTGTGGGGTAGCAATTGAAACTAATATAGGAGGCAAAGGCTGGTTTTAAGATATTTCGGGTGATTTTACATATAAGAAGTACGGAACATTAAACAGATAAAAAATAATTCACTTTAGAATAACTTTAATTAAAAGCTCATTAAAATAATTTTTCAACACACTTGAAACGTGGAATGCTTCCTTGCATTAAAATTATATATACATATTTTTTTTTTAATAACAACAAGTTTATAATCACTACATTTTCATTTAAACAAAATAAAATAAAAAAAAAAAAAAAAAAAAACATTATAATTTATACAAATTTTTTTGTTATAATCCATTTATATTTCTTTAAGGTATACCTTTTAGCTTGACCACCGGTCCACACGCGCTGTTAACTAACGTACGACTAAACTCAATTGCAATGAAACAAGGAGAATCAGCCCCTGAGTTGTGACAGACGTTGTTCTAATCTTGTCTCATCTTTAAAATTGTTGTTCTACGTATGAGGGCATTCATGTATATTGGTAGGCGCTAAAGAAAAAATTATCATTGAATCCGGTTTATTACTGTTGTGAGATACTACTTGTTTGCTAAGTAGAGTTTTGAAACGCTGAGATACTGATTTACAGCAACGTTAAAAGTTAAGTCCATGGCCGCACTTCAGTGCGCCACAAAAAGAAAAAAAAAGGTACAAATCAAAAAAATCTTTTCACACTTTCGTTCGCAATGAATGATCACAGCTACGTTATGACTTCAAAAACTTTAACATTGAATCATTCATAATAATTCAAACTTTCAATCACAGGTACTTAGTTTTGAAAATGCTAAGATAAATTCAATTGTATGCAAAAGTACAACGTTTCTACCAAAGATTTAGCTATGATGAGATTTATAAATCACAACGTTAAATCCTACTCATTTTCACCGGCCGAAAGAGATTTATTTTTGACAGCAAATGCCACAAGCGGGAAAATGTTCCATTTGTTTTGTTGTTAATGACATTTAGGGCCATTTTCACAATGTTCAGTTAAAATTTAACTTCCAGATAAATAAAAATTTTGTATGAAATTTAATGTCAAAGTTCCAGTTAAAGTTCTAGTTAAGGTTTAACTGAACATTGTAAAATTGGCCCTTAATGCCGTTTGCCGAAGGGATACTGCTTGGACAACAAATCTTTTTAAAATTAAAAAACATTTCATTATAGTTTTAAAAGTGACCACTATAAATTAGCAAAGTACTGTCAAACCCTGATTTGAAATAAATCTCGGCAAAAATAGACTTATTTTTATATGATTTACGCCGAGATTTAGAGCTTAGTCTCGAAACAGCCGTGCGAGATTCACGTAATTAAAGATAAGCGCTTTCAGTTTTTTCAGTACAATTTATTGATTCCTTCAGTAAAACGAACTTTAAAAAAAATCTGCAAGACCGATTTTAAAAATTCCTTCAAATTTTAAATCACCCCTATTTCGAAAAAAAAATTCAAATAATTTTTGGCGCGGATGAGCCGTATGTAGAATAAATAAATCATTATATAGATATTAAACAATACAGTTATGCACAAGTTATAAAAACACTTGAAATGAAACTAATAGGGCGCAAACTGAGATTGCACCGACCCTGGTTAAGATTAATTTTTATTTGCCTTAATGCACCTGTATTATTACTTTTAATAAAAGCTTTGAGGGATACCATTGCCTAGTGGTGTTCTAAATATGGCCTTGGATAAATATACGCATTTTTTAAAATTCCATCATAGGCATTAAGATAACACTGTACTGCAAGAAAATCCTCTTCAAAGTAAGAATGATATATCTCCTTAGAATTATATACAATTGAATACCAAATCGAGTTCAAAACTGTTTTATCGCTTCAGGAGTTTGAGATATTTTAACCGAAAAAGGTCAAGTTTATTTGACTTTAGTAAAAACATAGTGTAATTAATTTTTGCCAATAGTTAGCATCGGATACCTAAAATGTTTTTGTTAATTTTTACCCCTAAAATTTTTCATTTGGATTCTTACTATCCGAATCATCATCTTTTGAAATAAAGGTATATATCTCACATCCATACAATGGGCTATGCTAAATAAAATGCGTGTAAAAAATTTATTGTTTGTTTTTTATCTGAACATTGATCACATAATCTTCTCTTCTTATACGAGATAAAATTGTATGTACTTATGTACTTATGTATGTAACGGGCAAAACTTTTTCTCGAAAACGGCTACAGTGATTTTAATGAAACTTCGGATAATGTTAGATATTAGCATACAATGAAGAATGAGCCAGGCTTGAACTTTGTAAATGCTCACCAGGGGGCATGGCATCGCATTAAATTTTAAATTTGATATGGTCATAACTCTTAAACCATACAAGGTATTTTAATGAAATTTGGTATGTAGGTACTGCTTAATAATACCTTGTAACAAACTCCAACGATTTTGATGAAAATTTAGAAGATGTTACCTCTGCAAACAAGTATTAATATGTGATATGCCGTTATATTGGGAAAACTCGATGAAGGGCGTGGCACCGCCCACAAAAATATAATGCGCTATAAAAAGAAAACTACTAAAGCAATCTTTCTGAATTTAACTGTAGGGAGTCTACTTGCTATTAAGCACCTACTGCTATTTCTCGCAAATGATGCAATACATTTTGATGAAATTTGGTATACGGGTCTGGATCAGGAGTACTTTTTGACGCTGATTCCGTTTTCATCAGCAGAACTGTCATTATACCTGCAGGATTTTTAAATTTCCTTACTTGAAGTTGAAGAAAATGCTGTGTTCAGTCTTACAGCGTAGTTACAAGAAAAGGTGAAATTCTTTATTATTAATAGCATCGAATAGTTACACTCTTCCTTATCCAAATATCCCTTAGGATTTTTTCAATAGGATTCCTATTTTCCGAGTTATGATTCTTTGAAGATAAGATATTTCAGCCGCCATACAAAAGACGATATATTTTGGGTGCGTGGCATATCCCATTTATTTATTTTAGGGCATTCTATTTCACCAAAAAAAAAATTAAGTTTTTGATATTTTTCTTATTATTATTCTCATCGGTTTATTTATCATATTGAAAGCATGACCATTAGAGGTGAAAAAATACGAATTTCATCACAAAAATTAGCTATGAATAATATCGACTAAAATAATGAGATCAGATTGTTGACCGAGCAGGGATCGATCTCCAGGTACTACTGAATTACTCGAGAACCAATTGAGATAATCACATCATTTGGGTTGTTTTTGCAAGCGCTACAAATTATGTTATCACAACTTTTTGAAAAATCAACATCCAGTGGGTGCAAATGGAAAAAAAATGATTTTTTTGTAACTTTGCCAGCCTCTACCGCTCGAAATATCAACTAATGGATACCGCGTCCGGGATCAAAAATACGTATTGCCCGTAATTTTTTGTTCAAAATTTGTTCTGTCCGACCAATAGGAAACGAAATATATCGAATCAAACATATTTTAAGATGACGGCTAAAGCGCAGGGGTGGGAAGGTCACCTCTTTGGCTTCAGATCTCTACAGTGGTCCTAAAAACATTAAACAAAAAAATGGCAGTGCGCAATTTTTTCTAGGTAATTGTACATTTTTACTGTACTGTATGTACGTGTATAGGCAATTTGGAGTAAATCTTTATTTCACTAGTTATATTTTATTTGTAAATATTACTTTACGGAATCATCAAATAGTTCATACGTTAGGTAAGTCATGTTTGAAATTTAATTATTTAAATTTTTTTACCATCCGAGTGAAGTAAAAATGATGACGGAGATTTTTCTCCGTGCAGTTCTGAGGGTTTCCTGCTGCTCTATAACGCGGTAACTTAAACTTGTTTTAGACTGTTTACTTTAATTACGGCAAGAAGTTATGGTAATAATGGTGCAACAAGATTTATTCACATTACAATAAGAGATTATTATCAGGTTAAAATGTTGTTTACAAAATGAAAACACATTTATTAATTTAAATATTAAATTGAATTACTCTAATGATTAATTTTGTACCTACGTCATAATGCTTGAAATATTTTTTAGTTGAGCCATTAAAATTCAAATGGCTTATGCATATTAGTATTAAATACATATGAATGTAATTAGTTGCAATTAATTATACTAAGTCTGTTTATTTATGACCAATACTTAATGTAAGTAAGTATTAATAGCGCAGTAGTTGAATGTTCCTATAATTCCTATACAAAATATTAAAATACGAGTATATCGCGACCTTATAACAACAGAGTTCTAACTGACATTTTTTGTGAAATTGAGTTATATATTGCTTCGTACTAAATAGACCACGCTCTTTCGATTACCGCTACTCAAATATTTCTATCCCGTATAGCTTCTGAGATAACTAATGAAATTGAGATGCACAAGGTTCTATCCACACATATTTAAATTAAAATTAATTTCACAAAGTTCTAATTGCCAGATAGAACTTTGTGTTTCTGTAAGAGAGCAGGCAAATTGTTAAAAAAATGATCAAAAACACGATTTTTGAGGTTGTTTAGAAGACGCACAAAATTGTTTTTCTCTTTTCTATTGAATGAAGCATTAAGTACTGTTTTTCTTCTTCAAAATGAGATACAAACTGTCCTCGTATGATTTTTATTTTAAAAGCTATACTCGATTTAAATGATACATGAAAGTATGTCAATTTTTCGAAAACCGTTTTTGGACCATTTTTCAAAAACTGCATAAATCTTAAGTGTTGGTTTTTTCTAAGTCCAATTACTAACAAAATGGACTATGTCGGCTCAAAATCGGGGCTTGTTTAACAAAATAACATCATTTTATCTAATTTGCCTGCTCTCTTACAGAAACACAAAGTTCTATCTGAAAAAAAAAAATCTTACAGAAACTTTGTTTCCCAATTTCAAGTACCTTATCGTTTAGCAACAAAGTTCTATCGATTTTTTTAAACTTAAGTTCCTTATTAACTAGGCAACGTATTTTAATTATTTTAGTATCAATGAAATCCTCGCGACAATCAAATGCTTGTAATATAAACATTGTGATTAAAATCAATTCGTAAAAGTTATACGACACGAAATATTCAAACATAGATTTCTCGAAAGTGATGTGAGTGTAGATAAAACCCTGTTGTTCTAAGGTCGCGATATACAAACATATGAATCAATGATTTTTAAAACCCCACATATTACATAACATTTATATGTGAAAAGCACTTGTTTCATATAAACGCAATATAATACTCTCGGAATCTAACTGATATTATAGATGTTTTTCGATATTTTTGGACTTTTACCGGTATTTTGGACGTTGTTCGAGAAGCGATTTAAAAATACTTTGAAACGGCTCAACTGTTATAACGGCTTTTCAGAAATTTGATGTGTTCTAATGAAAAATTTATATATGAGCGGTGTCATGCTCCTAAAAAGAAAAAAGATTGTCGCAGCTAAGTCACTAAACCAATTTTCATGAAATTCGAAATGGATATAACTGTGCTTAATTTCGAGAAAGAATAAAAATTTTGTTTTTTAATAGAAGGAATAGGCTACCATTGTTAAAGCACTACATCAATTTTATGTTTTTCGCTTTGTAGGTACACTAGGCCTTCTGCAACCAAAAAAGGTTACTACGAGTATTGAATCTGTCAATATTGAATGTTCTGGTTTTCTTTAATACAAAACGGAACTCGGAAATAGTGGGGTACTATCTTTAGGTGAATGGCCAAAATTTGGGAACCGGCGATACTAGTAAATCTCTCCTATATTCATGGAAATGTTTGATAGTTACATCTAGTTCCATTTGATGATATGATCAAACACTTTTAGACACATTTTTTTTTTTTTTTTTTGTTTCTTGCCCCTCATAAAGCAGATGTAAACAACGAATCATTCTGCATCTTTCCAATTTTCCGAAAAATTCTGATTAGCCAAAGGATATATCATTCGTTTCTTTACACATACCGCGACCTTAGAACAACAGGGTTCTATCTACACTCACATCACTTTCGAGAAATCTATGTTTGAATATTTCGTGTCGTATAACTTTTACGAATTGATTTTAATCACAATGTTTATATTACAAGTATTTGATTGTCGCGAGGGTTTCATTGATACTAAAATAATTAAAATACGTTGCCTAGTTAATATGGAATTTAAGCTTAAAAAAATCGATAGAACTTTGTTGCTAAGCGATAAGGTACTTGAAATTGGGAAACAAAGTTCTAACTGCCAGATAGAACTTTGTGTTTCTGTAAAATTTTTTTTTTTTCGGATAGAACTTTGTGTTTCTATAAGAGAGCAGGCAAATTAGATAAAATGATGTAATTTTGTTAAATAAACCCCGATTTTGAGCCAACATGGGTCATTTTGTTAGTAATTGGACTTAAAAAAAACCAACTCTTAAGATTTATGCAGTTTTTGAAAAATGGTCGAAAAACGGTTTTCGAAAAATTCACATACTTTCATGTATCATTTAAATAGAGTATATCTTTTTAAAGTTTGTATCTCATTTTGAAGAAGAAGAACAGTACTTAATGTTTTATTCAATAGAAAAGAGAAAAAAAAAATTTTGTGCGTCTTCTAAACAACCTCAAAAATCGTGTTTTTGTTCATTTTTTAACATTTATGATAGGATATCTCCGAAATCATATAAGATATAGCAACTCTGATGCCAGATTGGGATTCAGCGTTGGCAACTATATCGAAAATGGCCATCTTCGATTCGATTTCTTTAATTTTCCAAAACCGTTTTTCGACCTTTTTTTAAAACTGCATAAATCTTAAGTGTTGGTTTTTTCTAGGTCCAATTACTAACAAAATGAGCCATGTCGGCTCAAAATCGGGGATTGTTTTACAAAATTACATGATTTTTTCTAATTCGCCTGCTCTCTTACAGAAACACAAAGTTCTATCTGGCAGTTAGAACTTTTTGAAATTAATTTTAATTTGAATTTGTGTAGATAGAACCTTGTGCATCTCAATTTCATTAATTATCTCAGAAACCATACAAGATAGAAATATTTGATTAGCGGTAATCGAAAGAACGTGGTCTATTTAGTACGAAGCAATATATAACTCAATTTCACAAAAAATGTCTGTTAGAACCCTGTTGTTCTAAGGTCGCGATACGTTGCACAGTAAATAATTACCAAGCAATTAGAAGCGTTTGCAATATGTATTATAAAATATGATATAGGTAAATACATACCTTTCAAATTTTATAAACCATGTCATATCCAGTACTTCACTTGGAAACAATCAGATCCTTTACATGACTAAATTACACCAGAGCCAATTAGATCAATTGCCGTATTAAATTACTTTTTTAGTGAAACTTTGGGCGCGTTTTGTTAAACGTCGCAAGCTATAGTAGGTAGGTGCCGAACATAATTACCGTACACTGATCTAAAGGTTAGATTAATCAAATTACTGCCACGCCCACTTTTTAATGTTGGAAAATTGTGCCACGTTAGTATTTTGCACAAATACAAACTATTTTAAAGAAATTTGGTAGGTACAAAAACCACACATTTGTAAAGCACTTTTTTCACGTGTACTAAGTTGCATGCGTATTTCTCTTTTTTTTTAACATAAAAATTAGATTAGAGGATTATTGAATTCTAATAAAAGATCAAAGTTAAATGTAAATTTAAATAATCCCGTCTGGTTTCCGCTTTCGCGAAATGTCACAAACTGACGGCCGAAGGAATTCGCCGTAACGGTAGATTACAAATAGCAATAATGCCACATTAATGTGCTAAAGCAAAGGGCCATATTTTTAAAAAAGGAATTTGCAAAAATTAACTTTAAAAATAGCATTGCGCCTTCGCGTATATACGTTTATACTTTCCATAAAAGAGCAGGCATAAACGGTCAGCCGTCGTAAATTTTTGTATTGCAAAATTGAATTTATGAAGACTTGGTAGCACTCTTTTACTATGAAACACACTTGCACTACGCGTTCTTGCAGAGATTTTACACATATTAAGTTGAAAAAAATTAAAAACAAAACACGTTTTGTTTTGAAAAAACAAAAAAAAAAAAAATCAAACTACCCATACTGAGATTCGAACAAAGGTTACGAAGTTTTTTACCCACGTAGACAAATTACGAAGACTTTAGCTTATTCGTCTATAAAGCTTATTGACGTAGTTGTGTGAAATTCGAATTTAAAGAAATAAAAAAATTTTTGTGTTTTTTTTTAATTTTGCACTTTCTTTTTTTTTTTTGCTTTTTTGATAAATAAAATTACTCAAGTTTTGAAACTAAAAAGTCGCTCCAAAGAAAATTTTAAATTCAAGCGTTTCGCTAGCCACTTCGCTAGTGATATTGCGCCAATTGTCTTCTTGAGAACTGCCGGGACGTTTTTATCGCTCACGTTTCATATTTTATTTTTAAACTGATGACTTTATGCATTAGCCGGGGTCTAAAAAGGAACTAGTGCGTGCTTCGCCATCCACTTCGCTAGTGATATTGCGCCACTTGTCTCCTTGAGAACTGCTGGGAGTATACTGAAGAAATTTCAAAACAATAGTACAAACAACAACAACCAGAGATGTGAAAAATACTTTTTTAAAAGTGTTTAAATTCAAAATACAAATACCATGGAATTGGAAAAAATGTATTTAAATACACAATGCAAAATACGTTTTCTAAAATACCTTTTTTACAAAATACCTTAAGTCAATCGGCATGCGTATTTTTTTGTATTTGTCTTAGATTCTTGTACGCTTAATAATAAATATAATTCCTTTTATTCATTATGATCAAATTTTTTTTTAAGTAAAATATAATGCACAACTACAAAAAAAAGATATAGAATCGAAAAATCAACCTATCTCGATGTTTTATTTCGAATTGCATTTGACAAAACATCTTATCTCAAATAAGTTAAAATATCAAGCATTTGCAACAAAAAACTTTTACAAATGCTTTTCACAAAACAACTTAAATCGTCTTAGGAAAATGGTTTTTTCTTTACAAAATATCTTAAGTCGAGATAAGATACAGGTTAAATGGACAAAAAAAAAAAAAAAAAAAATTGACAAAAGCACCTCTTCCAGATAAAATACTTTTTCCATGGAAAGATGCAGCATTTTGTAAATAAAAATATGTGACAAAAACATGTTATTTCAATTTATTCAATGCTATTGACCTTAGAGCAAAAAAAAGTGAATGAAAAATATTTGTTTGGTATTCATTTAGAATAAAAAACTTTAACATTTGTTCCAATACATAGACAAAAAGATTTGAGATGCATCAAAGCAGTTTTTTTGCTCTCCTGAAAAGTTGGCAAAATCGAGTTAGGTTGTTTTGTCAAAAGTCCACAGATATGAAGAGGGAAAAAAAAAATTTATAAAAAAGTATTTTTAAATTGTAAAATACAAAATATGTACATATATAAAAGTATTTCGAATAAAATACAAATGCCAATTGTAAAAAACTACATAAATACAAATAAAAATAGATATTTTGTATTCTGAAAGGGCATGTAAAATAAATATATTTTGTATTTTTTACATCTCTGGCAACAACAATACCACCGCAACCAACAACTACACCAACAAAAGCCCTTTTACATTAAAAAAAAGCAAGACATTGAAAATGTTTATTCAATTTTGTTCGTGCTATTCTGTTTTATGTGAAAAATTCTTCATTTGCAACAATAGTTGTGTTTTTGTGGACACTTTCTCTGGGGTTATCTTAAGCACAATTGTTTATATGGGCTAAGCTGAGCCTATTTGTTGTTGCTTTCCCATACGCTTGTCAGAATAAGGACACAAGTGTAAAGTGTCCACAGAAACATAGCTAATTAAAGTGAAAATAAAAATGAACGCAAATTTTTTAAAAATCTTTCTTCCGTGTTTAGCACAGTAATGTGGCAACATAGCTGTTTCTAAATCTGCTGCAACGGCGAATTAGTGGCTGTCAATGCATGACATTTGGGGAAGCGGTTTACTTGTCAAGCGCAAAAAATTTAGACGGAATATTTTAATTATTTTGTTAATAAAGAAAACAGGTCGAAAAGAGCTGGAATACAAGAATAAACAAAGTACCTAAAGATGTTTTATCATGTAAGCTTCAGCAGACGCTGTTTAGAATTAATAAAACTTTTTTATCAATTTAATTCCGTATATCTTCATAGATTTCACTGGAACATGAAATTCTACTGCATCCGCGCTATTTCGGGCCACAACTTTTGGAGACTGTAAAGCAAAAATTATATACTGAAGTAGAAGGTACATGTACGGGAAAGTATGGTTTTGTTATTGCTGTAACGACAATTGATCAAATTGGCTCCGGTGTAATTCAACCGGGGCAGGGATTTGTTGTTTATCCGGTGAAATACAAAGCGATTGTTTTTCGCCCTTTTAAGGGTGAAGTACTGGATGCTGTCGTCAAACAAATAAATAAGGTATATTTAATTTTATTATACAGCTGCGAATTGTTAAGTATTGTACAAGTCGCTAAGGATGAGTACATAAATACGTTTATGTTATGCTATCCACGCGCAGCCTAGATGTGCATCTACCCAAGAGGAAAAATTTCAAGCGCTTCTTAAGGAAGCATTTTTAAAGCAGTTGTTTCCATAGCAATTTTTTTGTTAGGCAGCAGATTGCATTTGAAAATCCAGTACGGTTTGAATAGACGTTTTTATTTTTATCGTTTCTTCATTAGCCTGATATATTTCTATTCGAATTGCAGCTTCGCATACAAATAAGCACTTCAAGAGGCCTTTTTTCGGAAAGTTACGTTAAGCTTTAGAACGCTTACATCTTAGGACATGCATTGTTTTAAAGAAAGGGTTTTACACAGTGCAAGCGCTTTAAAAGAAGCACCTTTCAGAACCTTTTGAAGCGCTTTTTCCCTCTTGGGTAGTTTCTATTTAGACTCTTACTTTCCTGTAAAGTTCACAGCATAATAAATATATTTTATTTTCTTTTATTTTATTCAGGTGGGCATGTTTGCCGAAATTGGACCACTCTCTTGCTTCATATCACATCATGTAAGTTGTTAACCTTTTAAAGCAATGTTTGTCCAATTTTACGTTATGCATTTCCAATTTAGTCTATACCTGCCGATATGCAATTCTGTCCAAATGGTAATCCACCCTGCTATAAATCAAAAGATGAGGATGTTGTTATTTCGGGTGAAGATAAGATACGCCTTAAAATCGTTGGTACACGTGTGGATGCGACAGGAATCGTAAATTGTTTAAAAATTAAAGAAACGAATGATTTTTATTATATGTATTATTTTTTGTTTCAGTTCGCCATCGGTACTCTTATGGATGATTATTTGGGTTTGGTTTGCAGTTAGGTAGTTAGATAACATACAGTACGAATTGTGCATTTTAAATAACATATTACATAAGTTTTTAAATTCTATAAATAAATATATTTAGTGTATGTTTTTATGAAGTAGAACATTGTGGGAAAAACAAGTTATTTTTCTTTCGTACATACAAAAAAGTTTTGTAGTAAAATTGACACATTGGGAATGCAGTCTGCGATTGCCTGAGTAAGGATTATTTCACAAATATTTTTTGCCAAATATTAATTATGTATTTAATTTTGGTACTTTCAAATTTTGAGATACTGGAAAATGATATATAGGGGGTTATCGTGAATCAAGATTCCCGGGGAATTTTCGCAGACTGCCGTGCATTCTCTATTGCAGTTTAAGAAAACTCCCCGGGAATCTTGATTCACGATAACCCCCATATAATAAGAAGATGAAATTATTCCAATCATAGAACAGTTTGCAGGTTGCTTCTCGTTTTTAATAGAATTATTTAACGAAGGTAACTAAATAATTAAATAATGAAAAACTAAAGCAACATCTACCACACCGCTGACTTGGAGGATATGTGTTTATAAATATATCTGTTCTTAAGAAGTTAAAGACACTGAAAGCATTTTAATTTTTTTGTTGTATAAAGGGTTTTATAAGAAGAAAATAAAATAAATAATTTTAGCATTTTTGAAGAGTTAAATTTACACTATCAGGTGTTCTTTATAAGTATACCAAATTTGGAGGAAAATATACACCTGTCAGTTCTAATGCTTTTAACACTTTTAAGGAGTTAAAATATCACATTTTTAGTTTTTATATAGAACAACACGAAAATAGCGTTAAATTTGCACTTAACTTTTTTGCGTGTATAAGAAGTTTGATGCAGACATTCTTCTGGTAGATTTCGATGGCGTTAGACAATATGTAAATGTGACCGAGTAAACTAAATCTAACGATTGGAACCTCAAGACCGCTTAAAAAACAACAAAATTATTTTTTTTTAATGATAGTCATTTATTTTTAAATAAAGAGTTGCCAATGAATGTATTTTGTGTATATATATGTATATGTACTAATAAAATTTTCTAAACCTGGGAAAAATACGTAAATTGGACGATTCACGGTAAACTGAACCACATCGAGTTCAAATATTGATACAATCAAATGAAACTAAACAGGGGTGAAAATTTTCGTTAGTATAAATTTAAGTCTACCATGCCAATTCTATGATAATTACATCGATAAAAAAAAACCCACCCAACATTATTGAAGATTTTGTCTGTACAAAATTGTCTGCTTTTTATATAATATATATAAATATACCCTTGTACCGCGTCTAAATTTTATTGAATTAATAAGGATAAAGAAATCCATACAATCCAGACCACGATACCTTTGGATTGAATACCTATCCTTTTAAATCTATTTAAATCTAATGGATTGAAATGTATTTGAAAAACAAAAAATCATCTTATTATCCGAGCAATGTTTTCACTTTAAAAATGACATTTACTTGATGTTTAGAAAGTGCAGTAATAAAAAAGGTTTCCATATAGTAAACTTAAATAATTGCAGTTGGATTAGATTGGATTTGTTGGCCCTATGCTCCTCCTAGGAGAATACATACATACAGATTGGATTGACATTGATCGCGCTTTTTTTCTAATAGTTCTTGCAATATTTCACGTCGCATTCATCGCTTACATCTAATACACAGTTTTCACACCCCATTTGAACACTGATTGACAATTTCATTGGATTGTGTCAAGTTTTGGACTTGAAGTAGCATCCAGTTGTCGTGGTCCATTTCGTGTTTAGATATACGTATATAAATTGAATATACTTTTTTCAACTAAAAAAACATCTAAAAGACAAAAAAAAAAAAAAAAAACTGCTTTAACAGGTGCATATACCTACACTTAATATATATATATAAAATAGATAAGTAAAATCGGAACTTAAATAATTTTGATTTAATACACGTATTGTTTAACCTTAGTCAAAACTATTTTGATTTTTAAATTTGATAATTGAGCTAGCTACAATATATCTAAATGCGGTTTTCGGTCATAATAAGGCAATTTATAGCAAATCAAATGACATCTTAACTTAAACATAAATAGATAATTATTTAAAACAAATATTAATTAAAAAAAACTCGTGCACTTAAAAATAACAACTTTAAAGTTGAGCTTAACAACAAATAGATTACACAGGCAAATGAAAGCATTAAAAGGAATGATCCAGCACATTCATATTCATTACGTAGTATATTGTTATATATAATTATATACGATATATATATATATAGAGCTAAAAATAAATTACTAGTATGATGAAACTTAAATGAACCATTTTTTTCACAAATCCCACGAAAATAAATGATGCTTCACTAGCATATCTCGGACACCATCTTTCAGTGGTTGTGATTCTTTTCCACGTTTCGGTGGTAATTCCCAATCAGGATTTAAATTAAATGCAAATTGCGATAGAGTTCTTAGTTCACATTTTATTTGCACCCAACCTGGTGAGTCTATGAAGCTCCATGTGTGATACCACTTTTGTACCACATCCGGACATGAGCACAATACCTCCAGCCATAAATGTAAAACCTGTTCATTTAAACCCAGGCAAATCAGTGAACGCAATTTAACATCCATTTGTGCATGCGCATCATCGTGTGACTGATTAACTGTCTGTACACAACGATAGAGCAGCTCTTCTGGTGTCAACACCTTGCCATCTTCATCTAGGCGATATGTCTTACAAAGTACCAAGCGACTATAAACCGATTCAAAATCTTTCTCCACTTCACGTGTTGCAGCCTCCTCTATAAATAGCCACGGATGACATGGACCACCCAGAAAGGACGGACGTTTCATACCATGCTCGAGAAATGCCTTAATAGCTGGCGCTAAGGTACCTCTGACCAAGTCAGTTACAGTTTCGGAAATGGCATCATCTCCGGCGGAAGTATATAATTTACTGCGTTCGTCGAGCAGCTCTACAAACTTAGCTGGAAACCAACCACGTAGTCCATTAAGTTCACCAACCCAGCAGTGTTCGTCTTTCTGACTTATAATTGTAATAATGTCGTTTTTGCGAAAACCCAATTCATCATCATCGTGACGCTCGAAATCATGCAAGGCCTTGGCGCGTCTTTTGCGTGTGCGTGCCACATTAATGAAATTTTCATGATCCTTGGCATGCGAATCGGTACTATAGTTTGCCGTCAGTTGTATATGCGTCGTTAATTTCGGTTCAATGGTGATGAAATGACGCGCAACCTTAAGTATTGCTTCACGCAAATCAACCAGAATTTCTGTTTGGCGTATGTTTTTATTTTTTAACTCGTCCGCATCGTTGTCACCACGAAATAGCAAGGTTTCCAGTATGGATTTACTTTTACGTACTTGACGACGTGCCAAATGTTGCTTAGGTAAATTCGGAACTGCTTCTGGATTGCCAACTAGGCCACCTTGATCGGCCATCAAATAGGCTAGATGACGACGGCGATGTGTATCGATAACAGTTTGGCTCAATGAACCTCCCACCTCCATGGCTTGCTTGAAAAGAACCTGGAAAATAAAATTTCAAAATACTTATGAAGAACAATTAAGTTATAAGTAACATAGGTTTTCCACTCCAAGTTAAACCTTTTTCACATCATTTTTCAAACCAAATTAAACTTTTTGTAATAAATAACCAGTTTCCAAATCAAAATAAAAACTTTGCAAAACATACACTTAAATTGATACAGGTTTTCCACTTTAAGTTAAACCTTTTCAACGTCATATTGATCTTTTTCCAAATCAAATTAAACCTTTTCTTATTAAATTAATCTTTTTCCAAATCAATTTAAGCTTTGCAAAAAATACATATAAAATGACACGTGTTTCCCCTTAATGTTTAACATTTTCCACATCATGGTAATATTTTTTCTAATTAAGTTAAACTTTTCCAAATCAAATCCTCCTGCCATTTTTTCAACATCAAACTAAACTTGTTCCAAATCAAATTTTTTTTTTGTCAATCAAGGCAACCTTTTTCAAAATCAAATTAACATTTTAACAAATCAAATTAAACTTTGCAATAAATACACTTTAAATGATACAAACTTTCAACTACAAGTTAAACTTTTTCCACATCTTTTTGATCTTTTTCAAATCAAAATAAGCCTTTTCCATTTAAAGTTAAACTTTTTCCTCATCATAGTAATCTTTCCTTTTTCAAATCAAGTTAAATTTTGGAAAAATGGCAGGTAAATTTGATTTGCAAAAGGTTTAACTAAAGAGTGGAAAACCTGTATTTAGTCAACTCAAAAGACAGGATTATTATTCCTAAAAAATTTAAAACGTATACAACAAACCTCAACATCGTCCACTTCGCCCGGTATATCTGAGAGTGAGTTGAAAATCTGCGCTGAGTTCTCCAAGTTATGAAGATCTTTCTCCTTAAGTTTAAGCATACCAAGTGTTAGTTGAAATAGCACAATGCTACCTTCGTAGAAAAACCAATCCCAGATGCGCACCAAGATTTTCATATGCACAACATTTGCAAAGATTGTCAAGAACCAATGCAGTGTTATAAGTGATAATTCGATGTCATGTTTTTTTAAAGTTTCATCCACTGTAGAAAGATAATTCGCAATTAAAGTTTGCATTACGCGTTGATCAGCCTGAATCCCCAGCAATGTAGAAGAATAATATGAGGCTGGTAAAAGATCTTCTACAATAGTTGCCATCATCCAAAATGCATTCTCTTCTTCCATGAAAAGCAATAGGCAAGCAGCAATGACACCAGTTCCCTGACAATAACCAATATCAGGAAAGAGCCATGCAATTCCACGCAAAATTCGGCGTAGACGTGGTATACCAGTACCATTTGGGTTACTAAAGCATGCATTCGTTGGCAAAATGCGCAATAAATCTTTTTCAATTTGTTTAGAGGTCATAAGTTGATCATTGCCAGAAGCTAAAGAAAAATAAGAAAAATTAAATTATCAAATGGAAATCATAAAATTATATACTGCGCTCACCTTTTACAATATCGTGGTAGCTTGTCTCACTTTTTTGCTTTTTAGCTAGCGCACCCGAAAGACGCATCCACATTTGAGCACGCAGCGAATGTGGAATACCTTCGCGAACCATATTCCTGAGTTTTTCAGTGCGTGGCAACAGCACTTCCACATTTTCCCAAGTTAATTCGGTTGCCTCCTTATTGTGTGAGAACTCAAGATGCGCAATCCATTGCAAACGATGTTGGGTATCCTCAACAAATGGTATACCCAGTAACTTATTTGAACTCTGCTCAGGCCCATCCTCTTCTTCGACACGAAAACCAAATTCATCAAATCGATAGTCTGGTTGATCGTTCGGTCCAGCAACTTCTGCTTCTGGCTGCCCCAACTTTGCAAGTATTTCTTGTGGCCACATTGAAGGTGTCAAAGCAGAGAATGGGCCACCGGGATTGGGTCGCAAGCCATCAACAACACTTAGCTCCTCCATAAGTTCGGGCAGTTCTTCAAGCACATCATCATCGACACTGTGCATTTGCATTTTTTTCTGTATTTGTAATGATAAAAAAAGTTTATTTTATTGTGGTAATGTCTATGGTAATGTCTATTAATGCTAAGTTACTAACCGTATGTTCCTCCCTTCCCACGTAACCATCATGATCACGACCAAAAATGCTTTTTGCCATATCCATATCCACTAAATGTTGAACGTGATTTTCAGTAAATTTTTTCTTTTGTTTAAATAAATACTTTTAATTCATTTGTTTTGTGATAAACAAAGAATTCCTCTTTTTACATTTTTCAGTACGATAAAGAAAGTTTTCGCTGATTTTTTTTGACACTTGTCACTTGTGAGTGATGACATTCGTGAGGTTGCCAGAAAACGCAATTCTTCACAAAGTTTGAGAGCAGAGAAACAGTGAACCCATTTTTTTCAAAAGCGATATTCGATTATAATGAAATATACAAAAGCAACCCTGTTTGTAACAAGACGTGAAAATTTGTTAAGCAAAAACATAAATATAATAAATTGATTTGTTTCATATAAAAGTTTAATAATAAATATTTTTTTTTCGTTTAAATATTTTATTAGTCAACAATTAGTTATGACTAAGTCAAGAAAACCGGTAACTGTAAAATTTCCGTGTGTTGGGTGCAAAAAAAGTTGCACTGAAAGGCAAGAGGCTGTTTACTGCGACAAGTGCAGTAATTGGGTACACGCAGAGTGCACGAAACTAACAAAAGAACAGTACAAGCTAGTGGAGACCCCTGATAGCGAGTACAGATGTTCCGAATGTGACCCGGACTTTTTATCGAATTTGGGCGCCAACTCTAACATAACCCCAAATTCTTGCACTACCGCAGATGGAAACAACAACAATGCAGTGTTAATCAGTCAAGTCCTAAAAGAAGTTCAAGACATAAAGGGCTCAGTTTCGTATTTAAGTAGTCAGTATGACGAATTTATAAAACTTGTTGCACAATACAACGTGGAAGTATCCAATCTTAAAAAAGAGAATATGGCTCTGAAGTCAAGAGTCGAACAACTGGAGAGCGGAATGTTCCAATTTGACAAAGAACGCGTTCGAAATGATGTGATAATATCATCAGTAAAAAGAACGATGGACAGTGATCCAGTTACATCTCTTGTGTCCTTGGCTTCTGAATTGAATGTCTCAATGTCAGCTCAAGACATCTCATCATATAATGTACTAAAAAACTATGTTGTTACTGACAAGGAAGGAAGGAAGCATGATAAGGTGTTAATGAAAGTATCTCTGAAAAGTGGTTCAGCTAGAGATGAATTGTTAAAAAACAAAAAAAAGCTTAAGGACTCGACGGAATTTGCTAAAGTTTCTGTACGCGAATCATTACCAAGGAGTTCACTAGAAATCCTTCAATATGCCAGTAGTCTCCGACAAGTTGGCTATTCATCTGCTTATTCGTATGGCGGCCGCATCTTCGCGAAGCTTCACCATGATGATAAGCCGATTTTACTCAAGGATAAGGACGCAGTAGATTGTATTTTGAAAAAACGAGGAGGTACTCTAAATGCAGCCAGCACTTCGCGAGCTTCGGCTCATCTTCCGCTTCAGTAACATGTGTATGTGGTAATATTTTAGTATATAGTATTTGTTTTATACTTATTCCTCATAATGGATTTTAACTGTATACTAGATTTCAATTTAGCAACTAAAAATGTAAACAATTTAAGTGTTATTTCTCTGAATGCTCGCAGTATTAGTTCCATCGATAAATTTTGCCGTTTTAGATATATCGTTGCTTCATTTAGTGAACTGCCAGAAATTTTGATTATTCAGGAAACGTGGTTTGACAGTAGGTTGACTGACTTGTACCAGCTACCTGGTTACTCTGCAGTCCATTGTTGTAGATTTGACAGCTATGGAGGCGTTAGTATTTACCTAAATGAAAAGATTGCTTTTTCAGTTATCTTTAATGAGAGCTCACAGTATTGTGAATTTATTGGATTGAAGCTTCTGAACTTTAATTTTAATTAAGTTGGATACTATCGATCTCCTCAATGCGACGTTGATTTGTTTATGGAACTCCTTCGTCAGAAATTTGTTGTCTTTGGTAATACAGAAACAATGTTTCTTGGTGATTCAAATATTAATATTCTTGAAATACCAAGTATTTCACACAGATTTTCAAACTTTTGCTTAAGTTATAACTATAATCACTTGCATTCTCGTGTCACAAGACCTTGTAGCAACTCCTGCATTGATCATGTATTTTCAAATGGCTCCATGCCAACAAATATTTCAACTATTAAATGTGATATAAGTGACCATGTTTTAATTCATATAGCCCTCAACTTTTCGGCTAATATTGAAAGAAATGATGAATTTATTATTAAAAAAATTAATTATCCAATTATCAAGCGAGAAATTCAAGAGTTTGCTTCAGCCTTGGACAGCAATTGCGCTGACTGTGATCTTCTAGTCGACTCGCTATCATCAATTGTTAAAAGATGCACGCAATTGAACAAAGTTCTAGTTAACAAAAATAAAAGGCTGGCTCCTTGGGTTGATTGCAATCTACAAAAACTCATTGCAATAAAAAATGATTATTGGTGTAGATACAAGAAAAATCGAAACAATCTTCATTACCTAGATAATTTTAAACGACTTACTTCGTTGATCAAACCTATACTGAAGGAGAGGCGTTCTAACTATTTGAACAATGAAATAGCAAAATGCGGAGGAGATCCTAAAAAAATATGGAAGACGATTAATTCTTTGTTTAAAGATTGTCCTAAAAAAGTATACCCAATCTATGAAAACAATGTCTTACTCGATGACTTAGCCATTGCTAATAAATTCAATGGTTTTTTCAGTTCGATAGGACAATCTTTGGCTAGCTCTTTCATTTGTTTCGTGTGGGACGATATTAATTTTTTCCGGTCTCTTGATATGACTCATGGAGGACATTTTAATTTTCAAAGATCTCAATTATCTGAGATGGATCAAGTTATTTCCACTCTAAACAACAAAACATCTTCTGGTTGGGATGGTGTCTCCAGTGTAATTTTTAAAAATTCTCGTGAAAATCTTTCTTCAATAATTTGCAATATTTTCAACTCGATCATAGATACTGGAAATTACCCAGACTCTTTGAAAATTCAAGCTGTGATACCGGTTTTCAAAAAAGGGGACAAGAGCAATCCAGATAACTATCGCCCAATTTCTATTCCGCCAACACTTAGCAAAATACTGGAAAGACTCCTGTATAATCAAATGTATTTATACATCACTGGTAATAAATTGTTATATGAACACCAGTATGGGTTTCTTCGAGGAGTGGGTACTCAAACGGCCCTTATTGAACTGGTCGACCTAATATGTAAAAATATTGCACTGAACAAGTTGGTGGGGGGAATGTTTCTGGATCTAAGTAAGGCTTTTGACTTAATAGATCACTGCATTTTACTTGAAAAATTAAAGTTTTATGGTTTTTCCATTAGTGCGATAAGCATAATGAGAAGTTATTTAAGTAACCGGAAACAATTTGTATGTATTAACGAAGAAAGAAGTGACCTCAAATACGTTAATTTGGGTGTACCCCAGCGCTCGGTCTTAGGCCCGCTGTTGTTTTTAATATTTATAAATGACATTTCTAAATTGCCTCTTAAAGGGAAAATATTCTTATTTGCGGACGACTGCTCAATTTTTTATCCAGATGATAGCATTGATCAGATTAGACTTAACATGAAAGAAGATATGGTAGTGCTGGATGAATTTTTCCGTTTGAATAAACTCTTATTAAACGTAAATAAGACTAATGTTATTTGTTTCCGAAGTAAGCGGAAATCAGCTGTCAGTCTTGATATTCGCCACAATGGAGTATTGCTAAAAGAAGTAAATTGTATAAAGTTTCTTGGTGTTAATATTGACTGTTTCTTGAGATGGCATGATCATATTGACTTAGTTGAAAATAAATTATCCGTTGTCGATGGCTTGCTTCACAAGGTTAGGTATAAGCTTACAACAGCAGCAAAAAGGTTAATATATTTTGGTCTCGCTCACTGTCACATTACTTATGCGGCTGGTACTTGGGCTTCTTTCTCAAATGTGAATAGGATCCAAGTGATGCAAAATAGATTGCTTAAAAATGTTTACAATCTTCACTATCGATATCACTCCGTTGATTTGTACTCTAACTTCCGCATTCTTCCAGTAAGACTTATTCATAGATTTCAGTTACTGGTCTATATTCAAAAGATATCAAGAAGTTTAATTCCCAATACTGTGCAAATCATAAGTTTTCAACATTCCTATAATACTAGGCATAGAGACAATTTTGTTGTTTCTCGTTCCCTTAATGATACTTCGTCTCAAAATATATCTCACAATGGTGTAATTTGGTACAACGAGCTTGATAGATCCATAAAAGACATAAACAATATTGAGCTTTTTAAGAAAAAATTAAAAGAATTTTTGTTAAATAGAACAAGGCTTTTGTTACACTTTTAAATTTACTCTGTTAAATTTTTATTATTTTTTTTGCTTAATTTATTTATGTAAATATTTAAGTTTAATAATATAAACGTGTTATTTAGTTGTTAGCATTCTTAGTTCAAAAGACCTTTTGGTTGAACTTATTGTATTTTATTGAATTATTTTATGAATAAATAGACTTGAAAAAAAAAAAAAAAAAAAAAAAAGATATTCGATTATAATAAAACCGTTTTGAATGAAACTTCACATCTAGGCTAATAGCCTGTTTCCACCGAAGATATAACTGTGCTGAGATTATTAAATCATTTTGTTCAATCCTACCCATTTCCACTGGCCGAAATCGAAATAGACGTATTTCTGTTAGTAAATGTCAGAAGCTGTTAAATTAAACTTGTATATCATTTTCTTCTTAATATTTAGCATCCATTTGCTTTGTTTTTATGCCAATAGTCAAAGTTCCAGGGGTGTGGAACAATTTTACTTTACCGAATGCTGTTTTTTTTTTGCCCAAATAGGGCTTTGGAAATTAATTAAAACAACAGCAAAATAACTGCCGCTCGAACCTACTTTCAGAGATATAGCCATCGGAAGATCGGGATGTATCTCTTATAAAAATCGGTATAAGTTGAGAACCCCTGGATGGATTTTAAAAATATTGATGTCATATGAAAGGTATTTTATCGGACTATATAATTGCTATAAAAATTTCAATTCAATTTCAATTTGGTCAACAGTTTTCGAGATGTCACACTTTTTCAAAAATTCACCCCATTTTTTTTTCCCAAAAAACCATTATTTTTCTCAAAAAATGTGTTATTAACCTATAATTTTAATAGCTAATTTAGGAAGCCCAATTTATTTCCTTTCATGTGATCTGCGACATGTATCTGAAATTGCATCATTAATAAATTCTTATAGAAAAAAACAAAAAACGGACCAAACCAATTTTCTTGAAATTAGGAACTATTAACAACAACAATGCCAGAACAGGCAACAACAACTTTACTACTACTACAACAATAGTAATTTTACATAAGAGTAGGGGTAAGTGGACGGCCTGCGGCCGCTGCTCAGGATTATAATTTATCCAACACATCGTTTGCTAGCCAAATTACGCGCGCAATTATTAATAAAAATTTTTAATTTTTTTTAAATAATAAGTAGCTGCTGCGCTTGCAAAAGTAACTGGTTCTCGTTGTTGCAGCATTAGTAAAGTTATTATTGTTGTTCTCTGTTCTGGCATTGTGGTTTGTTAAAAGTTCCTAATTTCAAGAAAATGAATTTGGTCCATTTTTGATTTTTTTTATTAAAATTTATTAATGATGCGATTTCAGATACATGATGCATTTCATAGGAAAGGAAATAAATTGGGCTTCCTAATTTAATTATTAAAATTATAGGTTGATAACACATTTTTTGGGAAAAATAACGGTTTTTTGGGGAAAAATGGCAAAGAAAATATTTAAAGTGTTTTTTTAAAATAAATTATAAACAAGTGAGAAATAACAAAGTGATTCCCACATATTCCACCTCTAGTAAAAACGATATCTATGAAAGAAATTGAACCCTTCGACCGGAACGTAGCAATTTCCCATTTGTCTGACATCTGCTTGGAATAGTTTCAACATCAATATCTTTGCATTCGTCGTCTGCAATTACTGCTGCTGGTTTCAGCCGATCAATTGATATAACTTTCGCGTTACCTTTAATCTCAACAGTGAAGGTTTTTGCTGTTCTTGATAACACAAAAAATGGTCCATCATAAGGTCGCTGAAGAGGTGTTCGCACTGCATCATTTCTTACAAAGACATGTGTGCACGTATTTAAATCCTTTGGAACAAAAACTCTCGAAGAACCATGTCGGGAAATTTTGGTCGCTTGAAGTTTCGACATATCTTCTTTAAACTGCTTCACCCAATCACTACTACAGTTTGCAACTGCCGTTGATATGAAAAATTCACCAGGAAGTGAAAGCTGCGTGCCGTAAACGAATTCTACAGGTGAAATTCCAAGATCGTTGTTGATTGATGAGCGAAGTCCAAGAAGTACCAAAGGCAATACTTCGACCCATCGAGAATCTGTGTGACATTTTATAGCGGACTTGAATGTCCGATGCCAACGTTCAATTTGGCCATTTGCTTGTGGGTGATATGGTGTCGTATGCGTAACATTTGCTCCAATTAATTTTGCGAATTCTCGGAACAAGGCGGACTCGAACTGACGACCTTGATCAGTAACGATTTGCGTAGGTACACCAAAGCGAGCTACCCACCCCTGAAGAAAAGCTTTAGCTACAGATTCCGCTGTAATGTCTTGAAGAGGAATTGCTTCAGGCCAGCGACTGAATCTGTCAATACACGTCAGGCAGTAGCGGCAATCATCTGATAACGGCAGTGGTCCAACGAGGTCAATACTGACGACTTTAAAGCGATCGTCTGGTACAGGGAACGAAGAAATAGTGCTCTTTGTATGACGGGATATCTTCGAAATTTTTGAAAAACTGTCATATCTCGAAAACTATCACTCAAATTTAAAAATTTTGTACAACAAGTATAAAGGTAAAGTAACATTAAGCCGAAATAAATCTATTTCAGCCGGTGAAATAAATATTCGGTGAAAACATGATAACAGGCTATGAGGTCGTTAAATTAAGCATAAAAAATTTGAATTATTATTATTTTCGAACGCTTACCAACACTGAGAGCATTAATTTAAGATAAATTACGCTGAAAGAGGGAAAAAAGCATAATATTTATGAACTGTCATAAACAGCTGATCAGGAATTTCCAACGTATACAAAAAAGAAATCTTATTAAATGTTTATACATAGTTTAAAATCCAATCGAAAATATTTATAATTATGAATATTAAGCCCATAATTACATGTAAGTAAACATACAAATCAAAGTAAAATGCGGGAACATAATAAAATATATAAAATTCATTTTATAGATTCTGGTGCTGGACCATTGTTTCGCTCATTGGAGTCTCACATATTGAATGCAATTCCTTTAGACACATGCGAATGGCGGCGTACATTTCATCGACCCTCGAAGCAAGTGCGCTTGGAGGCGCAGGTACAACCCTTCAACGAGGATGCTTTAGAAAAATACAAAAAAGGCGAATGGAGTATCTTGGAGCATCCAATTTTGCACATTTTTGTAACAGAGTGCAATGTGAGTACAATACACAGCGGGGAAAGTGAAAAGTATTTGTATTTTATTTCTTTTCTTTTACTTCTGTAGGATATTGATTCATACAAATCGACTACACGTGAAGAAATAGAAAACTGGTTGAAACTTTTGACTTCTTATGGGGTTTCTGATTGGATGATCTTATTGGTTGAAACTTTGGATGTGCGAAAAACTAAAAACTTGCTACCACGCACCACCGTTTTGGATAAGATACGCTTAGATTTTGGCACTAAAAATGATGATCGTTGCATTTCAGTATTGAATCCTGCCAAATTTGAACAAAAATCAACTGAGTCATTTCGTTGTTTGGTACAGCGCATTAGGTATGTTGTTAATGATAAAACTTGTATGTTAGCTAGATTCACCTATGATTTAGTTGTGCGCTTTTTGTAAATTTTAATGTTTGACTTACATGAAGAAATACTCCCATTATTATCTTGTTTTTGTTGAAGAAATTTTTGTTTTTAGTTCGTGCAAGTATCCTTATTGTAATTTTTGTTTTGAATTTTGAATTTTTGGTTTGTTTAAAAATGTTCACATGTACTTTCGGCCTTTCTTAAAAGATTTTATTTTTATTGCATCGTTTAAAAATTTATTTTCCCAATTTTCAAGATTTGGAATGGTCATTATTCTTTCACGAAATTGTAAGTATAAATGTAACAAAATCGTACGTCGCACAATGGCGCGTCTGGAAAATTCGGTGGTTATAAATCATTCCCACATTTCATATTTTTAAACTCGTGAAGTTGGCTCCGAAATTTTCGAAAACTAAAAATTTTTCTAGATTTTTGGTTCCGATGAGAATAGTTCTGGAGTTCTTTGACAAAATTCGACATAGTTCTGTGAAATTGGACCAAAAATCAGAAGTGTGCCCTTTTTTTGCTCAGTACAGAAGTTCTGACTAGAGTTGTAATTATTTTCCAAAATATTCGTACATTTCATTTTAATCGAAAAATCAGAATAATTATCCAAAAATAAAAATGTTGTCGAAAAGGAATCCTGACTAAATTTCTGGGTAGCACTCAACGAGTTCTAAAGGAAATCCTTGTAACTATTTTCCAAAATATTCATACTGTTCCTTTTTCTCGAGAAATCAGAAATATTTCGGTTTTTTGTAAGTATCCGAAAATGAATATTTTATCGTAGAGGAATTCTGATTTTAGTTTTAGATAGAACTTAAAGAGTTCTAAAAAAAATCCAAGTTATTTTTTCCAAAATATTCGTATTCATTTTAATCGAAAAACCAGAAAAATTATCCGAAAATTAACATTTATCGGAGAGGAGTTCTGATTGAAGTTTTGGGTAATACTCAAAGAGTTATATAGAAAATCCTAGAAACTTTTTTCCAAAATATTCGTACTTTTAATTTTATTCTAAAAATCAGAAAAATTATCCGATAATGAAAATTTTATCATAGAGGAATTCTGATTTAAATTCTAGGTAGCACAGTTTTCTAAATAAAATATTAGTACTTTTCATTTTAATCAGAAAAATCAGAAAAATTATCCGAAAGTTAACATTTTATTGAAGAGGAATTCTAATAGAAGTTTTGGGTAGCACTCAAAGAGTTCTATAAAAAATCTTAGTAACTTTTTTCCAAAATATTCGTACTTTTAATTTTAATTGAAAAATCAGAAAAATTATCCGAAAATGAAAATTTATCGTAGAGGAGTTCTGATTGAAGTTTTGTGTAGCACTCAAAGAGTTCTATAGAAAATCCTAGTTATTTTTTTTTCCAAAATATTCGTACTGTTTGTTTTAATCGAAAAATCAGAAAAATTATCCGAAAATGAAAATTTGTAGCAACTAAAGAGTTATAGCGAAAAAAAGGAAAAATCGTAGATGACCATTCAATAACTAATATTGTAGATAAAGGATAGAACAGTTTATAGAATAGAGCAGCAAAATTTTGTTTTTTCTGTACATAACCTTAAAAACCGTGTTTTTTACTTACCTAATTTTTAGGTTAGGATTTTTCAGAGACGAAAAAATATACGGATATACTAATTCACAATGGAATTTAAAGAAAAATTCTAATTATTGTAGGTGTCATATGGGGATTTATGGTTACAATTTACTTTGTCTCGTTATATAACTTCAAAGATAGCGAAAAAATGTGTTTTTTGGTGTACAAAGCTTTTTTTTTAAATTACCAAAGACTTGCATGATTACTATGTCTCATATTAAAGGTGCATATATTCTCATTCGATTGCAAAAAACTGCACTGCAAACTTAGCATTCGTTTAGAAGATTTAGATCTTTGACGACCGAATGCCAAAAAATCCGCTTTTTCAGCAACGTAAGATTATTGACAAAAAGTTTTCCATCTCATCCCTGTTGGGAACAAAACAGCTTATTTTCATGTGCAGCTTTTTTTCTTGACTTTTGGAAACTAAGTAAAATTTGGCTTAGTTTTTGTCACTGACTCAGATGAGTAAATAACAAAATAAGAAATCGCAATTTTTCATGAATTATTAAGTAACTTCTTTTAAAACTCTTAAAAAACGCCGATAAAATCACTTTCTTATCCAATTACTAACCATAACAAGTGTCAAAAAAGGTTGGCATTTTCGGAATTAAAAAAGTCCATGAGAAATCATCTCTCCAGTTGTGGTCCAAATTTATTAACGAGTGTTTTTATTGTAATATATATTTCTTTTCAGATTCTTAATGCTTGCTAGTTATAATCGCAATATTGCAAAATACGAAGAGCTCATACGTACGAGACGCGAAAAACGAAACCATGATGGCTGGGATTTTCGTCAATACTTCTTTCTACAGGAAGATTTAGCATTAATCTTTGAAAAGCTCGAATTGCACATAGAGGCACTGATACAATATGATGAACTTGATGCAATGTTTTCACAATTCATTACAAATTCAGGTTTTGGAGAGAAACAAAAATGGTTGGGATATTTCAAGCGGCCACTAAGCTCTTTCCATGGCATTTCCCTAAGTCGACGTAATAAATTTGAAATGCGCACAAAAATAAAAGAAGAAGGCGTTTCCATATTAGAATTTCGCAATTATTTATTTGAGCGCCAAGCACAATTGCTACAGCTTAGCAATAAGACACCTGAAATTGCTGAACGTTTGCTTAATTTTCTGTTTTCAACGTTGCGTGAAGTTGAACTCATTAAAGTTGATTGTCAGGAGGGTGCCTTATCTTGTTGGGAATTCGTTTGTGCACTAGAGGTACTACAAACATGTGAACAAGCTATGGAACCGAATGAAGTAATTTGCTTTCAACACTGTGCACCAATTTGGAATTTGGCCAAAGACAAATTATATGAATTGGGCAAGTTATGTGGTCTCTTGCCTGGCTGTACGCCAACATCGGAACAGCTACATATTGTTGTTTTACTCTCGGCTGGCATAGGAGATGCACCGCTTTTGGATCAACAACAATTTCTCAATCCTACACCACAAGTGTCAGAAAAACGTGATCGTTCACCAAATAGGCGGCCTAAAAAATCCGCAACCGAACAGCTGAAGGAAGCTTTAGGCTCAAATCAGTCATTTCAAAAGCTTTATCTCGAATTAGCTGAACTTGCTATCAGCACATATAAACATGTTTCGCGGCTCCGTTCAGCACGTTTAGTTGGCTTAGACTTGGGAAATTTTTATTGTGCACTCAATGAACCACACAAAGCAGTTGGCTTCTTTACTGATTTATTACGTGAACTAAAAGCAGAAAATTGGAATTCTTTGAGCTCTCAAACTTTACTGGAGTTAGCAAATTGTTATCGTAAAATGGGTGATACGTTGGCTTACACAAAGACATGCAGCTCAATTTCATGTTGTCAAGAGTTAGAGATGTTGGTGCGTTCGTTCTACTTTGATGAATTTATGAAATCCGTGAAGACACTCACTAGCACACTATCGGCACAGCCTTCAATGGAAAATGCAAACTTTTGTGTGTTAGAGGATCATTTTCGTATATGCGATATTGATGTTTTGAATGCAAAGCCCATAATTCAAGATGATTTCATTGCTGTGCAAATAAAATTAGAAAGTTTTTATCCACGTGAAATCGTTGCCGAGCAATTGAAAATCTCTTATGAGATACATGTGGCGCCACTTATTGGTGAGAGTTCTACTAAAATTGTGGCACTTAATGCAACAACAGCGGCAAGTGCGCAAACAACGCCAGCTACTAAGGAGCCGCGTCTTAAAGTTGCCTTACACTTGGACTATAAACAGGATAACAGTTTAGCAAGTGCTTCGGTAGTATGTGATACGCCTAAAGTAAAGCAACCTGTACGTCGCACCAGCAGCACTAAACGTAAGCTCTCACCAAGCGTACAGTCAGATTTTACCAGCTTTGTGTCAGCTGAGAATATTGCAGTGCAGCCGGGTATAAATATTATTGAGCTGAAAGCGAAGGCAACACGTGTGGGAATATGGGATTTTAAACAGGTATTTTTCGCTAAGCTTATGTCGTGTTAAAGTTATTTATTATTTTTGTACAACTATTCTTTACAGATGTGCCTATGCATGTCCCAATTGGAATTTCTATCAGAGCAAATACCATTTAAAACATCACCATTTGAAATTACCACAAAACCTGCATCAGCAGTGTTACATTTTAAAACTCTAATTGCTGGCATCGAACAGCCAGTGCGTCTAATTGTCTCGGGTGGTAGTTTTATATTTCCACCAGATGCAAAAATTACTCTCAAATGTTCGAAAAATTTACGCATACGCCTGGCCGCAGCTGAAAATTTAGATTATGAAGATGATGCATCATTTGATAGTGTGCTTAATGTGGCGTTACCAAATTTCAAATCATTCGAAGATCGTGAAATTCCTTTAGAAGTACTCACTGGTCTACCAGGACGCAAAGTGAGCAAACACTTTGAACATCACATTTCATTGAGTTGTCCATGGTCACGTAATGAACTGCAAATTCCCATTGAGTTTCAGCCTGCAATGGAAGCTACATGTCGTCTACACACATGTGGTACACGTAAATATTTGCAGGTCATAATGAAAGGACTCGATGAAAATTTGCTGTTAATGGACGCACAAGTTAAATGTGATGTTCCTGGTGTGCATTTAGTTGATATGAATCCTGCCGGGCAGACGAACATTGTAAGTATTTTTTTTAGTGTGGTTTTATCAGTGAAAAGAGTGATTTATTATATTTTTCTTTGTCTTATTCGTAGCATATCTATAAATCGTTGACCGTTTCCTATCTGTATGAGATACAAGTCGAAGCTCTTAAGGCTGAAAATGAGTTGCCTGTTATTAAAGTACAATTTGTAACAAAATATGCAAGCGTCGAAAAACCTCATCTGAAGCGTAATTACGGTTGCGCTTTTGATTTGGTTGATTATACAACACTATTTAGATTACAAGCGCAATTGGAACCTAATGAATTGTGTCGTCTACGCTCAGTTTGTAATTTAAATTTGAAAATTACCAAGGTGCACGATAACCCATATGTGGACCTGATGTATGAAGTCTTGAATGATCAAAATTTATGGGCTGTATGCGGACGCTCAGCAGGTTTGTATGATTGAATGATAAAATGCAATTTATTTATTTATTTGTTTAATAAATTTGAATTTTGTTTTTTAAATACTACACTATTTACTTTAATAGGTTGTGGTAAGTTTTTTTAAAAAGAATTTATAGTTAGCTGTAGGCTTCCTAGCTATGAAACGTTTTTATGCATTTAGAAGTTTTATATTTTAAGTTTTGAGTAGTGGCAAAGTTTTTTACAATATGGAGGTGGCCAGAATTTAAACGTATATGTTATTGTAGAGCAGCTTTACATAAACATAAATGCCATTTGATGAAAAAAATAAGCCTCCAAATGTTTTACCAATTTTTGTATAACTTTTTCGCTTAATTGAAACATATTTGGCCTTATCATGAATTTGTCCGGAAACTACCTCTGGAGAATTTATTCCTTCCTCGCGAGGAAACATTGCAATCGTGAATATTTTGAGAATGATAGTTCCATTTCCAGCAGCGATTCTTTTTCCAATTATCTTCTTTATCTTTTCGCTGTAAAAACCACTATCCCGCCCTAGTATTTTCCATTGATCTTGTTAGCTTAGGTTAAAAAAGAGATAAAAAAAGATAAAAAGAGATAAACATCTAAATATCGTTAAAACAAAGTAAACTTACAAAATTGGTGATGGTTTACGAGTTCAGCCAAATAAATTTCCAAACCTTTCACACTTTGTGAGAAGCTAACGGAGTAACGTTAATCAAAAACAATAAAATGTGACGAAGTGAAAAAAAAAATGCTATTCTCATTAAGAAATTTGAGTCAAGTTTACTTTAGTGACATCTGATATTTCTTTTTCTTAAACCTAGTTTATTTAATGAAGCTTTTAATCCTAGGAAAGAATATGTTATCAAAAAGTGTCGCGCAGATATAGTTTTGCGCATATTACCATCGAAAGATCCGGATATAGTATTTTAAAAAACCGGTATAAGTTGGAAACCCTTGGATTTCAAAAATATTGGTGTCATATGAAAGCTATTTTAATAGGCTATAAATTTGCCGTACAAAAGTTTTTCAGTTTTTAAGTCATGCATTATTTATTCGCGCTTCGAATTCCCTGTTTAAAAATTGGAGAATAGATATTTACAAAAACTGTCAAATATTCCCTCCCAAATTATAGTCGCTAACCTTATTTTCCAGTGAATTTTCCCCTTAAAGAATTTTTTTTTTTGCGATTGCAAGCTAGGGAACCCGAGTAAAAACTTCTCGAGAATATTTATTTATGATAAGGCCAATTAATTGATATTGTTAGGCTTTTGTTTTATAAGGCTATGAATTTTTATTTACTTACCTACAATATCCTGCTTAGCGTTGTTTTCCCAATTTAAAATTTAATGCATATCTAATATATTTTTGTCATCATTTTCTTGCAGGTGTTGTCTCCATGAAAGATGTTGAGAGTCATTCCATTTCCTTAGATGTTATGCCTTTAAGTACTGGTTTCTTGCCTATGCCTAGTATACGTCTTTCCAAGTATACCGCTGGAGGTAAAAGTAAAAGTGATGCACATTCTAAAGTTCATCCATTTCCACCTGGACAAGTGTATAACTCAACAAAAAGCATGCAAATTCATGTCATTGCTAGTATCAATGGCGAACAATAGTTATATAAACAAAGTATTTATTTTATTAATAATTAATAGCATACGTATGTATGTATGCATTATTATAATTTTATAGATTTATTAAATTAGTTACAATATTTCATACATTTATGTAATTATTCATTTATTGATCCTTGCTGCTAGCTTATTTATTTCATTTTCTTCTATTCGGTAGTAATGCCATTGTTCTTTTTCGGTTAAATCGATAGCACCCATTTTTTCATAAAATTGTCGTGCTGGATTCCATGAAAGTACATGAAAATCAAGTCGCTTGCATCCGTATGACTTTGCAGTTGCGGCCACTTCACGAAATAGACGTGCGCCGGCACCCATATTGCGATATTCAGGTTTGACATAGATATCTTCAAGGAAATAGGATATTCCCTGCCATGTTGAATAGCAAAAGAAGCATATGGTGTAACCAATTGGAATGCTATACGTGTTTGAAATTGCATTAGTAAAGGTTCAAATCATATCATAATCGAAGTGATTTAAAGACGTGAGTGGTTATTTTTTGAAAATACATAGTTATGAAATATTATACTTATGATCAAAGGCAATTATATTTTAAAGACTTCCCAATTTCACGCCCACTTATAATTTTACCCACAAAATGTACCTACATTTGAAGTGGAATAAATCCATAAAGTAATGTCATACACAAAATGTGCCATAATAATCGGTTATTTGACCAACTTATATCAATTTCTAACAAAATGCCATCGAATTCATATTATATGTAATATTCTGCACTATGAATGGAATTATTCTCCTTTAAACAAAAAAATGATTCATGTTTGATTTGACAGAGAAGGATAGAGGTTCTTATCTTTCAGAGATTCAATTTCCGAGAGTAATATTTCGTTGCACAAAAAATTAGCTGGCTACTAGTTAATAAGCTTCAATTGTTAACTCTCATATGAATTATTTGATCGTATAAAAACTACAAGTAAAGTTGCCATCCATAATATGATACTTTAATTCTAGCTTAACTTACCACTTCACTGTAATTTTCTTAAGTTAAAAATTTATAAAAATCTTACAGTTGCTCAGAATTTTCCTGTTTTAGTTCTAATATGTTGATATGACAATATTCGTGTCCTCCATTAAGTCCAGAGTCGCGTATTAAATCTGAAAAAATATTTTTTTAACATTTAAATTTTAAAAATTTTATATTCTTCGAGATTACCTTCTTCGGTTAATTGCGGACCATCGCTCATTTTTTCAAAATCAGCCAGTTCCTTTAATAAAATTTTATAAATACTTCTTTTAAAAATTGTTAACATAAGTTTGGATGTTATTGTTTTATCTGTGTAAATCTTGGAAAAATCTACACATCTTTTGAATTTACATATATGGTAATTATCTTTTAAATAACACAGGCGCCCAAAAAAAAAAGAAATTAACTTTTGGCTAGACATATTTACGTACTTTTTGATACTTTATCCGAACCTGAGGTCAGAATTATTCATATACCTGCAGGATTATCCTTGCTTGAAGTTGCCGTTTTCAGGCTTATGGCGCAGTTCCAGGAAAATGTGCAATTCCGTTTTTATAATGATATCGGATAGCCATTATCTTCTTTATCAAACTATACCTTCAAACTTTTTCAATTGGATCCTAACTTTCCGAGATATCAACATTTGAATTAAAGGCAAAGGACTAGATTATATTTGCAGCGAAAAACCGATTTATGGCTAGAAAACACTTAACATTTTTATGCATTTACTTCAAAGGTAAATGACTCGGAAAGAAAGAGTCCAATCGGAAAAAATGAAAGGTATAGTTTGATAAGAAAGGTTATGCTTTTCATTATTTCAGATAATATAACCAAAGTTTACACAAATACTAGAAATGCCTCGAAAATGCTCAAGAGTCTAGACCGAAGCTGAGCGAATTAGAACAAGAGGTGTCTACCAAATAATAATAATTACTCCAAAAACACTAAACCGAAATAGCTTTTAAGACAAACAAACTTCGCGGAAACACTAGGAGTGATTTCGGCAAGCAATGGACCGGAACTGTTTGAATTCAGATAAACGGACGTGACACCTAACATACATACAAGCAATAACTTCAAATCGCTTTGCTGAAAGCATTATTTGATATACGATTTTCACACAACAATATATGGAACAGTTTCTACTATCAATGAAGAGAAAGTAAGTGAATTTCAAGAAAATAGCATGGTACATCTCTTGCAGAAAAAGCTTTCGAAAGCTATGTAGAGAGAAGTATTTCTGGAGCCTTTCTTAATACAAATATGGTCAAAGAATGTTTTTAGCTTCTGAGATTTCCTATACTAAAGTCGTTAGCGGAAGAAACAAGCATTTTGGTGCTGTACGAATGGAATGCTTCAAAATGTTAACGTGCTAAAAATATTATAGTATGAGATTCAGCATTCATAGATCTATGAAAAATTATAATTTTCATAAAATTTTTCGATCGTGAACAAAACTACTTAGCATTTAAGGAATTTAAGAGTTTATTCCTTAAAATGATTTTGGGATGAACCGAATCTATGTCACGGGTGTCGAAAAAATGTTTCAACTTTCATGTTGCATCATTTGAAAAAATTTTATATTTTTTTTGTTTTGTTTGTTAAAAGAAAAAAAAAATTAAGAAAATACCTCGGGTGCTTTTTTTTCAAATCAAATCTTCAGTTTTTGGCTTGATTGAGTTAAGTCAACTCATCAACACAAACCCGAAAAAACCAAAATCAATGAAAAGAAACACGAATAGTCATTTTTAATTACCTTTTTGATGCTAAATTCAAATCTGGTATGGAATGGCTCTAGCAGAATTTTGAGATATCCTAACCTAAAAATGCCAAAAATACAAAGTTTTCCGCTATTTTTGACTACTTTTGAGGTAATAAAACAAGACAGTGTTATAAGTCATGAATTCTGTTATGATAGTTGAAAGAAATAATCTTCATCTTCAAAACCCTTTTTGAATTTTATCGATACATTCTTTTTTCTCCAAAATATTCTAACCTAAAAATTTAAAAAGAGCAAAAACACGGTTTTTCGATTATTTTGAGAGTAGCATAAAGAATGCACGAAATTTAACTGCTCTTTTGTACTAACTGAATCACTTAGTACTATTTTTTGTCGTCCAAATAGCTATCGAGTGGACTTTTGCTCTTTTTTTTAAATTTTTAGGTTAGGATATTTCGGATAAAAAAAAATTTTAAGAACTTAAGTGTGTTACTTAATGACATTTATATATTGAAAATAAATTTTTAATTGAACTTTTAGTCATTGCAAAGATCGATTTACATATAAATCTATCAATGCATTTTCTAACACATAATTATGACAAATTAAGGAACGGATTGCCGTGTTTTTAATCGGTTCCTTAATTTGTCATAATTATGTGTTACAAAATGCATTGATAGATTTATATGTAAATCGATCTTTGCAATGACTAAAAGTTCAATTTAAAATTTATTTTGGATAAAAAAAAAATATATCGATCAAATTCAAAAATGGTTTTGAAGAGAAAGATCATTTCTTTCAACTGTCATAACAGAATTCATGAATAATAATTGCACTGTCTTATTGTATTACCTCAAAAGTAGCGGAAAATGTATTTGGGGCTTTTTTAGGTTAGGATATTTCAAAATTCTGACAGAGCAATTTTATAACCAGATTTGAATTTAGCATCAAAAAATTAGTTAAAAATTACTATTCTTGTTTCTTGTTATTGATTTAAGTTTTTTCAAGTTAGTGTTGACTTAACTCAATTCAGCCAAAAAAGGAAAATTCGATTTGAAAAAACGCACCCGAGGTATTTTCTCAATTTTTTGGAAATATGACTCTGAACCAGAACATATAAAATTTTTTTAAAAAATTATGCAACATGAGGGCTTAAAAATTTCCACGATACCCGTGTGCTTGCTATATAAAAAAATGCATTTCTTTCTATATGTAACTTCTTGCGAGATTTGTTCACATATCATTTGGATCGTGAATAATCTTGAAAGCGATTAATCCAGAGAAGCAATGAATAACTCATTATAATACAACATAATTAATAATAATATAATTTGAACATTACCTGTATCATTTGTCGTACTGCTTTGATATCTGCAATATTTGCACGACGATAAATTAGATTTGGATTGACAGCCATATTACTTTAAGCGAAAAATATTTATTATTCCAAAATATCTAATTCGTTGTCTATTAACTACCCAGCTAAAGTAAACTAATTGAGTGGATTAATGGAGACAAGAAAGTAAACACGTTTTTTACAATGCTCTTTACGAAGAGCACTTAAGTTTACTTGATAGTCTCTTATCTTATCATAAGTACATTCAATTTGCTCTTATCAAAGTAAAACACTCCATAGTAACGTCTTAGAGTTGCCAACACTTTTTGCAAGCATTATTTTAATAACAATCAAAACAATTTAATTTATTAATTGTCTAATTGTTCCGCTAGCTCTAATATTTTGTTTTCCCTCATACGTAAAAGATGACTTCCTTCTAGTTTTGCGCCAAGATTTTTATAAAATTTTGCTGCAGGATTATAGGTTGCTGCATGAAAACCTAAATACTTATAACCCATTTCTTTTACTACTGCGCCAATTTCACACATCATATATGTGCCAGCTCCAATATTACGATATTCAGATTTAACATACAAGTTCTCCAAAAAATATGTTTTTCCAACCGATGATGACCAACATATAATACATATCGCATAGCCTATTGGGGTGCTGAAATTATAAAAAGAAATTAAGACTCTTAATACCACGATAGAAGTGATACCTTAATTTAAAAAAAAAAAACAAGACAACGGAAACTTTTTAAGCAGAAAAGTTTCCGTACTTTTTTGAAATATTGAACAAGTTATTAAAATTAAATGATTTATTTTAACTACTATTCGAATGTGAATGTTTTCATCCACATTTCAAAAGATTTCCGTAAAAAAAATTTTAAGAAAAAAGAAAATTTTTTTCGGAAAATTATTTTTTAAGATTTTTAAAAACATGGCCGTCATTTCGTCAATATTCTTGTGATGAGAAATATTGTTTTTTTTTTGTAAACCTTGTTTTTTGTAAGCAATGGAGGTTATATTCTTCTACTTTGAATTTTTTTTGGCCTCCTAGTGGGTGTGAATCAAAACACAAAATAAAGTTAAAAAATTGTCATTTGACTTTTTAGAAAAAAAAAAAAATTCCCGTGGATTTATCAACCAACTAGGCCAAAACAAGTCTTCTACAAAACGTTTGTTTTTCATTCATCTTACTGTAAAAAAAAGAAAATTAAAAAAAAAAAAAAAATATTTGGAGAAAATCAACTTTTAAAATCTTTCAAAAAATGGCCGCCATTTTGAAAATTTTAAAAATTTTCCAAATTTAAAAGTGGAAATTGAAATAACATTCAAAATGCTTCAAGAATCCGGATACAAAAATTAAAAAAATTTTATTTTTGACAAAATGGCGGAACTTAGAATAAAAAATTTCATCGATTTTGCGCAAAAAAACTACTTTCACACTCTGTAGTTCCATGCCCATTACTTGGAAAAATTTTTTTCCGCAAAACTAATAATGAGTGGTCTCCATACTGAGCACTTAGAACAGCTCTGAGAATTTTTTGAAAATCCAAGAACCCAACTGCAAATTTCGAAAAAAAATGAGCTGGAAAGTGTCTAAAATAGATAATTTCGTCCTTAAATTGTTATTCCAAAAACAATTATTGTTTTATACCACACTTGTCGGAGATCTCGGGGGAATTTTTCTCAGCTGCAATAGAGAATGCAAGGCTGTCTGTGGAAAATTCCCCCAGGAATATTTTTTCACGATAACACCCGTCGCACATAGGGAGATTTAACCCAAAAAGCTGGTCAAAAACGAGTTTTTGTAATTGGTCCAAAATGATTCAAGTTTTTTTTATTATACAGCTAATACTCCAAACTAAAGAAATCTGGGTCCCGATTTTATCTTAATCAATCTGCAGCTTCGTACTACGCTGTCAAAGTTGAAGTTTTGTAAAACATTTTAAAATAAAATTTTAAAGTTGCAAAAGAATTGTTGATTTAAGTGCGTATATTTCTTTAAGTGCAGAAAAAAACGAAAAATTGCAGAATGGATTATTTTTCGATAGGTGTGTTCTTTACAATGAATTTAATTTAATAAAAAAAGAATCATTATAAGAGTCAAAATAGTGTGTTCAAACTTTATAAGTAACTGAGTATTTTTTATTGAAAAATTGTAAATTTTTAAAAGCAGAAAAGTAATAGATCCTCACGAGTCCCAATTTTATCTACCAAAAATTCTCATAAATTAAATCTTTTTAAAGCTAACACTGCAAAATTTGGCTCCTACTATTTCCAATTGGCAAAATAGCTGCTCTTTTTGCTGATGCCTATACACGTGATATTTTTAGTTTTAAAGAAATTTTAAACGAAAAAATGAACGAATTTAGAGGACTAAAATTCTCAGAAATTATTTGATGGCGACGAGTTTTTAGATTAAAATAAAAAAATAATTGTTTTTCAAAAACTTGAGATTATTAGTTCGGAGATTGAAAAGTTGGAGTTTCGGTAAGTTATGTCGGCCTCTATTATAAATTTTTTTGATAATTCAGTATTACAGTATTACTCCAGTTCACAATACTAAAAGAATAAGCCATATCTATTAAATAAGGTACAGTGACATGGAGTTTTGAAAATTTTTTTGTGATGTTTTTGTCTATAGCGCCCTCTGTGAACAAATTTTCTATTTTGTAGTGTTCCCGGGCTTCTCTTCTGAGTTATATAAATTGATTGACACCTTGATAACTAAAATCAATAAAGCAGTGCACGAGATAGAAGACCCTAAAAGTAACATCATTTATCATGTGTACAGCGCCATCTATTGAATGTTTTTCAAAAGTTTAATGCCATCATATTGTCATTTTAGTAAAATGAAAGAGAAAAACTTTATAAACACCAAAATCGGCTCAGTACTACAGGAGCTACAAGTCCTCAAATATTTCACTTGTCTGCAGTGCCCTCTATTGACAATTTTTTTAAACGAGTCTATATTTGTTTTGATCGTCTGAATAATCTGAATAAAATGACACCTCAATTCCAAAATCGGACCAGTAGTTTCAGAGTTAGTTATTTTGACCAGGTTTTTAACTCAGATACCCCTATGTGCGTCGTGTCTTCCGGATCTCAAATTTGTAAAGTCGGTAGATGGTAGCATTGTTTATTATATGAAAAAGGTTTGGCCTAGCGAAATATCAAAAGTATTCCACAAAGTCTAACAACCATTAAAATTGGTTCGCTTCCCAAGTAAAACTTATACGTAACTACTACTTAATAAAGTGTATAATCAACTTACGGGTCTTTATTGGCTTCGTTTTTTAGTTCTAACAAATATGGATGATAATATTCAGTGCCACCATTAAGCCCAGAATCTCGTATAAAATCTATAATAATAATAATAATAATTAATTTTGGATTAAAATAAAAAGATGGCAAAATATGATAAGTCCATTTTAATAAATTTTTCACAACACTGCATTTAAACTTTAATTTGATGGGAAGAACCATACAAAATCTGTCATATCATATTCGTTCATGTCTTTTATCTCGGAAACCAGAAGGCGTAAAGATATATGATTTTCTTAGCTCTTAGATCTCGATGAGAGTTGCCTATATAATGAATAAACCCTATTATGGAAAAAATAGCACATATCATACTTTGCTGTCTTTGCACAGATTTAAGTACCTTCTATACTAAGTACAGGATCACCATAAACATTATGAAACTCATTAAATTCCTAAAAATGAAGGAGAAAATATATATATTTTTTTTTAATTAATACTGAAAATTGTTCAATCAAAAGGAATAAACTGGTTAAATTGTCTAGTTTTGTTGGTAACTGTAAGTCTGATTTAAACACAATTACCTTTCTTCTATTTAATAAAATGTTATTCTGTTTATTCAATAGAAGAAAATCTTTTTTACAGATTTCAACAGTTACTGAGTATATACTGAGTTGTTTTTGAGTTCTTCTAAAAATTGTAAGAAAAAGATTCGGCAGTTCATAATAATACAGTCATTGGGGAGAATAAAATGAGGTTATCTGAAAAGTTTTCCGGGATTTTTGAAAATGATTTATTTTATAGATTTCGATGTGCTCTTTCCAAATTTCAACTTTGCCACCTCATATCTTTGCCGCTCGCGCTGTCATATTAGAAAAATGGCTTATAAGTGTTCATAAAAATATGTAGAACTTCAAAGCGCGACATCTCATAAACGCTAAGTTGGGCGGAAAAAGAGTTAATGAGGAAATTCATAGGGAATTGCATGTTCTATAAAATAAAATTTTATTCTACGGCACATCGTTTCGGAGAAATTTTGAAAAAATATTTCAAAAATCCCGGAAAACAATCCATGTAAAACCATATGACCGTTTTTTAATTGTAGTGACGATAAGATGAATAATCCAGTTATTGTAAGCTTCCTTGTATGTACTTTTTACTAACTTCAGCTCCAACTTTAACTATTAGAAGGCTTCAATAAATTTAAAAGGTATTCACGATGCAGTGGTTATTTATTATTTAGTGGTCCTGTGTAATTTTTTCGATAATGGAACTTTCGATTTAAAATTGGAGTTAAAGAACCGAAAGAAATACTAATAATCTTACTACTCATGACTACATTAGTTAAATGTATCATTTTATGCAGCATATATATTATCACCTACCTTCATCAGTTGGCGTACCACTATGATATCTTCGATTTTTGCACGTCTAAATATGAAATTTTCATTTGAAGTCATTTTGTGTCTAATTTCAAAATACCTTGTTACAGTAAAATGTATTGCAAATAAACTGACTTCAGCTGTTGACAATGAAAACATTAAACTTATTCTCTTACCAAGACATTATTTCATTAAACTCTTTTTATACCCTACATCCAGGGTATATTCACTTTGTTCTTATGTTTGCAACGCATTTAAGGAGGCGTGGCAGGAATAAATAATATGTTGTTGATCAACGTCATCTTTCAAGTCATTTTCGTCTGTCTGTCTGTAGAGGATTCGGGCAAATCAGCGAAATCGGTTAACGGGCACGCCTGCCGCCCATAAAAAAAGTGCATTAAGAGTGCAATATTGTCAGCATTATTTACGAGATGCTCATAAATACTCAAGACAATTAGAACAAGCTCTAAGTAAAAATTGGAGTCATCTAATTTCATACCAGGAATGGATACCTGTAAGAAAGCTTTGATATATTTTACATTTATGCAGAACATATGAAATATTACATTTTAAATGCTGGCTAAAGTAAACTTATTGAGTACTTGAATGCTCTTTTCAAAGGACGCTTTCGTTTACTCGAAATGTAGTATCTTATCTTTTTATAAGTAAACAAAATTTGCTCTTATCATAGAAGCATTCCATAGCTAAGCTATAGGGTTACCATCAATTTTCGCAACATACATTTCTGTGGCATTTTGACAAAATAACTTAAATCGAAATTGGCAACTTTTCAGGAGAGCTAAAAAACTGCTTCTTAGCAATGTGGGTGAATTTTGTTAATGAATCTCCTCTTTTAATGCACTTTTACTAACCCTAAACTGTCAGCTACAAAAAAACTGTTCTCGTATTTTTACCGCAGAAATAGTGGAAAGTTCAAATATTGCGTGAGTTATGGGACATTCTTATATCTGTCGAACTAAATATCATAAGGACATGACGATTGCACCGAAAGAAGCGTATTTAAATTTTATATTTATGACTTATATCCTGGAGAATTGTCTTATCTCAAATTAGGTTACTTTGTCAAAAGTCCATATATATGACATTGAACCTTTTTACATTTTTATACCAGAATTTTGAAAATGAATCTTAAGGAATCACACAATTCACTTGAATGATAAATTTTGTGAATATTTGAATAAATTTAAACATTTATAACTGAAACCAATGGCCAACTGCCTTATTAGCACAGCTGGTTAGAGAGTCACCATATAACTCAAGAGTTGTGAGTTCTATTCCCCTTAAATACTAATTTTTTTTCCCCCTTAAACGACATCCTGTCTGAGTCAAAGTTCCGCCGAACTTTGGTATTATAATATTGAATTACGAGTTTGTTTTATAAAACATTTTTTTATTCACTACAAAAATAAAAATGTACATATGAATATATCGCGCCCTAACCGCCAAAAAGACTTAACCGACACGATTTCAGATTTTCGGTTTTTGATAGAAATCGATGATTCGTCTACATGCGGCTCCCGTCGATTTTCATAACTGTAGAAAGTACCATTGCGGAGTTATAGCGAAAGCAATTTCGTCTTTTGTACTACTTTATATGGAAAGATAATTCAAAAAAGAAACTTCTACTGTGAAATTCGCTTTTTGTCGGTTATGTCTTTTTGGCGCTTAGGGCTCGATATATATTTTTAGATTTCTAGCTGCTTTGCTAATTCGTTAAGCTTATCCTCTTTCACACGATATATACGTCTGCCCTCTAGTACGGTATTATCTTGAGCTTCAAAGTTTTCATAAAATGTACGTGCTGGGTTCCATATAGCCACATAAAGACTAAGTCGTTTGCAACCAATTTCTTTTGTCTTACTTGCAATTTCCGCAAGTAGATGCGTGCCGGCTCCCGTCTTTCGATATTCGGGTTTGATATAAATATTATCTAAGAAATATGTCTTACCAACCCATGAAGAGTAAAAAATATAGCATATTGCATAGCCTATAGTTGTGCTAATTTCGAAAAAATATATGCAAAAAAGTATATACACATTTTTAATAAAATAAAATATTTTCTTTAACTAACACTTTTGTGTCACCCTCTTTTTGTGATTCCAATATGAAAATATGACATCGTTCAGTACCACCGTTAAGTCCTGTATCACGAATTAAATCTGAAAATTTTAAATTTTAAAATCTTTTCAAAAGCATATAGCTTATGTTACTTATTTACCTTCCACGGTTTGTTGAGGGCCATTCGGTGATTTCAAAAAATTCGCTAATTCCTGAATCATTTGATGTACCAATATCATATCATCGATATTTGCATGTCGAAATATGTAATTTTTCGTAGACATATCGGCTTCTGCTAAGTCCACAGCTAAGTTATTAATCAACCGCGTCACCGAGTGATAAATATGAACTAATCGTAAGAAATTCAACATTTTTACAAACTTTTTTATGTGTTCCATTTATAATTTACTATCTGTTTGAGTACATACTTATGTAGTTATAGTAACTTTTATCAATATAAATATATATCAATTTACAAGTATTAATGTAAAATTTGTATGTACTCGTAGATAACTGATATTTTAATTGAAGACTATAAACTTCCTATATAATAAACTGTAATATTAGACCAGCCAAATTAGATTTTAGTCTTGCACAAGTTCCAAAGTTTAAAAAACCTATTCCAATCGATATAGAATTTTGCCCTGTTCAACATATCAAAATGGGCTCTCCCATTTTTTTCGGGAAATTATGTAAATTGGGGCTTTCCCCGTGATGTACGAGGTTAACAATTTCGTTGTTTCCGATTTTAGTAAGATTTGATTATGTTATACCTATATATGTCCTCATCCCAGATATAAAATATATTTTTAAACTACACGGAGAAAAAAAATAGTACTTGCTACTTTATTTCTCATAAATTTTACTACAATTTCATGTCAGAATAGTGACAACTTCACACCGAAGTAAGATTCACCTTACTGTTTTAGTCAATTCAGAATGTAAGTATGTTTCCCAGTAATTTTTATGAAAAAATTGGCGTGATATTAACCTTACTGTAAAGTTCAAACAACAAAAAAAAAAAAAAAAATCAACTGACCGGCGCGGCGCACAAAGGGGTAATGTATGCGCTTTTACGCATTTAATTGAAAAAAAAAAAAAAAAAAAATAAGATTTTTGAAGTACAGGCTTATTTTGATACCGTTTTAAAGATAATTAAATTCTGCGTCACAAACAATAATTGACCTAACATTACTAGTTAAAAAGTTATATGCGGTTGAATATCAACTTTTTTTTGCTTTCGTTCGTGCGCTGTGAAAAATTGGAATTTTTTGCCTTTTTTAAAGTACATTTTTATTAAAAAAAAATTTTTTTGTGGAAAAAGTTTTAATGAAACATTCAACTTCAGGTAATTGTGGTTCTTACTACTTTATAGTTTTTTCGAGTTAATGTTTAAAAAATTTTGTTTTATATATATTAAATATGTGTTAAAAAATTAAGGTTTTTTATTACTCAAGTGGAGTTAAAGTGTTTTAGTCTGTGCAAGATTTTCATCTTATTGTAATTTTCGTTAACTATAGGCTGTCCATAATAAGTGTTAAAAATTTGGTTGTGCCATGTTTTGCTCTTTCGGAATTATTAAACTTTTTGTAAGAGAACTCCAGTCGCTATAATCATAAGAAGCAAGTGCAGCCACCAACAATGCAATGATTTTTTTCCTTTTGTTTTGTTTGTCTGATTGAATTTTGATAAAATGGAAAATGGAAAAAACTGATTTTTTGTCACTTTGGTGGCCTTTACTGCTCAAAATATCAACTTATGGATATCGCGCCCCAGATAAAAAAAACGTAAAATTTCATTGCCCGTAATTTCTTCTGTCCGACATACAGGAAACGAGATAAATTGATTCAAACATATTTCAAGATGGCGGCTAATGCGTAAGGGAGGGGAGGTCACCTTTTTGACATTAAGCTTTCTTAGTGGTCCTTAAAACATTAAGCAAAAAAAATTGCAGTGCGCAACTATTTCTAGGTCTTTATACATTTTTTGACAACTTTACTGTTCTATATATTTTTATGATATTTACCGTACTCGAGTGACACTCATTTTTGTGCGTAAAAAAAATTAAATTAATTTGGCTAGAATTATAAATTCAAAATGGTCATAAATTTTTTTTCTGAAAGTATAAATTACTTTACATAAAGTCAAATATAGGAAATTTGTAGTAAAAATTCCTTTATTATTTAACTACATTTTATTTGTACATATGACGTTAGGGACCCATCAAATAGTTCTTACGTAAGGTAAATTATATTTGAAATTTAGTGTTGATTACTTTATTTTTTTGACTAGCCGAGTGGAGTAAAAATTATGATGCTTATTTTTCTCCGTGTAGCATTTTCCGGTGTGCCTTGCTCCACCTTTTCTTGTGATTAATATTAAGGAGACATTTAAATTTATTAATTTTCTAATTGTTCAGCAACCTCTTTTATTGTATTTTCCTCCATACGAAAATGATGACTGCCCACTAGTTTTGCGCCAAGATTTTTATAAAATTCTGTTGCAGGATTCGAGGCGGCAACATGAAAATCTAAACGTTTATAGCCCATTTCTTTTACGATGGCGGCAATTTCACATAGGACATGTTTGCCAGCACCAATATTCCGATATTCAGATTTAACATATAAGTTCTCTAAAAAGTATGTTTTACCAATAGATGATGACCAATATATAATGCATACGGCAAAGCCTATTGGCGTGCTGAAATTTGAAAAGATAAAGTAATTAGACCTCATAGTAGTAGTGGAACTAAAATAACTTAAACTGGCAAATGGTGTCGGATGTGCTGAACTATTCAAACATACTTGGCCTTATCGTAAATCTGAAGGGAGTTCCATTCTCTCCCTCCCGGGGAAGGAGCACTGGAAGTAGTGAATATTTCTTGAATGGAAACTCCCCTTCCTGCAGGGATACTTTTTTTATTTTAATATCGTTGACATTTTCAGAAATAACCAGTTTGCAACGCTGTGTTTTTCCAAGAGCGTTGACATTTTACACAAAAACAACATCTGGCAACGCTGAGTCTTTCCCATATCTCTGACATTTTGCGCAAACAACCTGTCCGAACGCTGATTTTTTCCAATTTCGTAGACATTTTGCACAAAAAAAAAAACATGTGGCAACGCTTTTTTCCATAAATCGTTGACAGTTTTTTTCATTTTCCACTGGATTTTGACAGCTGACTTAAAAAAAAGATGAACAAGAAACAGCAATTACAAAAGAAGAAAAAGAAGCAAGCAATTGCAGCAATGAAATTGAAGTTAATGCTTTGCTTTTTAAAGTAAAAAATGTCTTTAATCATTTTTGTGGATTTGGAAAATCAAAAGTTTGCACCAAAAAGTTTCCAAAAAAAATTTGAGTGAAAAGTAGTTTTAGCAGAACCAGTATAAGTTGGAAACGCTTGGATGAATATTAAAAACATTAGTGTCATATGAAAGCTATTTCAATAAGCTTTAAAATTGTTGTACTAAAGTTTTTAATTTGTCGAACGTTATTTATAATTATTCATTTATACATTAGTACTCCCCAGCAAAAAGTTGAGGAGCAAATTTAACAAATAAAAGTGAAAAAACTCGCTCCCAACTTATTGCCGATTACATAATTTTTCCAGTGAATTTTCCCTTTCCACGAAATTTTTTTGCGATTGAAAACCAGGGAGTTAGCGAATAAATTCTCGAGAATATTTATTTACGATAAGGCCCACTATTGGTATACCTCTTTATTTAAAAGATATTTTTAATGCAAAATCAAAAATGCCTCTTGATGGAAAACTCACATCAAAAACTCACTCTTTGTAGTTTTCGAAGTATTGTATAAGCTGTGTTTTTCTTGATAAATATGATTTTTAACTTACGGGGCCTGATTGTCTTCGTTTTTAAGCTCTAATAAATATGGATGAAAATATTCCGTACCACCATTGAGTCCAGCATCTCGTGTAAAATCTATAATAAAAGTAATAATTATTTTCAGACAAAAATACATACCCTAAAAAGCATATTTTTTATATACACATACCGTCTATACTAACTTCTGGATCTCCGTATATTTCATAAATTTCAGCATATTCCTATAAATAAAAGCAAAATTTTTTATTTCAAACAAATTTCGAAAATTGTTTAATAATATAAAATTTTATGATTTGAGAAACATATCCGACCTGATTCAGTTCTGAATATTTCCTGCAGACACTTTTGTAATTATGTACCACAATTTTCGTCTAAATACTAATTGATATACGAGTATATGAGATCGATACTGTACTATAGATTCAAAAAGTTTTGGTGTTTAGAATCAAATAAGTTACGTAGTATTGTATCTGATGAACACGATATTTCTTTACGGCAATTGACAAGAATGCGGATTATATAATATATACCTTAATCAACTGGCGCACTATTTGGATGTCTTCGACTTTTGCACGTCTAAATATGAAATCTGCTTTTGGAGTCATTTTGTGTCTTAAAAATCGAATTAAAGTGTTACGGTAGAATGTTTTATTGTAAATAAACTGACGTTACCTGTTGACAATGGAAACATTCCGCTTATTCTCTTAAAAGGCAATATTTTATTTAGATACTTATTAATCTTTTATTTTGTATTTGTGATTATCAACGAAAAATTGTTCTTATCTTAAAGCAGTAGAGTTGCCAAATAACAATGTAATAGAATTTAAGGAGAAACATGTAAACTGCAGATTTTACTTAGCTAATAAAAATCCATACAAAAAGTTAAGCAATTAAAATTTTAAAATAAAAATTTTTTCCATATACGAGTATGAACATGTCTATAGTAACATTTTTCGGTTTCGAAAATGGATTCGGTTCCATCAAATGTTCTCTGAAATGGATCAACTTCTATGTACATGGTGCTAATATACATTAAAATGAAACTATTGGTGCTCGTGGATCGAAATTCTGAGCAACTTTAATTTTTTTGCAAGCAAATCTGAACCAGTCTAGTGCTCATATGCATGCAATTTATTATTTCTCTAAAATTAACACAACTTAATATTTTCTATATGCTCTGCTAATTCTGTTATTTTATTTTCCTCTAAACGAAAATGCAGTCTGCCTTGTAATTCGGTTATATCAATGGCACCAAGATTTGTATAAAATTCTTTTGCAGAATTCCAGGTAGCTACATGGAATCCCAATTGTTTAAAGTCCATTTCTTTTACTATCGCAGCAATTTCACAAAGTATATGTGTGCCAGCACCAATATTACGATATTCAGGTTTGACATAGAAGTTCTCCAAAAAATATTTTTTTCCAATCCATGATGACCAAAAGATATAGCATACGGCATAGCCTATTGGTATACTGAAAAGAAAAGAGAAATATCCATTAATGAAATGAATTCTGTGAATGTTTTGTATTTTAAATGTTTCGAAGTAATTATTCTTTGATTTGGATAAATTTGTGTATAACTTTAAAAACTGAAAAATTTAATTGCTTCGGGAAAGTAAATTCATTTGAAGATAATTTTATTAATTTGTATTTAAACAGAGGATTTGGTGATTATAACTTTCACTATTTATATGAGTTTGCAGAGTTAAGCAGAGCTAAGTAATTGATTTCATTTTTGATTTGTTCACACTTGTATTTTGTTAGTGTAAATAATTATGCATTATTTTATTAGGTATTATTATTTTGGAGGTAGCCGAACTTACTTATTTGTTGAATTACACAGTCCTGCGTTTTTGAAAAAGTTTGAAAAGTATGAAATGAGAGTAGGTGATTTTTATAGATTTTTGATTGCTGAATCCGCATATGACCTCCGATTTGCTCCATCACATCTGCGATCCGAGTTATCCTTGATTTAAAGTGCAGAAAACTCTATTTTCAAACATACGGCGTACATCCTGAAAGAAGTCTAGTTGTCTTTTCACAGCGTCGTTGAATAGCCCTGAGCTTCTTCTTTAAAGCGTGCTTTTAGCTTTTTCAATTGAATCATTAGATTCCGAGATATCATCGATTGAAGTTAAGGTATCACTAATCCCTGTAAAGGACTATAAGTATTTAATTTGTATACCTTTACTTCAATGGATGATACCTCAGAAACTAATGATTCAATTGAAAAAGTTAAAAGTACGCTTTAAAGAGGAAGCTCAAAAGTGAACTAGACTTCTTTCAAGATGTGCGCCATATGTTTGAATATAGAGTTTTCTGCACTTTAAATCAAGGATATCTCGGATCTCACCTACTCCAATCTCACACTTTTTTTCATCGCAGGACTGTGTTATGCATTTTTCTCAAGTGTAAATATTTATTTTGTAACTATATAAATTGAAATTAGACAGACGCCAGGACTTTATAGAAGTGAAAACATGAGTTAACTAATAGTACCTATTTACTTTCGACTTATTTGAACTACCAAATAATTCAAACTATTAGAACTATTTCAATAATTAAAATTAATCAAACTATTCGTTACTTAATCGTTTTATTTAATTGAACTGCTTAATATATTGTATTTAGACTTTTCAAATTATTCGAGCTATTCAAAGTATTTTTTGAACTATTCGAAGTTGTGAATTTTTAATAATTTTGTTAATTTCCTTAAGCTGCTAGTGAAAAACTTATTGCACTCTTTTTGGTACTTTTCGAATTTATCGAACTGTTCCAATATGTAGTTTAAGGTATCTGAATAACAATATTTGTACTAATTTTTCGAGCCTTTTAAATTATTCAAACTATTTGAATATTTCAAATATCGAGCCCTAACGTAAACAGTAGCGTATACGTATTAGGAATTTCAGTCCCGGGATCCCAGGAATGCAGCCTTTTTGCAATGCCAAAATTCCCGGGATTAGTCCTACCAATCCCGGGATTTCTTCTGTAAGTTTATTTGCTTTAAATAACAGAAAAATCGCATTAACTACAGATAAAACGTATTCTCTCTAGATCTGAAACTGAAACTTCTTGCAATATTGAGGATAATAGCCATACAGTTAAAGTTAACACAGCAAAAAACTTGAAAGAAAAATTTAATCTAGTTTTGAATAACACTTCAAAAAATTTGTATTTAGAAAGTCTTATAATTTATCCAACGTTTTAATGAAAGAAATTGATATATTTTGAAATGGTGGTGATAGGGATTATTTCCTCCAGAAAACTTTCGATTATCTTTCTTCAATTCAACCAACAAGTGTTGAATCAGAAAGATGCTTTTCGTGTGCAGGTTATATGTCTGTGGACTTTTGACAAAACAACCTTTCTCGAAATTGGAACTTTTCAGGAGAGCCTAAAAACTGATTAACTACTAATGTGGGTCAATTTCGTTGATGCAGCGTTGAATCTCCTTTTTTTATACTTTTTTACTGATATTAAAGTATTAGCTGTCAAATTATTTTTTTCTCTTGGTTCATAATACTTCACCGCACGAATGGCGCTAAGTTCAAATCTTGCGTGAACTATGAGACACCCTTATATCTCTGGAACAAGAAATTATAGAAAAATGTCGATTATACTAATAGAAGCGTATTTAAATATTATATTTAGGATTAAAATCCTGGAGAATTGTTTTATCTCGACTTAGACTGTTTTGTCAAAAGTCCACAGATATGTAATAAATTTAGATCTAAATTGGATGATAAAACAATAAATGCTTTAATTTTCCTAAAATCATATTTTAATAATAATAAAACTGATTAAAAGAAAAGTTAATTCTTTCAAGTCCAACACTTGTTAAAACTTTGATTTCACTATTTTATATAATAAAATATGTATGATATTTTATATGTCTGTGGACTTTTGACAAAACAACCTAACTCGAAATAAGACAATTTTCCAGGATTTTAATGATAAACATAAAACTTAAGTACGCTTCTTTTGGTGAAATCGACATATCTCTATGACTTTTAGCTGCAGAGGTATAGAATTGAAAATCAATACATCTCGATGTTTTATTTCGAATTGCATTGGACAAAACATCTTATCTCAAATAGGTTGAAAAATTCAAGCATATGCAACAACAAAAAACTTTTACAAATGCTTATCACAAAATAGCTTAAATCGATATAAGAAAATGGTTTACAAGTTAAATGTGAAAAAAAAATTTGACAAAAGCACTTCTTCAAAATAAGTTACTTTTTCTATGGAAAGAAGCAGAATTTTTTAAACAAAAAATATTTGACAAAAACATCTTATTACAATTTTATTAAATAGTATTGACCTTAGAGCAAAAAAAGTTAATGGAAAACATTTGTGTAGGAGTTACAAAAAGAATTGAGAAGCATTAAAGTAGTTTTTTTGCTCTCCTGAAAAGTTAGCAAAATCGAGTTAAGTTGTTTTGTCAAAAGTCCACAGATATGTATTTAACTAAGCATATAATGCTGTAAGGGTACCTTTATGTTTGTTTTTGAAGTAAATAAGTATTTATGAATTTTTGTTATTTAAGGGGACATTCGCTTTTGTAATTGAAACAAAAACCACTTTTAAAAAATTTTATTATGAAAAAACTATTATATTTATTGACAAAATTTCTTTTGGACATTGTTATTATTGTCTAAAAAATATGAAAAAATTTTTTTTTTTTATTTTTAATTTCCCTTGGCTGCTGTAAAGGGCGTCATCCAAAAGTTACTTTTTAAACGGTAGGACATATTGTAGACCTCCTGTAACAGATTTTTGAAAAATTCAAAATGGATTTTATTCTTGAGACCCAAAACTATACAATAAGCCTCTAAAATTCATACTTTTTTATATTTTGAATATATATGAAAAATGCGCAAAAATTGAGAGACTTACCATCAAAAAATGTCCCGTAAAAATAGGGGGGGGGGTATTTTTTAAAACTTTCAAAGGCTTATTGTTTAATATTTTTTATGAGTAGGTTCGGAGAAAAATGTCCTACCAGTTTGAAAAGTAACTTTTGGATGACGCCCTCTACAGCAGCCAAGGGAAACTAAAAATAAAAAAAAGAAAATTTTTCATATTTTTTAGACAATATTAACAATGTCCAAAAGAAATTTTGTCAATAAATATAATAGTTTTTTCATAATAAAATTTTTGAAAAGTGTTTTTTTGTCTTCAATTACAAAAGCGAATGTCCCCTTAAAAAAGGCGTAAATTGCTTAATAAAATTGTACCTGTTTTAAGAAATTGTTCTTTAATATTTTTGACACTTTTTAAATAAAATATCTTTGTAGGGGTGTAGTAGGGGTATGTAAGACAAATATTAGGAATATTTAAAACTAAATTCTGCTTTATTTAGAAAGAAAAATAATTCATACAAATCCCGAAAAATCCCGGGATCCAAATTTCTGATCCCGAAAATTCCGGGATCGCAAAAAGTCCAAAAATTGGAATCCCTAATACGTATGCGATATATTTTGTAAATTTTTTTTTGATATAAATATGTTCTAAAATGTCATTCACATCTACATATATGCCAAATATTAAAACTGAGCTATGTATATTTACAAAGATATCGCACTTTCAATTATATCGTAAGAGCCACATATATTTTTTTTATGACCGCAAAAATAACGTCAGCACCCCTCAAAAATCAGAGAAGGAGGCGTGGCAGGTATGGAAAAGTATATATGTATATTCTTCATCAGAGTCACCTCTTTAGTCGGTATAGCCATGTCCGTCTGTCTGGATGGATGTAACTGTGTCCGTGGAAATATTTTTCACTGGACAACTAAGATAATTCGACAAAACCTTTATTTCAATAGATGATAACTGCAAAAGTAATAATCCAAAAGAGAGAAAGGAGAACTATTGTAGAACTGTGCTATTTTCAACTATTCGAAGTTTTCCAAATAAACAAAGTATTCGAATAATCCCAAGTGTTTTAATTATTGGAAATGTTGTAAGTAATAAAGCGGCTGGATATATGTCTTAGGACTACTAGAATTAGTCGATACATTAAAATTATTTGAACTTTTTAAGCTGTTCGAACTATACAAACTATTCGAACTATCATTAAGTTTGTATATTAAACTTACGGGCTTTCACTATCTTCGGTCTTAAGTTCTAACAAATAAGGATGAAAATACTCCGCACCACCATTTAGACCGGAATCTCGTATTAAATCTGAAAGAAAAAAAAAAAAAAATCATTTTCTATTAAGACATATGATTAAAAATAAATAAACCATCTACTTACCCTCTATATTTTGCTTTGGACCATCAGGAGCATCATGATATTCAGCTAATTCCTGAACGGGAAAAATTATTATACAGATATAAGTATACATTGTACACATATATAAGTAATACATAATTTCATAGAATCTTGCAAAGAATATACCATTTCCACATACCTGTATCATTTGGCGCACCACTTTGATGTCTTCGATTTTTGCACGTCGAAATATAAAATTTTCTTTTGTGATCATTTTTAATCAAAATTACTTATCATCTAAGGTGTAATGTTATAAGAACTCAGTTACTGACTTCACCTATTGACGATAAGCAACTGAAAAAACTCTTTTATTCTTATGACTTAACGTACACTGTTAAAATTTCAAACTTTATCAATTTTTTATTGTTCTAACCTTTATAGTTATACTATGCTTGTGTATTATATAGTAGGGTTGCCATACATGTATTTTAAATAATAAAAACAAAAAATAACTAGTAAGGGTGTAACCTTTGGCCTGGCCAAACATTAAATACCCTACACTGCAGTATTTTGACTGGAGGTGCGAGTTCACCCGGTTTTTGCTCAGAGCGTGCATTTATAGTTCTTAGTGTCTGAGTGAAATTCGGTTGCATTATCTCAAAAAATGTTTTAATTATAGCGTTTTGAAGCTTTTGCTTATAAGGTAGGTGCCACGCCCTCTTGTCCGAGTTCGTCTAGTTTTAGCTCAGAGCGTGCATTTATAGTCTTTAATATTTGAGTGAAATTTACTTAGTTGGACTATCTCAAAAAACTCTTTCATTATAACGTTTTGAAGCTTTTGCTTGTGCGGGAGGTGCCATGCCCTTTTGTCCGATTTCACCCTGTTTTTGTTGAGAGCTTGCATTTATAGGTGCTAGTGTCTGAATGAAATTTAGTTGGACTATCCCGAAAAACTCTTTCAGTATAGCGTTTTGAAGCTTTTGCTTATATGGGAGGTGCCACGTCCTCTTGTCCGATTTCTCCCAGTTTTTGCTCAGAGCTTGCGCTTAAAATTCGTAGTATTTAAGTGTATTTTGGTTGAATTGTCGTGAAAAATACTCCTAAAGTTGCATTTTGAATATATTTTTTGTATGGGCGGTAGGCGTGTCCGTTGACCGATTGCGCTCATTTTCAATCCCACGAGCTAGCTTTTGCGACAAAGTCAACGTACTTAATTTCATTGAATTATCATAGTTAGTTTTCTCGTAAAAAATATTTCCACGCACAGCCAGCCAGACAGACGGCTATATCGACTCAGGAGGTGACGCTGATCAAGAATATATATCCTTTTCTATACCTGCCACGCCTCCTTCGTTGGGTTACAAACGGAAGGACAAAGTGAATATACCCTGGGTGTAGGGTATAAAAAGGACAATATTTGACAACATGAAGTTGGCCATATAAAATATATGATGAAAAGGTAACACATTTTGTACCACTTTGACACAATTTTCGTACATATATTATTTTCTTACTTTCGAAATGGTAGGTAAGTTTTTCATATTACCTAAATAAAATAGAAAATATGTATATGGGCATATCCGAAAATAATCTACTTTTATATGACCCAGGTTTTAAAAAAATGTTTGTTTTTCTTGTTCAATAACCAAATTTAGTGAAATATATTCCTAGAAGTATAAAATGAAATTCCCAATAGGTGAATAAAAAAATTTCGACCCGAGATGGTGTCAGGAGGTCCTTTTATCTAAAAATGTTGGGAAAATCGAGATTTCCGATAATATACGGGAGAGTACATGTTTCAGAAGTAGTAGATATGTTACGAGGCACCTTTACAAATATTCTGGAGTAAAATACAGAAAAATCGTGTGTGGGTCGTGACGACAAAATGGGATAAAAAGTTTAAATCGCTCATTATCGCCACATAACAGACCCTAAAATTCTGAAAAAATTCAAGCAAGTTCCTTAATAAAAAATAAATTGATTTTGTTTACAATGTTTTTTTAATTTAAGCGTCCCATGCCGAGTAAAAAACAAAAAACGCAAAGTTTTGGGTAAAAAATGCGATTGTTGGCTATATGCGATCGAGTAGCGATACATGAGACAAGATAGCGAGATATCTAACAAATATTCTGGAGTAAAATTCAGAAAAATCGTGTGTGGGTCATGGTGACAGAATGGGCTAAAATGTCCCAAGGCCCCAAAATTCTGAAAAAATTCAAGCAAATTCCTTGACAAAAACTAAATCGACTTTGTTTATGATGTTTTTTGATATAAGCCCCCGCATGCCATGCAGTTTTAGGAATAAAAAAATAATTTTGGGAAGTTCGGGGGAAACAAAATTTATGAGAAAAACTTTGGGGACAAATTTTAACGCTAGGGAAAATTGGAGGAGAAAAAAACATACCTAATTAGTCAGACAACGTTGAAGAATTTCGATCATTTGCAGAAATTCAGTATTTTACAGTTAACTCCTTAACTCTCACATTCTTTCCATATGGGTATTTCCAGAGAAATGTTTACCGTGAGCCAAAAAATTAAATCATCATATCTCTGAAACATGGGTGAGAATTGGTACATATATTAAAAGCACCAAGACAAATAATGTGTACTAGGCACCACGCCCCCATGAAAATCACTTCATCATATCTTCGAAAATATTTAACGAACATGAATGAGATTTGATAAGTATGTACAGAGCGCAGGGATAAATAATGTTCACTAGGAAAATGGGCGATGCCACCCCCGTAAAAAAATCATCATTAACGAGATATTTGTACCAATATTTTCAATATATCATATCAATCATATCAATTATAAAATTTTACTCATCAGCTGTATAAAATTTGCTCAGCAATGTATACAATTTTCTCAGCCATGTATTAAGTTTTAAACAGTTCGTTATCACTCGACCTCCTCTCTTTTAGAAGGTATGAAAAGTATCCTTCTTCTTACTAGAAACATCAAGAATTTAATGTTTATGACTACAGGCAACTTCATGATATTGAACAATATGACTTATAAATTCTGAGGCACCAGTGTCTGAACTGAAACTGTAGAGACCCACCAAGTTCAATCTGATTCAATTTTGCTACAACAGCTCAAGTGTTAACTTTGATGCTTTTCTTATCAGCGAATAACAACATTTTTTATTTATATAAATTATTTTTGTTTTTAATTTCAATAGTTTTTTTCTTTAATTTTTATTTCTTTCAAGTAGCCACTAGTAGGCATCATTATCGCTACAGTTACACAGAGGCCCATACAAAGTTATTGCTTGTATATCCCCGCATAAAGTGCGGTTTTATGCATGTCAACCACAGGCAGCCAACCCAACCCAACCAACATTCGCTGATAACACAATTTAACGGACAGACGACGACGACGACAATTCGACCGCTAGGCATTCGCTTTGTTTTTGAGTTGTTACTCTGTTACTGATAAGGAGTTATGTCGCTGTTTGTCACAAATAAACCAACAGAAATTAAGTCGACCGCCTTTAACATAAAAACAAATGACCAGCATCATCATTGTAACAACATCATCATCATCATCGTCATCATCATCATCACTTGCAGCATTTACAAATACAACTCATTAAATCACTGTGTAGATCGGCTACTTAAAAATTTTCCTATCTTACTGTAGCTGTAACTCCCTACATTTTATAGATATCTCCTATTGAAATTTTATCTTCTTAAAAACATTCGTTTTTATGTTCTTTTTAATCTATTCCTTTTGTGTTATTATCTTTCGCCACTACTGTGCCTCCTTCAATGTTTATATTCAATGTTCAATGTTGTCATGGTTGAGGAACCGTTGTAAGCCCATGTAGTTTAAGAAGATTTCTATACTCTTGAGTCTTTTGGAGGTTCTTATCAGTAGTGCATATATGTTGATGCATTGATTTAATAACTTCACTTGTAGTATCTCCAGTAGATAAATATATGATTATCATGACTCTATCATCGATTGCTTTCTTCTTCTTAAAAAAAGTTTAGTTTTCCTTTGCTGGAATATTATTCATAGGACATGTTTGAGTCAATGTCTACTTTTATCTTTTTTTGAAATAAACTGCATTGTTCAGAATATCATGACGCAAAGCTTGTTTTCGGGTTTCTCTAAAGCAATTACTAATACAAATTAATTTGACCAATTTGATTGAAATCATGGAGTAATTCAGATAAATTCGGTTATCTTTCCGACATCCCTTTTTTTTTGTATTCGTTGTTGTTATTCTTGTGGAAGTCATTGACGTCAGCCTAAGCATAATCTGGCTTCAGGAAACGAGTCACTACAGTACGATTTCTTAGTCAGTAGTCATCTCTGTTGGATGATTCGAACAATTATTAAAATATGATACATCAAAAGTTGCCTCTGACGTAGTAAGCATTTACATATATCGAAATAATTCGAAGTTTTTTCACTCCAAGTTAAACCTTTTCCAAATCAAACTAATCCTTTATTCAAATTAACGCTTTTGCAAATCAAATGAACTTTTTTCCAAATCAATTTAACCTTTATACAAACCAAATCAAACGAATGGAATCAATCTCCCATACGTATATCAAAAAACCTTTTGTATAGTGCTTAGTAGTTCAAATAAATGTGACTACCTAAACATTAAAAGTAGCGGACAAATTTCATTAATGTGCGCTAATTAGTTTCGGAGTAATAACGAAATGGGTTTTTGTGAGGCGTGCCGCCACCCACTTGTCCAATGAACATTATTTGCCCCGATGTTTTTTACATTTATACCAAATATACGTTTCAGGGGTATGAGTTGAAAAAATATCGGCAATGAAAAATTTCAGAGATATGTTGAATTTCGTTTTTGGAAGTAGTGGCACCGCCTACTTTTGTAGCCTTTGACATGCATGTATTCTCCTGTAACTCTTACTAAGTAGGAGCATAGGGCCAAAATGAAAAGTCTCAATTTTTCAAGATATTTTGCGATAACTTTTATCTCTTGCTACGACTTTCCCAATTATTGGATTTTCTTATCCAGCAACTTTTTTCTAGTTGGTTTTCGGTCTACCATGTCCTCTACTGTCTTCTTGTGAATTTCACTCAAGGGCCTGTCGGCAGACTGCGCTGAGTGGTTTCCGGAGAGTATGACCAATCCGTAACTTGATCTCGTTTGCTATGGGCCTTTGGTTGCATTTTTGGTGTAGTTCAGCGTTTGAAATAGTGCGAGGCTACCAAATCTTTAGTATGCGTGCTAAGCGCTTGTTGACGAATACTTGCAGCTTGCTCATTACACAGTGCAACGCATAATTAGGGACAAGACTTGGCTATACTAGGACCATAGCTGAATAAAACGCCTGATGGGTTTTGCAAGGATACTTGCAAAAAACTTTCTTTAGCAAAGTTGTACTAGACTGCACTGAGAAAACAGTATGATTATGTACATCAAAATTTGGTAATAATTAACAAATAATATATTTGATATCGAATATTTGATAATATTTATTGCTTATTTAAGCAATTTTTTTGGTTCAATCGTATATTTGTTAATAATTACCAAATATTTTTTTGAGTCTAAAGACCTTTATTATTTTTTGACTTTTTGCTTAAAATTAATGTTGATAGAGTTAGCCCAATGTATAAGACGTTTGACTGATAACCTGAAGCAGTAGGTTCAAATCCCAGACAAGAAAGTTTTTTTGTAATAATTTTATTTTTTAGATTGCATTCGAATCCCAGACAAGGTTTTTTTTTAAGTTATAGCAAATATTTGACATTCCATCAAACAGATATCATTTTTGATCCAATCAACAATATTTCAAGGTCCAATTAAAGACATATTACTATATACCGTAATTTGTTAATTACACAGGTTTACAAAAAAAAAAAAAATGTCATGGCGTTTTGACCAGACTATGTGTTTCCTAGGGACTTTAACGTCCTGAATCCGAATCTCGGGTCCGTTTTTTACCAGAACGTCTGAGAAAAAAGATTTTAAGGCCATATGGAGGTCAAAATGGGGTTCATATGTCGCTTAGTGATAAATTCGCTAAAACTCTGAAACTAATTTTAAATTATTGAGCTCTTAGACCTTAAAAACGATATGTGAGCAAAAAGAGTATTTTGGACCTAGTTTCGGAGATATAGCCATCGGAAGATCAGAAAATATATCTTCTATGAAAACCGCTATAAGTTGGGAACCCCTGAATGGATTTGAAAAATATATGTGTCATATGAAAGGTATTTTGTTGTTGTTTTTATCGTTGTTGTTATTTTTGTTTTTATATAGTTATATTTGGTAAAGGTCACTTTTAATATTTATAAGGTTAAAAAAACGAATTTTTTAAAAAGGCTAATTTAAGCGACCGAAAAAATTAATAAAAAACCGTTTAAAAAACTTTTTTTGAGTTTAAAAAATAATTTTCTATTTATTTGCCGACGTTTCGCAGTTGTTTTGACTGCTTCATCAGGGCGTCTTTCTTAAAACTAACATTAAATTTTCATAATCAGTATGTTGACACCAATATGCAAATGTTTTTTTAACAAATACTAATAAAACATTGAACACAAAAGACAAAATACAATAACAATTTTGTAAATATTGCAACATTGAAAAAATAGGAAAAAGAAAACCAAACTATGTTAACAAAATGTTATAAATAGAGCTTATGTTGTCTACATCTTCTTTCTTGTTCATCGTTTTCTTTATGTTTTTCTGTATGTGCAGACTCTCTAGCGTAATTCTAATGTTGTGATTGTGACAGCCTTAGCCTTTTTGAAAAATTCGTTTTTTTAACCTGATTTTTGTTTTTGTTGTTACTGGTGTTGTTGATTTATTTGTTGTGTAATTGAAAAATTTCACAAAATTTCAAAAAAATTCATATTTCGAAAACTATGAATCCAACTGAAAATGTTTTCAGAACATTTTTATAGGCTGTCAAAATACCTTTCATATGACACCAATATTTTACAAATCCATCCAGGGATCCGGATCTTCTGATGGCTATATCTCCGAAACTAGGTCCGAGATACTCTTTTCGATCACATATTCTTTTTAAGGACTAAGAATTCAATGATAAAAAATTAGTTTCAGAATTCTAGCGAATTTATCACTAAACGACACTATGGCCTCCATATGACCTTGAAAAAAATTTTTCAGACGTTCTGGAAAAAAACGGAGCCGGGATTCGGGTTCAGGACATCAAAGTCCCTAGGAATGACATTTTTTTTTTTTGTAAACCTGTGTTATTAATAAATATTTTCAAGAACGTTTAATCAAATAAATAAATTTCTGTGAGGGAAACATACTCTTTTCTCAGTGTGTAAAATGCATGCTTTTTCTTAACACTCAAGATGGGATTCGGTCGTTAAATGAATATTTTCGGCTTTTAAACGCCCGCTGTCATCAAAACGCTTTTTTTTTACTCAAAAGCGAGGCATCGTCCACAAAAAGTGCATAAAGCATAAAATGCTTAGAATTGTCCAAGAAATACTTGCCAATTTTTTTCAAAATAAAATTTCAAAAATGAAAAAATTCTGAAATGTCTCAAAAAATTCTGAAAAAATTCACATTAAGCATTTTATGCCTTCTACACTTTTTTCGTACGATGCCTCCCTTTTGATTAAAAAAGCTACTGGAGCAATAGATCGAAAACTGAACAGCCTTCAACAAAAACTTTAAAGGTCGATAAAAACCTAACTTTGCAAAGCTCATCAGGGGTTTTACTCAGCTATTGTAGGGTTATCGTCTTAGTAAAGCCAAGTTTTGTTCCTGTCACATTATTTAAAAATAGTTTCACTGTGAAACCATCCACGTTTTGGGCCCATATAACAAAACCTATTTTACATTCGAATCAAAAATACATACTTTCGTTGTGGTAGAGATAACGGAAGATGACCATATTTTGTTTAGTTGAACAAACGCACCTTTCGGTTTTGATATCCTTGAGTTGATATTTTCTTTTGCTTCACCATCCATGGAGCTGTCGACGTTTTCAATATCATCACTGCCAGCTTTAAACGTGATGTCATTTCTGTTTGCGTTCAGCTTTATGCTTTTAGTCTTGGATGCGTTGACTTTTAATCCGGGCTTTTGCGATTTAAAGACAAAGTCTGTAATCTTATTTTGCATATCGGAGTGTTTCGACGGTAGAAGGCAAATATCGTCAGCGTAGTCGAGATCTTCTAGATGTTCAGTAAAGTTTCATGGGATCCTCTTTTGGCCTTATTAAGCGCTTTATGAAGGATATCATCAAAAACGATTAGAAAGAGATATTGTGATAGCAAACAGCGCTATCAGACGCCTGGTGGTATAAGTCCCGAATACCAAATATTAGATGGTAAACTTAACAAAATAATGTCCGGCAATCTTGTCAAATGTGAAATAGGTCCTTCTACATGACGATATCGAAGACAATATCCTATATGCGCACAAAACAGATAATGAAAGTGGTAATAGATAGGCCACACACTGCGAAAACCATCCAAGGAAATATTTCGGCAAGCATTGGAGTGGAACCCACAAGTTAACAGAAAACGCTTTCCGAAGATATTTTGCAAATGATTGCTGCAGCAAGAAATACGTGAATCAGTGTAATGTTGGGAGCAAAATGACGGATAGAGAAGTTTTGTGATGACTCTGAGAAAGGATAAAGGGCATAAGAAGAATCAACTGAGGAATCCAAAAAATGGTGTATAATTTCGTTTGCTTTATTTGTTGCTGTTATTTTGCCCTAGTAAGTTATTATCTGAGCTTCGACCATACCGTAAGTAACACTAGTCCACTTTTTCTGATTCATTGAATTTCTTATCACCGCCGTGTGCAACCCATTTAAATGTTTCATATGTTCGCTTATCCAAAAGTTTATTTACCTTTGTTGTATTTTACTTGCAATATCTTTTTTTTTTATTTTTTATCACAAAATGTGACGTCACCATGACGTTCACTACTGACAACGTGATATCAGTAAGACGAAAAAGAAGAAGAAAAAAAAAATGCTATTTTGCCCCAGACTGGAATACACGGAGGCGTGTTGACTGAATAATAATGAATTTGATTAGAGAGCTCCAGTTTATCGCATTTTTTGTTATCGTATATTTTTGTTTATATATTTTGTTGTTGTACTGGCGCTAGCTACTATACCTACCAGACATTATGGCGCTAAAAATGTGTTAAAAAATCCGTACATTGTACAAATATATATATAACTTGTAAGTATTTTTTTATCAATATTCAAGGTTGTTTCGTGTTGTTGGTAGTTTGTGATAATGCACTGCAATGTAAATAAATAAGGATGATATGAATTTTTTGCCATTTTGTTAATTTTTTTAAACAATTTTGAAAAAAGGCATCATTTTGTCTTCACCATGCCTGAGCAAAGGTTTATTATACTTATATGTATTTTAGCCCTTCTATTGGCTCGTTTATGATTAGTTCTTTTTAAAGTTATTTCTTCAAATTTCATTTCACTTTGATCCTCCCAAGTAGATTATATTTCTTGGATTATTTTTATGTCGTCAAATACAAAATTTGTAATCGTGGATATCCATTAAGTGAAAACCAACATTTCTCAGTAACCAATGCAACTAGTTTCCATAAGTACTAGCAGAAAATGGAGAGGTAGTCTTTGAACATGTGCGTCATGAAGAATTGTTCCACAAACACATTAACTTTAGTGAAACTTAACTTTTAACTTTTCAAATTGGATCATAACTTTTCGCGATATCATCCATTGAAATTAATGTTCGAATTCTATCATCTGGGTTAAAATAAATTTGTATGGAGCTCATTAGATGATACCTCGGAAAGTTATAATTCAATTGGAAAAGTTAACTTTCAATGACAAAGATTGGGGCTATTTGATACTGTTGGCAAAATTGTACTACACTTTAAAGCAAGGATATCTCAAATCACAGACCTGATAGAGAAAAGCGGTTGACAGATTGGGATTCATAGTCGCAAATAAACCAAAAAAAAGTTATCGCGGTTTCATTCCAAATTTCACAGTGTAATTATGTAATTTTTATCCTTATTGTTCTTGACTACATTTGCTTACTGCTTAAACAAAACTAAACTAAACTACAAAGTTTTGTGTTGAAATCGAAAATGGCGGTCTCACACTTTCTGGAAGCCGCACAACGTTGTTTGTAGCAAACATTAAATATCATCAGGAAAAGGTTCTTGAAGAAGAGAACTCAAGAACTGGGAGAGCTGTGGTAAAAAATGCAGTTTTCAGTTAAAGGTATACTTTAACAATAATAATGTTGGTTTTCAAGTATTTTCTCAAAGCTCCAGTAAATTGTGGGCTAGCTACACTCAGAAAAAAGATAGTTTGGAAAGCATTTGCAGCAAATTAGCTAATATTTAAAACAAACACCTAGTATTCAAAACAAATATTAATCTTTTATCCCAAGGTATAAGTGTTTGCAGCACATATTAGAAAAAATACATCAGTTAATACAAATAAAAAATAAGTCGCCGCTAATTTTTCTGTTAGTTCGACGAAAAATTTTTCAAACATTTCATGAATTGTTGCACACAAATCTTTTTATTGCTTGCGACAAATCATAAAAATATTTCAGTGAAAATTTTGGAATTTAAGTTGGGTTAATTTTTTTATTTTCTAATAAAAAAAGGTATTAAAATAGCAAAATTGCTACATCAGGTAAAAGAAAATTAGCTAGGCTTCCCTAATCTTAAGCCAACAATTTATTTTACGAAGTTATTTTACTTGTATTATATCATAAACAACTTATCATTTGCAGCAAACGATTATCACTTAAAAAAGTGACGCGACTTGTCAAAAATTTAGCTTTTGGTTTATTTGTGACAGCAGACCGCAGATGCAGCAGTCAAGTGCAGTGAAAAGTGAATTAATTATTGCAAATTAAATAAAAAGGTAATTATTTGTGCATAATTATAATAATAAAGTGTGCTGTGATGTGTTGTGCTCAATTTACATGAAGGAATATACATATATACGTGCAGTCAAATGTTACAATCAGACGCCTTGCAAAATCTTGCCCCAACTGGAAGACTTGTAATAACTTGATTATTACCAGACGGATTTATTTCTTTTAGCACTCATTCTTTTCCTTATGAAATTTTCTTTCAACTGATACCACTTTTGTCTATATCCAGTCAGAATTACAAAAAATACTGCTATTCTTATTTCTGCAGTGCGTGGCGGTAAAACATAACCTCAATTACATGGAAGATTCATTTGTAGCAATAATAATATCAATATCTTTTGTAATCCTGACTTGATGTAAGCAAAAGTGGTATCAGTTGAAAGATAATTTCATTAGCAAAAATGTGAGCGTTCAAAAAAATAAATCCGTCTGGAAATAGTCGAGTTATTCCAAGTCTTCTACAAATTGCAGTCATACCTCACAGCAAGTCGCATTGCAAAACCTTGCCCAAGTGGAAAACTTGTAATAACTCGATTATTACCAGACGGATTTATTTTTTTAGCACTCATCCTTCTCCTGATAAAATTTTCTTTCAACTGATACCACTTTTGTCTATATCCAGTCAGAATTATAAAAGATGCTGCCATTCTTATTTCTGCATATCAATCCAGTGCGTGGCGGTAAAACATAACCTCAATTGCATGGAAGATTCTTTTGCAATCCTGACATGATTTAAATAAAAGTGCTACCAATTGAAAGATAATTTCATCAGCAAAAAAGGGAGTGCTAAGAGAAATCAATCCATTTGGTAATAGTAGAGTTATTACAAGTCTTCCACTTGGGGCAAGATTTTGCAAGGTGACTTGCTGGAAGATATGACTGCACATATGTATATGTATGACAAACGATTAAATGCTTTCAATCATAGGTAAAATGGCTGAGATCTTTGAAGACCTACAAGTGCCCTGCATAGAAACAGTTGAGTTTGTGTCAGTTTCTGGAAAAGAAGAGCATTTACTATAGCCCAGCTGAAAACGGAAAACCAGCAAAAGGTTAACTTTTTAATGCCTATTACAACAAAAAAAACTCGCTGTAAAAATCTGGTGTGATATCACGAAGGAAAATAATTCAAGCTGAAAGCTGTGCACCCAAATTTGTAAAAGAAAATGTGGTTCCCACTTCAGATATTGAATCCAGTATTCAATTTCTGGAGAAATACTTAGCTCCATGGCGTACAGTTGTCGAAAAATGGAACGAAACACATTCACAAAGAAGAAAATTGCTTAAAACTAAGATCAGCACAAGAGGCATTGAATAGGTAAGAATTATAAAATATTGGCTTCTTACAGTTTAAATTTGTAATTTTCATTAGGTCGCCATTGACGCAAAATGCGATACCCCACGCTTATATCTTTGGATGCAGAGATATTCCATTATGTACATAGATGAAAAAAAAGTACAACGTGGCAGAGAATTGAAAATACCCATGTGCAGAAATACCTTCAAATTTTACCAAAAACAAGTAGGTTTTTCACTTTAATTATTAATAAATTTAAAATTGTTTTCTTTAACAGGTTCAACAAATCAAGATTAAATAAGCCTGCTTATTCTACCCTACATTGTTCCAGCTACTGTTATTCAGAAAAGAATAAAGCCTAGTAATCTTGAAGTTCAGGAGAGCTTCGTCCAATATTTTGAGGTAAGAAGCTTATAAATACTTTATTATTGCACTTAAATTTATTATTTTTTTTTTCTTTAGCATGTTACAGAGTGAATTCGATGCCGATAACGACATATATATTGATATTGAATATCCTGAGAAATCTAAACAAATTTGGATTTATAATGAAAGGGTATTATTTGAGTTAAATATTTCTAATATATCCTTTTCTAGCATTGATTTCAAACATAAAAATCATACCATTCGTAAGTTGTGCGGATATATTTTTATGCTCTCAAAACTTAGAAACAATAACTTTTGATCCACATTAACAATTCTTTTTTATTAAAAAAATAAATGAATTAAAGTCGCTTTTAATTGAAAATCTAAAAAATAAATGTACGTATAAGTATACGGAATAAATAAGCCGTTAATAGTATGTAATTAAATAAAATTTGTGTACTTATTTTAATATGCAGAAATAAATTTTTGGATGTTTTATATTATTTTAGCTTTATACTTATAAAATTTAAAAATTTTATTACAGCTATCTTCAAACTATCATCTCAAATCCATAATTTACACAAATATATGCATATGTATAAATTTATTGAATTTTGATTAAAATTCAAAATTTTTCAATAATATATGTATGCATATATTTGAGTGAAATGTGGAATTTGAGTGGAATGCAAAAACTGCATTTTTGGCACAAACACTATTTTACGACCTACCGAATTACTTGTCACAAACAATATGAATGTTTCTCGTTATCAATTTTTGAATTTACATGAAACATTAAAATTGTTTCATTCAAAAAATAATTATAATTTTGCGCAAATACTAAAGTAGTTCCATCTATATCACTTGTGGTGAACAATTTTTTTTTTTGAGTGTACTCTCCATATGATAAACGATCTATCTTGTTTTATACAGAGTGTAAACGATTAGGTTATAAAGCTTGTGGGAGGTAATAGAGTTGGCCTAAACTAACAAAACATTACACCTGGGGCGTCCAAAACGTACCCCTGAGGACTTATAGGGAAAAAACTGATTTTCTGACTTGTTTTTAAAAAAAAGATTTGCTTGGTTCACACCCAACGTTCGTTGTGGAACATTTTTTATCTAATTGTATAACATACTTTCTCATAATGATTTTGGAATATTTGTTAAATTTCCTTTAATTTGATAGAACATTTGTTGTACATTTTTTATACCCTATACCCAGGTTATATTCATTTTGTCCTTCTATTTGTAACGCGGAAAAAAATAGTACTTGCTACTTTAATTCTCATAAATTTTACCAGAATTTCAAGTCAGAATAGTGACAACTCCACACCGAAGAAAATTTCAGAAAAAGTTGACGTGATATTTTCCTTACTGTAAAGTTCAAACAACAACAAAAAAAAAAAAAAACTAGTAAGGGTGGTATCTTTGGCCTGGCCAAAAACTAAATACCCTACACTGCATTTAAAGTATATTATTAGGAGAGTATAAGAACAAATTGCTTATATGGGAAGTGCCACGCCCTCACCTCCGAGCTTACCTTGATTTTGCGTAGAGCTTGCATTCACTGTTCTGAGTGTTTGAGTAAAATTCGGTTAGGTTTTCTTTAAAAAATCTTTCAGTATAGCATTTTGAAACTTTCGCTTGTATGGGAGGTGCCACGCCCTCTAATCCTACTTCGCCTACTTTAAGCTCAGAGTTTACAATTAATGTTCTTCGTGTTTGAGTGAAATTTGGTTTGATTATCTCAAAAAACACTTTCATTATATAATTTTGAAACATTTGCTTATATATGGGAGGTGCCACGCCCTCTTGTCCGAGTTTACCTAGATCTTGCGTATAGCATGCATTTATAGCTCCGAGTGTTTGAGTGTAATTTGGTTAGGTTATCTCAAAAAACGATTTCCGTACAACATTTTGAAACTGTTGTTTATATGGGAGGTGGCACGCCCTCTAGTCCGAATTCGCCTAGTTTTTGCTCAGAGCTAATGTTTACTTTCCCTAGTACTTATGTGTATTTTGCTTCTGTTATTGCGAATAATGCTGTTATTATTGCATTTTGAATATATTTTTTGTATGGGCGGTAGGCGTGTCCGTTGACCGATTTCGCTTATTTTCAATCCCCCGAGCTAACTTTTACGACGGAGCCTGTGCACCAAATTTCAATGAATTATGTTGCTCAGTTTTCCAAAAAAATGTATTTCCACACACACCCAGCCAGTCAGCCAGACAGACAGACGGACATGGCTATATCGACTAAGGAGGTGACGCTAATCAAGAATATACACATGTACTTTTCTATATCTGCCACGCCTCCTTCAATGCGTTACAAACGGAAGGACAAAGTGAATATGCCCTGGGTGTAGGGTATAATTAACTGACCACCCTAGGGTACGAACCCTGGCCTGCCCGTGTGATAGGTAGATACTAGGGATTCCAATTTTTGGACTTTTTGCGATCCCGGGATTTCGGGATCAGAAATTTTTGAATCCCGGGATCCCGGGATTTTTCGGGATTTGTGTGAATTTTGTTTTCTTCGTAAATAGAACAGAATTTAGTATTAAAAATTCCTAATATTTTGTCTTATATACCCCTACTACACCTCTACAAAGATATTTTATTTAAAAAAGAACAATTTCTTAAAGCAGGTGCATTTTATTAAGCAATTCACGCCGTTTTTAAAAAACAAAAATTCATAAATATTTATTTACTTCAAAAACAAGCATAAAGGTACATTGCTGCATTATATGCTTAGTTAAATACATATCGATACCTTAGAGCGCTATAGTTCTATCTCCATTATTTCCATTATTGGGAAATGCAAAAAGAATACTTCAAACAGTGGCTATTTAGAATTGGCTGCGATTTTGAAAAAAACTATACATGCAATAATTTTACCTTAGAATATTTTAACATAATTTTGTGTTAAAAACTAATTTTATTAATTTTTAACAAAATCAATTTAACAAATTATATGGAATTGCACTGCTATTCAAATAAACGACACATTTAGTAAATTTTATGAGCGACTAGCATTTCCCGGTGTGCGTTGCGATACCTTCTTTTGTACGGAGAGCAGAGCATTTCCAATTAAACCAATGAATGCAAATTGTTCCGATGCAATTTATATGCGCACCAAAACTCATCTATGTGCATTAGATAGTTTCAGAGGTATGATACTTTCTTAAGGACGTGGGACCGCCCATTTTTCCCTTAGACATTTTTTGTCCCGTGACTCTTAATACACATACCACATCTCATCCATATCCTTAAAATGATTTCAGAGACATGAAAAATTATTTTTTTTCGAATCCCATAACTGCAAAAATCGCAAAAAGTGGAGATAGGACTATAGCGCTCTAAATTATTGATATATAAAATATCATACATATTTAATTAATTATATAAAATCAGATAAAATCCTTTCCATGAGCTTAAAGCCGCTTCAGACTATCTGAGAAGTCATACAGAAACTCGTATGAGTTGCCAAATATGGCAACTTTGATAGTGGGAATGTACATTTATTACACAAATGATTTATCAGAAGAAAACGCATATGAGTTATTTTGGCATTAGATTTGAGTCTATTTGAAAATAGAAGTCATAGGAGTTTTCACATTTTTAAATGTTGTTTGAAAAATAAAAACTTAAAACAATTTGAACAATATAAATTAAAAACAATAAAAAATTGACAGTCAGAGAAAAAATCATACAGAAAATAATAAGAGAACTAGTCTGAAGTGCCTTTTAGCAAAAATGATATTACACAAAGCAGATTTATCTTTCTTTATAATATCAATAGTGATTTTGATTGATTGAAGAGTACGAGCTAATTGTTTAATAATTTTAAATTCGCTACAGTGGATCGAAGAAACCTTTAAGTCAATACAAGCTGTTTTTATGCTACTCTCAAGCATAATAAAGCGCTGCAGCATATCTAAAAGACTACTCCATCTCGTTTTGTAATTTAAGATTAACTTCAGCTCTTTATTATGTTCAATTTAATCATAATGTTGTAAGACTTTTGTTGGTGATTTTTGGAACATTTTAACAATTTTTCTAGCCTAAAAAACTTACAATAGAAATCCCGGGATTGGTAGCACTAATCCCGGGATTTTCGGGACTGCAAAAAGGCTCGAAATCCCTAGTAGATACATATCCTCCTGCGCTACTGGTGCATATGAAGAAGAGGTATAAAATTTGAATATAATGCAAATGTCTGTCTAAAATTGTAAAAGTCAAAATGATTATATATTTTAATGACATTTATTTACCTTACTCGAGTGGAGTGAAAATTATGACACTTTTTTTGTGCGTGAAAAAAAAAAAAAAATTTTTACTAGAATTATAAATTCAAAGTGGTCACACATTTTTTGTTGTGAAAGTATAATTTACTCTACATAAAGTTAAATGTAGGGAATTTGGAGTAAATATTATTTTATTATTTAGCAACATTTTAATTGTAAATATTACTTTACGGACCTATCAAATAGTTCATACGTAAGGTAATTTATGTTTGAAATTTAGTGTTAATTACAGTTATTTGTTTACAAGCCGAATGGAGTAAAAATTATGATGCGTATTTTTCGCCGTGTAGCCGGGATAGTTCATCGAACTTCAGTTTCATATAATCCGGAACAAAACGGTTTGTCGGAGCGAGTAAACAAAACGCTGACGGAGAAGGTGAGATGTATGCTCTATGACAGTACAGACGACGGTGTATAGATTTAACCTCACAAAAGTCTGAAAATATTACTGGAGAAATGTGGACAGGGCATGCCATATGAAAAGCCATATGCTAATTTTTGGATGTTTGGCAATGGCATTTATACAGAAAACAGTAAAGGTTTTGCAATGCTGAGTGAGTCTGAAAACGATTTTTATTTCCTCATTCAAACATTCAAACTGCCTGTTTCATTTATAATAGAGATAATAAAACCAAATTTCGCACAGAAATTTGGAATAGATAATGCAAAATCTGAGCAAAAACTAGTTGAATTCAGTCAAAAGAGCATGGCTTCTACCGTATAAGCAAAATTTGCAAAATTTATTGCAGTCTAGGGTATTAAATTTTTGGCCAGGCCACCCTTACTAGTTTAAATTTGAAATCAGAAAAAATACTTAGGAACGAAAGCTGCATAATGCAATGAGCGTCATGGTCCCCAGGGTCAATTATTAATTATACAAAAACACAGTTTTAAAAACAAGAAAAGGTGATTTTTCCAGTCCTTAAACCGGAAACGCTAATACGAAGTACTAGTCTTTTGCTCCAAAATGCACATTGAATGATAGCAATAACTTATTTGCTTCGAAATATCGTAAAATTTTTTAATTTTGTTCGCGTAAAAAAATTAGTGCATTGTTATTTTAACTGATTTATCGACGCTTTGGCAGAAGATTATAACGGAAACGAATAAAAAGTTAGAATATTATACCATTGAGCACAAAAAGTTAGAAAGGCGCGAGAAAGAAGTATTCTGGTACAGATGTTTGAACATGGGAAAAGATTGATTTCTGACCCAAAATGGAATATGGCGCACCAAACTTTTGTCTTGACAGAATAGTATTATATTGTATTACCTTCTACATTTAATGATCCATACTTAATGTAAGTCAGTTGGATTGGCAGCTTTCAGTAGTTTTTTTGTTTTTTTAAGGGCATACTAAAATAACAGAAATAAATTTTTATTTTTTGAAAACAATGCTTAATGACATGGGTAATGACTTGACAACAATTTGAAACAACGCAATTTGCTTAGAGTTTTTTGCTTTTTTTTTAACGCAAATTTTAATATATTAAAATACTGTATTTGAAAATACGTATTCAGCAAAATAAGTAATGTATTAAGAAAAAAAAAAAAAAAAAAAACAACGAAATTCTTTAATTAGAAAAAACCTAATATATTTCAAATTCCAGCAAAATAATAAAAAATGAAATGTTCTGTCGCAACAACACAGCAATTAAAGCGAGGAAAAATATTAAACTTTTTTTTTTCTAACCGCAAAAACGCGTCAATTGAAATGGCGTTGATTTATAAGAAAAAATGAAATAAAACAGCAGAAAAAATTTAAAAAAAAAAATAAAAAAAACAAAAAATAAATATACTAAATATAAGCAAATTGTGAAACATTAATACACGGACTGTTGTGGTGACTTGCTTATTAACAGCCAGAGTTCATATTTATTGAGTTTTTAATTAAATACGCGAAGCTGTACTTTCATATAATAAATTTTGCTCTACATGACTTAATATGGGGCGTATGGATGGCACTGGGGTTACACATATTGGCGGTGGCCATTTTGTAGACATTTAAGAGAATTTTAAATCTGAAACACAAACAAGCGATCGTCGTCAAGTCAGGCTTTTAGCTCATGTTGCAGGCAAATGTAGAAAGAAAGAAAAACAAAAATATAAATATATATACAAACATATGTACATATTTAAAACTTAAACGATATTTATATAAAGTGTACACTTTTAATATAATTAACATATAAGTACATCGTTCCACAATAAGGTTTATTAAGAATTAAATAAGTAAAAATAGAAATACTGCGCCTTGCTAAAACCCATTGGATTCATAATTTTGTTCTTACATTTTTCTGTTTTATTATACACAATAAATAAATTTTCTTCATGTTAAAATAAACATGATAAAACTTCTGTGCCACTTTAAAATCACTATCCAATAACAGAAAAGTTACTCTGCACAAGGATCTTATATCTATTTACAAATCTGTGGCCGCGCGGAAAAATCAGGTAACTCCATTTTTCAAAAACAGGAGTAAAACGCGTTTAACTTTTTTGATGAATTTAACATGTTTTTTCATTTTTATTCCTTTTTTGGCGTAAAATAACGTGGGGAAACTCTCTTCTGAATGAGAATGAAGATTTTTTAAAACATTTCACTCAATTTTAGGCAAAAATACAGCTAAACACGGTCAGTTACCTGGTTTTTCCGCAAAAATGGAGTTAACTGGTTTTTCCAAAAATATGTTATATTTTTAATGTATGAGAATGTTACAACTCAACGAAACGCTTCGAACTAATGACCTGCCTAAGTTAATTTCTGTGCTATTGGATATGACAGAGATGCGCTTCACTGCTGCGCTAGAGCGCTTCGGAAGCACTATTGATGCGCTCCGAACAAAAGTGTTAATCATCGATCGAATGATGAATGTGAGGAAATCGGCAAGGTTGAAGCTGAAGCAAAAGTAGTTGTATTTCATCAAAGCAGCCATTTGAAATTAATCAAACATGAAATTTTTTAATTTCATGGTATGAATGTGGAATTTCGAAAAGGGTCACATCTCCATAACGTGGCAAAAGTAATGTCATAATATTAATCGACTGACATTTTGTTAGGAATGAATAAAATTGATCTCTGTTTTCACGAAAAATTTACTTGATGTTGTAGAATTAAGTTAAAAGAATGATATCGATCAAATAACCGATCATTATGGCACATAATTTATATGACATTACTTTTGCCTCGTTTTGGAGATGTGACCTTTTCGAAATTGCAAATTCATATATTCAGTTTACTATTTGTCAATATAATGATATAAATAAATTGTATTTGGATTTCTGTTGAATTTTCTAGATAAATTAAAAAATTTGTGGAGTTGCCTGGTTTTTCCGCAAATGGTATGGAGTTACCTTGTTATTTCCCAAAATGTATCATTTACGCAATTTTTTGTTTCTTAATAACTTGGAAATGATATGCATTATTAAAATTTCGCTCTGATAGAATGATTGTATATCAAAAAAACATTCCATTTTTCATGGTTTTTCCATTTTCCAAAAAAATGGAGTTACCTGGTTTTTCCGCGAGACCACAGAAACAGTCTTACAGAGCTTAACCCAGAAGATATTCTAGCATTTTTGAACTTCTTTAGAATTCTAAAACAACTTACGTACTCTAAAGCATAATATATTTATATGGGGGGCCAAACAAAAGCTCTCTTAGTAGAATTGAAAAAACTGGATAAAAAATTGTTTAAATTTATAACTTTGTTCTTCATCTGTTTGTATTTTTTCAACGTAATCGTCATTTATATTGATACATTTTTTAAGCCTTGAAAAACAGTCTTCAAATTGGCTTTTTGCATTATTACAATTTCATCATTAACCGCATTTATTATCTCCTCATTACTGTTGAAGGTTCTCCCTCTCAAATTTTTTTTTATTTTTGGAAACAACCAGAAGTCACAAGGCGCTAGATGTAGAAAGCACCGTCGTAGCTCCTTTTTTTGGCGTTTTCCAAATAAATTTTGTAAAAATAAAATTTGGTAAGCAGTTTTCAGTATACCACAACAGTAACCGTCTGACCTTTTCCCAAAGGTATAACAGCTACAACTTTCTCTCTTTACTTTAGTTGCTGACTTTTGTTGCTTTGCTTTAACAGGTGGACTTGCACCTTCTGGGCTCCATACCATGGATTGATGTTTAGTTTCAGGGTCGTATTTGTAAAACCATGCTTCATCACCTGTTACAATTTTTTTGAAAGAGTTATGTCCTAATTCTCTATCTCGAAAAATGTGAGTGACTGAAATTCGTTTTCAGTCATTTTCGTTTAAAAAATATTTTCTGTAAATCGAATTGAGTTTTTCGTCAACACTCATTTGGTTTGTGGCTTTGTTTTCGAATAAGTAAAGACAATACATTTTTGAGCAATGCCAACTCTTTTTTTTATGATATTTCGAACTTTTTACTGAATACTTTCAATTGAAAAGAGAAAATAATTTTCAAATGGCAGTTCTGTTTGGATATTGGTTTTGAAATTTGGTTTGAAAATAATGAAAAAAAAAAAAAAAACGGCAAACGGTTGAGCGAAGTGAAGATTTTTTATTTATTCATACATGTACCCAATTTTAGTTTATCTAACTAATTTAATCATTTAACCATATATAAAAAGTATTAGTTAGTTTTATTAAGGTACAAGTTCAGAAAACATGTATTATGCAAAAGTTTCTGCTATTCTTCTCTTAAAGGTGTAGCTATGGTTGAAGTGTTTTCAGTTGATGGTCTCTCAATATCATTTACAATTTCATTGCTTTCGAGTTTTTCTAAAGGCAGCATCTCATTTTTTTAATGTATACAAGCGTGATGTTAAGCACAACAAAAATTTATAGTTTTAGTAATGCAGTCCTCTCTCGGTAAAAATGCATCGAAACCTATTTTTGGGGACCCCAAAATTGCGTTCAATTACATTGCGTGCTTTACGAAATTGCTCGTTAAATTTTTATTCAAAAGGTCACTGTGGATTTCTGAACGGTTTTAGTAAATATGGCGTCAATTGGTTACCATAACCTCCTGAAAAATAATATTTACTATGCAAGTACGTTACAGCAGTTCAAAATTGACCAAAATTTCAAAAATATAGTTCATAAGGTGGAGTTTGATGCATATTAAGGTGAAAAATTACAATTTGTAATTTGTGCATTTTGAATGTTTCTATTTTAAATATAGTTTTCTGAATCTCACAGAGATTACACAGCCATATGATATTTTTAAATACCCAAAACTAGTTATCTTCTGCACTTTAATAAAGAATCGTGAAAATTACCAAAAATCTCGAGTCTGCTAATAGGTTGCATCTGAATGGCGTATGACTAAAAATGGATGAAAAATTTAGTTTTTGTTAAAAACCAGTTTTTTTCCTGCTTAATGATTTTAAACAAAATATGCTTTGCACATTGCATATTACAGATAGAATATGGATGTATTTTTATGAGCTATTCTTTTGGAAAAAGAAACTTTAAAAAAGAGGTTGCATCTAATACTTAAGATTATGATTTTTTTAACACCTTTTACGATTATTTTGCGTATATTTACTATTTACATATGTCTTACCAAGAAGACGTGGACTTAATTTTCCTCTTTCAAATATGGGTTTAGGTAAGAGTCAGAATTACTACTTTCACAAATAAATGAATCGTGGTCTGAGTCGGGATTTCTTACGTCGACATATTTGATAACCAAATTATGGTCACAAATATAGAAAAAAAAAGATGTTTTTGGAATTGAAAAGAAAACCACAACCATATTAATATCGAGCTGAAGTAATTTTCAAATAATTCCAAACACTCTGCAACAATTCTTGAAGCAAATGTTTGGGATAGACAGCATTTGTAGTCAGTCCCAACAAAACCTTGATAGCTTCCTGATGCAAGGAACGTCAAAAAGAAGGCCAGCTTAATTACGTTTGATATTCCTGTTTTTCTGTGCCCGATCTTCATTTTTGGGGACAGTTCATCGAAAATATATTTTAAGACTTCTTTACTTATCCGAAAATTCTTTACAATGCTGCAATAAATAAATTTGCAACGTTTAACTTTATTTTGCCTCATGATGAAAGTCGTGGTATTTATCTACGTACTTAGGCTCCTAATATTCCGTTATTTATCCGAAGAGAACAATAATTTTCATAACTCCTTCGTCGGAAAATCGGAAAAATAACAAAGTCCATCATCACAACCAATAAATTCAAAAAAAGAACTTGCACTCGATTTTTAAACGACAGAAAATTTCAAGTGACAAACTTGACTGTAAATTCGTCTGTTTTCGTTTTATAGAAAGACAATTTTTTCAATATAAAAATAAAAATCAAATATCACAACCATTTCGAATATAAAATAACTCATTCGCTCATTTTCGAATATAAAATATTCAATCGCTCTCATTTTGTTGTCGTTTTTCGTTTTAGTGAATACAAAATATTGAGCTATTTGATTTGTAGCAGTGATGTCGTTTCAAAAAAAATCTCGGTACTCATTTTTAGATTTTTGGGGAGTATTTTGGGCTAATGGGGAGTACTATGCTAACATGTTTGTTTTTTGACCGTCTGACAGAATAAAATAAACTTTTTATGACGGTATCATTTACAAGTTTTTATTGCAGAAGTTTTTTTATGTAAAGTTCCCTGTCTTATGTTATTAACTTATCGATTAAAAATAAGAATATGAGAGTAGTCCTTAAAACGAGTAAATGCATCAAAAACCTCTTAAAAACCAATTTGAATTTTGACAGCTTTACGAGATTTTAGAGGTACTTAAACGTTTTAAGGAATACACTATGTATAATACATTGGCACATTGAAGCTTTTTTAAAATAATGAGATCGCTGAGGAAAATTATATTATCAGGCCTGTTCCGTAATCAGCGTGGATTCAATTACTTTTCACTTAGGAGGCTTTTTGATAAAAATGTTGAGTCAGACGATAAAAACTTTTAGAATCTTTTCTGTGGGGAATTTTTATCCGTCAGAATTTTAAAACAAAAATGTCAAACGACTTCGAAAATATCAATAATTTCGAATCTGAAAAAAAATTTTGAAATTGGTCCGCCAGATTTTTTTGTATGCCCGTTTAATTGAGAAAATGTACTGAAAAAACCAAACACCAACCATCTTTAAAAAAAACTCTTCACGAGCTTGTGCGTCATTATTTTAACTTTATTTTGATACCTAAGGCTTAAGGATTGGACCATGAATAACCAACTTATTTCCTTTTGGTTATTCATGGTCTAATCCTTAAGTTTTTGGTATCAAAATAAAGTTAAAATAATGACGCACAAGCTCGTAAAGTATTTTTTTAATTTTGTATTGATTTAGGCAAGATTGATGTAATTAAAGATGGTTGGTGTTTGGTTTTTTCAGTACATTTTTTCAATTAAACGGGCATACAAAAAAACCTGCCAGACCGATTTCAAAACTTTTTCAGGTTTTAAATTGTTGCTATTTTCTGAATCGTTTGACATTTTTGTTTGAAAATTCTGACGGATAAAAATTTTTTAATTTATTTTCGCGCGGATATAAGTCGTGATTTTGAATTTGTCAATTTTTCTGAAAATTGAGACGTGATGGAAAAATTCTGTAAATGCAGTTCTATTATGTCAATAGCAAGGAATAATAATTTTATGGTCTGAACTCAGATATCTTTTTGCCGTTGAACAGTGTAATCAGTGAAAACTTCTGCGATCTCAAAATTTGGGACAGTTGATCCAAACCATCTTCCAGAATCAATTTATTGACCGTTTCGGTCGCTTTTGTTTTCGCGCATTGCAAGTTTTTGCATATATCTGAATCGGATCCTACCTTTTTTATTAACGCTATTAGGTCGGTTATCAACGAAAATGGCAAGTTGTGCTGAATTAGAAACATAGTTGTTTGGAGCTCACAAGTTTTGAGTGCATTATTTTTGGCATACAAAATGTTGGCAGCCTTAGAGATGTCTGGTTGATTTTTCAAGCTCAAAACAGCTTGGGAATGCAATATTGAACATCCATGTCTTGTCAACTGGCATACGTTGTTTGGAATCGAGACTTGGCAATATTTGCAAAACGACTTTGCTTTATTTTTTGGACCCATTCTTGATTCGAGCCAACTAAAACTCTCCAACCAAGCTCTTTTAATGCTGAATACTTCAGCACTTATGATATCGCTTACCAACTCGGGCTCTGCAGTTTCTGGTGATGTGCTAGCGTCAGAGCAGTTCTCAGCTACTTTCTTTGTTTTAACTATAAACCTGTTATAAATATATAGAATTCGTAAATTTAATTGCAGAAATATTAAAACTTTTTCACCTACTTGTCCATATTTCCTTAAATTCACTTGTTTTCAATGTTTTCGAAATAATCGCTCATCCACTGAGAATTTTTCAAATATTAAAAAGTGATTTCAAAGTGGTTATTGCCAGACAACATTAAAATCTTTGTGCAATACAAATGCACTTCAAAATTATTAAGCAGACAATTTAGTCTGTCATGTGAACCAGCTCTTTAGCAATATTGAAAATTTTAGTTTGCGTTACACATGTTCTTTGTTTGCAAAATTGCAAAAAAATCCCAAGTATTGAAAAGGAGTACAAAAACGGTTCAGGGGAGTATAGGAGTACGCTTGCTCAAATAGGAGTAAAATACTCCTATAGGAGTACAAACGACATCACTGATTTGTAGTCACTTTTAAGTCGAAAAGTGAGAGTTTTCGATATAGAGAATTAGGGCATTAGACTCTCCGTTTTTGAATTTTTCAAGAAAATACTTAGCAAAACACACACGCGCCTCTTTCGAGCATCACTTAAAATTCTACGAACCCATTGTGCAGATTTCTTCGTGTATCCAAGATCATGACACCTTGTTTAGTAAAAATTGTACTTAGTGAACAATTACTTAATAACCTTAAGTATTCGTCTTTGTTTTGATTTTGCTTCTTGGCTTTGTGCAACAAGTTTTGGTCTCAATCTCGTTCTTGGTAATTTTTTTGGTCTTGGTCAAATTACCAAACCGCCGTTTTTCAAAGCACTTGTGATCTTAAGATGCCGAATTTCGTATTGAGGCAAGATTTTATGTTCATAAGAAGCGGTTCTATTAACTACAAAAATGACCAAAACCGAAAAGCAGTCTTGGTCTTAACTGATTTCATTCATCACTTATTTTTTTAATGCTTTCTTGCATATTGTACAGTATTTGTCAAGCTCAATATCGTTGCGTTTGTAAGATGGTGATTAGGGTTGATGAAAAAGGTGCGCTTAGTCCTCCTGTTTGTTGAGTAACATATTCCAAATTTTCTTTAATTCGGCTTCATAGTTTTAGAGCACTAGATTTTAGGGCAAAAGACACCTTTATTTCGATTCTACACTGTGTTGGGCACGTAGAAATTTTTTTTCTCGTGGGAATATGAATATGCCAAACCTGAGGTCTCCCGGATGTGTAATTCATATTAAGGCACTCAGTCTTATGAGTTAAACTATAAAAAGAATTCTATGGGGAAAATTCATGAAATTTATTTCGGATAATATAAACAAACTTGTTGAGTGCTTTATTTACTCGTATATGAAGTGCCGACAATAGATCCTTTCGAATGTAGTTCTATTCAACCGGCTTTGGTTTTGAAGAAATATGTACCAATAATATCACTACAAAACTGGTGTTTTGTCTGGATGTAATGGGTGCTCTTGAACCTCCTAAGATTACACAAATACGGAAGTTTTGCGTTCGCCATTAAGCTAGAAACGACCTCATCACTGAACAGCACCGTGTACAGGATTTAATCTTGGGGGGTTTTTCATATATAAAAACGAGGCAACACTGCATGAAACACTAAATTTGTACCATTATGGGGGGGTTTGAACTCCCACAACTCCCCCCCTGTCACTGAAAGAAAAGGCCAAAAACTAAAACGGTTCCGGCACCTTAAAATGACAATAAACTGTAAAAAATGGAAAAAATATTTTACAAATTTCAACTTTTCCCTAAAATATATTCACAGTAGGGGAATGTCGTCAGGGTTGGGCCACTTTTTAACTTTCCTCTGTATATTTTTTATATATTTGAATATTACCAAATTATTTGTCTTATTTAAGAGTTTGGACCCTTATCTGTAACATACCTTTAGGACAACTCGCTGCGATTTCGGAAAAAAAGTTATTGACGAAACTAAAAAAAAAAAGTAGTCAGGGTTGGGCTACCACCAAATATCGATGAAATATGTACTAAAATTGTGTGTAATGAATATGTATGAAACTTTTTATTGTTTTTCATTCGATTATACAAAATCGAATCGCAATTTGGACATACATAGCAACTTTTTGTGTGATTGCACGACTCGCTTGCATTCAATGCATGCGATTGAATTGCTTCGATCCAGTTTCGCGGGCATCGGTACCAAGCATATAATGCAGAAGTCTTGATCCACATCTTCGTCGTAAATGGATTTTTTTCAGTGAGCGACCTCGTTTAGCCGGTGTTTTTTTTTAGCGTTCGATTTCTTCGCGTCCGATTTCGAACGCTTTTTTGGCGTTTTCGAACCATCGCGCACCTGTTGCTTTTGACGTAACTCTTCGCTTATCTCTGTGGAGGTTAAGACCGTGCTTTTTATCGGGCGGCGCCTCCGATTAGATTTCACTGTTGGCGCGGCCACTTATGTTTTGTTATTACATTCATTACAACAATAAACTATTTTAATGTTCTATGTTCCGAAAAACTGATTGAGTAATGTTATTTTACTGATTCGAAATAAAAATTTATGTGACCCAACCCTGACGACAAGCGTGTTTTTCGATCGGTCAATACTACATGCGAACAGGTTAGGGTTCACCCATTAATGGATACATATACTTACTTTTGCGGTGGCTTTGTTCTTTTCCAAGTTTTGAGTCGTTTTTCACTGCTATTAAAAAATTTTTTAACTATCGAAACAACACCAAGGCACAAAAATTTTTACTCACAGTCCCGGTGACAAGCAATGCTTCGATGCTATAACACAGATGGCAGCACTTGTCATATACGAGAAATAGCAGTGTCCCAACCCTGACAGCGGCCCAACCCTGACGACATTCCCCTACCTATATATTTTTAAAACGAATATACATTGTACTTTCTGCAGCTGTAAAAAATTCGAAATCGGTTAAAGTATAATTGAGCTACAAATTTTTAAGCGCGCAAAGGCACCCAAAAACGGTTTTTTAAGGGTAACTAAGATTTTGAAGGTGCATTACAATTTTTAAGTAAAAACATGATTTTTTGTAGTTTTTAAAATTTTTTTTTTTCTAGCGTATTTAGCATTGAGCAGTGAATAAATGGTATTTTTTTGGGACCAAAATTTTATAATTCATTATTGAAAACCCCTGTTACACATAATTTAATAGGAAATTTTCGCCGCTGAGAAAATTATAAAAAATATGTCACAGAAAAAAATTGGGGTAATAGTTTCGCCGTGAAAGTCTGTTTTCTTTAGTAGAGAAAAGAAAGGCATCTTACGAAAAAAGTGTATAAAGCATAAAATGCTTAGAATCGTCCTAAGAACACGTGTGAATTTTTTCACATGCTTTTGAACTTTTTTAATTTTTTTTCTTTGACCAATTTTTGAAAAATTATAAAATGTCTCAGAAAATTCTGAAAAAATTTATACGTATTTTTGAGACGATTCGAAAAATTTTATGCCTTATACACTTTTTTCGTGAGATGCGTTGGTTTTCTCTAATACTGAAAAAAAAACTTGCGTCACTACAGTCTGTTAAATAAGAGCGTGGTCACGATTACTCGCGATCGGTAAAGTATAATGCTGTAATTTTTTTTCTCACACAGAGGGCAGTATTGTCCTTCATGCTTCGTGAATGTGAATCAGCTGACCACTCTTTTCAATGCGTTCTCAGCATTTTTCCAAAATGAGTACCGCGTACGCGTCGCGCTTTGAAGCCGTTTTTTTGTGTTTGCACCCCAAAGGTCGTGACTTTGGATTGGCCGTCTCAGTCGCCCGATGCCAATCCAATTGAAAACGTTTGGGCGCAAATGAAGATGAAGCTTCAGAAAAACCGACCCTGCAACTTGAAACAGCTGGTTCGACGCATTCACAAAATTTGGAGGTCGTTTTCAGAAGAGTATGCGCAAAATCTTGTTCAAAGTATGTCGCGAAGATGTCAAGCTATAATTGATGCTGGGGGTGATTGGACCTGCTATTAATGTATTTGCATTGAAGTTTTCGATCAAATAAATCAATATTAAAAAGAATTTTCGCAATGGGTATTTTCATTTTCTCACAACAATGACCACGCTCTTATTTAACAGACTGTATATTGTTAATAACTTTTGAACCTACTTCGATTGGCCCAATTTTTTTCCTGGAATATAGATCCTAGATATGCGGAGAGTGTGAAGAGTTACCTGCATATCTTTTTATTTACTTGAAATGGGGATTTTCAATAATAAATGAAAAATGTTGGTCCAAAAATAAATCAAAATTTTTTACTCTGGCCCATGCTTAATATTTTAGAAAAAAAAATAAAAAATTATCAAAAACCTTAACTGGTTGCTTTGTTTCCTTCAATTCTTAGGTGGTTCACTTGAGAAATTTTTGGCCTATGGGCATGTTAAGGACTCGAACTGACTTTCAATATCTACTAGGTCTGATGCAAAGTGTAAAATCACCGTAGCACTGCGTAATATTTAGTTGTGACAAAAAAAAAAAGGTGTTTGAAATGGTTCGCGCTTTCAGTCTAAAAGCATTTCTACACACCACACGTTTTGTTGAGCGAATCTGCTGATGTTGTTTTAAGAGCTCCTGTAATTTGCTGGCGTTGTACTTTTTCTAAGTTTCTCAAGTTTGCCTCATTATCAAAAGCTTTCCACCATATCTTGACCCCATATAATAAGATAGGTCTTACAGTAGAGGTGTAGAACCAGTGTGTTACTCTTGGGTACAGTCTCCAAGTGCAGCCACACATTATTTTGCATGCATTACTAGTTATTGTTCTTCTATGTCCATTTCTTATAGAGAATTCCTGGAAATTTGACTAAATTTACCATTGGTAATTTAATATTATTTAATTGTTAAAGAAACAACAATATTTCAAAACATTGTTAGTCATCTTCCTTCTTATAAGCTCCTAAAGTCATAATAAAAACCCAAGTAAAAGAATAACAAATGAAAATGTTGCATTTTTGTTTTTTTATCATCACCCAGAGTAACTGAAATTGAACAACTGGAATCTCCTCGATTTATTAGGGCAACGAACTTAGTTACTTATAAAAAACAAAAACATTTAAAAGCGATAGTGGAAAAGCCGATAGTGTCGTTAATCGCCGCTACTAGAGGAATATGTGAACACCAAAACAAATTTCAACCAACTCTCAATAACCCAGACACAGACAGACAATCAGCAATGGACCGTTCAACCGAATGACCAACCAACCACACCTCCATACTTTCAATTGATAAGGATATGATAAGGATAGTCTGGGGAAATGCTACGAGTAATGTGAGAGTTAGAGTAAAACAAAAATATATAGCCGACTTTTTCATTTAGCGTACTATATAGTAAACTGATATCTTTCGTACAATGAATAAATGACGTTGTTGTGTCTTGACTGAACGTTGTAGACGTAATTTTTGTTGTTATTGTTACATATCAGTCAATATGTAGTAAAATTATATATGAATGTGTTGCTGGCTTTTTTTTCAAAAAGGTGATATGAAATTTTTGTGATAATTTTTAATCAAAATCATTATGCCTTGAGAGTTACGTAACGTTCCGGCATTCAAAATGATGATAAAAATTTGTTATATTTTTCTACGCTGAGATTTTGCAGCTCGAAAACTGAATGGGAGAACAGAATATGAATAGTTTGATGAAGTGGTATCAGCAGTGCGTTCGACTGTTGTGATTTGTAAAACGCGGTAGCTCGGAAGTGTTGAAATGAAATGAAAAACAACTTTTAAGTCAATATACCTTGATAAACCCACTATCAAGTGTAAAGTCGAAATTTCAGTAGAAAATTTGTCTCGGTGTGATATATCGAATGAAAAAATTAAAACAAAATGTTTAAATAACAATGTCGGTAAAAATGGCTAAGAATAAAGTGAAAACAAAAGGACAAAAACCTAAATTTCTAAACCACACAAAAGCGAAAACAAAAAACAAAGCAAATGTAACATAACAAATACGTAAAAACCAAACAAAAGTAAATATGTAAAATGAAAATACTAAGTGCAAATAAGAGAACAAATTGAAATAAAAAGAAAAAAATTTGTAAATTCCGACATCGAAAACAAATTTTGTTGCAGCAGAAACAAAAAAACAAAAGAAAAAAAAAAACAGAAAATATCATAAAAAAAATATTTCTGTTTGTCCCCATGGAACTACACTGTACAACACATATGAAGTTATATGTTAATTTTAAATAAGAATGAATATTATCTGTGAATTTTTGTTATTTCTATACGTACAAGAAAACTAGATTTCTTAATTTTTTTTTTTACTACCAATTTTGAAGAGTTATAAAATGTTGCCAAAAATTCAGAAAAAGTTCACACATAGATGATTTTAAGCATTTTTTTATTATAAACTTTTTTCGTTAGATGCCTTTCTTTTCAGTAAAATGCCTTTTTCCGACCGCGAAGTTGAAAAACCTATACTAAAAAAAAAATTTATGATTTTTTAACGCCAAATTTTTTCCAAGAATACGTGTATTACACAGGCCTACAAAAAATTTTACCAGAAACCAGACTATACTTTTCCGATGTATTTTGACGTGCTAAATCCAAATCCAAATCCGGGGTCAGAATTGCTCTATTGGCTCAGGATTCCGAGATATCCTAACCTAAAAGTGTTAAAAACACAGTTTTTAGCCTATACTTACGCTTATATATCATCGCCTATTGATTTTCACTCCAAAACCTGTAAACATCATCTTAAAGTATGACCCCTAATCTTTTAAATGCCGTTGAGTTTGCTCAAATATCTTTTTTTTTCACTGAGATATGCCACTTTGAAAAATTCAAACTTTATGAATTTATGTATGTGAACAAACAACTCTTTCCACAAACCCATGAATTTTTCAAAGTGGCATATCTCAGTGAAAAAAAGATATTTGAGCAAACTCAACGGCATTTAAAAGATTAGGGGTCATACTTTAAGATGATGTTTACAGGTTTTGGAGTGAAAATCAATAGGCGATGATATATAAGCGTAAATATAGGCTAAAAACGGTGTTTTTAACACTTTTAGGTTAGGATATCTCGGAATCCTGAGCCAATAGAGCAATTCTGACCCCGGATTTGGATTTAGCGCGTCAAAATACATCGGAAAAGTATAGTCTGGTTTCTGGTAAAATATCTTTGCCAAATTTTGTAGGCCTGTGTTATCTTTATTTTTCATGCGAATTTGGGCATTCATTCTGTGAAGAAAAAAAAGTTATGAGCTACTTATATTGAAAGCGTTTTTTAAGATAGTCCAACCAAATTTCATTCGGACACTAAGGACAGTAAATGCAAGCGCTGCACTTGAAGGCAAAACCATGAAAAAACGCAAGAAAAAATATTTCGATATATTTTTTGGAGATTTTAGGAGGGTGGTAAAAATACCCCGATATTTACCCTCGAAACTGTACGTAACTTAAGCCTTTCTCAACCGATTTTCATGACAAATTTTGGAATGGTTATAAATCAGGCAATAAGTTCAAAGTAAGAGAGCTATTTGAGACAAAGAAGCTACTATTTACAATACCTTTTAGTACACGGAGAGAAAACAATCTTCTAAAATCTAACGCAAATCGTTCTTAACTGAAATATTTAGAATTAAGCCCAATATGGCATAAAATCATCGTAAAATACGCCAAACTTGTTCGCAATTCAAGCTCAAATTTGGGCATAATATAAATTTTAATATTTAAGATCAATTGCACTCAATACATTCCGTTTTTTTCTTGTTTTGATTAATTTAAGCTCTTTTGTGATTTATCAAAAAATAAATTTTCATTTGTGTTTATTTTGTGTGCTTATGATTCTCAATATGACTATGTCACTAACTGCTTAAATAAGTAATTCCTGCTCGACAGCCGAATTGGGTATTTATAATACAGTCCATACTACTGACATCCTATAATGGGATGTTGCGATGTACTGAGGTGTCTTTGGACATTTTGGTACATTTGTTTTTGAAAATGAAATGACATTCCTTGATTGGGCAAAAATGGGCATATTAATATATTGATAACTAAGAAATTACTAAGAACAAATGGGCATATTTATTTTTTTATAAACAAGTACAAAAGGGCTGCGTTCAGTGTTTCCAGGTAGCTTCTCCTATTTTCCCCCAGTTTGCTCGAGATTTCCCCTAAATTTTGGTTTTTTGACGAAATTTTTTCCCCTAAATGGAAAATGTTATATTGTAGCCAAAAAAAAAAAAAGAAAATTCCAAATTTCAAAACGAAATTTCCCCCAAAATCTGGACTTTTGACAAAATTTCCCCTAATTATGGAACCTTTATATTTTGGTAAGAAAAAAAATAAAAATTTTCCAAATTTCAAAATGAAATGAATGTTTCAATATATTTTATAAATATAGATATTTTTGTTAACATGTACTATAATGCAATTTTACATATTTTAAAATAAGGTTTTCTTAACATTTGCAACTACAACTCTGACAAAATATAAATTAAAGTTTCATCTACATCAGCATTGTACATGTCCGTGGTGCAAAACTTTTTAAGCATAGTTTTCGAAGGCTCGAATGATATCTCGTTCGACAAATTATCCTTAACCCGGAGAATGGCTTCCGCAGTCTCTACCGCTAATAGATTCCTTAGTTTTTATGATATTTATTATAGAAAACAATCTTTCTACACTGGCATTTAAAAATGGTAAACTCAATAATAAAGCAGCCAATCGAGATGAATTTCGATCGCATAAATCCCATAAAAGTATCCCCTAGATTTCCCCTAGACCTTTTTAAAATCCACTGAATAAATCCTCTAAATAATGTATCCCCTAGATTGCCCCCTAGACCTTTTAAAATCCCCTAAATCTAGGGGGGAAATCCCCTTAACTGGCAACACTGGCTGCATTAAGCACAAATAAGCTTAATAAATTTTTGATGAACAACCCAAAATTGAATTGAATTGAGCCCAAATGGGCACATTCACTTTTTTGATAAACAATCACATTATTACTTGATATGAAAATCGCATGCAAAATTGATTGGTTTGGGATTGTTTTCAGCTCAAAATTCTCTCCGTGTACCTACATTTCAAAAAAACGCTCCAGTCAGGCATGTTTTGAAATCCGATTTACTTTGCAATCTTCAACAGCTCCGCATTTCGGTAAGTTTTGGTAAATCGAATAGGAAATTAGCAAATTTTATTTATTAAAATACAAATCCTATTTTTGGACATTTCTAAACCGATTTTCATATTCTGACTTATTTCCGAAAGATACTGAATTGGGCTACAAGCAAAATTTAGTGTTTTTGTTACTTACTTTTAATACTTTTTTATTACTAAGATTACACAGGAACACAAAAAAAAGGGTAATTCCAGACCCCCTATCCGCATGTATTTTGGGGCGCTGAGCCCGAATATGACAATAAGAAATCGATCTGATAGTCCATCTTTGCGCTAGTGCCTCCTACTTCCCCCTTTTGGGTCAAAATTCCTCTTGGTATAAACATTCGAAAATTTGTGTATTTGTTAGTTTTTTGGGTGTGCTGTAATCAAAGAGAACTATAAACTAGTAAGGGTGTAAAATTTGGCCTGGCCAAACATTAAATACCCTACACTGCAGTATTTTTAAAATTTTGCTCATATGGGAGGTGCTACGCCCTCTTGTCCGATTTTACCCAGTTTTTGTTCAGAGATTGCATTTATAGATTTTAGCGACTGAGTGAAAAACGTTTTCAGTATAGTGTTTTGAAGTTTTTGCTCATATAGGAGGTGCCACGCCCTCTTGTCCGAGTTCCTCTAGTTTTAGCTTAGAGCGTGCATTTATACTCTGTAGTATTTGAGTGAAGTTTGGTTGGATTATCTCAAAAACTCTTTCAGTATAGCATTTTGAAACTTTTGCTCATATGGGAGGTGCCACGCCCTCTTGTCCGATTTCACCAAATTTTTGTTGGGAGCTTTCATTTATGATTCTTAGTGTCTAAGTCAAATTTGGTTCTAATATCTCATAAAACGCTTTCAGTATAGCGTTTTGAAGCTTTTGCTCATATGGGAGGTGCCACGCCTTCTTGTCCGAATTTGCTCAGTTTATTCTCAAAGCTTGCTCTTACAATTCTTAGTATTTATGTGTATTTTGGTTGCATTGTCGTGAAAAATACTCCTAAAATTGCATTTTGAATATATTTTTTGTATGGGCGGTAGGCGTGTCCATTGCCCGATTTCGCTCATTTTCAATCCCCCGAGCTATCTTTGGCGACGGAGGTAGTGTACCGAATTTCTTTGAAATATCTTGCTCAGTTTTCCCAAAAAGTGTATTTCAACACACAGCCAGCCAGCCAGCCAGCCAGCCAGACAGACGGACATGGCTATATCGACTCAGGAGATGACGCTGATCAAGAATATATATACTTTTCTATATCTGCCACGCCTTCTTCTCTGCGTTACAAACGGAAGGACAAAGTGAATATACCCTGGGTGTAGGGTATAAAAATTATTTTAGCCTCAATGTTACCTACTAGCATCCCCTTATAGCTGCCCAGAGGGGGTTGAAAAATAATTTTTTTATGAAAATTCCAAATATTATTAATTATATTGTTTTTCAAAGTTTTCATAAAACTTGTTGTTCAAAGTTCATCATAAAATCACGCAACAAACTTTGTCTTTTGCCACTCCTAGTGAAATTTTCTGTAGAATATTTTTGTAGAACACATTAACCCAGTTTTTGGAAAAAAGGGTCAAAAAGACCCATAACACAGGATATAATGGGTTAAGATGTTTCAGAAAATTGTTTGTTGCCTAATTTTATGATGACCTTCGAACAACAAGTTTTATGAAAACACTGAAAAACCATAAAACTACTAACATTTTTAATTTTCATAAAAAATTAACTTTCAACCCTCTCTGGCGGGCTATAAGGGGATGTAAGGGGGTGACTTTGTGGCTGAAATATTTTTCTAGATTAGATTTGGGCTTAGATTTCACAAAGTATTGAGCCTTTAAAGTTGAAATTTAAAATTTTTTTTCCTATTTTTTGACTTCGGCAGCCAACCTTTAATTATGAAAAAGGTCCTATTAACATAAGCTTTTAAATTTTTTTTTGAAATCCTCGTTAAGTTTTGTTTAGCCCATTTTCGGCCAAGAAAGTAGAACTATTTTATTTTTTGATATAATGTTTATTTTTAGTGTAATTAGCACCCCCTGATGCCAAGTCCGTCATCAAAAAATTTTTTGATTTTTTTTTTTTTTGGGAGTTTATTTTCGTTTTCCCCTCCCCCCGCCCCCTAAGTGACGGAATTATTTTTTTTGCCTCATGTCTCATGTTACATAGGTGGGAGCGGTGGTAATGGAAAAACTTTTTGCGAATTTTAGCGTAGCGACGCTTATGGGCAGCCCCTTTTCACCGAAAACGTTCGATTAACCGAACACTAAATTTGACTCATACCGGCACCTATCAAGTAATGACAAGTGTTGATTTTTGGATTGCAACTCATAGCTTGGTCCTTTGGCTATAAAACCTCATCATTAATTTTTTTTATTGTGATTTTTTTATATTTTTAATAAATAATTTTTTAAAAAAAGGTCCGTCGACAAGGCATTTTTCAACCGCCCCTCTGAAACAAATGGAGGGGTATGGGGAAGTGGAAAATAATATTTTCGAACAGCCAAAAGATCAAAGTAATATAAGGCATTAAAAATCTTTCTGATATAATTTGCTTTCATTGTTTAAAAAATTATTGAAAATTGTCAATTTTACTGGTCGCATATGCGAACAGCGGCCGAAAATGGGTTAATTCGGTTATATTTACATTTGTCATACCAAGTTTACTCGCATGCGTGGCGCTGCCCTTTAGCGAAATCTTCTTAAGCCTTATAAATCAAATGCACGCAAAGACAGCTCTTACAATGAGCTAAATGTTTCCCATATAAAAGTTTTCTCTAAAACACTAGGTGGACCCAAGAAATTTTTTTTTTGTTTAAAAAATTCAGAAAATCAGTTTTAACCCTATAACTCATCAGGGGTAAATTTTAGAGCCGCCACCAGGTAAAATTTTTTGTTAGTCTAGGCCACTTCTATCAAGTCCCAGAATCTTTGTAAACTTATGCATCTACCCTATATATGGTGATGACATAAATCTTAAAAACTTTGGTCTTATGTGAAGATTTTCAGCTTTCATAAAAAATTAAAACACATTTCATGAAGCACTTCCTCATTTCTTTAGTTATCTCTCTATTGTTTACTCACATATTTTTATGTTACCGCTAATTTGAGTTTGGCACACGTTTGGCATGTTGTCTTTATCGTCGTTGTTGTCTACCTGTTGTCATGCAATTATCCCTCAGGGTGCTACATGACACGAGATATTAATGGTAAGACAATATCCCTAGACTTCGTAGAGCACAGTACAGAAACAGATCGAACAATAACTATTCGAATAATGACAACAATTTTATTGTTTTTGTTTGTTTGTTTGTTTTAGTCATATAGGTGTTTAAAATTCAGACAGACAATAAGTCTTTGTAAATATATGTATGTAAGTATATACGAGTAGTATGGTTATAAATCAGAGTATATTAAAATTAATTAGTCTCTTTCAAAGACTTTGTTGTTTTTTGTTATCGTTTGGCATACTATTAATGAAATGAGTAAATAATAACAAATGTAATATTTTTTGGTGTTTATTCATTGAGAAGTAATTGGGTTTTTTTTGTTTTAGAACATATTCATGATTTTTCTGAAAAAAGTATTTCCCGAAAAATTGAAAAATTTGTGAAATTATTTTGAATAAATATCGAATTATTTATTAGTTCTGTCAGGGATTTCCAGATTATCGAATATTTTAGATTTAGTTGCCCATGTTAAAATTTGGTAGAACTAAGTTTTTATAAAAATGAAGCATAAAGGGAGCATTCATAAGAAATATCTGAAGTTTAAAGTTTTGATATTGTTATGAAATTTGGCGTCTAATTTACATAAGCAATATATAGATTTTTTTTTATCGAATATCAAAGGTTCTTGAAGTGTTGAAGACATTGGCGTAGTTCATTTTGCATTGTTACTTCAAGATTTTGAGATATCCTTGCTTCAATGTTGCTGTTTTGAGGCACATGGCGTTTATTTTAAGGTATATATTTTTCCAAATGATTATGAAAAAAATCTATTTACAATATCTACTAAATATCTATTCAAAATTTGACAAAAAATTTTCCGTAGTATCAATCAATATGACATTAAACAAATACAATACAGTTAGTGAATAAGATAAGAAATTAAAAGGAGGTGTATTCTTTTGTGGTTAACTCCCTGCGAAACCGCAAAATTTTCACACAAAAATTTTGAACAACAAAAAAAAAGTAAAATTATTTATGCGCCGGCGCAAGGAAAACCCCTTAAGGAACGGAAGAAAATCCAACTCCTGCTGAGTAGTTTACCAAATACTGTCATTCAGGCAATTACGTTTAGACGACACACCAAAAAGAGTTAAAATACAATTTTTTTTTTCTTTACATGATATATAAACGTTGTAAACGCCCCTCTCTACTATCAATGTAAATTTCAAAAATTTTGTAGCTTAGAAGAATACCAGATGCTAACAAGATCAGCCAGCGATAGATCGATCGATGATCACCGATCGCTCGACACAACACATGTGTGTGTGTTTTGTTTCCATTGTCTGTCAAACGCCCCTTTAAAGTGATGCGATTTACGAAATACCAAACAATCAACAATCGATTATGACTTTTGGTTACGATCGTAAAAAGATCGCAAGCGCTAATTTGTTTGTTCACGGTAGATTTATTTTGATTTTCACATTATACATATCTGTGGACTTTTGACAAAACAACCTAACTCGAAATTGGCAACTTTTCAGGAGAGCCTAAAAACTGATTAACTACTTTTCAATAATGTGGCTCAATTTCGTTGATGCATACATTTGATGCATATCTTTTCATAAATTTTTAATAATCTTAAAGTGTCAGCAGTCAAATTATTGGTTTTTTTTTTTGGTTCATAACACTTGGACGAACGAATGGCGCCAAGTTCAAATCTTGCGTGAACTATGGGACACATTTATATCTCTGGAACAAGAAACCATAGGGACATGGCGATTATACCAGTAGAAGCTTATTTAAATTCTATACTTAGGACTAAAATCCTGGAGAATTGTCTTATCTCTACTTAGGTTGTTTTGTTAAAAGTCCACAGATATGTATGTACGAGTGTCGATAGATAGAAAGTTTGTAGTAAAATGAAGGAACCTCTAGAGATTAATTTCATTTTCGATCAGAACAAATCTATGCTATTCCTAAGGGATGGAATGTTTTTTTATTTATATTTTTATTAGATCATTATATATTTCGCATATTTTTAATATCTAATTGGAGCATTGAATTAGTATCAAGAAATTCCATTCTGTGTTAGAGAAATTCAATTGCTTAAGGAATTCCCAAGGAATTTAATTGCAATTTTTTCTTAATGAAAATTTGATTGGGAGAGGACGCTCAAAATTAAATGTTTAATATCGAAAGAGTTGGATTTGCAATGATCAGTGCAATAAAGTTAAAATTTAATTTTGAACAGCCTTAACAAAGTAGCCCGAATACTAATTGGCTATATTTTTCGAAGGGAAACATGCTTTCCTAGTTGATGTATGAAACCAATTTTAAAATTATTTTTAGAAAAAGTGTTTCTTGAAATTAAACCTCTAGGAATGATGCTAAAAAATATATTTTTTCACCCCTAAGCGGACTCAATCTGAAAAATTTTCCTTAAATTCAAAATTTATTTTTTTCGTGTTCTCTGTTTTTTCTCAAATCTAACCAGTTTTCTCAAATATTTCCACAATAAAAAGTTTTTTATAATTACAAAGTTTAGTTAGTGAAAACAGTTGTTGTCGTTACATTTCGCCATGGATTGGATGAATGGGAGAATTATGGATAAATCTCTCTATTAATTCAACACAGTGTTAATGTTTCCAGCAGGAATAACTTGTGCCCTGGAAAAAAATATTGAAATATTTTTTAACAATTTGAAATTTTTTGGATTTATTTTTTAATTCAAGGGTGTCAGCGTTTTTAAATCACTGAGCCAAGCTCATGCAACGCAGTCAGCGCAAAATTTTCGCTTTTACAACAACTTCAAATTCGAATTAAACAATCACAAAAACAATTTTTTGTTGTTTTTTCATGCCTCCTTTACAACAACAATAATATTTCAACAATTTTAAAAATTTCTATGAACTGGGACACACACAAAAAGTAGGGGTATTTTGCGTCGTTGCGAAAGTTTGACGTTTGCAAAACATCAAACACATTGCCGAAAATTTCGCACTACTTCTGCAATTTCTCAAGATGGAAATATTCACATTGAACGTTCAGGCGTTAGTGCGTGAAAGAATTGCATTTTGTAACTGCGCATCAACGCATTAATACCCATATTGTTTTTGTTTTTGATGCGACGTAGTCGTTGTTCTTGTTTTATGTTGGCTCGAGTTCGATTGTGTGTGTACGCAAAAAAGCAAAAAAAAAAAAACGCGAAATTTTGACGAGCGTGAAAAAAACAACAAAAATTATTTCTGTGAATGTTGTACAGAAATATTGATATTGTTGGTCGAGCCAAAATTGGCTCACTTTTGTTCTACGCTAACACCCTTGTTTTAATTAGTTCCACGGTTGTCGATATGTGTGATTCAAATTTGGAAAAATTCAGCTATTTTTTATATGGAATACATAGAGTGTATCGCATAAGATAACGAGGTTTCTGAGAGGTGATAGAGGAAGTCTAGACTAACAAAAAATTGCACCAGAAGGGGTCTAAAATGTACTCCTGAGGAGTTTTAGAATTAAACTAATTTTCTGACTTGTTTTACAAAAAAAATTTTCGTGGGTCACCCTAGCATTTTAGAGAAAACTTTATTGTGAGAAACTTTTAGCTAATTGTATGAACTTTTCAAAAATGTATTTGGCTTATAAGGCATAAAAGGATTTTGCAAAGTTCTCGACCTTCAAATCTAATATTTTAATTTATTTTTTCCTAGTTTTTGACTTTGGCGACCATTTTAGTATGAAAAAGGTCCTTTTAAGATAAGTTTTTATAATTTTTTTAAAGCTCTCATTAAATTTCCTTTAATTTCATAGCACATAAGTAATGTGTTACAGGAAATTAATGTATGTACGTATCACGAATAATGGAAAACTTTTAGAAAAACCCAATTTGCTTTAGTTTCTGTTATAAAACATATTAAAATGTGTACCGAATCAAACTCAATACATACTTATGTGCATGCAAATATACACCAAATGCAGATACATATTTACATATGTACGTACTTACAAAAATAACAACCATAAGTAAACAACACTGAATAGCAATTAAAATTACGGCATATTCGTCTCATTTGTACATAGAAGTTTCAGCGTATAGCTAGCTATATGTACTTAAAAATGAATTAGGGTGGATCTTATAGCATTTTTCGAAATACCAGTTAACACTTTTGTAGGTGGCTAGCATTTCGTAATTGTACTTTTGCCGAATTTTTCAAAAGAATAATTACACGTTTACAAAAAAAAAAAAAAAAAAATGTCATGGCGTTTTGACCAGACTATCTGCTTCCGAGGGACTTTGACGACCTTAATCCGAATCCGGGGTCCGTTTTTTTCCAGAACGTCTAAAAAAAAAGATTTCAAGGTCATATGGAGGTACTGCACTTCAACTTGTCTTCGACAGTGTCTCCCGAGAAAACATTTGGGTCTCACTGCAACGAAGAGGAATTGCCGCAAAGGCTATAATCTTAGTACGTGCACAATATGAAGGCTTTGAATGCAGTGTGTTACACAACGGGTTGTTGTCACCGACATTCACCACTAATTCAGGCGTGCGGCAGGGGTGTTTACTATCACCCGGCCAAAAGGGGTATCCAATGGAACTTTACCGAACATCTGGAAGATCTCGACTACGATGACGACACCTGCCTCTTATCGTTCAAACATTCAGATATGCAAAGCAAAATTGAAGACCTTGTCTTGGAATCACAAAAGGCCGGCCTAAAAATCAACGTATCGAGGACTAAAAGCATGAAGTTAAACACAAACAGGGATGACATCACGTTTAGAGCTGGCAGTGATGACATCGAAAAAGTCGATAGCTTTACGTATTTAGGCAGCAAAAGAGGATATCAACTCAAGAATAGCAAAAGCAAAAGGCGAGTTTGATCAACTGAACAAAATATGGTCTTCTTCCGTTATATCCACCAAAACGAAAGTGCGCATTTTTGATTCGAATGTGAAATCGGTTTTGTTATATGGGTGCGAAACATGGCTTGTTACTGAACAACTAACGAACAAGCTGCAAGTATTCGTCAACAAATGCTTAAGGCGTATACTAAAGATTTGGTGGCCTCGCACTATGTCAAATGCCGAGCTACATCAAAAATGAAATCAGAGGGCTATAGCAAACGAGGTCAAGCTGCGCAAATGGGGATGGATTGGTCACACTCTCCGGAAACCACACAGCGAAGTTTGTCGCCAGGCTCTTGAGTGAAATCCACAAGGCAGTAGAGCACGTAGTAGACCCAAAACAAACTGGAAAAGGTCGCTGGAAAAGAATCGGGAAAGTCGTGGTAAGAGATCAAAGTCATCGCAAGGGAACGTGACGAATGGAGATGTTTCATATTGGCCCTATGCTCCTCCTAGAAGTTAAGGAGAATACATACATACATACAATTCGATCCCTAGTTATACTCGATCCCGAGTTATAATATTTTATTCAATATTTTATTATACAGGGTGTATTGCATAACAAAAAATTGCGCCTGGAAGGGGGCCTTAAATGTACCCCTGAGGAGTTATAGGGTTAAAACTGATGTTCTGACCTGTTTCAGAAAAACAATTTTCTTGGAACACCCTAACATTTTAGGGAAAACATTTATATGGCGAAGTTTTAGTTAATTGTAAGAGCTTTCAGATAATGTATATAGTTTATAGAGTTTGAAAGGATTTCGCAAAGTTCTGGACCTTTAAAGTTGATATTTTAATTTTTTTCCCCTATTTTTTGACTTTGGCGGCCATCGTAGTATGAAAAAGTCCTTTTATATTTTTTTTTTGGAAAATATCGTTTAATTTTCTTTAATTTGGTGTACATTTGTTTTACTTATTTGTTAGTTAGAGGTTAGAAAAAAATACTTTTCAAGAACGATCCGTTTGAAGGCTCCAGTAGATAAAGGGCAGCGTGTATAATGCGCGTATCATATGCAGCGCAACACATGTGAGTAACTAGAAAAGTATTTTTTCTGACCTCAAATTAAAAAACTGGTATCACAAATGTCAAATTAAAGGAAATTTCAAAAGGAATTTGAAAAAAAATATAAAAGGATATGTATATACTACCTTTTTCTTCCTAAAATGGCCGCCAAATTCAAAAATTAGAAAAAAAAAGATTAAAATATCAACGTTAAAGGTCCAGAACTTTGCGAAATCCTTTTAAACCCTATAAACCATATACACTATCTGAAAGCTCTTACAATTAGCTAAAATTTCACGATAGAAATGTTTTCTCTAAAACGTTAGGGTGATCCAAGAAAATTTTTTTTCCTCAGGGGTACATTTTAGACCCCCTTCCAGGTGCAATTTTTTGTTAGTCTAGGCCACCTCTATCACCTCCCAGAAGCTTCGTAAACTTATGCAAGACACCCTATATTTATTGGTAACATATTTCAAATGTATCTTAAAGAAGTATATTAAAATTTTCGAATTGAAGCATTTAGTAAATTCTAGAAATCTAGTTAACTAGAATTTTTAATTTTAATTCACCCTTATATACATGCAATGACTTACAGTACATTAATACCATATTATAAAAATATCTGTTTTATTTAATAACAGAAAATAAAACAAAAACAACAAAAAAATAAATAACAAAAACAAATACAACAATAATAAGAATTACGACAATTACATGAAACCAGCATGACGAACAACGAACCTTAGCAGCAAACGAACGAACGGACGGGCAGCTAAAGAAAATTCAGGCAACGCGACATACTACCGCATTGAATGTCCGTCCAATCGTCAGTCCGTCCATCTCAAAGTCTTTCGAACCATGCCGTCCTTCCCAGTGCTAATTTGGCTTATGGAAGAATTTTAACATTTTTATAAAGTGAGGACAGCGCTCGAAGTTTTGTATGCGAGTATATAGGGAAAAACAGAAAGGAAAAAACATCGCGGTACAATAACTGCGACAACCGACGACGACGACAATTCTTATCAGTTAGAAAACGAAAAAAAGAAAAAAAAAAAATAATATTAAGAAATTTACATGTTGTTGCTTTTTAAAAGAAAAAGAAACTTGGAAAACAAAAGAATTCATAACGTTCACTATGCGCGCTGGTATTGACGAACTTCCTGTCAAAGTTCAAAAAAAAAAAAAAAAAAAAAACAAACAAAATATGGACATTTCAATTTTAAGAAAAATATTCTAAAAATATCATAAGCAATTCCTCAGCAATTAAGTTAAAGATTTTTATAAAGATATAAATATGTTATTCCTTAAATTAAAAACAATGAGCTAAAGTTCTTTAAATAAGAATTTCAATTTGAGTCCCATTAGTTTCGCACAAGTTTTTTTCCTTCAAGTTCTTGAAAATCATTAATTTACAAGAAAATGTTTTATTTTCACGCATAGTTTATTTTTCAACTGATAAGACCCCAACCATCCATTACGGTGGTAGACCGCTAACACCTTAATTATGTAATGAGAGCGCGCTTAGCGAAAGAAGTGGGTAGATGACCTTAAAAACATGTTAGTAACGTTAAATTCGATATATCTATGTACTTACGTACAAATGTATATATTTTCAGATTTCTGTCGACATTTAAGTTTTTAATGAAATAAAAACTGAATGAAGGAAGTTGATCTTGGATCTCAAAGTGTTTGTGGCACAACCAAAATTTAGAAATCTTGCCGAGTACGAGTATTTAATAAAAAAATACATTCCAAAAAATATGAGCGTTTAATATTTTCCAGCGTAGACAAATCATTAAATTATATTAAGGGCGATCTTACATAAACTGTTCCGGGGACAGTGGAACCCATACCATAAGGAGCAGAAAATGCGACAGAAAATACATGAATCATAGCCCAAGATAATAAGAATATTTCTGCGAAAAAATTCCAAGTGAATTTTTTTCACCGGAATTACATTTATTTATGCATGGTTAATAATGTGGAAAAAGCCCATTGAGGTCCATTGTGCGCATAAAAAGTTATTCAGATCTACAAAAAATAAGCCATAAATGGCAAAAAAAACCGGTTTTTGTTGAATAACTTCTAAACGGTTACTTCAATGTGTACACATATGGCTTATTTTTTGTAGATCTTGTGATTCTCTACGAAATTGGTGCCGTTACTTTTTATCTTATGACTTACCGTTTCAGAGATATCCTTAAAAACCAGTATTTTCGAAACCTTAACGGTTTTTGAAGAAGACCATGAGTGGCTCCAAGAAAAATTTAGTACGGTGTATACAGAATCCAATTATCTTTTGAACGGTTCCTTATTTTTTTTTGTACGATTGCTCGTTAAAGTCGTTAAAGAGTATTCGCAATTTTAAAAGTAAGATATTTTAATATGAACTTATGCGTAGCATTTACATATAAAAACTGTGCACAACATTTTAAATTGGGTTATCTCCTAAACTATAAGCTACACGAAAACATTTTTTACATCTTTAAATAGAAAATTTCCTGTGTTACAAAATTGTCGCGAAAAATTTTTCTGTAAAAGTTTGCGTTAGCGAGATATTTGCAAAAAACGATTTTAGCGACCTTTGAGCCTGAATAAATTTTTTATGCTCACAATAGACTTCAATGGACTTTTTACACATTATTAAACATGCATAAATAAATATAATTCCGGTGAAAAAAATTCACTTGGAATTTTTTCGCACAGCAGCTCTTTTTTCGTCTTATTTTCCTGGGCTATCAGGGAAATGTTGAAATAAATTGAAAAAAAAAAAAAAAAAAAAAACAGAATTAATCCATCACGTATAGCTTATGAGTCATACTACTAACCCATAAAGCAAAAAAAAACCGTTTTAATCTATTTTTGGAAGCTAACTAACAGGTCATTCCATAAGTCCGTAAGATAAGTAAGAAAACAATTCAAAATTTTCACAAAGCTCGATTTAATTATTCAACATATTATTCAACGCCTTCGAGGGCGATGCAACGAGTATAGCGATTTTCCAATTTTTGGATACCACTTTTATAATACGGTTTCTCTTTCTCTTCAAAATAGGCCTCATCTGACTGTTTTTAGGATTCTGGTGTGTAATAGTGAAGCCATGCTTCATCTATTGTCACATATCGACGACAGAATTCGATTTTATTGCGGATTAACAGCGCCAAACACTCCTCTGAAGCATCAATTCATTGTTGTTTTTGGTCGACTGTGAGCTCACGCGGCATCCACTTTGCACAGAGCTTTCGCATACCCAAATGCTCGTGTAAAATGGTAAAAATACTACCATCTGATATCTTCACAATGTCAGCTAGCTCGTCCATCTTCAATTTTCGATCGTTCATAACCAATTTGTGGATTTTTTTATGTTTTCTGGAATAACAGCCTCATTTGGGCGTCCACTGCGCTCTGCATCATTTGTGCTGGTACGACCACGTTCCACTTCTCTACCATTTATGTCGATAAAGCAGAGTTCGGATAATGTTTATCAAGCCATTGTTTGGTTTCCACTGTAGTTTTTTTCATCAAAAAACAATCAAAACTCGAAATTCACGTTTTTTCATTTTTTTTTCACTAACAAAAGTTGTTCAACACAAAATACTATAACTCACAAATTAATGGTCAGATTGCTGTTAAATTTATACACGTATCGTTTGAAGGTTAGGTTAGGTTAGGTTAGGTTAGGTTAGGTTAGGTTAGGTTAGGTTAGGTTAGGTTAGGTTAGGTTAGGTTAGGTTAGGTTAGGTTAGGTTAGGTTAGGTTAGGTTAGGTTAGGTTAGGTTAGGTTAGGTTAGGTTAGGTTAGGTTAGGTTAGGTTAGGTTAGGTTAGGTTAGGTTAGGTTAGGTTAGGTTAGGTTAGGTTAGGTTAGGTTAGGTTAGGTTAGGTTAGGTTAGGTTAGGTTAGGTTAGGTTAGGTTAGGTTAGGTTAGGTTAGGTTAGGTTAGGTTAGGTTAGGTTAGGTTAGGTTAGGTTAGGTTAGGTTAGGTTAGGTTAGGTTAGGTTAGGTTAGGTTAGGTTAGGTTAGGTTAGGTTAGGTTAGGTTAGGTTAGGTTAGGTTAGGTTAGGTTAGGTTAGGTTAGGTTAGGTTAGGTTAGGTTAGGTTAGGTTAGGTTAGGTTAGGTTAGGTTAGGTTAGGTTAGGTTAGGTTAGGTTAGGTTAGGTTAGGTTAGGTTAGGTTAGGTTAGGTTAGGTTAGGTTAGGTTAGGTTAGGTTAGGTTAGGTTAGGTTAGGCTAGGTTAGGTTAGGCTACGTTAGGTTAGGTTAGGTTAGGTTAATTTAGGTTAGGTTAGGTTAGGTTAGGTTAGGTTATTTTGTGGCCAAGTCTATATATTAATACGCAAGACAAAAATTTGTCTTACCTTTATTAATATGTTAGAAATATAGCACGACTTTGAAATACACACCATTAGAAAGGTATTTGTGTGTAAATGCGCACGAAGCTAAAATGTTTTTAATATTTTTTCATTAAGCCAGGTAAAATTAAATGCAAATTTTTCAATATTAACAACAAAAAATAAATACGCGGTCACAAAGAGTTGAGGAGACGATACAACAAAATGAGAAAGACAAAAAGTTGACTGACACAGACTTCATGTTTTTTGTTTTCTTTTCGTTTCGCATTTCTTACTGTACCAGGGATGATAAATGAGCTTTTCTATTTTGTACCAAATAGCAAAAAAAGTACTATAACTGTCCAAAAAGTACCAAAATTATTTTATACATTTGTGGTAAAATTTTGACCATTGGACGATTTTAGTATAAATAAATATGGCGCTGCGAACATTAACGACGTAGGGCGTTTTTTGCGCCCATCGCATTTTTAAAAAGTTTGGGTCCTCAAATATATAAGTACTTAATTTGAACTTCCAATTCCGATCACAGAATGTGGTAGAGCAATATGTATATACTGTTTGAAGAGTTGCTTACAAGAAGGGCGTAGTGCGACTTGGGGCGTTATTGCATAAATCAGTTCGCGGTAGGAAAAACGGTGTTTACTCAAAACCAAGGTGCCTAACGAAACAAGTGTGTATGGCAAAACATGCTTACAATTGTCCAGAGAGTACGTTTGATTTTTTTAAGTTTTTTTTTTTTTTTTTTGTAGCCAATTTTTGAAGGATTATAAAATGTTCGAAAAAATTAAATTCACACATATTTTTTGAACGATTCTAAGTATATTCTGCCTTGGAAAAAATTCAAACGTATTTTTTGGACAATTCTTAGCATTTTTTTGCCGTATACACTTTTTTCGTTAGATGCCTTGATTTTGAGTAAAAAATTATTTTTTCGACCGCGTAAATGAAGGCCAAAATTTTTTCAGAATATAGTCTTTATTTCTAAAGCACCTTTGAGTATCCATTTTGTAATGAAAAAAAGCTATGACCAAAAAAGTGGCCTTCAGTGGAATCAAAAGTGGTCTATTGGTTTTTCTTGCAATGAAAAAAAAAAAAAAAAAAAAAAATTATGCAGATATCGTTTTAGAGAGTACTTCTAACTTTTGAGTCGGATTCGGGATGAGTTTTTTTTTTGCTTCATACAAAATCGAACCGGTCTAATGGTCTTTTTTTACTTTAAAATCAAGCTAGAATTCAACACAGAACCTTAACTTTAAAAAACAAATTTTTTGGATGAAAAATTCTATTTCATCAAAATTTAAATTGTATATGAAATTAGAGATGTCGCGTGAAAATGCCATTCCAATTTGTACGTTTTTGTATTATTTAAATTATGTGCGCATGTAAAATGAGTTTCTTAATAACTCAATATAAAAGTTATTGGGGGTTTCCATTAAAAAAGAAAGTAACACTTTTAACACTTGTTACATTTTTATGATACCAAAGCGTACATTTACACTAAATTCCTAACCCACGAGTAAACCTTGAGAGTGCACTTGGTGCACTCGACAGAAAAAGGATAACTATTTTGACATATTTATGACTTTAAAGTGTATGTAGTGTAAGTGAGTACTTTACGATTGTATTTGTGTAGTATTTCGATATGATATAACGTTGACGTATTTATCGCTACGGATGGGTAACAATTGGGAATTATGGTTTAGAGTTCCAAATGTCCAAGCATTAAAATACAAAATTTATGTTTTATTTACATGCACACAATATATTTGCATTTTTTATTTTTTTTTTTCAAATTGAATACACAAACATGTGTACAAAAGATATATAAATACTTATTTCAGTGGGCGCCTTCCTCTAGTCCTTATTTTTATGAATTTATGTCACCACATGTCACCACATGAAATATGATGCCAATGTAAGTATTTCTTTCCCACTTATTACAACTCATATTGTGAATGTAAACTTTTTTATTTTTTTTCTTATATTTTTGTAAATTTATTAGTGATTTTTTTAAGTGTCTTAAAATCTCAAGTATTAAACATTATAGCAATTTTTAGCACCAGATTATCAGAGCATTATCAAGTAGTAAATTAACCAATTCTCCTTACCGATTAATGATTATTGTTGATAAATGTATAATCAATATGGCATTAAGCTATTTGCTTATCATTTTGTTTAGTTGAAGAAGTGAAGCCAATAGATAACACTTTTTTTAAGGAAAATCTTGGAATGAATGAGTTCCATAAAAATATAATTTGTGCACAGTAAAGCAAATAATTTTTGCTAAAATGTTACATAAAAATTTTAAAAAGTGTAATTTACACACAATGAATGTAATTTTCCACAGCTCTTCGAAATATGTACATGCATTTCTTGTTCACACTTTTGTTTTAAATTCAATTTTTAATTGCCTGTTTCCCACACGTGTGGTCACTTTTATGGCTCATTTAACGTATCCTTTCATGTGTGAATTATGGCATCCAACCTAAGCAAACAACAAACACGTACGACCTTAAGATTTCATTTTTTTCCACAGTAATAAATCATTGAGATCGAATTTCGTCTTGACACAAATCTATATGTAGTGGGTTTAATATTTTATAAAAATATTTTATAAAATTTTTCTATGCTTCATTAGATATTTTGGTTATTCATTTTAGTTTTTTGGTGATTTATGAATATTTTAAATGATTTAGTGTGATTATTAAAAAGAGTAACATTAGAGTGGGATACCCAAATTACTTGAAAGGAATACAATCGCAAAGTACTCTTGCACCAAATAAAAAGTAAAGACTAGGTGCTGAGGAATACAAAAACTGAGTAAAGCATTAAGCAATATAAAATTATAACTATCTGCTTAGATTTATCTTCCCGTTCAGTCCGAAGTCTCTTGAGTTAAGCAACATGCTTCGCAAAGACAAAACCTTGCCACTTCATGTTTTTTTGGCGAAACAGTTTTTCATGGAACTTTTAAGGAAGTTAACCAAAAACTAAAACAAAAGAAATACAGTCGATATACTTATTAGTCGATGCTGATTCCGAATTCGATCTATTGCTATGGTTTTAGATTATGGTATGGTTTTTGAGTTATCTATCCTAACCTTAAAGTTAGAAAATACTAATTTCTGGCTAAAAAACTGATAAGACTGATAAGAAAGTGAACTATATCGATATAATTTTTTTTCTTGGAGATATCCTAATCTAGAACGTTAAAAAAATGCGAAAAACCTGCCGGAGAGGTAGCTGGATGTTCTGAATGTTGTAAGCGATTACGGAAAACCTCTGGCTAAACAGAAAAAACGTAAACAATTTGATATCTTCGGTGAGCGTTAAAAATAAAACTATGTGTTCTCCACTCTTTGAAATGTGGAAGAATAAATTCGATGCATTTTATTTAAAAAAATAACTTTTTTAAACAAATAAAAACAAAACACCATAAGTGTCTCGATAAGAATAAGAATATTTTAAGATGTTGAAAGTACAAAGAAGGTAATAAATTACTTATATGCCATTAATAAATAACGAAGAAGTACATGCGGAATTCGCATCCGGTAGATTGTAGCTTTAATGAAAAAAAAAAAAAAAAAAAACAAGTAAGGGTGTTACCTTTGGTCTGGCCAAAAATTAAATACCCTACACTGCAGTATTTTGAAAATTTTGTTTTACGGGAGGTGGCACGACATCTTGACCAAACTTACTTAGTTTTGCGTATGCTGTTCTTAGGGTCTAAGTGCAATTTGATTCGTTTATCTCAAAAAACGCTTTCACTATAGAATTTAGAAACTTTTGCTTATATGGAAGCTGCCACGCCCTCTTTTCCGAGTTCTCCTAATTCTTGCGCCGAGCTCTTATTTGTTTTTCTACGTGTCTGAGTGAAATTTGGTTGGATTATCTCGATGCCTTTGCTGATATGGGATATATATTTTGTATGGGCGGTAGGTGTGCCCATTGACTGATTTTGCTCATTTTCAATCTAACTTTTACAACGAAGCCACCGTACCAAATTTCGTCGAATAATCTTGCTTAGCCATCCAACCAGGAAGACAGACAGACGAATAGGGCTATATCGACCTAGGAGGTGACGCTGATCAAGACTATATATACTTTATTATGCCTACTACGCCTCCTTCTCTGCATTACAATCGGTAGGACAAAGTGAATATACCCTTGGTGTAGGGTTTGTAGGGTATAAAAGCATTTAAAAGTTTTTATCTTATTTTTGAAGTCATAACGTTAATGTAGTGAAATAAACCAATAGAAAAAATTTATAATTATTGCGACTTAAAGGCGTTTTTAAACCTCCGGCTTAATCCGACTTCTAAACACTTTCAAACACTGTAGGGTCGGCAAAATAATTTCTTGAAATCAATATTAACTTAGATGACTACATAAAGGACCTTTTTTTCGGTCATATAATTTTTTCTTGGAGCTAATAATACACTCTGGGCAGCATATAATGCCACTGAAGAAGACCTTTTACCATCGATGACTGCTGATAAAGTTCAAAAATGTCGTTAAATTAATGTAAATGCGAAAAAGGTACAAAAAGTTGAAGAAATCATAATGGGCCTTATCGTAAATCTGAAGGGAGTTCCATTCTCTCCCTCCCGGAGAAGGAGCACTGGAAGTAGTGAATATTTCATGAATGGAAACTCCCCTTCCTGCAGGGATGCTTTTTTTATTTTAATATCGTTGACATTTTCAGAAATAACCAGTTTGCAACGCTGTGTTTTTCCAAGAGCGTTGACATTTTACACAAAAACAACATCTGGCAACGCTCAGTCTTTCCCATATCTTTGACATTTTGCGCAAACAACCAATCTGAACGCTGATTTTTTCCAATTTCGTAGACATTTTGCACAAAAAAAAAAAACATGTGGCAACGCTTTTTTCCATAAGTCGTTGACATTTTTTTCCATTTTCCACTGGATATTGACAGCTGACTTATAAAAAAAGATAAACAAGAAACAGCATTTGCAAAAGAAGAAAAAGAAGCAATTGCAGCAGTGATTATAAAAGTATTTGTTGTAGCTGCTCCGATGTGCCCTGCGCTGTGTTATTTCATAAGGACCTACGCTTCCTCATTGTTTTCCCTAAGTTTTCTGTTATACAGTTATAACCTTCTACACGATGTTCTTGAAATAGTAAATTTACTGAAGTAAACATTCTAATTTTATATATACTTGAATATATATCACAAATAATTTTGTTCACATCCATGAATTTAGCTCATTTCAATTTTAACTATTTACTTCAATTTTTATTATTCAAGTTATTATGATTGTTTGTTTTGTAATAACTTAAAAACTATGAAAGATAACGCAAAACTTTAAAACATTTTTGGGTTCAACGTTGAGAAGTTAATAGAAATTGAAATAAAAATTTCGGCCACGCCCCAACTTTGTATGGTAGTTAGGCGTGTCCGATGATCGATTTTGTTCAAAATCACACATTTTCATTGCGTCTACCCTAGAACCACTTGTACTTAATTTCAAGAGCCTAGCTCTATTATTACAATTTATGGCCACCGTTTCCATACAAACGGCACCACTGTGTTGTGTTCTCTTTGAGTGATCTTGTTTTGCTTATCTTGGTCTTGGTGTTGATCATGCTTTCGGTCTTGGCCTTGACCCTAATTTATTTAAGAAGTAGACATAAGTAAAGAAAGGAATTCATTTTTCTTAGCGTACAAAAAGATAAGGAACTTCAATTATGGTCAAAATTTAGAAGATACGCAATCACAATAAGAAATTACTGAATGGGGTTAGGCTAGGTTAGGTTAGGTTAGATCCGGGAGACGAACATGATGTCATCATTAACTTAGGCCTCGAGAAAGGGCCCATTGTATACCCGATACTAAAAGCTTTAGCAGAGAAAGGTCTAAGAGAACCACTTGGATGTACATATATACTTCCATATGGATTTAAGACAAAGCTCAGACAGTGCGTCAAGCGATTCCAAATTGAAATGACCAAAATTCTTTCTACGTCTAAGCGCAAGCGCTGGACATTCACAAAAGAAATGAAAGACTGTTTCTTCCATATCAGGGTCTTTACAACTTCTACAAAGGTCGCCAATGTTTGAGAAACCTAAACGAGATGCATGGATTCCCATGGCACAATGTCCAGTAATAGCACCGATTAAGATCCGTACATTATGTTTCTCCATTGCTATTAAAAACTAAGTACGATTTATACTATATGATGGCCAAATAGATCTTATATGATTGCAAGTTTAAAGATTTGACCATCTAGAATTAGCAAGCTGAATACATTTATTTTCGATTTTTCCCTTGATTACGCTAATGGGTTTTTTTATTGAAATGTCAGCCAAAAGGGCATTTTGGTTTGACCCTATTTTAGCCAGTTCATCTGCAATTTCGTTGCCCTCGAAATTACTATGACCTGGAACCCAGCAAAGTGTTAAATTATAGTCCTCGCTAATATCGCAAAGGATATTTTTACAGTTTAACACAAGTTTTGACGTGATATAATTTGATGAGATTGTTTTGATAGCTGCCTGACTATCAATGTAAATAACAACGCTTCCAAGAAATTGGGACTTATGGGCATTGAGGAATTCACAAGCTTTAAAAACAGCAAAAACCTCTGCCTGAAAGACACTACAGTCGTTCGGTAGTCTGTAAGACTTAGCTAAGTCTAAAGGCTTAGAATAAATGCCTGATCCAGTGCCTATATCCAATTTTGACCCATCCGTGTATATTTCAAAAGATGCGTTTAAAGGAGCCCAGTTTTCTCTTTCAGGTATTACCACCTTGAAGTTCGTTGGGAAGAGAAGGTATGGTAAGAGGTAGTCAGTACCACCTATTACATCACAATCCATAAATTGGAGTAAAATACTATTATGACCAAAAGATTTCGATTTCCAGAAACCCAATTCTTTAAGTCTAATAGCACTTTTCGCGTCCATGCTTCTGGCAAAAATATCAAGTGGTTCTAGGTGAAGAAGAGTTTCCAGTGCAGCAGTGGCAGTAGTTTTAAAAGCCCCAGTAACACTGAGACACGCCACTCTTTGAACCCTGGACAGAATATCCAAATAACTTTGTTTATGTAAAGAGTTCCACCACAGCAAAATTCCGTACATGAGAATCGGCCTGATGATTGCCTTATACATCCTAAAAATTATTTTCGGTTTAAGGCCCCATCTCTTACCAAACAAGCGTTTACAAGAATAGAAAGCAACGTATGCTTTCCTAATTCTATTTTCAACATTTAACTTCCATTTAAGTTTACGGTCAAGAACAATACCCAGGAAAGTCACGCTTTCCTTTATAGGAAGACTAACGCCATCCAAAATTGGATGCCTAAATTGAGGTATTTGATGTTTATTTGAAAAAACAACAACCTCAGTTTTTTCGGCATTAATACTTAAGCCTTTTGAGCTTGTCCAAAGTTTAATGGATTTAAGTGACAAAGACATGATATCACTTAAGATATTCAAGTCCTTAACCACTACCTAAAACTGAATGGGGTTACGTAGGCGAAATTTTCGAATCGCATTTTTCAATGCAGTTAATTTTTTAAGCCACTTAATTCCTAGATGATGATTTTGTGTTCCACTAACAAAAAAAAAAAAAAAAAAAAAAAGCGTAAGGTCACTATTTCTACGTTTCGGTCTTCAAAGTATAGTAACGTTGATCTTGGTTTCGAAAAATGACTAGGACTAAGGCCAAAACTGATTTTGCTCATAACTCGCAAAAGTTAATTTCGCTCTTACAAACTTGAATTAATATGCTTTCTTGCCTCACCGTTTTTGGATTTGATTCTTTCTGGAAAAGAAAAGCTCTTAACATTTTCAATGTCAAAATTGGCTGCCTTAAAAGTGAATAGGTTCAGTAGGTTAATGTATCCGGATATGAGACACCTCCGGGTATGAGACAGCCGATTTTTTCTATGATGCAAAACTAATGTTGCCAATCTGACTACTGTCGAACTGTCCTCTTACTGTGACCAAGTTTTTAAGCCAACACCGAAGTGAAAAGATCTATTGCTTATTTAAGTTATACACCTCTGGGCGCAACTCGACTGTAAAAAGTTTTTTATGACCTGTCTCAAAGTGTTATATTTTGGATTTAATCAACTGGAAATGGGAAATGTCATCCGTTAGCGTTTAGTGTTTTATATCTACTTTGTGATACGACTTGAGTTTGTGCAAATATAAATGGTTAAAACATTTTTTTGGCTTTTCTTAAAAGGTGTCATGTATCCGGGTATGAGACACATCTTGTATCCGGGTATGAGACACTTTTTTTTCGAACCCAAATCGTGTGCAACTGTCAAATATCGACATGTGTGTAATGATATATGTGTTTACGTACAGTTATGTTGTTTTAATTTCGTATTTTTTAATTTAAATTGCATTTTTAAAGGTGTCTCATACCCGGATACAAAATTCTTAACGATATGGACATTTTTTCTTTCGAACCAAAACCATGGGGTTTTTATTTCATACTTTCTGAATTTCATTGCATTTTTCTAGGTGTCTCATACCCGGATACAAAATTTAAATTGCTAAGAAAAAGTACTTAGAAAATTGGCCATAACTTTTGAATCTGATGAAATAACTTTCTACGTTCTTCAGAAGAAAGTTGTGTGCATTTTTTATCTTTTGAACGATATATAAAATACCTAAAACGGTTTAACCAGTAAAAAGTTATGGCTTAAAAACAAAGCCCGTCTCATACCCGGATACATTCACTTACAATAATCTTTTAAGATTCCAAGTATACTGCCTTGTTAATACTTCTGTAAGAGTTCTCCACAGCAGATTTGGTATTTGGGCATGCTCCTTGAGCAATTCAACTATAATTTGATCGAAACGCGATACTACCGTGCCATATACATATAACTCAAAGGAACAAATTCATGATCCGAATATTATTTTTAATTTTCACTGGCAAGAAAAAATTCAAGAAATTTTTAATAAAGTAAATCGTGCAGAAAGTAAAATTACCAAGTAACAAATTTGTAGTGTGTTCTTACATTTGGAACAAATTTTTGAAAAATCATTTTTAATTTTTATGGTCATCAAAAACAAATAATAAAATTTCATGTGGACTCATATTACGACATGACAAGAACAAAGTGGCCATAAGTGCGTTGAATGAGTTTCGGTATTAAGTGTGAGAAAGTTTTGAAACATAATAGAACATAAATATATATTTATTTATGGTATATATTTTAAATTTTAAATGCAAAATTCATGTTCAATACAATACGGATAAATGCAATAAAATATTTTTACTTGGAAGTTTTAAGGAAAATGTACATGAATGTGGAGGCGTCCACTTGATTCAATCAACAAGTACACCTACATGAGTGATATCCTAAGTATGGTCGTAAAATTGGTAAAATTTTTATGGCATTTTTATGATGTTTCGCGTATACAATTTTAATATTTTGTTTGCATATTTAAAAAGCAGTTTTCTACAATTTTTTCTTTTAATAGGCGTGGCAGCACTATGTAACTTTAAAAGTAAATTTTATGACTATTTTTTTTTATTTTTACTATTTTATATATTTATTAAAAAGACATTTTGAGTTTATTAACTGAAAATGTACAGAAATATAAAAATTTTCGATCCTTAAAAAAAAAATAAAAAATTAACCTTTGCGCTTCAAAAAAAAAAAAAAAAAGAAAAAAAAATATTGAGAATTAAAAATGCTGATAAGCATTTGTTTGCATGGCAGGCACATTATACTCGTCTGTCTACCAAAATGGTTATAGTACTCGTACATCTAAAGTGATCATCAGATGTTAATGTTTTTCTTAAAATTGTTTTTTTTTTTCTTTTCTTCTTGTTCTTCCAATTCCATTGGGAACAACAATCTTATGTTTTTTATATATTTTTTTTTTTTTATTTAATTTTTGTTTTCGTTGACAAAATATTGAAATTTTTTTTCTATTGTTCAAAGTTTATTTAGAGGTTAAATTTCACTTATTTCTTTCTTTAATTAAAAAATATTAATTTTAAATTATATAATATTGTCAAACTTATGAAATAAGTTTACTTTTGAAAATAAGTATTTGATAGCATTTGGAAATTTGCCATTTCCTCTGAACATTGAATTCAAGACGAGAAGACGATAAATAAATAATATAAAAATAATAAAATGCTTTAAAGCCACTGTTCCAATGAAAAGAAAATGGTCTCTAAAGCAACACTTGAAGAAATGTTTAAAGACATTATTCCCCAACTCAGATCTATCGACAGAAACGCAATCGAGCGTCCAAACAATGTCTTTATCGAAGAAATATATCAGTATACTGGGTTTTCGCTACTTATAACGAGATCTTATAATCAGTCCACATCATCTCTAACTGATCTCTTAACATTATTTAAATTAGAGGTTTAATGTTGAAAAATGTTAAGGCAGTATCAGAAATTTCTAGAAAAGAAAATTTTGGAAAAGAGTTAGCTTTCTGATTCATAGACTCCACTTCGACACGCCTTACTCAGATCTTACCTTTGACACATTGCTTTGAGATAAATTGATTCTTGAAAGTTATGGTATCATATCAGTGTGTCAAAGGATTGTTTAAAGAAATTACCTCCTAATTCAATACAAATCTTAAGACAGAAACTTTGCTCTAAAGAACATACAAGACATTTAGTTAAATTCCCCGAGAATAGTTCTAAGCAACTATATACAAAATGACTGCAATTTAAATGACAGTCAGAATAACACAGGCCGACAGCAGCTCAGACCCAGAAACCAGACTATATATTTCCGAAGGTTTCTGATGCGTTGAATCCAAATCTGGCTCAAAAATGCTCTATCAGCTCTGGTTTTCGAGATATCCTAACCTGAAAGTGCAAAAAACACCGTTTTTGAATATTTTTGTGGTTATGTAGTCTTGAGGATTTTTTACATCAAAATGCGATATCTCAGAGAAAAAAAAAAGATATTTGAGCAAACTCAACGCTATTTAAAAGAAAAAGACTTATACTTCAAGAAGCCAACCTTTAATTCTGGTGAAATAAAAAATCCGTAAGGCAACATAACCTCAAAAATAGGCAAAACGGTGTTTTTTGAACTTTGAGGTAAGAGAGCTGATAGAGCGTTTTTGAGGCCAAATTTGGATTCAGCGCATCAAAAACCTTCGGAAATATATAGTCTGGTTTCTGCGTCTGAATGTTGGTGTATTCCTTCTGGTCAAGGACACAACAGCTGTGTTCGTTGAAAAAAAATTTAAAAATATTTGCAAATATTAATTTTTTAATTGAACTTTTAGTCATATATTTGCAAAGATCGATTTACACATATAAATCTATCAATGCCTTTTTTAACACATAGTTATGACAAATCAAGGAACGGATTTCATCTTTCGCCACAAAGACTCATCAGACTATTTTTGTCGTAATTATAAAAGTCGGCTTCGCAGCCGGGCAAGGCTGGTGCAGTGTTAACGACTTCTGCTACCAACCTGGAGGTTCTTGGTTCAACTCCCGCCCAGGCCAAAAACACAAAAAGTTTTCAAACTTACAATTTTTCAATTATAATTAATTTAGTGATATAAATATAATTATAATTACAACAAAAATAGTCTGATGAGTCTTTGTGGCGAAAGACGAAACATATGTCACTATAGCCGTGTTTTTAATCCGTTCCTTAATTTGTCATAATTATGTGTTAGAAAATGCATTGATAGGTTTATATGTAAATCGATCTTTGCAAATATATGACTAAAAGTTCAATTAAAAAAATCAATTTTCAATATATAAATGTCATTAACACTGAAAAAAATTCTTAAAATTTGCAAATATTTATAAAGTTTTTGTGACGCCAGTATCAAATTTTTGTTTCAACGAACGCTTTTGTTAAAAACTTTTTGATCATTTATAAAATTTATAAAGTTTTTTTTTCAACGAACACGGCTAATGTGACACAACTGCCAGTAACTTCAGTCCGAACTTGTTAATTACAAATGTGGCTAAAATTCTTGATAGAGTAGACAAAAAGAAAGAAAAGTTCCAGAGTCGACTTAGCAAAAGCTTTTGACTAAATGTGTGGTGTGGAGTTTCTTTAGAAAATAACTTTTATCTTACATTGATCATAGTCTGTGCTGGGCAGAACGCAATTTTATTTTAAACACTTCCATGTATGGGAGGAGCTATCTGAACTGCGGAAATTGCTTTTTCTTAAATAAACTTATGAGCTCAAAAACACCTCTATATCTTTTTGATAAACTGCAATTAGTATATGGGGCGTTTCATTGTGATTCATTGGATATTTTGCTAAGATTTTGACAAAACTTTGGTCATAACTAAGTTATTTGTAAGCCCTAGGACTGTGAAAACAGTCTCGAAAAATAACTAAAAAACTCTTTTTTAAACGAAGTATAAGGAAGTTTTGAAAAGTTAATGTTTTATGTCTTAAATTGTTGTTTAAATAAGTGTGACTCATAGGACATGAAAGGGAAAGCTCTTTTTTGTTTATTAACTTAAGAAAAAATTTTAGCCAAACTATTGCTATTTTATGAATTTGAAATTTTATGGTTGATTATGAAATATAAACTGAGCCGAATTGAGATAAATATGCTAGAAAAAGTCTTCTTTTATAGTTTTTTTAAATTTCTTTTAGAGATAAGCAAACAATGGAAATTTAACATTATGATATTATTAAAATGGAGGTAATCGGATTTAATTAACTTTTTTCTCATTTTCTTTTTTGATGTGGAATGACCCATATACAATATTAAAGAAGTCATGTGCTTATTGTACCAAAATACAACTATCTCAACACTGCAAGGATGTTTTTCATCAACGCTGTTGGGTTGCGGAACTGTTGTTGGAGTAGAAAGATTAAGACTTATCAGTCTTGATTATTTTTGTGAATGAAAAAGCATCCTCTTCTCTTAGTATATATTATATCTTATGTCATTATATTGTATTAATTTCTTTAAAATTGTTGGTATTTTTATTTAATTTTTTTTTTGCAATATATTTTTGTTTTAATGAAATTCCAATGGCATCATATTTTCTCTATTGAGTGTTCAAGTTCTAGCTCAGTAACAGCAGAAAACTCAAAAATGTGTTGAACAGAGTAACTAGAAAAATCTATATTCTGACTAGTAGAAACATCAAAGCTAGCAAAAAAGTTACTAAGCTTATCAGGATCAATATTACATTTAGCATTGGATTTCTCACTAATACCAAATGACTTAAAATTTCTCCATAAGATTTTAGAGGGGAGAGACGAACACAGTTTTGTAGAGCAGAAATAATTTTGATTTTGCCTTGTAGTTAGATAACGGTATTTTTTTACAAATAGTATCCAATGGATATACCTAGATGTACCTGACCTTAGTGAGATATTTGCGAAAAACAGATTTTTGTAAACTTCGATCGCCATTTAAACCTTGTGTAGGGGGATGAATTTTGAAAAAATTACCTTTTTATTTTTTATTGCTCATAATTCCGTCAAAGCTACCGAGGATGTGTGCATATAAAACAAATTACGATTTTTGAGGTCCTCCAAAGGAAAATTTCTTGTGAGAATCGTCGTTTTTTTTTAAAAGTGCGAGGTTATGTTATGAAAAAGCATTGAAAATTGATGCTGGTATATAGGCAAAACAGGCAACAAACAGCCAAAAATGATTTGGAACCGTGTCCTCAAGAGAAAAATCAGTCGCCCACAAAAGAAATTATTTTTAAAACATAAACCACAACATTAAAATAATTATATTGAATAATTGAAAATGATTTTGAGTCACAAACAGGTAAAACCAATAAAAGGAACCTTTTAAGATTTTAGGAAAATTTATGGTTATGTTATGTCAAGAAAAACAAATGACAGCTCGCATATGCGATATCTCGAGAACTATTTATGTATGTATGTATTGGCAATGTGTGTTTACGAAAAACGTAACAGAAAGCAAAATACAAAATGTAAACAAATGTGTCATCACGATCAACAAATATTTTATTGTTAGTTGTCCTTAAAATACATGGTCCTGTCGGCACGTGTTTAATTTTTTTTTTTTTTTTTTCATTCCAATTCTATGCAGGCGAATATTTTACCTAAATTTATGTTTTGATAAAAATTAACCATTTTGTTTTTGTAATTCATAGTTTTCATGTATTACCTGCAATTCAATGACGATCGTCAATCGTCGATCAACAAGATGTCAATGTCATGTTAAGTTTTATGATTTTGTTTTTGTTTTGATACTCGCATAAAGAAAGAAAGGAAAAGGTTCCTTCAACAAGTTCAAGTGATTTGTAGTTTTTTTTTCCCATGCTTTCTATCCCAGAGTTAAATATCATTCTGAAAAATTGTTGGAAAATATTGCATAAAACCAAAAAGGTAATTTGTCAGCTTAAATCTGTTTGTATTTGATTTGTTGACACTAGAGATTTGAGTTTTATGAGCATTAAGTTGTGATTTCAGTCCCAAGTCATAGATGGCGTTATGTTTATTGAATGTTTTTAATCGAATGCATTTAATTTTTTTTTTGATTTTTTGAATTGTGATTCAATAAGGTTTTATATACCCAAGTGTGCTAAACGGATCCATTTCGAATCCGTAACGGGTTCCCTTTTCTCGTTTATTTTATCCCTTACGGATCCAGTATGGACCCGTTTGCGGTTGAAATTCCTCTGAAAATCTCGGATCAGTTTTGAACACGTAAAGTATTTCATAAACGAATTTGAAAACAGATTCGCTTTTAACAATGTTAATGCTGTTTACATACAAAAAAAGAGCTTAATTTTAATTAAAAACAAGGAAAAAAAAAAAAAAAAGAAAAACAATGCACCCAAAGGAAGTAGGGGGGGAACCCGGGATCACAGGATATATTATTTATAAACATTAAACGACTAGGCTATTGACCTATGTAAGTATATCGAGCCCTAACCGCCAGAAAGACTTAACTGACAAACTCGAAGTCACAAAAAAATTTTTTGTGTTTCTTGCTGTTTCGTTTCCTCAACGGTTTCTGCTTTAACGAAAAAAAGCATTTATTCCTCATTCTTAGAGGATTTTTCACGCTCTACATAATGACAATAGTAGAAATAGCCAATTCCGTAAATTTCAGTCGAAAATGGAGTTACGGTAATATGTTTTGCATCGCACTACTTGTAACGAAGCTGATACAAATCAAAAATGCCGTATAGACAACTTTTGATTAAATTTACTGTGAAGAAAGAGTAAATCCGAAGAAACACTCTTGCCTTTTGGTGACCAAGAACAATACCAATTTTGTGTCTACTGGTTTTTTCTTCCTGGCAAGCTCTTTTCCGTTGTTCTGCAGTGTCTTTGTAATATTTCCTCTTACGCACAGTTCCTTTTTTTTGTAAGAGGGATTTGATCTGATTCGTTGTCCGCCATGTGGGTTTGAATTTCCTTAAGTTGTGAATTCCAACTTGAATCAAAGATTAATTGAATCGGTAATTTTTTAAAGGGGATATGTGTCGGTCGACAGAGAATTATTCTTTTGCCTTTTTGTCATTGTGGCGATGGCACTGGTTGGTTTATTTATTTTCCAAGTACGCAGATTACTGCTTACTATTATTGTTAGTTAATCCCCATCACTAAAATCGCACTGAAATAAGATTTACTAAACTTATGAGGATTTTTCTTAAATTTTTCATAAGTTCCAATTTAGTCACATATCCCCTTTTAAAAATGGCCATACTCTAAAATAGATCTTAGAGAAAATTTTACTGACTGACTTGTCCAGAGGCCATAATCGTAACTTCCTACGCGCACGAGATGTGTCATAAAGAAAATTTGTTTGTTTTTAAAATGATTTAGGGAAATGAAATGATTTTAAAAATTTATGATACTACATACATTTTTATGGAGTTGCGGTGTTTTTGCTTAGCATGTGGAGATACGGTATTCTTAAGTTGTAAAATGTGTACGGCTGGGAGTTACGACAAAAGTAGTAGTTGATTTTATAGGGAAAATAAAGGTATAATGCAACCTGTTCTTGTGGGTTGACGGACAGAACCGTGATGACCCGAAAAACGCCATAAACTCATTTTTTTTGAAAATTGGAGTTACGGCATTCTTGCTTAGCACGGCAGTATACTTTGAAATAAATGCGCATTTATAATTTTTTGTAAGTTATTTAGAGGTCACTCGAAGCCGTTTGATGCAAAATCACGGCATAATATGGTTTAATTATGATCTCTGAAATGTTCGAAATGAATCGTACGTTAATTCAAATCTTTCGTCTAGATTAAAATTATATTAAGAAAATAATATGAATAAATCTAATCGTCTTAAACTGATTATAAAATTATACAAGGAAAATCATAACCCATTAGCTCTTGTTTTATGAATCTTTGTTTTTTATTTTTTTGGGTTGAAATGGGCTAAATTGTTCTACAAAAATATTCCAAGAAAAAATTCACTTAGAATCACCAAGAACAGAAAATTCCTAATCGCACCATGTCTTTACTTTTTTGATTCCTTTTCTTCCTGCTAGGTTGTATTGTGTGATATACGAGTGTGCGTAAAAATCTATAACTGTGCGTAAGACTGGGCAAAACTGGAAAATTTTTAAAAATTTCTGTTTTGATTTTGTTTGCCTCAATGCTAAGATAGTTTAAGAAAAAAAAAAAAAAAAATGTTAATTAGGGTACATATTTAGAGTGGCCCTCATACAGAAATATTTTGCCTTTTCTTAAAGACCGCTCAAGTGACTCACACTAAAAAATCTCTACAAATTATATTTAGGGTGGCCCTCATCCAAAAATAATATTAAACAGCTTTATCTCGAAGGCCGCTTAAATGATTCACACGGAATTTACACCAAGTGACATCTGTAGGGTGGGGGTAAGTATGTTCGGGAAAAATTATGAGGTAGAGAAAATGCAGATTAGTCTTATATTTTTCTCCACCAGGGCACTCTTAAAGCCCTGGAAGCGGGAAAAAAATTTGATAAAAGTATTTTCTTTTTTTTGCAGGGTTGCCCCCCTACGGAGAGGAGATAGGGGTTGATATATTCAGAGAAAATATTATAGGGGAAGATATAATGGTTGCTGATCTCACATTTTATTCTCCTAAGGGCAACACCTAAGCAGCTATGGGGCTATTTGTCGATCATCCTCACATTTTCTTGAACTTTGACCTCAATAAGTCGCCACTTAACTTCATCCAATCCACCCCATTTTTTGGCTAACGCATTAATTGATCAAACCTCATAAAATAAAGTGTTGTAGCGTATCCAAATCGAAAAATCGTGCACTTAATCATGTTATGCTGAATTGTGCAAACCGCCATTTTCGACTTTTCGAACATTTCCCCCTGGCAAAACTATAACAGGTAAAAAATTTTAGACAACGGACTTCAGCTTTTTTGGGTCATACTTTAGAAAGGTTACTTTAAATTCTAGATTCGAACTTTTATTTGGCGCGGCAGAAAATGCGTTAACTATGTACATAATTCTAATTGCCATAACCTTGTCAACTTTCTGATCTGACAGTAACTTGAGTTCGCTTTTACCTGACTTCTATTTGGATGTTTCTTTCCAATGACATATAACATACAATCAAGATCAGTGGCGGATCCAGAGGGGGGCGATGGGGCGATGGGGCGATCGCCCCTCTCTCAAACTTAAATTATATGTAAAGATTTTGAAAACATTCTGTTATTATCTAGAAATGTAGTCAATCGGCCCCCCCTCTTGACAATGCTGGATCCGCCACTGATCAAGATCGCTCCTTTTTGCCATTGAGCCTATAACTCCCACCAATATCGGACCATGTCTTGACTTTTTAGACTGTTTTTCTTCCTCCTGGGTTGTATTGTGTGATATAGTACATAAGGACCTCTTCTAAACAGTGTGTGATCCCTAAGGTCTTAATATAAAAATATGTATGAACCATGAATGCAATTAACAAAAGAGAATAATCTAAAAGCCGTAAGCGGTTGGTGTGAGGAAGAGTATAGAAAGCATGTATAGATGATTAGATTAGAGTGGTGGCTTAGCAAAACGATGCTTAGCCTAAGTATCACTGTTAGTGCCGTTTTAATATCACATAAGTGATCGGGCTGGCTGGTAGGAGGGGTAGTCAGGGTCTGGATTAGATATCCTTTAAAAAAAGCTGTAAAGGTTATGTATATCCATTTTGTTCTATTGATGTAGTTGAGTAGGGGGCCAATTTCAATATCGGCGAGTTCACACAAATCGTTGAAAAAAAGTTTTCTTAGAGATTTAAGCCTGGCTTTAGCTAGAGCAGGGCAGTTGCAGAGAAAGTGCTCGAGAGATTCCTTCTCGTTGCCATCCATGCAATTCCGACATAAAGAATTGAAGGGGATACCCAGTTTTTGGCCCTATGCTCCTCCTAGGAGTTAAAGGAGAATACATACATACATACAGCCTTTCGGCATGCTTACTGACGGCCCAGTGCCCAGTGTAAACTGCACCGATTCTTGCAATATCAGTACGATTTCTGGATAGCAGGTCTGATGTTTTTGATTTGTTAAATGAACGCCAAATTGCTCTAGAAATCCTGCATGTTTCTAAAGCTTTTCATCTGATATTCGCCTCGGTGAGGAAATGCGAGAAAATCATTTTCTGCACCAGACCTATCGGAGTATATAAACACTCACAAAATGTGTCCCGCTTAGAGAGGAGCCATGTCTAGCTAGTTCATCAGTCTTTTCGTTACCCTCAATGTTCCTATGACCTGGAACCCAAACGAGAGTAAGTTCAGATTGACGCCCTAGTTCTATTAAATTTTTTCTGCATACTTATTACCTTATTTTGAATCAAAATAACAGTTTTATTAGCAAAGTGTATTAGATCTCTATTCGATTTACTTATTTCTTATAACTCAGAATACAGTTAGTTGTGTCTTATGAATGCCATTTTTATTTAAATTTTGTAGAAAACAAATTTAAAAAAACGAGAAAAAAAAACATGAAGTAGGTATCTCTTAAACCACAAAAGTCGCACTCACACAGTGGTAAAGCAAAAAGTAAAAACAAAAATGGGCGTAGTTTAAACGAGTTTCCATGAATAAATTTAAGAATACGTTGAAGGAGACAGCAGCATGCGACCAAAACCATGACGAATTAAAAATGTACGTGTAAAGAAATGAGAGAGTCATATGAATCAAATGAAATAATAAATGAGAGCGCGAGAGCGGTGTGGTGAGATAATGCCATTAATTTGGTGAATTAACTTTATTTAATAAGGAGTTCGTTGTAAGTTGAGCAGAATGAGAGAAGAAAACATGAATAATTATGAAACAAATTTTTGAAATGAATTGCCTATAAGAGAAAGTATTTTATTTTAATCTCAATTACTTCTAATAAATGTATGTATATATAGGTATATGTATTAATATTTTATATAGTATGTTTTTGAAAGATCAAATTTATTTAGCGGCACAGTTTCCATTAAAAATCGCACGAGTACGGTGATGGTCGGTCGGGTCGTTGAGCAACGTTCAAAAAATTTAATAAAAATCAAAGTGAAATAAAATTAATTAAATTGATTAATTAATAATTTTTGGAATATTTAATTGAAAATTTAAAAAAAATAATAATTTCACTAAACAAAAATTCAAAGTGTTTTCCATGTGTGAATACGCACTTTTAGTGTAAAATGAAATCCACAAAAGCGAGAAAACCGCGCAATAGCAACAACACTAAAGATGCTGCCAACAGAGATGCCACGTCGGGCGTCAAAATTTCACGAGGCGCCAGCACAAATTTATTAACGAATGCGGCCAAAATGAAAATCACCAAAGCAATTGTTAATTCAAAATTGGCAACCGGAAGCGGAAATGCAATGAATGCAATGATGATGGCGGCGACAGCAACAACAACGTCGTCAGGTGCTGCTTCTTCTCCAGCAAAATTTCTATACACAGGGATGCTGGGTGGAACAGCAGCAGCAGCAACGCAAGGATTGCAGTTACAATTAAAGGCTGAAAAGGATAATGCACAGCAGCCCTTTATGGCGACGACAGCAAGCGGAGAACGCATGTTATACGATGAACAACAACAGCAACAACGAACAGGCAACGAGGCAACTGTGTTGTACACAAAAGAGATAGCGACAACAATAGCAGCACAGGCAAGATCACCACTACCACTACAACAGCAAACAATTCCAACAACAACGACAACGACAACTGCATGCACAGCAGCAGCGTTGACGGCGCCTACAACATCGTCATCATCATCGTCGTCGCTGTCGTTGTCGGGCACGACGAATCCACTGACATTATCGTCGTTAACGTCGTCAAAGACACAACACCAGCAACTCATATCAGTTGGTAACGAAACATCAAACGAGACAGTGTTACGTGCAACAGCAGCAGCAACGACAGGCGACGACGACGTAGTGCGAACGCAAGTGAAAACTGAAGATTTTTGTGAAACGCAACAACAACAACAAAGTGATGCCAATGAAAAAACAAAAATTATTGTTGATAAAAATAATGAAAAAACGATAGCAACAGCAATTTGTTTGCCGGTGGTTACAACAGTAGCAACAATATCAGTGATTAATAGTACAATAGCAACAACAACAAATTGCTCGATTAGTGATAAATTTAATAATAATAATAATAGTGATAATAATAGTGTTGAACAACAACAACAACAGCAAAATAATAAAACTTACTTGCAACAAGAAAGTGCTTCTAGTGATGAACAACAAAATTTATTGACAGCAACAGCAGCAGCACAAAGTGAAATTTTACCCATTAACTATCGCGGCCTTAACAATTCCGTTATTATAGCAAATTTTAGCAACAACAGCAATAGCAATACACAACAGCAACAGCAACAACATAGCACACAAGTTTATCAACAGCAATTAGCTGCCGATGCTGAGCAACAATACTTGCGTTACACGCAAGAACTTGCAGCAATCAGTGAAAATCAGCAACAGCAACATTTACTTAACACTCACAGCATACTCAATAACAATAATGATCCAAATTTAAATGCCGCCGCCGTTGCAGATTTAATATCACAACAGCAACAGCAGCATCAACAGCAACAGCAGCAACATTTACTTGCAACATACAACAGCTGTTGGGCTTACGATTTATCGCTGCAACATCAGCGTGAACTTGTTGAAAAATCCAATAACGATTTGTTGACATTTCAACAGCAGCAACAACAACAGCAACATCATTTGCTAACACTCTCCACCCACTTGACGCATCCGCAACATTATCTGCAACATCAGCAGCAATACGATCAATTGGATAACAATAGCGGCAGCAGCAACAACATGCGCAACAATATCGCTCTCTATTCCACCTATGGTGGCATTAATCCACATGAACATCATTTGCATCAACACTCCGCACATTCACATGTCCATTCCCATCCGCATGCACCACACCATCATCATCAACATCATCAACAGCAACACCACAGCAGCAATGCAGCCGCACCCACAACACCCAACAGCATTGATGAGGTCATACATGAAACACTGAAAGATGAATGTTTAGATGACCATCATAATGGTGTTAGCTATTTGACACTTACATCTGTTAGTGATTTACATACGTTGAAAGGTTTCCAGCAGCAACAGCAACAACATTTATCACATGATCATAATCATTTGACGCATCATCAGCAACATCAATTGGAACAACAGCAGCATCATCATCACCATCATAATCATCACAATAATTCCACAAGTTCTGGTGGTGAGTCACCCTCACCGAATGGACTTTCCTCGAGTGGTCATGGGGACGTTGCCACAATGCAAAGTTTTACCCAATTGACAAATGCAACAACAGCTCGTGACCTCTACGGCAGTTTGACGCCGGAACATACGCCATTGTCGTATTATCCGTCGCCCTTGAGTCCAGTTCTGACGAGCGGGTGAGTGGAGAATTTTTTTTTTTTACTTTATGTTTCTATAAAAAGTGTTATCTTTCTCAGTGTTGCTGATGAAGTGTTTGAAATGTTTAATGATTTTTTTTGGGGAAAGGGGTGTAGAATGTAGTTTAGATGAGAGCTTATTTTGAAATTTTTCGGGATGGCTTTGGGTAAGAAAACTTAAGTTGCTCAAATTATTTTTTGAAAGTTAATAAAGTTTTTTTTCAAAAAAAGATTGTGCAGATTTCGGTGTAAAAATCTTATTTTTATTTTGGGTTGGTATTGTTTTAATATCTATTTGTTTATCAAAAAGCGCATTATTTATAAGAAATTTTAAAAATTTGTATGAAAAGTTTTTTTCATCTTAATTTTGAATTATTTTTAGTGCTACGTGTACCACAAAAATTTCATAAAATTTCGCTCAATTTTTTTTTTGCGGAGAAATCGCAATTTAAAAAAAGACGTAAGCATTCACATGCTTATAACTTTCAAAAAAATTAAAATTTAAAAAAAAAATTAAAATTTTAGAAAAAATATTAAAATTTAAAAAAAGTTATAAGCCAATAATCCTGCTCAAAAACTCTTCAAAGACCAACCAAAAAAAGTTTGAGTTGAGCACGTTAGTTTTTACTGTGTCCGTTTCACAAAATTTTACTTATTCTAAATTGCCTACATTTTCCTATACGTAGAGTAAATTATGCTTTCAGCAAGAAAAATGTTACTTTATAATTCTAGTAAAAATATTTATGTTTCGACAGACATTTGCTTGATATAAAAATTTTATGCCTCTTGATCATATAGGTCAGTGGAGTAAAGGAAGTTTGTGATTGTAAGCACAAATAAAATGTTTCTTTCTATCATACGGACGGACCCCGGTTCGAATCCTACTGTGGTCAGTTGGTTTTTTTGTTTGTTTTTTTTGTTTGAACTTTACAGTGAGGTTAATATCAAAGGCACTACCTTACAATTTTAAAATTTTTATTTTGAATATTTCGGGAACGATCAGAAACAAAAATAAAAAAAAAAAATATAAATAAAATTGGAAGTTTAAAAATTCAAGATTTTTTTTCTACAATATTTAAAGAAAGATTAGAAATAATTTTTATTGTTTAAACTAATTAATTACGAAAAATAATAGATATTCGCTGAAACGCTTATTTTCAAAAAACTGAATAATTGGGATGAATTTGTTAAAAATTTATTACGCTGGGACAATAACCATACAGGACCACGGACTATTCCAAAACTAAGTAGTTTGTAAACTACGGGTGCGACCGACTAATCTAAATTGCATTGTTTGTCATTGAACATAACCAATTGTCTCCTTATGTACTACAATGAGACCAGAAAAAAGTCAATAGTCGCGTTATGGATTTTTTTTTATTTTATTTATTAGTTTCAAAGAATCTAATTCAATGTACAAATTTTTCGCAAAAACGTCAAAAGAATTCACGGCACACAGTGTCTCGTTTTAGTGTTTTAGACGTGATAAATTCAAAATGTAAATTTAAAATTTTTTTTATGCAGAAGTGCTTAGATATGTCCACTTACCTCCAAAAATTTAATTTCATGTTCTTTATTTAACATTTAGTATATATATTTGCACTTTAAAGTCGATATTTTGAATATAATAAAATTTTAAAAATTTTAGCTCCGGAAAACGCTTCAACGCTTCAGTAAGTTTTGTGGTAATTTTACGGTGAAGTAAAATTAAGAAAAAACTAGTAAGGGTATAACTTTTGGCCTGGTCAAAAAATATATACCCTACACTGCAGTACTTCAAAAAATTTTGCTTATATGGGAGGTGCCCTCTTGTCCGATTTCACCCAATATTTTTTGGGAGCTTTCATTTATAATTCTTAGTCTCTGAGTGAAATTGGGTTGGATTATCTCAAAAAATGTTTTCAGTATAGCGTTTTCAACCTTTTGCTTATATGGGAGGTGCTACGCCCCCTTGTCCGATTTTATCCAGTTTTTGCTTAAAGCTTGTATTTATAATTCTTAGTGTCTGAATAAAATTTAGTTCGATTATCTCAAAAAACGCTTTAAGTATACCGTTTTGAGGCTTTTGCTTATATGGGAGGTGCCACGCCCTCTTGTCCGAATTCGCTCAGTTTTTTTTTCAGAGCTTACACTTACAATGCGTAGTATTTAAGAGTATTTTGGTTGCATTATCGTGAAAAATACTCGTAAATTGTATTTTGAATATATATTTTGTATGGGCGGTAGGCGTGTCCGTTGACCGATTTTGCTCATTTTCAATCCCACGAGCTATCTTTGACGACGAAGGCAGTGCACCAAATTTCATTTTATTATCTTCCTCAGTTTTCCCAAAAAGTGTATTTCAACAGCCAGACAGACGGACATGGCTATATCGACTCAGCAGGTGACGCTAATCAAGAATATATATACTTTTCCATATCTGCCACGCCTCCTTCTCTGCGTTACAAACGGAAGGACAAGGTGAATATACCCTGGGTGTAGGGTATAAAAAACCAAAATTGACTCGATGTATATGCTTTCCAAAAATATATATTGTTTATATATGTCTTAAATATTGTTGCCCCAAACAATTTAAACAAAATTGCTATTTTTTCCTTTTGAAATTTATATTTTGTTGTATATTGGACTAAAAAACTATGAGCACCGCTACGCACCTGGTAGAGATAGACATTTTAAAAATATGTAGTTTTTTTATGATGGGTGGGATTTAAATCCTCGCACTTTCTCGCAAAAAATTTTCGCCATACTATGAAAACTGTACCAGATTTTATAATAATAGCTACACTGGGTGCAAAGGTTAAATATTGCAAATGTTTTTTGCGTGGGGGAGTGCCCTCTTTTGATTTTTTCCAAGTTGCTTAAAAGATATCACGTACATCCATGTACCAAATTTAATAATGATAAAGGCGCATAAATAGAGTATTTTAAGCATTTTTGGATAGGGGTGTGAAGCCGCCATATTTAAGCACCCTATCTTTTCGTATGGTTTTTTGTAAATAAAGTATACGTTCTCAATATAAAGTTTTCTAGTAATAACTGCTACAGGAGCAAAGGTATAGCAATTGATGTATTTTTTGTATGGGGGGTGTAACGTCCCTTTTTTCATCTTCCTCCTATTTTTGTAAGGCATTTGATGAACGCAGTTTATTCCTGTGTACAAAGTTTGATAATAGTAACCGCTACCGATTTAGAAATATGGCAGATGGTGTGTATGGGGGTGCAACGCCCCCTTGTTCAATTACCTTCAATTTTTTTAAGGCATTTGGTGAACGTAGTATACTCTTATGTACAAAGATTTATAGTAATCACTGCTACAGATGCAAAGATATAGCAGTTGGTGTGTTTTCTGTATGTGGGGTCCAATGCCCCCTTGTTCAATTTCCTCCAATTTTTTGCAGTGTGGTTGGTTAACGCAGTATAATCCTGTGTACAAAGTTTTGTAATAATAACTTTTGCCGGTGCAGAGATATAGCGTTTTGTAAATTTTTTCGTATGGAGGCCGTCACCCACACCCCCACCAAAATCACTTCAATGTATTTCGTGAGGTCAGTGGACATATTTTAAATGTTCTGCACACTAACAAATGCATTTTGAATTTTTCACGGTTCAAAATATTAAAAAAAATATCCAAATCAATCCAAAAACTTAGTATGTACAAAGTTGTGCACATATTCGTAGGGTAAAAAACTAGAAACTAGAAAATCCTTTCTGGTATCTTTCAGGAGATTTTGAATTTGAATCCAATATTCTTTACATTGTAATCAAAAAAAGGCATTTAACAAAAAAGTGTTAAAAACTAAAATGCTTGGAATCGTCCAAAAAATATGTGTGAATTTTTTCAGAATTTTTTGAGATATTTTATAGTTTTTCAAAAACTTGGCAAAAAAAAAATAAAAAAAAATTCTAAAAATTCTGAAAAAATTCATACTTATTCTTTGTATATTTTTGATGATAAATCAAACAAAATTTGTCATGTTACCGAAACCTTGAAATGGTTATGTTCAGGTTAATCAAAATATAATGAAGAATGACATGACCTACAAAAAATATTCAATATATAAGCACAAAAGGGTTATAGTATTGACAATTTTCTTATATACAGGGTGCTCCATCTTTTATGTCGGTATGTAAACATTGAATAACTTTGAGAAAAAACAACCGATTTCTATAAGTGATGTATTTTTATTCAGTTTGGTTCTTTACAATTTTTTTGGACAAGTTTTTGAAAACAATATCAATTAAGTGGCCACCTTTATTAGCAATTACAAAATGACTCCTTTTTTTTTCTGCGTTTGCCATTACCTTTCCGAGCATCTCGGGTGTTATAGCGTCGATTTCAGCACGAATGTTTGCCTTGAGCTCGTCAATAGTTTGAGGCTGGTTGGCGTAAACCTTGCTTTTCAGATAACCCCACAAAAAGAAGTCGGGGGGGGGTTAAATCAGGTGATCTGTCAATGTCGCCTCTTTTTTGACACCAGACGTTCCGGGAATTTTCGTTGCAGAAATGCAATTGTTGCGTTTGCAGTGTGGCATGGTGCACCGTCTTGTTGAAACCAGTAACCATCTAGACCTTTCTCAAGCATTTTCGGGGAGACATAATAAGCCAACATCCACCAATATCGATTTCCATCGACAGTTTCGTTTTCTTTAAAAAAATATGGCCCAATGATGGTTTTTGCGCAAATCCCGGTCCAAACAGTTATTTCTCTGTGAAGCGATCCATGGCAAAAATTGTACTGAATTGTCGTTTCCAAAACATATCTGATGCAATCAATCGGTTGGTAAATGTGAAAGTTATTCAGCGTTTACATACCGACATAAGAGATGGAGCACCCTGTAGTTTAAAACTAAGTTCTTACTAAGTATCTCCGGAACAATTACTTCTTTATAAACATGTATTAATTTGTAGAATATGCGAATCTCCACAGAAAAGATGAATAACTTTTAAACGTTTTTTCGGGCCGTTTAAGTTAGTTGTCGATAAATTTCTCCTAAGCCGTGAGTAAATCGAAAAAAATATTAGTATATTTTATTAAGAATACTGTTTTTTAAGAAACTACGATTCATATTAAAAAGCTTAAATGGTAGTATTTTGAAAGAATCTTTTTTAAACCTTAATTTGGCGCAGCACCCCGCATTAAAATAAAAACAAAAAATTTATACTTAATACAGGGTGGGCCATTTAAAGTGGAAGCATCGGGCAACCCAATAACTTTTGACAGAATTGTCAGATCGACTAATGACATACCGCGTTGGAAGCGTCATTCCAAGACAATTTTACCATGGAACAGTACACACCAAAAGAACGCGCTGAAATCGTTCAGCTTTACATTCAAAATAACTTCTCAATTGTGAAAACCAAACATTTCACATTTCACGTTAAATGGATGCGTTAATAAGCAAAATTGTCGGTTCTATGCCACTGAAAACCCTCAATTAATTGAGGAACAGCCTCTATATGACCAAAAAGTTACAGTTTGGTGTGGTGTTTGTGCGGATATGGTCATTGGTCCCTATTTTTTCGAAGACGATGATGGAGCAACGAAAACTGTTAATGGCGATCGTTATCGAGCCATGATAAATGATTTTGTTATGCCCATTGTTCATGAAAATGGTTTGAATGGCTTCTGGTTTCAAAAGGACGGTGCAACATGCCATACAGCTCGACTAACAATCGATTTGTTACGACCATTGTTCCCCGGACGAGTCATATCGAAAAACGGTGATTTTGACTGGCCCCCGAGATCACCCGATTTGACGCCACCAGACTTTTTTTTGTGGGGCTATTTGAAATCCAAGGTATACGCTGATAAACCAAGGACCATAGCTCAACCCAAAGACAACATACGACGTGAAATCGCCGCCATATCGACCGATACATTGTCCAAAACGATGGAAAACGCCGAAAAAAGGGCACATTTGTACTCAAGGCCAAAGGTGGCCATTTACGCGATATCATTTTCAAAAAATAGCTGTAACATATCTCCTTGAACCAAAATAATTAAAATCGAAATGAAAATAAATAAAAATGTTTTTTTCATATATTTTTTCAGAAACAAATGCTTCCACTTTAAATGGCCCACCCTGTATATACTTTTCGAGTACAGAACTTTCGGTATTTTTTTGAAGAATGTATTGATGAGCAAATAAACCTTGGTTTTGGTAAGACCCATACGCTGGTATAATAGCAGTCTTGGTCTTGTTCAACATAATAATCGAGTCTGCTTTTTGATCTTGATCAATGTAGTTAACCGCCCCTTTTGAAAAAATAAATAATCTCTCCGTAGGGTTTGGCATCTTTGAAACCCGATGAAAACCTTATGAGACTTAATGTCAAAAACAAAGACTCAAAATCGAAGCCAAGACCAGAAGTCGATGTCCAAGATCAAGACTGCTATGGTCTTACTCTTTGTTTGCTCATCACTAGAACAAAGTGATATTAGTATAATGCAGCGGTGTTATTCTCTAGAAGAGGTTCAACCATTGTAACATATAGAATCAAAAATATACGAGTTTTCGTTGATTTTGTTGTTTAAACCAAAAAAAAAAAATTAAAACTTGATGTATTTTCTCTAGCTAGCAAAAACCCATCATGTCCTTGAAAATATTTTATTTTTTAGTTAATATAAGCTTAAGCCCCCAAAGTTCACAACTTGAAAATATCATTACAGTTACATGTCACTTAAGTTTCTTTTCAATTGAATAGCAAAACTAATTCCTAGAAATCCCTTAAAATCATACCTGTTTTTAAAATCTACATATATACTTAAATGTATATGCATATAATGTAGAAAAAAATGTACATTTAATTTTTTTAATAAACTTTGTTCCGCACAGTAGTGAGAACTTGAAAAAAAAAAAAATACTAAAAATTTACATTCATCAGTTGAACATGCGAAATTTTTAACAAAGCAACACCTACGAATTAAAGCAAAGGCACGTGCTTCCATTGCATTTTGTAGTAATTTGATGTTTTTTTTTTTTGTTTAATTTAATGATTTTTTTTTTTTCATAATTTTTATTTATTTTTTTCTACCTATATTGTTTCAAGTCAAACTCCAACACAATCGATGATGATGACTAATTATAATAATAATAATACTCGTAATATTGATTTTAATATTATTATTATTATTGTTTTTTTGTTCCACTTGAAGATTCATTGTTGTACAATTTTTATTTAAAACTCCCCTTTGGCTGTCGAGCTTTGTAACAAAAGGGTACAATATCGTGTTTCTTAGAGTGTCTGGGCCATAAGTTTGCTGTATATATACTATATATGAGTATATGCGTACATTGAGAGAATTACTCATATGTTTGCATTAAAAATATATGTTTATGCTTTTCTTGGGAAATAGCATAGTCTGTTCATAATTTAAGTTACTTAATTAGCGGGCTCTGTAGCCAAAATTGTGTCTATATAAATTAAAGTTAGCACATCTTTCAGGAAAGTTTGTGTTGACTATGACTTACGGTTGTCGAAAATTTAACCCTCTAATCGTAAATATTAGCTCTTACGGAAAGCAGGAAACAGCATTACAATTTCTTCTTGCTCCTCACATGAACATCTTCTCATATATCATTGTAGGAAGCAATCAGAAGTCTATAAGACTTTTTGACCTCTTATGATTCAGTATAAGCCTGGATTGTATGCCCATCCAACGTTTGCAAGCTCCAGTAATTTTTTCTCTATATTCAAGTTAGCAACTGCTCAGGCAATGATTTCTAGCCATGCACTGTCTCAAAAAATTTCTTCAAAAGAATTTTATTAGAGAAAAAACAAAGTTTTTAGGTTTGATTTAATTCATAAGGAAAAAAAAAATAATCATCTTCCACTTTTATTATTTCTGGAACAAATTTCAAATTTGACTAGGCCCTGAATTTTTCCTACTTTGGAATTTGCTATACTAAAAGCGTCATTACTTTAATGGTATGAATTATTGCGCTAGGGACTTAAATAATAATGAAGAAAATTAGTCTTGGTTTTGGTAATTTTTCGACACCAAAATCTGATATAATTTAAAGGCCAAGATTGCTTTGACCTTGGACTTAGTCAAGATGATCTTCGGGACCAAACTCCTATTTGGTCTTGGTTATTTATAGATAAAATCCTTTATAAACTTGAAATCATCTCTCAATAAAGAATTTGGCATCTTAAAAACCAATGCAAAACAAATTTGGTAGTTAGGTGCCGAACATAAATACTATATGTATGTACATTGTTCGAAAAATATGCACACTAATATAATTGCCACACCCACTTTTCAAATAGTGGTTTCACTTCCTTCGAGTGTACTGAGATCCACGCGTATTTTTCAAAACTTAAACTGCACTGCAATCAAACTATAACCAACTATCATATTCTAACGACAGTTGAAATCTGTCTCCGCAACTATCTTTTTTAGCAACGCGATATCTAGAAATAACTTTGTTTTTGTTTGTAAGGACTGGTCCAGAAAAATTTGATACTTTTGTTTCTTAAGATTATGATTTACCTAGTGATTGTGGAGGCCGAAATGTCTGTGTAAGTTTTTCTATATATAACACTTGGTGTTAGCGCTTTAAAGAAAAAAGCTGTCTAGCAATCAATTAATAGTTCCAAAACAGCTCAAAAAAAAAAAAAACAGGTGCATAAAAAATCACTGTCCAAAAAGTTATTTTGAATCATAGAAAGGGTCTCTTATCGTATGAAAAATTATGTCAAATAGAAAGTATATCTTAGACGCACAGTTGGTCAAAAAAGCGAAGCAACTCTTTGAGCAGAACTCCGACACTTCAATGCGAGATATTGCTGAAAGTTCAGGTACCTCAAAGACTAAAAAAGAAACGTAAGCTGAAAACCTCCAGATTTCAAAAACTACCAGATCTTACCGATGAATAGCAAAGTTATATAAAGGTTTCCTGACTAAATTTGACTGTAGCGAAATATACGATGAAACACACGATAAGTCAGATTTCAAACAGCTACCGGGACACGAATGTTCCACCTGGGCGGAGGAGAGGCAGATGTAGAGCAAAATTACAGCAAAGAAAATCACAAAATTTCCCAAGCATTATATGGTTTGCCATGCCACATCCACCTGCATTCTGAGAAGCAGTTTTTTTTTTTTTTGTAACACCGGGCACAAGGAATTCGAAAATTTTTATTGATGAGTGTCTTGAAAAACGTTTTTTGCCATTTATTCATGGACTGGAAGGTACTGTTCTGGCACAAGAGCAAAAATATAAATTTTTTCCCAAAAATAACACAGGCCCCAAAAAAAAAGTACCCTGCGCGAAAGATCAGACCACCTGAACTTTATCCTTTCGGGGTCGCTGAATCCGAATATGCTGCCAGAATAGCAAAGTTGGTTTGGGTTTTTTCAGAAATCAACAATAATGCTGAAATTGCAGATTTTTGCTGGTTTCTGAAAAAACGCGAGCCAACTTCGCTAATCTGGCACTCCGGTGGTCTAATCTTTCGCGCAGGGTACTTTTTTTTGGTCTGTGCACAGAACGACAAAAAAAAATTCCCTGCGCGAACGACCAGACCACTTGAACTTTATGTTTTGGGTTCGCTTAATCCGAATATGCTGCCAGAATAGCTGAGTTGGTTCGCGTTTTTTCAGAAATCAGAATTAATGCTAAAAAAAATCTCAAATTTTAAGCATAATTGCTGGTTTTATGAAAAAACGCGAACCAACTTCGCTATTCTGGCACCATATTCGGGTTCAGCGACCCCGAAAACATGAAGTACGGGTGGTTTGATCTTTCGCGCAGGGTACTTTTTTTTTTTTGTGGGCCTGTGTAATACTTACAGCAGACACTGTAATAAATTTTTGTAAATGAAATCGAAAAGGCGTAACTTTTCGCATTAAAACTTACCTTTGAATTTTTCCGATTAGATCCTTACCTTAAGAGTAATCAACCAATAAGGCAATGGTATTTCAATTCCATTCAAAGGACTAATTTTTTTTTGCGGATTTGGTTTTTTGAGATTATTCAGATTCGCTGATGTTATTAAATACTTATGGTATGGTTTGTTTGTCTGAATTGATTCCAGTTGTGCAGAAATCCTTGCTCAAAGAGCAAAAATAGCTGTTTTGTTTGTATGGAGTTAAAATGGGTGATAACTCGGAAAGTAAGCATCTAATTGGAAAAATTAAAAGGTAAGGTTGAATGAAGAAGAAAACTTTTTAACAAAAATTAATTACACTGTCTGTTGTGAGTATTATACTGCTTCAAAGATGCCTCAAAACAGCTATTTTTGCACTTTTACGCAAGGATATCTGGAGAACTAGGGTCAATTCTGACAAATAAATCATATCCTAGTTATCGGATGACCTTGGTGAATCTGAATTTACTTACAAATCTAAGACCGCAGAAATCAAATTTTTTTTATGGCCCTGTGTTATAGATTCATTTCATTCCAAAAGAACAGTCTACTGAGAGAACTCTACGATTGATCATAATTATTTTCATCAGAAATTTTTCGGGAATAATTCTAAGTCATAGAGCGAAAATTTCACTGATAGAAAATATTTGGTAATATCATTTATGAAAGAAGTGAAATGGAAAAGATTAAGAAAAATATATTAAAATTATATTATTTAAAACGAAAATCTTTATATGTCCCATTTGTGGAACTGTTGCACTAAATTGTCTTTATATTTAGTGATTTTCTTATTTAAGTTAAACTCTGAAATAGTGCAAAAAAGATATTACGTTTTCAACAATCATACATGATACTTATATTTTTTGCTTCAAGATATTTGTCTCTAATGACATTTTTAATTTTACTCGAGTATGGTTTTTTTCAAAGGCCATTCATTATTCCTGTTGCGCTTATTTCCCCAGTGTAGTCGCCATCAATTGCCTATGAATGTTCTGTATTAGTACGACAGCATGTTAAAATATGGAAAGCAAAAAAGATATACTATATATGTACATATGTATATGTAAAAACATACATCAACTTTTTTACAAATGCAAACTCAGGTGTTTTTAAATAAATTATTTGTTGAGACTTCATTTGTCATCTTTGCATTTCCAAGTTTCTCTTCATTTTCTAACTGCTGCCTCAGTTACTCCCTTCCATTCGGGTCTCTTGCTGTTGTCGCATTGCGTGGAAATTACTAATGTCGACTTGTTTTTTATTATTTTTTGTTTAAAAATTGCAATTCTAATATATATATTTTATTTTTATTTATTTATTTTTATTTGTTTCCTTTTGTTTATGTAAATTGTGTTCCTTTTTTGTTTCGTTCGAGCGTTTTTAGTTTTTTTCGTTTTTATTTCATTTACCTTCATGCTTCATTTTGCCTTACAAAAATGAATTTGTATTTTTTATTTTCATTTTTTGCCTCGTTGGATTTTGTTTACTAGTCGTTAGGTTTTTGTTATTATTATTGTAATTATGCACAGAACGTTCAAATTTCATAAACAAAAAAAAAAAAAAAAAAAATAAATTAAGAAAAGTTTTATATGTGCACTATTTTACTTCTCAAAAAATTTTGCATTTTTCGCTTGTAGAAATACGAAAATTTAAGAAAAAATTTGCAAATCTTTGAAAGAAACAAAAAAATTAAATGACTCGACAGAATTTGAGACAAAATGATGTCTACAATTGCATAAACATTCTGTATATAATTCAAATTTAGGAAAGAAAAAACAATATATGAAAATTAAACAATTGTGTATAAAATCCAGCTCATCATCTTTGAATTAAACGATAATTTATACAATTAACGGAGACAAGCGTAAGAATATTATGACCTCCTCCAATCTTAAAGTCTTACGTAATTTAAAACGTTACTTTTCTGAACTAAAGAAACATTTTTGTGGGGAAAATAATATTCATATGTATATGATGGGGTTTTTTGAAAGTGGAATAAGTCCAAAAAAGGCGAAAAAGTGAGATCATACAATTAATGTGCCATAGTAATTGGCTTTATGACCAATATAACTTTTTCAACATATTGATATCAATTTTACACCAAATAAATAAATAAACTTTCCATGAAAACAGAGCTAAATTATATTTCTAGCAAGGCGGCCATGGAAAGTTCGATCCAATATTTGGATACTGAGACATTTGAAAATTCATAGCACCGATTTTGATGAAATTTTCAGGGTTTGTGAAGAAAGGTATGCACAGTGTTCAAATAAAATACATATCTTAAGGGGACGACGTAGGGTACCCTTTTTTTTGCTGAAATCAATAGTCCTAAGTCACCTGAGTAAAATGACATGCTTTTTAACATCGAAACCTTGGCACTTCGTTTTTTATTGGGCAAAATGGATTAATAGATAGTTTTCATAGATTTTCTAAGGAAAGTAAAAAAATAAGTAAATGAAATAAGAATTAGTATAGCTATTTTAGATATATTTGGCAATGTTTATTCCGAATCCGGTCTAAAAATTGCTTTATCTCTTATGGTTTTTGAGATGTCGTAACCAAAAAGTGCTAAAAACACTGTTTTTCGCTATTTTTGAAGCAATATAAAAAGACTGCTATTTAAAGCTTTGAAACATGATATAGTGGTTAAAAACTTCAGTTTTTCTCTTCAAAACGGTGCTTAAATTATACCGATAGTTAAAAAGTTCAAAAAACACGTTTTTTGCAATATTTCAGTTTATGATATTTTGGAGGAAAATGGAGATATCGACATAATTAAAATTGAGTTTTGAAGCAAATAAGTGAAACTGTCAGCCACCATATCATGTTTCATAGCTTAAAATAGCATTGTCTTGTAATATTGCTTCAAAAATAGCGAAAAACTGTGTTTTTAGCACTTTTAATTTATGATATCTCGAACACCATAAGATATACCGCCCATACAAAAAATATATTCAAAATGCAATTTTAGGAGTATTTTTCACGACAATGCAACCACAATACACATAATCACTACGAATTGTAAGCGCAAGCTCTGAGAAAAAACTGAGCGAATTCGGACAAGAGGGCGTGGCACCTCCCATATAAGCAAAAGCTTCAAAACGCTATACTGAAAGCATTTTTTGAGATATTCAAACCAAATTTGACTCAGACACTAAGAATTATAAATGAAAGCTCTCAGCAAAAATTGTGTGAAATCGGACAAGGGGGCGTGGCACCTCCCATATAAGCAAAAGTTTCAAAATGCTATACTGAAAGAGTTTTTTAAGATAATCCAACTAAATTTCACTCTGACACTAAAAACTATAAATGCAAGCTCTGAACAAAAACCGGGTGTACTCGGACAAGAGGGCGTGGCACCTCCCATATAAGCAAAATTTTCAAAGTACTGCAGTGTAGGGTATTTATTTTTTGGCCAGGCCAAAAGTTACACCCCTACTAGTTTTAAAGACATTTTGGGGCTTGGAGCACACTCTTTATTTTTTTTTAATATTTTTATTCAAAAGTAAATTTTATTATAATTATTTTCCGATCCTCAAAATTGTGGTATCTTTAACGGTTATCAAGTTATGAGTTTTTGAAGTCGTTCAATGTTGTGTTTATCATTTTTCGTAGAATATTTGTGTAGAATATTTTAGCCCATTATAACAAAGTTTTTGGAATAGGGGGTCAAGAAGATCTATAAATCAGGATATAATGTGTTAAAGTGTTCCTTGACTAATTTCATGTTAGCCTTCTAGAATCTCTTAACCTAAGTTTTTGGAATAGAGGGTCAAAACGACCGATTAAGACGGGATATAGAAGGATAACATAAAAATAGACAAGGAACACCTTAACCCATTATAACCCGTTTTAATGGGTATTTTTGACCCTCTTTTCCAAAAGCTTGGTTAAAATTGGTTAAAATAATCTAGAAAAATATTCTTTCCATGACCGCCATCTTGGAAATTTTCAGAGTTTCGGAAAATCATCAAAATGACAGTTATATGCATGTCAAATACTTTTCACCAATTTTCATAAAAGTCGGAGATGTCAACCCAAATCTTAATCGATTACGCAAAGATTGACTGATTTAATGTAAACAATTTTTTCCCATTTGAAAGTTTTTGAAGAATGTTTAGCAAACGATAACATTTTGTTGATCATATGATTCCCCATAATCAGCCCAATTTTAAAATTCACTCGAAATTTTTTTCCTGCGGATTTTATTCTCTCGAGAAAAAAAATCCTCCTATTCTAAACGCACTGGAAAAAACAAAATTGGGAAAGAAAGTTTCGAATTTTAGAAATTTTTGTAAGTAGAAAACAGAATTTGCCAAATGTTTTTATGTGTTAATTTGGCCCTTATTTCCACAGATTTGTAAAATATTACAGGCTAAGCAAACCCTGTGTTTCTTTATTTGATGCCTACTTTTTCCTTAGGGTGTTTTTTTCTCCCTTTCGAAGTTTATTTGGAATAGGAGGAAAAGGAAATGAGAAAAAATTCTCGAGAATTTTATTTTGGAATAAGAGAAATGGGAAAAGTGAAAAAATTCTCACGGATTTCTTACTCAGAATTGGGCTGAATATACTTATGTAAATCCTATTACTTTTTATTGTGCATCATACGGTTTCGTAGATGTTCTGCAAGATCAGTTTTTTTTCGAAACTTTAATGTTTCTGGAAGCATATCTTCTACACCATGACTTGCACGAAAAAAGTAGGAATATAGTTAGTTAAGAATGTAGTTCTCTCTAAGCAAGTCTTTTCATTTGCCGTTGTTACTCTCAAAACTGAGAACGTGTCCAGATATTTAAAGTTTTGGTTCTTTGATTCATAAGTATGTGCCTTACATACGTTGATTCCTGCTAAATGACGTGAACAAAATTCCAAAAAGAAATTATAAAAGCTTATGTTAATACGATTTTTCCATACTGAAATGGCTGCCAAAGTCAAAAAGTAGGGAACAAAATTTTAAATATCAACTTTGAAGGTCCAGAACTTTGTGAAAGCCTTTAAAGCCCTATAAATCAAATACTTTCTTAGAAAGCTTATCCAATCAACTAAAACTTTTAATTATAAAATTTTTTTTCTAAAATGCTAAGGTGACCCAAGAATTTTTTTTTTTTTTTTGTAAAACAAGTCAGAAAATAGGTTTTAACCCTTTAACTCGTCGGAAGTACATTTAAGACCCCCCACTGGTGCAATTTTTTGTTAGTCTAGGCCTTCTCTATCACCTTCCAGAAGCTTCGTAAACTTATGCGATACCCCTTAAATACAGACAATATCATTCTCATTATTAGATGATTTCAATATGCTGCTTAGTGAATAAAACAGCTCGACATCATTAGCGGAGTTTAGTTAACTTTCAAAAATGTTTCGGTTACGCACTTAGTCCAATATTCAAACTTTTGTGGTTCAGTTTTTTAACCATAATTAATTGTCGAAGTTGAGAAAAAACATAATTTTTTTTTTGTCAGCTGTTAACTGTTAATAAGACTACAATAAAAAAAAAGTTATAAAGCAAAAAATCTGCTGGTTGCTAGAAACTGCAGTAGCAAAAACACAAAAAAGAAGTGCCACACGTGCCCGAAATCAAGCGCTGAAGTGTGACCAAAATGTAACTCTTTGGAGCTTGATGTATTTTGTTTTCAGCGAAACCGATAATTTCACAAAAATGCACGTAGACGACATCATCGCGGCTTAAGGCAATTTGGCTTAAAGTAACTAAACACAAAAACAAAAACAACAAAATGTTATTAAAATTTAACGAACTGTTAACATTCAGCGCTCTGTTCTGTATGTAAGGAAATGCAAAGCGTTGCAATTATGCAAAAAACGTTAGAGTTTTCACCAAGTATCTGTGTGTGTGTATTTTAAACTATTTTTAATTGCGGGTAATTCACATACTTGAATTTTTTTTTTGTGCCAACCTACAACAAATTAGGTGGGGAGGAATACATTGGCGAGCAATGGCAGTGCTATTGCACCCGCACAAATGCTGAGCATTACAAGGCAACTGCTCACTGCCCTGTTAGTGCGCGTTTGCTTATTTTGTAGGGCGTTTTATTGAGAATTTTTGTTGTTTTTGTTATTTTAATTTGAAACGTGTTTTGCATAAAGTTACTCAAATAATGTGTTACCTTACTATAAATTTATTAAGGTTGCTTGTTTAGTGTTTTTTTTTTTTGGATAGCGGTAAATCTACAGGAATTGATTAGAATATATTCAATATCGATCAAAAACTATGTCGGCAACGGCAATGTTAACATTGAAGTTGCTAGATACAACTGCCTACCATTGAACTGTACCATAATTATGTACCATAATTATTGCGAGTGAAATAAAATTAAAGTTGTCATTTGTGACAAATTTTTGACAAGTCCTTTGAATAGAAACTTTATGATGATGTCCCGTACAAACAATTTAATTTTCATTTAATCAGTCTCATTTAAATAAATATTTATTCCAACTTTTTTTTATTTTACAATACCTTGACGTTAAGTAGTTTTTAAAGATTATTAATTTCGCTAAAATTTAGCTACAAAGTTAAAAAATTAAAAGTATGGTAGATTCGGGCTGTCCCGTACAAACGAAATACTTTTCTTATTAATTGCTTCTATCTATAAATACTAGAATCGCGTAGTGGTCAAAATTCGACCACAAATGTATTAAATAACTTTGGTACTTTTCGGGAACTTTTAGTACTTTTTTTGCTATTATGTACAAAATAGAAAAGCTCAAAACAAAACAAAAAACATGAAATCTGTGCTATGCTTTTTGTCTCTCTTTGTGCTTCGTAATTTTTTCAGCTCTGTGTGACCGTGTATTTTTTTTATGTTAATATTGAAAAAATTTAATTTAATTTTACCAGGCTTAAAGTCATAATATTAACATAATATACCTTTCTAATGGTGTATAATCTAAAGTCGTACTTCTTTTTTAACGTAGTAAAAAACGATGGATACGAGTAAGTTTTTGTCTTGCGTATTTATACCTATATAGATTATTAAAAACAAATTATTGATTTTGATATGTTTTCATCACACAAAATGAATTTACTAGATGTTTTGTTTGATAACATTTTGGTTTGTATTTAATTTAGGATCTTAGCTCAAAAAATGCTAACGATTTGTCCCGTGCCAACCGTGGAAGCTCCTGTAAATAAATATTTGTTTTTCTTATTTAAGTTGTTCACTCTATCATTGTAAGAAACAATTGTACTAAGTACTATGTGAAAACAGATACACGTAGCAGTCCTACAGAAAAAATATTTCCAAATGATCCCCTTTCGATGGTTTCTAACGTTATCATGTAAAACTCAGAAAGGATTATAATTACTGCCTGGTTGAATTATCTTCAATAATGATGTAAGGATACCATTTTGAAGACTGATTGCAGCTTTAGTGCCACGCACCTTGTTCGTATATGCTAAGTCACAGCTTGTACTAAAGATATGATATTTTACATATCTAAGTTGTATTTGGTGAAATTTGATTGCATTATCTCTAATGATGCTCCCAATATAAAGTTTTCTCGTCGTTGAGTATCAAACTTAAAAACAAGTTGTGATGAGAATCGGAATTGATGACTTAATGCTGACACTGAGCTTGATGGATAGGAGTATGACAAAAAAAAAACCATAAAAATTGCTATTGAGATTAGATGCTTTTGCGATCATTTTCTCATGGCCCAGAAAATTCCAGCTGATCCCCTCTTCCGAAGGAAAAATTAATACGGTATCTTATCCGCCTACCGGCCATGAAGAACTTTTTTGATGTTTTTATCAAAATTTTTTATGGGAGCCCCTTAAGGATAGTGTGTTTGAAAGAAATGTTGGAAAGGAAAAATTAATGGGGGTCGTAAAAATTTTTTCCCTCTCCCGGCATTGAGGAATTTTTTTCATATTTTTATTAAAATTTTGTATCGGAGCCCCCTTAATTAGTGAAAAATAGAACTAATGTTTTAGAGAAAATTATTGGATTGGAAAAGTTAATGAGGAGGGTCGGTGAAAAGACCGAGACCAAGACCGAGAGCAAGACCAAGATCTTAGTCTTGGTCTTGGACCAAGACCAAGACCAAGACCAAGACCAAGACCAAGACCAAGACCAAGACCAAGACCAAGACCAAGACCAAGACCAAGACCAAGACCAAGACCAAGACCAAGACCAAGACCAAGACCAAGACCAAGACCAAGACCAAGACCAAGACCAAGACCAAGACCAAGACCAAGACCAAGACCAAGACCAAGACCAAGACCAAGACCAAGACCAAGACCAAGACCAAGACCAAGACCAAGACCAAGACCAAGACCAAGACCAAGACCAAGACCAAGACCAAGACCAAGACCAAGACCAAGACCAAGACCAAGACCAAGACCAAGACCAAGACCAAGACCAAGACCAAGACCAAGACCAAGACCAAGACCAAGACCAAGACCAAGACCAAGACCAAGACCAAGACCAAGACCAAGACCAAGACCAAGACCAAGACCAAGACCAAGACCAAGACCAAGACCAAGACCAAGACCAAGACCAAGACCAAGACCAAGACCAAGACCAAGACCAAGACCAAGACCAAGACCAAGACCAAGACCAAGACCAAGACCAAGACCAAGACCAAGACCAAGACCAAGACCAAGACCAAGACCAAGACCAAGACCAAGACCAAGACCAAGACCAAGACCAAGACCAAGACCAAGACCAAGACCAAGACCAAGACCAAGACCAAGACCAAGACCAAGACCAAGACCAAGACCAAGACCAAGACCAAGACCAAGACCAAGACCAAGACCAAGACCAAGACCAAGACCAAGACCAAGACCAAGACCAAGACCAAGACCAAGACCAAGACCAAGACCAAGACCAAGACCAAGACCAAGACCAAGACCAAGACCAAGACCAAGACCAAGACCAAGACCAAGACCAAGACCAAGACCAAGACCAAGACCAAGACCAAGACCAAGACCAAGACCAAGACCAAGACCAAGACCAAGACCAAGACCAAGACCAAGACCAAGACCAAGACCAAGACCAAGACCAAGACCAGGACCAAGACCAAGACCAAGACCAAGACCAAGACCAAGACCAAGACCAAGACCAAGACCAAGACCAAGACCAAGACCAAGACCAAGGCCAAGACCAAGACCAAGACCAAGAACAAGACTGATTTTTGATTGATTTTAACGAACAATAAATTAGAAGTTAATCGTAGTTATGCATTTAGAATTCTTTAGTGGGAATACCTACCACTCATTATATGTAATTCTTTCACACAGTTCAGTCTCTTCATAACCCACTTCAAATAAAAAGGAATTAAATAATTATGCCAAGCTGTTTCCCTTACTATTGTGTAAGCAAAACTAAGTCAAGAAGTGACCCATATAAATCTTGTCACATAAAAGGCAGTGCTACCAACCTGACTCTACGAAATAAAAACAACAAAATCATAAACCAAAGTACAAAGAGGCATCATGTAAACAAAACAAAGAACCGAAACTCATAAAAATGTTGCGCTTTTTATGTTGTCGTCTTCGATGTTAATGTTACTGTTGGTGATGCTGCTGCATTTGTTGTTAACATTCAGCCATTGTTGTTGTTGTTGGTGGTGCATTATAAAAACCATAATATTGATATGCGCGCGACGTTGTGCATTTTGTTTTTCGCTTTAAAAACTCTTGAAACTGAAAATTAACATTTGCAAAAATCATTTTATTTGGTATGTGACTTTTAGTTGATTTTTCTATAATGAAAAATATATTTTTTTATTTGTTGTTGTTGTAACGCAGGTAAGTGAGCAATTATAACAAAGATATTATTGTTGTTGTTGTTGGCATAAGAACTGTCAATAATGTCACTTCCTATATACGATAAATTCGACACTATCTCGCATTTGTTTATACATTCACGAAGAGATCTCAATTTAACGTATATCACCCGTATAGAATTTGTTCTTCTTTTTGTTTTTTTTTTTTTTAATAAAAATTTTAATAGTTGTTGTTGTTGTCATCCAAAAGATAATGTAAAACCACGTTTCGTATATTTGTCGCTGAAGTTTTTGCATTTTTTCTGCGCTACTCTGTACATGACTTGTCGCTCGAAAGAGTTTTAGATTTGATAATTTGATTTTAAACTTTTAGTTTCGGACGAGTTTTGCATTAAGGCGCGCGCGTTTTCTTTAAAGAATTCTTTTTTTTTTAATTCATAAGATTTTTTTTTACGAATCTTTTTTTTTTTGTATTTAGTGTTAACACTAATCAATACATGAAATACAATTGTTATAATAATTTTTAACTTGATTTTTCCCAGCTCATTATGCGTACGCGCGCACGCAGTGACAGTTGTGTTTTTATGTTTTTTGCTTTAAGTTCAAAGTTATTGTGCTGAAATTTGTGTTTTTTTTTCTTTTTTTGTTGTAAAGTGCAATGGACGGTGCTTAATTTGTTGTAAATAAGTTCAAGGATTGTTTTGTTTTAAGCATTAATTTGTACACATTTACATTTTGTGTTTCTGAGTTTCAACTCAAGCGCAGTGTCATGTTATGCTGTTAACAGTTTTTTAAATTTTTTACTGGAAAAATTTCGTATATTTGTAAAAAGTTTAAATCAAATTAATATTAAGTTAAAAGGATGAAATAAACTTAAACATTTAAGTATTAAATTGACAACTTTATGCGGAAACCTCTAACAGTTTTTAGTGTTTTAAAAACGCTTCAATATAAAATAATTAAATTTTATTTAAAGTTTTTTAAATAAAATTAAATCAATGTGCTTTGCAAAATAATAAATTTGAAAACTAATAATGTTAATTAATTTAATGGGTTTTAAATGTGGACTAAGTAGTAAAATCTACTAGCACATGAAAAGCATCAAACATTGAATAAATGTGGTGATAACATTAATCGATACCTTTAGCAGTATTCGGTGGCCATTCTTTGTCTAAAAATTGAATGAATCAATGCAATTTAAATGGAGCATTAAATCTAGGTCATTATTTCTCCAAAATTTTCCAACAATTTTTAAAATTTTTTTACAAAGAAAATCAACAATTAATTTCGTGCTATTTTAGTTTATGTCAGAATAATACAAGTTACTTCACATATTAGAGTCAGAGGACATTTTTAATATAATATTATTCAGCCAATTTGGAAAGAGAAATAAACATTAATACAAAAAGGAAATAAAGCTTGTGTAACATGAGACCGTACCTAGCCACTCTCGAGTTATTAGGTGATAATGAGCCAGTTGAACTAAACAAATATGTTTTGCTTAAGGCAGTTAAAATGTTAACCTTTCTTTTGTACTGAATTTTGATTTTGAGTAATCGTGATCTACTGAATGCGTTAGTGATATAGGAACCATAGCAGTCTTGATCTTTGTCTTGGTTTTGATATTTGTATTGGGCATTAAGTCTTGGTCTCGGTCTTGGTTTTGAAAACATTTCTAAAGGTTGTTAAGGTTGCTGAGTATACGAAATTTTCAAACCCTATCTTTCGAAAGCAGTTGGGTTTTTATATATTAACAAGACTGACAAGCAGTATTGGTCTTGATAACCATCGTGAAGTATAGTAATATCAGCGTCATAGTCGAAAAATTACCAAGACCAAGACCAATTTAAAGTTAAATATCTAAATAGCATATTTCAAGTACCAGAATATCAAGAAATAATACCATTTTTGAGTTTTCGCGGCTTAAACTTGATAAATTCAGAAAATGGTAATTTTTTACAAAAATCTTTTAAAATATGTGAAAATTTAAATGAGTGTATCTTTAAAACTAAATGATTTTACCTCCTGAAAATTATGCTGAGGATAATTTGATCTGTTTTCTGAAGACTTGCGTTTAGTTAGTTTTTTTTAATATAAAAAGGAATCCGGATCATCACAAAAAATCTCTAATTTCATTTCCCAAATTTACGAATTTTGCACTCTGTGGACTATAACTAATATGTTTTATGAAGTTGCAACGGCTAGATCATTTAAGTGTGTAATATGAGATTCTCTGAAGGTTCTGCGCATTTATCTGACTCCCCTATCACCTTCCTTCATTGACTACGATGAGTTTTTCTTCAGCGACTTTTCTGTATTCTTGCAACGCTCCAGTTTCATAAAACTAATAACATTCAAAGTGTTTGAAGTAAAACAATAAAATTCGATTTCTGATATAGTATTAGCAACATCTATTTATTTGTTGAAAATGGGCGTGTTTGGATCAACGACACGCCCACCTCCTATATAACCAACAATTTTGTATCACTATAACTTCGTAAATGTTTCAAGTACAAAAATAATATTTAATTTCTGAATTAGTATAGATATCATTAAGTCATTTGGTGAAAATGGACGTGATCAAATCAAGGACAAGCCCACCTCCCATATATGCCAAAATTTTGTCGTGATACAATCAATTTTTTAGAAAATTGTCCGTTATTTCGTTTACAAAGAAGATTATAACGATTTCGTAATCAGCGACCTCAAAAATCCCTTTAGCCACAATTTTGTCGTGATTTAATCAATTTTTTAGAAAATTGCCCGCCTTTTTGTTTAAAAAAAAAAGATGATATCAAATTCGAAATCAGCAACCTCAAAACCCCCTTAACCACAATTTTGTCGTGATATAATTAATTTTTAAAAAAATTGTCCACCATTTTGGATCCGCCATTTTGTTTACAAAAAAGATGATACTGAACTCGTAATCAGCGACCTCAAAAACTCCTTAAGCCACAATTTTGGTGTGATAAAAACAATTTTTAAGAAAACTGTCCGCCATTTTGGATCCGCCATTTTGATTTTAAAAAAATCATTTTCAGATTTAGAGTCAGCGACCGTCAAAACATTGAAATTGATATTTTTTTTTTATAAAAAATAACCAGGAAAGAGTTATGACCAGCTAGAATAGCATTCTAGACCACTGTGCGGCGTAGTTAATTTCTACCAATAACGTCGGATAGCTATAATCTTCCTTCTTAAATTTTACCTTTCAACTTTTACAATTATTTCCCTACTTTCCAAATAATCATTTATTAAAATAAAGGTATATTTACTCCATGCAAATACAGTTTATTTTTTTGAGTGGGGCTTATATCATTACTTGAATGGATGAATACTCAGAAAGTAAGGATACAATTGGAAAAGTAGGAAGGTAAAGGATATTTTGAGAACTAGAGTCAATTTGAATAAATAAATCAAGCCTGGATTAATTCAAAAAAGTAGGGCCGCAGAAAAAAGTTTTAATGATAAGTTATTCCAGATCATGATAATGTTCGGTTCAGATATACCTCAAAACCATATTGCTTGATACATACTTCTTCACAGTATACTACGTGTGGTCTGATAAGTTTCTGATTACAGTACTGTACCGTGTCCTTTGATTCATTCAACTAACTTTTTTTTACGGTTTCAGTACGTTCTTTAAGTCAGGTTCGTATCCTATGTCCTGAACTGGATTGAAATGTGGAATTAAGTCTTTTACCAGAATCAGTCTATCAGCTATGTTGTGAAATCCATTTTCTATTGGATTCGAAATTAATAATGATATTTTCATTTAAGTAAAACGGATTTTAACCGATAGTCAATTTAATTTTTTGTATTACAATCCTGATTCCATTTTACTTTTCGAAATACGGAACACCTTAAGTTCGCTTCAAATTAGATTTCGAATGATATTTCTTATCAAATAATATTATACTATAATTCTGTCGAAAAAAATATTTTTCTCTGAAATTTTTTTAAAATTTTCATAAATTTATCATCCCTACATCCTATAGTGATCAGAGAATCTGAACCCCAATAGATCCAATAACTGAAAAAAATTTTTGAAATGTAATGTATGCAATATCTCGCCCACTTTCCGGAATCTTATCTCCGGAAGGTCTATTTTCCGGAATGTCCAAAAACCCGAAAACTTTTGTGCACTATATACGTATCTGACGTTATTTTATGATTTTCAAAAGTAGTACACATGGATTTTATTCAAAGTCGTCTGTTGGCATATTAATAATCATGCGGAAATTGGGCAGCAATAAGTTAATAATAAAAATAAAAGAATCAAGTTATAAAGTTCAAGATAGTCGACAACAATTTTAAAATCAAGAGTTACAAAATTCTAAGACGTATTTAGAGATGGAAAACAATTTTTCCCTGAGGAAGCAATGAAGTTTAAATAGTTAGCAGATTGATCTTCCTCGGTTTTTGAGTTTCTATCTTAAGCTACTTAATTTTCAGATATTGATGAATAAACCAGATCTAAATAATTTGTACAGGCGATTGCTCGTATAGAAAAATATGCAATCGATTGTTTCAGAATGAATTTTTAAACGAAAAAATCGAACTTTCGAATGCCAGTCAAACTTTCAATGAATGAACATAAATAGTATTTTTCAAGCAATTCACAAAATTGTTTATTGACGAATTCGACCGCTTTAGGGAGGAAAGCACGATCAAAACAAATATCTTGAATATACATTTTAGCGAACGGCAAAATATTAACTTAAGCTACTGTCTGAAAAAACCTGCATAAGGATTTATTGAAGACAAAATTTGTCTCCTCGTTGATTTATTTTTTTAAAGTGTTGCGTTACTTAATAACAAAAAACCATAAAAAACGTCAACATAAACGAAAATATCTCTAGAGTGACCAGCCTTAAAGTTTTCTTCAGAGCATACAATAAACGTTGGTGGTCTTGACTTTGGTTTTGTTTCATTCAATATAAACAAAACATTAAGTATAATTTTTGTATTCTTCCTTCTTGACATCATCGTTGGCGTTCGAGAAAGAAGTGCGCGCAATGTTCTTGTTGTTCTTTTGTTAATTTGATCTGATCTTGTAGCATTCAAAAAAATAAAAAAAAAAAAGTTGATCATTATTAAAAATGTTTATTAAAACCAATGTAATATAATGATGGTTATGTAGAGAAAATGCCAATGAGTTGCGTGGTGCAAGAATTGGTAAAGTCACATACATAAGTTGCTTTGGAGAAAATCAGATTTTAAACAGTTTCTGTAAGCTTTGGGAACAGCACTAAATACTGTAGTTATATAGTATGGTATTGCTTCTTCATGTACCTGAAAATATGCATACCATAAAGATATAAAGCGATTTAGCGCTGTTTTTCGAGATATACAGTTTTGAAAAGTTACATAAAATGTCCCGAAAAGCACTTTTTTTTTTGGCTACTTCGACGGCCAGTGCTAATTTTACCAAATATTATGAAAAACTATACGTTTTCGCATCATATTAAAGCTAATCATCCCCATTCCCTATTGTCGTTTTAGTTTTTAGAGTCGTATCGTTTCTAAATTTGCAGTCTGGTAATATATTAAAAGGGTAAGGAAACGAAGCATAAACGTCTTTAACTTTGACGTCTTTCGATCTTTAGAAAATTTTTTCATACATTTTTCAACTTTATCGACATTTCCAACTTATCTTATTTCGAGTTTTTCAATTCTTTACAGATTGGAGCGCAACATATAGTTTTGGAAACATAGCACTTTTAATAAAAGTGTGCAATGTTCATGTTTCCTTAATCCTTTTATATTGGAAAACATAAAAAAAATAGTAAGGGTGCAACCTTTGGCATGGCCAAACATTAAATACCCTACATTGCAGTATTTTTAAAATGTTGATATATGGTGCCACGCTCTCTTGTCCGAGTTCACTCAGTTTTCGCTCGGAGCTTACATTTATAGTTCTTAATGTCTGAGTGAAATTTTGGTTGGACTATCTCAAAAAACGTTTTCAGTATAGCGTTTCGAAGCTTTTGCTTATATGGGAGGTGCTACGCTCTCTTGTTCGAATTCGCCCAGTTTTTTCACAGAGCTTGAGCTTACATACGTAGTATTAATGCGTATTTTGGTTGCATTGTCGTGAAAAATACTCCTAAAATTGCATTTTGAATATATTTTTTGTATGCAGTAGGCGTGTCCGTTGACCGATTTTGCTCATTTTCAATCCCACGAGCAAACTTTGACGACGGAGGCAGTGTACCAAATTTTATTGAATTATCTTGCTCAGTTTTCGCAGAAAATACTAAAAACACGGTTTTTGACTATTTTTGGAATCATGCAACAGACGCACGAATTGCTTCCGCTCTTTTATTTTAAATGATTCATTTAAAAATAATCTTCGTCTTTAAACGAGTTATTGACTGGTCATTTTCTCTTCGGAAAGTTACGACTGTTTTAGGATGACGTCATGAGACGTAACTGGATTCAGTTGCAGCAATGAGAACTACATGGGTTAAAATTCAATGTCTTCTGAAGGAGATCAGTCTACAAACATGTGCCCAACTTTCTGTATACTCAGTTTTTAGATTCATTTCTAATATAGAACCACACTACTATTCGGAGCCAGAAACAGAGAAAGGCAAAGGTAAACTAAAGACTGATGGTGTGCTTAAGCTGATTTTTGTGACCTTTACTTACTTTTTTTCTGCACATGATTTCGCAATGAAATTTGCACATATTATTTCTTATCCATAAATTATCACTATTCTGGTGGAAAAAGCTGACTTCGAATTGTTGCGCAGGTAATAACATGAAAATCGTTTTGTAGCTGTACTTTTGATAAGTACCCTATGGATTTTGAATTTTTTATTTGTTGAAAAAATTTTTAAATAAGATGCAGAACGAAATCGCTTTGAAAAATTTTGAGGTAGATACAAACAAATTTTTCTGACATCAGCAGTTTATACGTTAACATCACTGCTATTTGACTGTTAACTCAAAAAACTCCAAGTTCAAGTCTTAAAATTGCAAAATATAAGTAAATTAAATGTATATATTTACATTTTCATTCATATGCAACTACTTATCTTAAGTTAACATTTAAAAAAAAAACAAAAAAAAAAAAAAAACACATGTTGAAATTTTTACATTATTAGAGGTTAATGTTAATTTGCTGTTAATGTACTGTAAAGCGCATAACTTTTTTACATTTAGGCTTAAGTGAAATATGTTAGTGGATTTTTTCTTAACAACAACATACTTAATATATATAATCCGAGCACTTGTTGATTGACAAGTTGAACTGTATCTGAACAATAACATTATTGGCAATGTTTTATCCAAACTGCAGTGGCATGTATTTCAAGAATTATAGCTATAGGTAAATAAAAAAAAAACTGTTATAAATACATATATTAATGCATACATTATTTAAGTATTTCATATAAGTATGTATATATCTTTTTTTTTTCTACAAATATTTCAAACGCTTATCAGCAATACAATCGAAACTGTTGCTAAAATGCATTTCATTATCTACGACCCGTAACAGTTGATCCACAAAAAGAAAAAAGAAAAAAAAATTAAATGCAAATAATAAACAGAAAAAAGCAACAACAACAACAACACAAATCTAATCATAAATTTTATTTTTTTTTTTTTTGCATTTTTTTTATCGCTCCATTTATTGATGTACCATCAACGAACAAAATAATAACAACCATCAACCAACCAATCAACCCAATCAACAGTTCAGTCTATGGTCCAGTGCTGACATCGGCTGCAAATGATCTGCAATACGGTATGCAGTCCTCACCAACACATCTCAATTCGGCGACAGCAGCTACGACAGCTGCGGCTGTAGCTGCCGCAACAGCGGCCGTTAGCGGCGTTGGTTCCGGTTCAAATTCCATTAGTCCAACGATGGTTGATGAATATGGCTCACCGAAAAGCGTTAACGGTGGTGGCAGTGGTGGTGGAGGTGCTTTACCAGGATTTCAACGTATTGCATCAAGTTATAGCGGTGGTGGTGGTGGCGGTGGCAGTGCCGGCGGTGTAACAAACGCCAACTCAATTGGCAGTGGCAGCGGCGCCGATCGTTATACATCGTTAACAAATTATCGCACTCATGTAAGAAAAATTCAAAGTTTTTTTTTTTCACTGACTACAGTCAAGTTTTTATAAATGCAACATAAATTTGTGGTAACAAAAGAAAATTTAAATTGTGGGGATTTTCGGAATTCAAAATCGTGCAAAGTAACTCAAACTGTATCTTAAAAACTTTGTACAAAAATTCACTTTATGCATTTTATTTCAACTTGACTGTAGTTGGACGTTTTTTTTTAAATTTAACGTACGCACCACGTATTGTGTTGCTTAACATTTTTCTCTGTTTCTGTTCACGACAACACAACTTTTTTCTACAGAACGACACTTGGCCCGCCGCCACGCACTATGAGGCGATTAGCTATGCACCCACTTCTGTGGTAACCAGCCAGGGCAGCCTGAACGGTGGTGGCAACACAAATGTGATACGCAGCAGTGTCAATGGACGCAATGCCGGCTTGCCACTTGTCACAGCAGCGGAGGCAGCAACGGCAGCGGCTGCCAGAGCGCATTTATCATCAGCCGCATCGGCGTTGTCACAGAGTAAGTTGGGGTTTTTTTTTAAGTTTTTGTGAAAGTTCCTTTTTCAAGTAGTTTGTTTGCATGAGTACTTAGTCTAATATTTGAATAAGTTATTTTAAAAATAGTGGTTATCTTTAAGACATAATCCCGAAAATATTTATGTAGCATAAAGTTTCCTAGTGTACGTCTAGCTGGAAGAAAGTTTTCCATAACGTTAAGCTTGGAAAAATGTTATCCCATCAGGATTCTTTCAAATTATGATTTTTCACTAAAAATTTATATAGAAATTGCAAGGTGGGAAACATTTTAAGGTATCAACTTTTCTTTTTGTCCTCAAACGATAAGTTCTTGAGTGAATGACTCAAAATGTATACATAACATAATAGTAACCAAACTAAGCAAGTCTTTGTAGATCTTGAATTTAAATCTGCCTACAAAGTTCAGATTTCAAGATATCCAAGCCTAATAGTTCAAGAAATATATGTACATACATTAAACTTTATATACGAATAAGTTGAAGTTGAATTGATTTAAGCTTCATTTTGAAAGCTTTTACCATCATAGAATATAAAATGTTTATAAGGGGTGATCCAAAAATCGAAAATCTAAAAGTTTTATCAAGATTTTATGTCTCTGCATAGTTTTTAACAATTCATTACAATTCGTCACCTCAATACTACAACGAGGTACCTCCAATTTTATAGTTTTTTGATAATTTAATTTTAAGATTTTTGAAAATTTGTGCCACTTTAGATAGCTCTGGTTGGAAGGATTGTTCACCAAACCATAATAAATATCATAGGCCTCTTATCGCAAGAACGATAATATAGGAGCTACCTAGTTGTAGTATTGAGGTGACGAATTGATATATTTCATTTTTTGTATGTACCAAAATGGAGAATTTTGTCTCTTAAGGCAATGGCTTGTTTCGTTCAAAGATTTTTCTTGTTAAATATTCAAAAAAATATTTATTAACAAATATTGATCAACATAAATATGCCTTTAAAAAGTCTTTAAAATGTTGTTTATTGGGCCAAAAATGATTAGAAATTATAATTATGTAGATTCCAACATATTTTTGTAAAATTAAGTCATATGTTGCACTCAAATATATATTTGATAAATATAAACAAATATTCGATTGAAATAATAACGTTGCTCAAATATGCCGCTTATTAAAAAAAACGGCGAACTATATCAAATAGACCAGTTTTTCTTCATGTTTCTGTATATTTAAGTCAAAACATAAAAAAATGTAAATGTCGAATTGTAGTTTTACCCCGACGATATATATATCACTTGAGGAAGTTGCAAGTATGATAATGCGACAGATTCTGCGAAAGGACGAACCAGTTTTTGTGCTGATTATCATCGAAAGTGGGCCACGTCATGGCGGGTGCAAAAAAATTAGCGAAAATTTTTTAAAAAAAATTTTACAAGAAAAGCAGCATTTTTCGAAGACAATGGTCTTAATAATGCGTTTTGAATATATTTTTTGTATGGGTGGTAGGCGTGTCCATTGACCGATTTCGCTCATTTTCAATCCCTAGCTTTGATGACGGAGGCAGACTACCAAATTTCATTGAACTATCTTGTTTAGTTTTCCCAAAAAAATAATTTCCACGCACACCCAGCCAGCCAGAAAATGACGCTGATTGAGAATATATGTATATACTTGTCCATACCTGCTACTCCTCCTTCTCTGCGCTACAAATGGAAGGACAAAGTGAATATACTCTGGGTGTAGGGTATAAAAAGAATTTCGCTAGTTCTCCACACATCTCTATAGTAATCAAGAACGTAGCCAGAATATCGTTTCGGGGGGTTTCTTGTAAAAATCATATTGATGATCTGTTAAATTGAGACTTCTCTTTAGCCTTTAGTCTCGTTCGCTGGTTTGAACCCCCAAAACTCCTCCCTTTGCCTAGTCAAATCGAGTAAAGATATTTTACAAAAACGGTCTCGAAAAACTGATTTTTGAGGAATATCTTTGAATCATTGAGCCGCATGATAAAAAGTAATCACTGATCCACGTATAAAATTCATAAATGGTAAAATGGTACGGTAAAACAAAGGTTTGTGGAAAAATTCAGCTTTCTAATTTTAATTTTATTTGAGTGGAGCTTTCATTCTTTCTCTATTTAGCAGAGACAGCACCCGAATTTTTTGATAAAAAGTCAAGCTGACATCGATAAAATATATTTTACATCAACAACACATGTATGTATGTATTCTCCTTTAACTCTTATGAGGAGCATAGGGCCAATATGAAACATCTCCATTCGTTGCGATCCCTTGCGATGACTTTGATCTCTTGCCACGACTTTCCCGATTCTTGGATTTCCTTTTCCAGCGACCTTTTCCAGTTGGTTTTGGGCCTACCACGTGCTCTACTGCCTTGTGGATTCCACTCAAGAGCCTGGCGACAAACTTCGCTGTGTGGTTTCCGGAGAGTGTGACCAATCCATCCCCATTTGCGCAGCTTGACCTCGTTTGCTATAGCCCTCTGATTGAATTTTTGATTCAGCTCGGCATTTGATATAGTGCGAGGCCACCAAATCTTTAGTATACGCCTTAAGCATTTGTTGACGAATACTTGCAGCTTGTTCGTTAGTTGTTCAGTAACAAGCCATGTTTCGCACCCATATAACAAAACCGATTTCACATTCGAATCAAAAATGCGCACTTTCGTTTTGGTGGATATAACGGAAGAAGACCATATTTTGTTCAGTTTGCTTTTGCTATTCTTGAGTTGATATCCTCTTTTGCTCCACCATCCATGGAGATAATGCTGCCTAAATCAACAACATAATCCCAGAGTAAAAACCATTCTGTTTATAACTTGCTCTTTGACCACATACTCGACTGTGGTGACGCTGTTTGTTCTGATGTCCTTACTTTTCTTATCAGTTTTCATTTCTTTAAAATGCAACCATTACTTAAAAGTTTCTTACTATTTTTGAGTTTGGGAAATTTGGATCAATTGGCAAATATTTTCATTTGTTTTGTTAAAAATACATCTGATAGTGAGTAGTTACTTTCAAAAGTACAAACAAATTTACAGGGGTATGCGCACAAAGTGTTACAAACTTCACGGTACATCAGCGTTGTTAATCGTGCATACCATACCACTACCATACCACTACCATACCCATTGACAGTTCATTTAGCAACAATCGTGGAATTAGACAGTTTCGTATAACAACACCTACCTACCTACTACTTACTTACTTGAACATTCCAAAACAAATACTATATTTATAGACTATTTGAATTTAAAGTATAATACGTTGTTTGGTTACATCACACATATTTGGTTCGAAAATTAGTTCCAACTAACGTCTTTTTGTATAATAATTCGTTACATTCATATGAGCGTACTCTACGAGTAATATCGAATAGTAGTGTAACGAAAAGTTTATTTTATTAGTATGATTGGCATCATCCTTAGAGAAATATAATTTCAGCGAGTAATATTTTGTTCGAGACAACATTTCTGAATTTTTTTGAAACGAAAACTTTGTTGACGGCTGAAAAAATATTTGTAAAATTTCTTATGAACAACATATTCCAAAAATAAAGGCTATTTACTCCTGATCTTGTGCAGGAAATGTATGCAGTTTGGGAAAAACATAATGTGAAGTAAAGGCAAAAATGAAAATGAAAATGCGACGCGGCGCATTTGTCCAGGTTACGCAAATACAGAACGATCTGTGGCGGCGGCGGCGGCTGCTACGTAATGAAGGATGTGAATTTCCTTCGAATGTGTGGCATGGCACTTAAGTGTTAAAAACTACCTACTTTAAAAAAGATGTTGAATTGGAAATTTTCCCTTTGCAGTGTGAAATTTGAAATAATTACGTCGTATACAACATTTATTTTGTGGTCAGACATGCGTGTAGTTTTTTATTTTTGGAAACCTTTACTAATTATTGTTTGTCGCAAGTAACGAAGGATAAAGGTCTGAACGATTAACTATGGAGTGTTTTGTATATACTATATATGCAAAGGTTACGTGTACTTACCATATGAAAAATATAATGATTGATTAAATATAATGATTTTAAAGAAATATTCAAAAATATTTTTAAGATTAACCTCAGGTGAACTTGATTGCTTATCTTCGTATTTTATATGCTATGAATGTGCAAAAAACAAAAACAAAACATATAAGACATTATATTTAAAAAATAATAATTACTTAAAAAAAATCTGTAGTTAAACTGTTTTGAAACATTTTCTTTCTTTTTCGATAGAAGCTTTAGCAAGTATTGTAGTACGAATTTGAGGGAACATTGTTATAATATTTTATTCTAATAAAAAATTTACCATACATAAGAAAATCCGAAGCTTTCATTAAAAGTGTAACAGAGTTTTTTCAAAGATTTCAAAAAATTTCGATACATAAATACGTGGTTAAAAGAACGGTATATACGAACATAAATAGTTCCAGAGAAACCGATTTTCGAGGTCTAGACATTTCTTGTCATTGGAGGCTCTTAGTGAAATTTTTTCGTAAAATATTTTTACGAACATTTCAAACCATTTAAACAAAGTTTTTAGAAAAAGGGACCAAAAAACCGATAAAAATAGGAAATATTGGGTTAAAATGTTCTATAAAAATATTCACTGTATAATTTCATTATGACTATCGGACGACAAGATTTATTCGAAATGTAGTTTTAGAATAATAAAGTATTGTGTAATTTTGAAAACACATTGGTTTTGGCAATGAAAAGGCTTTTAATAGGGGAGAGTCACCGGTTGTGGGACATGTCCGGGTAGGGGAGCAAATTTTTTCTATCATATAAAATTGATATTGCCAATCTGACTACTGTTGAATTGTAATCTTGATAGGACTAAGTTTTTAAGCCAACACCGAAGTGAAAAGATCTAGTGTTTATTATGTTTTCACACCTCGTGTCGTAATTCGACTGAGAATAGTTTAATGATATGGGTTTGTGCAAATATAAATGGTTAAAACATTATTTTATGGCATTGCTGAAAAAGTGTTATGTTCCGGGTATGGAACACATTATGTATCCGTGTATGGGACGCTATATTTCGAACCCAAATCGAGTGCAACTGTCAAATATCGACTTTTATGCAACGAAAAATTAATAAAAATATGTGTTCACGCACAGTCATGGGGTTTTTATTTCGTGTTTTCTTACTTCCATTGCATTTTCTAGGTGAAAAACATGTCTTTTAAAAATTGGCCAATTGTGATGAAATAATCATCTGTCCTTCGGTTAAATATTGCGTATATTTCTTACCTTTCAAACGATATATAATATACCCTAAACTGTTTAATCAATAAGAAGTTATGGCTCAAACGCAAAACTTGTCCAAAAAGCGGTGACTCTCTCCTATTATTTTAAGCAAATACCTTGAACCAAGCTGACAATGTTGAGAGTTCGTGCGCCTCATTTCGAAATCAGAATGAAATAAAAACTGTATTATACCATGATTTTGTATGGATTTTTTTAAAGTTGAACGCGTCTGGAGTTAAGTTGGTTCCATTGCAACAGTCTGGGAATATATGTCATACAATTAGTATTTAGCATTAGATAAGCATTGTTTTTTGTCACTTTTGGTTACCGGCCATCTGTATAAAGTTCTACCGCTCAAGCTTGCAAATACCCATACGTCTCTATAAGGTCTGCATTCACAGTCATTAGTTAACTAATGGCAAGGGCTTAACCAACAACATTTTATTTTTCACCTTAAGAAGATTAGTCTGGTAGGTGACGATTCCCTTGTCATCTCTCAAGAGAATTTAGAAACAGCAGAGCAGCTGCCTGCAAATGTGTCTGATGTCAGCAGTGCCTAATTTCGTTTATGATTAAATTTGATTTTGGCTCCAATAATGTCTGATACTAAACAAGGCTAAGTTTGTTTGGGTGTGTGCATTAATTTCCATAGTTTTTTTCTTTATTTGAGACTTTATTTAAAGAAAATGGTACAATGTATTTTATTCAAGGTATTGCCCATCGCTAGTCACTATTTTTTCCCATCTTTCTGGCAATTTATGGATTCCATCCCAGAAAAACTGCGCCGGCTTGGCGGCCAAAAACGAATCGAGCCAATTTTCGATATCTTGAACTGAAGTGAAGCTTATTCCTGATAGGGCATTCTGCATCGATCGGAACAAATGGTAGTCTGATGGTGCAAGGTCTGGGCTATAAGGCGGGTGAGGCAAAATTTTCCATCCGCTGTTTTCCAGGTAATTTTTGACTGGGGCAGCAATATGTGGCCGAGCGTTATCGTGGTGGAAAATGATTGACTCGTGTCTGGTCGCATACGTTGGCCGCTCTGCCTGGATTTTCTGCTTCAATCGGTTCAATTGTTGACGATAGAGTTGAGCATTAATGGTTTGGCCAATAGTTTAATCAAATCATCATTATACTCAAATCATCAAATGCATGCTTAGTTCCTATATTTTTTGGTCAACTAAATTGGTGATAATTTGTTTTTGGGCAGTTAATATTTTTGGAGGGCAGATAGCCATTTATTCAGACGGCTGTGTGCACAGAAGCAATGAAACATATTTTCTCAAGTAGTAACAAATAATTTTGGAGGAAAGGGAACTCTAACATATACCTATGCACTCTTTTTGTTATTTTTGTGGTTATGTACATTAAGGTGGGTTGGATTTTGGTGGTACATTGAAAATATTCAAATTTCAAACATATCACCCTTTTAAAGTATACCCTGAACGTATGCTATTAAAAAAGAAAATAAAAATAATTTCTTTATCAAAAGGTTAAGTATTTGGAATTTTTTTTCTTATTTATTTATGATAAATTCAATTAAATTATAATTATTTTTTTTAGTTTCGATTAAAAAAAAAAAAAAAATTATATAGCATTATTACACATTTAAATACAAAACACACACACATACATAAAGACGATTTACACTTAAAAAAAAAGAAAAACTAAATCAAATTTCAATAATTTAATAATCACGTTAACAAGTAAAATACAATTTGATTTAAAAAAAAAAAAAAAAATACTACAAATTATTTAAAAAAAATCCATGTTTAATTTTGCAAATTTTTGAAGCATTTTTCGATGCCGATTTTTTCACTGAGGGGCGAGAATGTGTCAATTGTGGTGCGATTTCAACTCCATTATGGCGCCGTGATAATACCGGACATTATCTTTGCAATGCGTGCGGTCTTTATCATAAAATGAACGGAATGAATCGTCCTTTAATAAAGCAACCTAGAAGATTGGTAAACTTTTCACTTTTTTCTTTGACTTCAATATTTAAAAAAAACAAAAAAAAAAAAAAACATACTCAATATTAATATGGAACAAAATTTTTGAATAGTCAATTTGTCTCTACTGTGAACTTACAAAATCGTTCGTCGGCGCGCGTAACACGTTCTCGCTTTTTTTTCGCTTTAATTTGTAAATTTGTAGCAAAATTATGTATTCAAAATGAATTGAAAAATATTAATTGAATTTATTATAAATAAAAAGAACAAAATTTTAAAATAAAAAAAAAAATTATGATACGTAAAAAGTTGATTTTCCTGCTTTTTTTAATTTGCTTGCACGATCTTTAGGCCTTTTAACTTTTTTTTCCTACTTAATTTGTAGTTTTAATTTTAATTGAAAAAGAAAAAAATTAAATTATTTTGCTAAATTTAAAAATTTCATAATTAATTAATTGCAGTGGCCGCTGAATCAAGCGGGGATTATAACTTTAAAAGTTACAATCCGTTTAGTGCGCCAAGCCGGACGGCCACAGCGTCTACCGCCGAGGAACACGTTAGTCGTTCAAGTTCGCGACGATTGGTAGGTTTTTTTTAATAATTTTTTTTTGTAAAATAGTTTTTATAAAAATATAAATTCAAAAGTTTTGTTCTTAAAATATATTGATTGGATTAATATAAATGATTTTTTTTTTGTTTTTTCTTTTGTAAAAACAATAATTCATTACTAATTACATTTTACTTTTACCAATTAATATAGAGTGCAAATCGGCGCGCCGGTCTTTCCTGCTCAAACTGTCACACTTCGCACACCTCACTCTGGCGTCGCAATGTCAGTGGTGAACCTGTTTGTAATGCCTGTGGCCTGTACTATAAGTTGCACAGCGTGAAACGTCCGTTGACCATGAAGAAGGACACAATACAGGTATGTCAAAATATAATGCATTGATTTTGTGCACATTACAAGATTCTTTGATAGCTCATTTAGTTTTTAATTAGTGCTTCATTCAAATGTCATTGACTTTAGGGCATTTTTGTTGACATTAAATTTTTGTATAGGCCCTTTGTGAATCAATCTAATACGTATATTGTTCGCGGCGAGTACAATGCACTGAGAATTCTTTATTTTAAGCTTTAACAGCAATCATTAAACCATAATAGCCTTTGCTTTTCACTTCAAGGGAATATTTTTGAAGAATATATTATCGAAACTTCTCGAAAAATATTTGTGTGTTCGCATATACTGGTAATATTTTTTTATATAAAATTGCTTCCACCTGCAGTACCACGAACTACTTCAAAACTAGTTTGAAAACTCCACAATGAGCGCGAGCGACTAGTTCGAAACTTGTTTATCCAATGTTATACTACGTTTCCACCGTAGATTTAACTGTGACGAGATTTATAAATTTTGTTGCTAAGTCCTACCTGTTTCCACCGGCCGAAACAGTAAATGTCAAAAGTGGGAAAATGAAAGTGGTTCTTCTTTTTCTTCTTAATATTTTCTTTTTTATGACATTTAATGGCACCTATCAAAGTAAAGGGGTGCCACTTGGTCGAAATTAACACTGTTGAGATTTATAAACAGTTTTAAAATAAATCTCGTCAGAAGGAGATTTTTTTTTTGTATGGTAAATACGTGATTTGTAATGAGATTTAGAGCTTAATCTTGAAGCAACCGTAAATCTTCGGTCGAAACGTAGTACGTAACCAATGGTCTTCTTATTCATTACATTGCACTATGGGAAATTCTGCCCATTTTGTGGCATAAATCAATAACACCCAAACTATTAGAGGAACAGCTATAAAATTCGATACCTGAAATGTTATCGGTAGAATGTACCGTTTTGTGAAAAATGGGAGTGATCGGATCAAACACACGTCCACCTCCCATATACATTAATATTTGAAATCGCCATAACTTCGGGAATATGTGAAGTACAACAATAATATTTGATATCTGAGATGTTGTTGGTAACATCTGTTCTGCGCGATAGGATCAAAAATACGTCCACACCAAATATAGCCCTCATCATAATAAGATTTCTGAGGATTTTGAGGATTTTTTTTAAACAGATCCTTTGAGAAATATTTGTGCAAAAAAACCTTTTTTTTTAAATTTGCAATCAAACTAAGTTATCGGAAGTTCACTATGTTGCATGCGGAGGCTGTCTACAAAAAAAAAAAAAAAATAAATTTCTTAATTTGTGTGCAAAAGTGGACCTCTTAATTTAGCTTAACCCATTAGTGTCCAGCGGTGCCATACGGCACCCAAAACAAAGTTAACTTCAAAAATGATTTAAAATTAATCAAAACAAGATATGACTTTTAAAACTAGAAATCTATGAATTTGAATATTTTTGCAGCTATTGCAAATTTTTTTTCGTTTATTTATGTCAAGTGTTAGTGGTAGTTATCGTTATTTGATTGCTTGTTGGCAGAAAAGTGAAAAATATTTTGATACCATACGACTTGAGGTAAGGAATCACCTTTTATCGTTATTTAGTCATATATTTTGAAACTTTTTGTAAACAGTTTTATTTTAAAAAGACTAATGAGTATTTTGAAGTAAAAATCAATAAAATCCGTTATAAAATAAACGAGTTGTGATGATTTGAAAAACCAAAGTGCTATACGGCACCGCTGGGCACTGGCTAGCAATTTTTTTCTGAGTGCCGTATAGCATCGGTGGGCATTACCTAGCACGAATGTTATTGTTTCTCTATGTGCCGTACGGCACCGCTGGGCATTAGCCAACAATACATTGTGTATGTAAGTGGGTGTTAACTCTCATCACAACACAATTTGCATAGTATAAAATCTACATGTTGGATTTTTATTTTTGACTTTTAGGGAATAAGTTTTAATTAAAGAGCCATTTGAATGCTTTATTGCATTTGCTAACAAGACTTTCGCCTCAGCAGGATTTAATCCTTGCAGTCGAACATACCATTACTTTTCTCCTTAATTATGCTATAATCTAAGTATATAGCTTTCTTTTGACTAGTTAGTGATAAACAGTATATAATTGATTTGTTTGAAGTACATATAAGGGCATTTTTTTACTAAAAACAGATAATTTTTCCTGTTACATAAAAAAAATTATATGTATATGCGTGCCCAGCGGTGCCATACGGCACCCAGTCATTGAACCGTTCCTAACCAAGACTTAGTAAAATTTTTTTTCATAAACATAGCTAAGTCCAGGAAGCTAACTCCTGAAAATTTCAGCATCTTATCTACTGTGGTTCTCGTTGGGCATTAATGGGTTAACAGCTCACTAGATAGTATATCTTAATTTAGCTTAAAGTGCCATTCTAAACATGAGTTTTTTCAATACACAAGAGCTTTCACAAATATTTTATAAATGGATTTGAAAGTACTCATATTCCACTATAAAGTATTTTCCATATTTTGTTTTATTTGTCTATTAGTTTTCACAATACAATATTTTTAAAAAGTTAAATAAAAAGTAGCGTGCGCTGCAATACAACACTCCACTTGTGTTTGACAACTTTGACAGCGGGCTGATAATGGATAAAAAGGTCAAAAATACCCATAAAAACGAGATATAATGGGTTAATATGTTATAAAAGATTAACATGAAATCAAGCAAGGAACATTTTCTATATCCCATTTTTATGGGTATTTTTGACCTCTTTATCCAAAAGTTTGGTTATACTGGGTTAAAATATTCCACAAAAAAATTATATGAAAAATTTCACTAAGGTTCATTGAAAAAAATTGACGTCCGGACGGTGGCAGTATTGTATGGTAGCGCATGCGCACCACGACTCATGATAAGCACAACATTATACAACTTCAAAGCTCATAACTTGATAACCGTAAAACATACCACAATTTTGAGGGCTGGGAAATAATTTTAATAAAACTTACTTTTAAATGAAAATATTTTTTAAAAAAAGTGTGCTCCAAGCCATAAAATGGCATACGAAGGCTGGATCGAACTTCCTATGGCCGCCATTTTGGAAATTTTCGGAAAATCATTTTACCACAGTAATATGTGTGTCAAATACTGACTTTTCACCAATTTTCATAGAAATCGGAATCTTGAATCTTGGTCGATAACGCAAAGAAAGTCCCCTATATCTCGCACGAAAACAACTCTGCCGGTTTTCTGCAGGATTTTTTCTGGGCAAAAAAATTGTTCAGCACTATTTTTCTGAACAAGTAATTGTTAGCGAGATATTTGCAAGAAACTGATTTTTGCGATCTTTGACCTTGAATAACTTTTTATGAGACCACGTTTCGCAGTCTATTTTTCATGTATAAATAAAGATTTATTTGCCCCGCTGCCTTTTACCTATGTACCAAATTTCAACAATGTGCGACAAGTAGCTTCAGAAATTTGACGAATTAATTTTTTAGGGGGTGTGGTACCGCCTACTTTCACATTGAGCATTATTTGTGCCGTTGCCTTTTATATATGTACCAAATTTCAACAATCGTCATCAAATAGTTTCAGCATGGCACCGCCCACTTTCGCATTGAACAATATTTGTCCGGGTATCTTTTAGATATGTACCAATATTCAATTATCTGCACCACCAATTTTATCAGTCTATAACATTTCATTTCATTTACTTATTAATTTTTGTGAATATCTTTTTTTTAGACTCGTAAGCGTAAGCCGAAAGGTAGTAAATCCGATAAAGTTACAAAAGCTGCGAAGAATGCCACAAACAGCAGCAGCAACAATGGCAACACTACCAACAACAGCAATACTACAAACAACATATTGCCCAACTCTGTTGATAATGGTGAGTTCATACACAATAATCAATCAATTTGAAATTGGCATGCTTACTAATTCGATTTGTTTTGTCTCTTTTTTATGTTTCGTTTTGTGCACGTGCTACATTCCATCATCATCATCATCATCATCATCATCATCATCATCATCATCAACATCATCATAACAACATCCAATCATTATTGCAACCAACAAACATCACAAATATCACCAACAACAAAATTAAATTCATTGAAATGCAGTTGATCTGAAAGATTTTAAATACAATTTGCAACAACACCAGCAGCAGCAACAAAAACAACAACAACAACAGCAAAACTCATCACTAACACACTCAGCTGCCAGTTCACCAGCAAACAGCAATCCATCACCAATACCAATGTTGGCTAATGTACTGTCATCAACACCAGCAGCAGCAACATCGCCATTATCACTGCAACAACAGCATCATCATCATCACATAACTGGCGATACATCACCACTGCAGCAGCAGCAACAACAACAATATCAATCAATTTCACCAATGCATTATATTTCACCCGTAATGGTGTCATCCAATTCACCAACGCATAATACAAATTTAAATAACAACAACAATACATTCCATAACAATAACAACAACAACATTGCACACAATTACAATAACAATTTAAAGTTTATGCATAAAATCCTACAAACTCAACAACAGCAACAGCAGCAACAACAACAACAGCAGGAACAACATCAACAATCATTGGCGCAACAACTTATCCATCTGTTGCCATCATCGTCACCGACGACAACAACATCCAGCTCAGCAGCAACGAGCTTGACTGTGCAACAATTGCAATTGCAGCAGCAACATCATCAGCAACAAATTCACCAGCAACAGCAGTTGCAACAACAATTACAACAGCAACAGCAACAAACTCATTTATCTAACAATAGCCCCTGTCACACATATCAAAGTCCAATACATTCACCTGCTTATTCACATTACGAATTGATGGCTACTGATGAAGAAGCAGCAGCAGCAACTGCAACAGCTACCATCAAAATCGAACAATTGCAACAGCAACATCATGATAATCAACAACAGCAACAATTGCTACAGCAACATGTTGCCGAAATGAGTCGTACACCTTCGCTGGATGATGATTATGATCATTACCATCAACGCCAGCAACAATTGCAGCAGCAGCAGCAACAGCAATTGCATCAGCAACAGCACCAACAAATATTTCATTTGCATGCTAGGGCACAGCAACATATACAAGAAATGGAAAGAAAAATGGAGCGTGAGAGCGTGGTGAAAATGGAATGAGTATGCTGTGCAGTGGTGAATATAAAATTGGAGTAGGCTAAATTTTTGTTTTCTGTAAAAACCAAAGATATTTTTTTTTTTTTTTTTTAACGAATTCTTTTTGTAAATTATGATATTAATTTCTGCATAATCTTTTAGTCATAAATTTGCTTTGCTTGAAAATATTTAAAAACTTTGAATCATGGTGAAATTACTAAAGGTGGAATTATTAGAAAGTTACAACTATTCGCCGTCTCCGTACTTGCTTAGGAACGTAACCGTGAGATATGTTTATCGACATTTTATTCTGATATTAAGTTCGCGACAAAAATTTTATATATCATTTGTTCGAAAATTTGATTCAAAAAAGATTTTTCATTCACCAAATTTTGGATGTTTCGACCCAGTTTTTCAAAACAGAAACCTTATTAAATATTTGAATGATAGCCGAAACCTTAAAGCGAGATTTGGCACTACTGTCACATTTTTTAAAACTGCAACAATCGATCGATGCGTTAAGGAAGAAAATGTATTTTTATAATCAAATGAAATTAAGAAAAGTCAATTAAGGAACTTTCTTTCCAAAGTATATTTTCAATGGTACCACTTCCATTGGGGAAGAGCTCTTTTCGGGCCAATTTTGAGATGAAAACTTTATTACGCTAATTAAAATTAACTGATCGAAAATGGATTTTTGATATTACTACTGGCGATGATGGAATATTTTTTTTTTCAAGAAATTGAACAGACTAGAGTTTTCTTTATGGCCGAAATTCGACCATTTTGAACGGACTTTATATAGTCTCATTGGTTACCATGTCTGTCCTTTAACTGTTTAGGGGCGTCCCAAAACCGACTTAAAAACATAAAAAACATATTATCGTTCCATAGTTTTAATCCTATATTCATGCCGACTTTCATAAAAATCGATGCAGTAGTTGAGCGTAGGCGTGGGACCGCCTACTTTAAAATATAAATTTCATATTATCGTTTCTCTGTGTTAACCCTATCACCGTACCAAGTTTTATAAAAATCAATGCAATGGCTTAGCCGTAAGAGTGTTTTTTCCATTTACGGGCGTGACACAACCCGCTTTAAAACATTAAGTTTATATTATCGCTCCACAGTTTTAACCTCATATCCATGCCAAATTTCATAAAAATCTATGTAGCGGTTTGGCCGTAAGAGCGTTTTATCCATTTAGGGGCGTGGAACCGCCCACTTTAAAAAATGAAAATCCTATGCACTGCTCCTTTTCACAGCTTTTTTAGGCATGGAACTGGGAGGAACCGATTTCGTTTGCCTATTTATTTATAGATCTATAATATCATTTTGGACAAAACAAGTTTTCCGAAAAGTTAATTCAAAACTAAGATAACAGCATTTCAAATCGATTCAATGATCATAATAATTTTCATGATCTTTTCATGATCCGATATTGATCTGTTATTCTAAATTGCAAACAAACGTTGTTCCGAACTTTCCATATCACTTAGTGCAATAAAATTTCTGATCAAAAAAGGACCCTTAGCTTTTCCCCAACGTAATGTTGAAACTATTCCTGTAAGTGATGAGCAAAGCAAGACCAAGATCTAGACTATAGGAGTCTTGGTCTTGAACATTGAGTCAAAATGTTATGCATACTGCAGTAAGGTTATCATTGGTTCAAATTCCCTTTCCAACAATCGGAAGTGTGCTCAACTCGGCTTTTTCGAGTTGCAGGTACTACAGCGATTCCGCTCAGAATTCACATTAAACTTTATTCACTGTTTTCCTTTGAAATCTTGGTGGTTTCTACTTTCCGCGAACTTCTGAAAAACTTAAATTTCTACTTTTCCATATTGTCCAGTGTATTTTGTTATGCTTTTTTATATATGTTATATTTACTTTGTCCTTCCGTTTGCAACGCAGAGAAGAACATGGCCGATATAGAAAAGTATATATATTCTTGATAAGCGTCACCTATTGAGTCGATATAGCCATGTCCGTCTGTTTGACAGGCTGGCTGTGTGTGAAAATATTTTTCACGGAAAAACTAACCAAGATAATTAATCGGTAGTTGGACACGCCTACCGCCCATACAAAAAATATGTTCGAAATGCAACATTTGGAGTATTTTTCACGATAATGCAACCAAAATGCACATGAATACTAGAAACGATAAGTTTAAGCTCTGAGCGAAAACTAGGTGAATTTGGACTAGAGGGCGTGGCAGCTCTCATATAAAAAAAAGTTTCAAAGTGTTATACTGAAAGCGTTCTTAAAGATAATCCAAGCAAATTGCACCCAAACACTCAGAACAGTAAACGCAAGCTCAAAGAAAAAACTAAGCAAACTCGAACAAAAGGGCGTGGCACCTCCCATATAATAAAAAGTTTCAAAATGCTGTACAGAAAGGGTTTTTTGAGTTAGTCCAACCAAATTTCACTTAGACGAAATGCAAGCTCTAAATAAATACTAGGAGAAGAGGGCGTGGCACATCCCTTATAAGCAAAAGTTTTAAAATGCTACACTGAAAACGTTAATGAAACCTAATTTCGCACAAATACTTAGAATAGTTAGTTCAATATCTGAACAAAAGCTAAGTGAATTCGGTCCCGTACAAGCAAAATTTTCTAAATACTTCAGTGTAGGGTATATTATTTTTTGGCCAGACCAAAGGTAACAACACCCTTGCTAGTTTTTTTTTTTTTTTTTTTTTTGATTTTCAACGTATTTTGCTGGAATCTGAAAACGATCCTAAAAACTTATAGAAATCAACAAAAATGGGTTTCTGGAGTCCAGAAGCAAAATGGTTTTTTTTTTCGGAAAATTTGGTCCCAAAATAATGCGGGGTCCTAATTTTCGACATTTATAAGCCGTTTGGTTAGTATTGGTGTTCTCTAAAAAGTTTTTTGACCCCCATCGATTACATCATTATATTTTTCCCAAAATTTAATCCAAAATATTTTCTCCTTTGAAGCGGAAACAGACCAGATGATGTAAATACAAAAACTCTAGGGATTAAAAAAAAGGGTTACTTGGGTACGGAAACGCCTAAATACTCGGTTTTTAACAATTCTTAAATGATGGATGAAAAATTTTTCTTTATAAAATGTAATTTTTGAAGTGAAAAACTGATATATGTAGTTACATACAATTTTCCAGACAAATTATCCAAAATACTTCCCACTGAGGATGACGCCCATCCCCGGCGGGTTGTCCATGTTTCAACTTTTCTTCTTCGTTTTATGTCAGCAAAACTATTTTTCAATTCAGAAACATTTCTTATAAATTAAATTTTCGAACAATTTTCAAAGCAATGTCCAAAAATTAAAATTTTTTAAAATAAACTTAAAACTTGTGTCCGTTTATTAGAAATTCAAATATTTAGACTGAAATTATGAAAAAATTTTAAGGATCTACAGAATCTCAATTTTCTTAGATACACGAAAGCAATAGTTTTAATACAGACTTACATAAACATATGTAGCATCTAGAGAAATATGGCTTAATATTAATTTTATAATATAATAATAATAAAGTATTTAGTATAAAGCTTTTTATATAAAGCAAGTTAATATACATATATGTAAATTCTAACATCTAAAATATTGTAATAAGATAGTCAAAAATCTTTGGCGTGTAGTATCTAAAAATCTCCAAGCTTCATAAAAATTCCAAAGAAATAATAAAACAAATATCAAAAAAAAAAAAATGTGACTTATTTTTAAGCAAACATTTAACAAAAAAAATATATTGTAAAATACATACAAAGATGTTATATATAAGTTGTGAAAAAAAACCTCCGAGAATTTAATAATAATAAATTTTTTGTACATAATTAAGTGCCTTAAAATTAAAACAAAGCTTAAATTAAGTTTGCTCTTTTTTAAGCTTTAAAATATTTCATTCCGTTGTTAATGCTTCCAATATATGTACTAGTACATAAATTTTTTTTATTTCATATATTTAATTTTTATATTTACAAAAAAATTTTTGTTTTTTTTTTTTGCTTTTTGATAAAATTTATAAGTCGATATTTGTTTCATGAGATTGACAGTAGTATATTTATATTTAAATAGTTCTTTTATATATTTTCTAACTTTTAGTTCAAAGCAATTTGTTTTAGTTTTTTATATTTAAATAAACTCAATATATATAATATAGATATATTTTTAAGAATTCTTCTTTTATTCTTTATTTTAAAATATTAGTTTTCGTTTAAATAATTCAATAGTTTTTTTTTTAAATTAAGTTATATCGAATATATACCCAAATATATTAGTTAAAATAAAATAAAAATAATAAAATTAAATAAATTGGTATTATACTTTTATTTCGATAGATAAGAAATATATGAGAAAAAGGCATCGTTAGAGCGATTCCCGGAAAAAAAAAATCAAACATTAAATACCCCACACAGCAGTATTTTGAAAATTTTGCTTGTACGGAAGGTGCCACGATCTCTTGTCCGAATTCCAATAGCTTTTGCTCAGATTTTGCACTTACTGATCTCAGTGTCTGAGTGGAATTTAGAAGGATTATCTCAAAAAACGTTTTCAGTTCAGCACTCCGAATCTTTTGCTTATATGGTAGGTGCCACAACCTTTTGTCCAAGTTCGTCTAGCTGTAGCTCAGAGCTTGCATTTATAGTTCTTAGTGCCTGAGTGAAATTTGTTCACATATGAATATTCTTGACCAGCGTTCAGCGTCATCTCTCCTGAATTTTGAGTCGATAAGGCAATGACCGACTGATGTATGTCTGTCCACTATCTGTGGAAATATTTTTGCAAGAAAATTTTTGCCAGGCAAATACGATTAAGTTTTGTATTGTAAACAAGTGTTAAGTCAGTCACAAGTAGCAATGCCAATCCCGGGATCCCGGGACCCCGGCCTTTTTCAAGTACCGAAAATCCCGGGATTAGTCTATAGAAGCTAGTTTTTGTCAAAAATATAAAATTAATATGAAATATTTTGCTATTTTCTATTGAATGCGTCATATGGTACTATTTTGTGTCTTCAAAATGAGATATAAATTCATGATGCCATTTTGAAATGATCGTAACTTTTTATAGAAAATTCATTTAAGACCATATCATAGATATTTTGAAGACAACGAATAGAACTAGGTGCTGCATTTAATAGAAAATAGTAAAATAGTTTCGTGCATCCTCCATATAACCTCAAAAATCGTGTTTTTTGAAATTTTAGTTAAGGATATAACGATATCTGAAAACCGTACTTGATAGACCGATTCGGATCCAGAATCGACAAATATATCGGAAATGACTATTTTTGTTTAGAATTGTTTCAATTATTTCTTAAAAACTGAATAAACTAAAGTGTTGCTTTTTTTCTAAATTCAGCAAAACCAACAAAAATGAGCCAAGTCGGATAAAAATCGGTGCTTGTTCAACAAAATTAGATATAATATCCTTTTTTATATAATTTTCCTGCACTATATAAGGAATAAAGATGTCGTTTCAAAAAGGTTACAATGCTAAGGTTTAGCCGGTTTCTTTAATATAGGTTTTACACAAATCGGGTGGCGCTTTCATTTTCAAATTTAAAAAAGTTTTGGAACTCTAAATTTTTTTGATCTTGGTAAGTAATAATACATAGGTTATTCCATATCAAAACAGAAAATGAGAAAAAATTAAATTTAATCCATTTTAACAATATCATAATGTAAAATGTCTATTGTTTTCTTATCAATAGAAATCTCGTAAATTTCTCCCAATATCGTTTTTGCATAAAATTTCCCTGTTATGGTTTGTGAAATATCTACTAAAGGAAAAACTTCTTAAAAGGTTTGTGTATAGACTAAACGTTTGATTTCCGGCAACACAGGGTGTACAAGCGACAAATCAGCACAGAGCGTATAAGAAGAATTTTCTCTAAATGCTTACAACATTTTTTACTAATATTTTTTATGACACTCATTTTCTTTTGGCATCCGCTGTAAGCCAACTAAACCGATGACAAGAACATTTTTGTGATATCGCACGGCGTACCTTAACCCGTTTTATATCGAACGCCGCACAGTGGCTACATCTGGCATTTCTCGTTGCAAAAATCATAACTTCTGAACCATTTAAGATATTTTAATTCTGTTTTCGGTTGTGGATAGAAAATTCTCATAGCTATTGCTATTCTTAATTTCATTTAGATAACATTGCAGGGTGAAAAGCAATGTTTTGTTGAAGTTCGATTTTCTGTAAATTACATACAGTCGACGTCCAATAATACGAATTATATAATGTCAGCCCTATTCGTAAAATCGAAAAATTCGTATTATCGCAACGAAATTTTGGTCCTTTTTTCTTCTATATTGAGACATATCGTCGGTTTAGAGACAAAATTCACTAACCCGAATATTTGCTTTGAGAGAAATACATCAGTTTACGAAAAAATTTTATGAAAAATAGGAAATTTATGAATTTTTTTTTTTTAGTAATATGATATGTAAACGGAAAACACAATTAGGGTGTATCTTAAAACGTGTAAAAGCCTCGAAAGCTCGTAAAACTGACAAAAATCGTATAAATTTTGGCAACTATTGCGAGTTTACGTGATTTTCGAGGCATTTGCACATTTTAAAGAATACCCTCAATGTTTTGATAAAAACAAAAAAATATTTGATGGACAAAGTATGGGAATCGAGCTTAACATACTACACTGTTGATCTCAATTTCCAAAAAAAATATTTTATGAGTTTTGCCACTAAAAGAAGAAATTTAAAGTAAAACACGCCAATTGTACCAGTTAAAAAAGCATGATTTTACCGATTTGGCTAAAATTTAACATTGTTGTATAACCGATGAGCGAGGATTTTGCTCTGGTATTTCTTGTCAGTAAACAGGGTCGCGAAATTGATTTTGGTGGTTTTTGTAAATTTCTAAGAAAGACTTCAAAAACTCAAAATTTTTTTTTTCAGATTTTACGGAAAAAAGCATTTCAAAACGTTTTAAAAATTCTGAAAAATTTCCCACGTATTCTTTCATACATTCTAAGCATTTAGTGCTTAGCAAAAGAGCAAAGTCTACTAAGAAAAAATTCTCTTTCGTATTAACGAACCGTAAAATTTGCCGCTGTTCGTATTATAGAATCACGTGTGGAAGAAATATTGCATTCGTATCATTGGACATTCGTAATACGGAGCATTCGTATTACTGGACGTCGACTGTACTTACATATCGTTAGGAAAATTCCGGAACGGTCAAATATTTCAGAAATTGGATGTTAAATCTAAAAACAAAAAAACACGTGTTCAGTAATTTTTAGAGTTCTATTTAACGATATAAATCTTGACCCCCTATCACCCTCCGACGGAGGTGGGGTGGGGGAAAAATCAAAATTTTAAATGGAAACCCCCAATTTTTATTGCAGATTCGGATTTGACGTAAAAAAATAAGAAAATTTTGTTCAAAAAATTTTTTCTTATCCATCCTAGATGGCGCTGTAATCGACAAAAACAAAATTAAAAATATAAAGTTTTGTGCTTAAAACTTCGTGAAATTTGCTTTTTCATCCATAGGTTTCGCCATAAAAGTTGCTCTTACACAAAGGGTTGTAAGTAAAACCATACAGTTTTTGGAGCACAAGCTTAAAGATAAACACCAATTAGTTTATAAGTTTTTTTTTAAACTCAACCCAAAGCTTAAAAACTAGGCTAAAAGCAATGTCTTAAAAAAAATTCATAAAAAATAAAAGCTATGAAATAAACTTGAATTTTTGCTAATCAGTTTTATGAGACAAGACCAATTATGCTTTAAGTGAAAGAAAAAATCGCTTTCCTTTAACCATTTGCCAAAGTATTCAACCTAAATATGAAGCATTTTTCTCAAAAATTAAATTTTTTCGCTAACTTTAAAATTTACTCAACTTTGAGAGGCTGTAAAAACCAAACCACTTGCCCGAATTGGTTCAAATTTTCAAATCCTTTAGCTCCTAATATTTTTCAATCTGATGGCAATATCAGATTTGTAAAAGGAACCCACTCGAAATTGATTTTTGCAACGCCTTTTCGAAAAATGACGTCATGAGCCACAGGTTTCTTGATGAAATTCGTTATAACTCATATAGACGCAAGTAGACGCAGCTACAATTTTTATATTGTGTTGAGAATTGTTGAGTTTATTTAGTAGTCCGTAAGATATCTTTTGCGAACATTTTTTTGAAACTCCATTCGAAGTTGAAAAAAAGGGTAAAAATAGCGTTTCAGAAAAGTACAGAAACCTCAGACATTAAAAAAAAATCATTTATTTTTAGTGTTACTTGATAGTATAAAAACCGCTTATAGCATAAATAGAAAAAAATTAACTTTTCTTTCATAAATTGCAGAAAAATTAGAACCACATCTTGAAAAAAAAAAAATAAAAAATTACTAACTCGAAAAAACCATCGACTTTGACCAGCTCTACAAAGCGAACCATTTTTTCAAATGAATTATGAATGTTTATCGAACTACATCATTAGATTTGCAAATTTCCACCACACCAAAATTGATTTTTGCAACCACTTTTGAGAAATGTCGCCAGTGTGCGCCGTAGCACATCAAATTTTTTTCCAGATTCTGTTTACTTATCGTTCAAATGATGTATAAACAAATTTTCACTCGTGACTCCTCGACTAAATTTTGAGATAATCCCTTTTCTAATTGGGGCATTTTCCCATACAAAAAAAAAAAAATTTTTTTAACTACATTAAACAAAAATCAAAATAATCACATTCAATGTGTTTTGTGATGCTTAACGCTAATCCGACCTCAGAATTGCTATATCGTGTATAGTTTTTGAGATATTCTAACAGAAAAACCAAAAAAGTCGTTTCATGTCATTTTTTGAAACTATATAACTATGTATCATAGCATTTATTCGTTAAATATGGCTAAAGAACTTAGAAGCCCTGATCTTTTTCTTTAAAACCTGATTTAAATTATGTTTATATCTTCATGCTTCTAGGAGATATCGTAGACCGTATTGGCTAAACGGCTTTTTTCCACTTTTGTGTCTTTTTAGGTTAGGATATCTTTGAGGAAAAAAAATATATCAACATTATTTAAATTAGGTTTTAAAGGCAAAGATTAGAACTTACCAGATTTAACGAAATTAAAATATCTTTCACATTTTAAACATGTTCATCGAACCACACAACTTTCTTCTGAAGGACTTTCTAATTATTTCATCACATTCAAAAGTTATGGCCAATTTTCTAAGTACTTTTTTTTAGCAATTTAAATTTTGTATCCGGGTATGAGACACCTAGAAAAATGCAATGAAAATCAGAAAATATGAAATAAAAACCCCATGACTGTGTATTAGCACAAACTTTTATTCATTTTTCGTTACATTAATATTGATATTTGATAGTTGCACTATATTTTGGTTCGAAAGAAAAAATTTCCATATCGTTACAAATTTTGTATCCGGGTATGAGACACCTTTAAAAATGCAATTTAAATTAGAAAATACGAAATAAAAACACCATAACTGTACGTAAACACATGTATCATTACACACATGTCGATATTTGACAGTTGCACACGATTTGAGTTCGAAAAAAAAGTGTCTCATACCCTAATACATGACACTTTTTAAGAAAAACTTAAAAGTAATGTTTTAACCATTTATATTTGCACAAACGCAAATCGAATCACAAAGTAGATATAAAAAACACTAAACGCTAACGCATGACACTTCTCATTTCCAGTTGATTAAATCAAAAATATAACACTTTGAAACAGATCATAAAAAACTTTTTACAGTCGAGTTGCGCCTTGAGGTGTATAACTTAAATAAGCAATAGATCTTTTCACTTCGGTGTTGGCTTAAAAACTTGGTCATGGTAAGAGGATAGTTAGACAGTAGTCAGATTGGCCATATTGATTTTGCATCATAGAAAAAATCGACCGTCTCATACCCGGAGGTGTCTCATATCCGGATACATTCCCCTACTATTTCGATGGCAAATTTAGTTTTCTACAAAAAGTTTTCTAGAAAAAATATCAAAATTTTGATTTGTTCGCTAGATGTTATTTAATAACACTACGCGGTTTTTATACCCTACACCCAGGGTATATTCTCTTTGTCCTTCCGTTTGTAGCACAGAGAAGGAGGCGCGGCAGGTTTGGAAAAGTATATATATTCTTGATCAGCGTGGCTGGCTGGCTGGCTGGGTGTGTGTGGAAATACATTTTTTGGGAAAACTGAGCAACATAATTCAATGAAATTTGGTGTTCTGCCTCCGTCGTAAAAGTTAGCTCGGGGGATTGAAAATGAACGAAATCGGTCAACGGACACGCCCACCGCCAATACAAAAAATATATTCAAAATGCAAAAATAGGAGCATTATTTGCAATAACGGAAGCAAAATACACATAAACACTAGGGATAGTAACTGTAAGCTCTGAGCAAAAACTAGGCGAATTCGAACTAGAGGGCGTGGCACCTCCCATACAAACAAAACTTTCAAAATGTTATACGGAAAGCGTTTTTTGAGATAACCCAACCAAATTACACTCAAACACTCGGATCTATAAATGCAAGCTACGCGCAAGATCTAGGTAAAATCGGACAAGAGGGCGTGGCACCTCCCATATAAGCAAAAGTTTCAAAATTATATAATGAAAGTGTTTTTTGAAATAATCCAACCAAATTTCACTCAAACACGAAGAACATTAATCGTAACCTCTGAGCTTAAAGTAGGCAAAGTAGGTTTAGAGGGCGTGGCACCTCCCATATAAGCGAAAGTTTCTAAATGCTATACTGAAAGATTTTTTAGGAAGACCTAACCGAATTTTACTCAAACACTCTGAAGCTCGGAGGCGAGGGCGTGGCTTTTCCCATATAAGCAATTTGTTCTTATACTCTCCTAATAATATACTTGAAATGCAGTGTAGGGTAATTAGTATTCTTAAATTATCCAATTATCGATTTCTGTAATAGAAACGCGTAAACGTCTTACTTCCCTTTCTGGTATGTTTTTAACGAACTAATCAATAGACCAATAGGTTAACAACAACGTAATTGCTAGAGCAAAAATCAAGACCAAAGAAGTCTTGGTAGAGACGTTGTTACTTAGTTTTCATTTATGGATTCTTTTAATATTTTGAAATTTTGCTCCTTGTAACCTTTGACTTTTCTTATGTTTTTGGAAAAATTCAAAACTTAAAAAGTTCGCAATACGGACATTCAAACTTTCAAAAGATTTACATTATGCTTAAATGTCTCCATTCAGAGACCTCTCTACATTTACGTAATCTTATTCTATTGCGTAAATCTATCAACATGACTTTTAATTTAAATTTTTATGAGTTTTTCCCTTTTGTTATTAAAACCAACTAAAATTTAATATAAATTCTACTTCATATACTAAAGTTCGGTTGTTGTTGTTGTCGGTTATTTTTATTAACCAATATTTACCTAACTCCGACAAATGATAAGATAAGAGTTTTGTTTTTTTTTTTTTTGATTTTTTTTTTCGATTTTAGTTTTATTATGAAAGTTATTATTATACAGCAACAACAAACAACTGCATGGAATTTTGTGTGCCACCACTAACAACATTTAATAAAGTTTAATATGAAAACCCCGAGCATTTGCAGTGTTAATATGACACTGTCGAACAAAATTCTGTTGCGAGCGTTAAATAGACCAAGTAATGAATATGTTTTTAAGATTGGTTTCTGAGAGTTGGTTTCTGATAACGTTTGTAGTTTTCATATAACTAGAGTTCGCCTTGTGGCCGAAATTCGACCATTTAACTATAAAGCAAAAAGTCTTTATACCCTTCCTTGGTCGATAAAACAATATTCTTCCTTAGGGTTCGGGTTACCTGCATGCATAAAAATCGGTGCAGCAGCTTAGTTTAGAGGCGTGTAACATCTACCAAAGAGCAAAAAGTTTTTGATATCTTTCCGTCCTGTTCATTTTATCCCCATACCAAAATTCATAAAAATCAATGCCGTGATAATGGTCATGACAGCGTTCCTTAGTGCTAACCCTATCTCTATACCGAATTCCATAAAAATCGGTGAAACATTTTACCACTGATAGCGTGTGATACCCTAAGGGGCGTTGTTCCACACACTGAAAAACATAATGGACATTTCATCGTTCCTTAGTGCTAAGAGTATCTCTATACCAAATTTCATAAAGATCGATGAAGTGGTTTAGCCGTGAGAGCATTTTTCCATTCAGGGGCGTGGCACCACCCACTGAAAACATAATGGTCATTTTATCGTTCCTTAGTGCTAACCCTATCTCCATACCAAATTTCGTTATAATCGATGCAAAGGTTTAGCCGTGAGAGCGTTTTTTCCATTTAGGGGCGTGGCACCGCCCACTTTAGAAAAAATATAGTCCTATGCACTGCTCCTTCTCACAATTTTTCCAACAAAAAAAAAAAAATCAAGCAAATCTGTTGAGATTTAGGTATAGAAACAGGGACTGAACCGATTTCGTTTGCCTATTTATATATAGATGTATCCATGACGATAAGACTCTGGCTAGATCCTCCCTCCTCTTCGGAGCCTCTCGAGATTCATAAACGGCTATTGAGTTTGATGATCTTTAGATGTTGAATATACATACTTACATACAATCTCTTCGAAGGAATAAGTTTCAACAGCTTCCCGCTGTCTGTGCACGGAAAGTAAAAGTCATATAATTTTTGTATTGAAAATTCAAAATTTTTATTTAAAAGTTACCATATCAGGCCTGTTCTGAAATCCGTGTGGTTTCATTTACTTTTCATTTAGTAGGCTTTTTGATGAAAACAGTGAGTCTAACGATAACAAGTATGAGAATCTCTTTTGTGGACAATTACAGGTTTTACTAATAATATTGGTTTGCATTAAAAAACCGCAAAAAGTCGAAAAATTCGATTTTATTGAATATTTTCTAAACGGTTACTTTAATTAAATGCAAATCAATATAATTTGTATAACCTTTAATTCTCCTCAAAGGAGGTTCTATTACTTTTTATCGTGTGACTTACCATTTTCTTCTAAAAGCTACCGAAATGAAAAGTAATTGAAACCACACGGATTACGGAACAGGCCTGTATATTTGCCAGTTACATTTGTAAACGTGATTCATTGCTGTCGTAGGCGGTGAATCCATATCTAAAGAATTTGAACTGATGTCTCGCTTATTAAAATCTTTAGGCCGCTGGATGCAATGACCAAATAAGAATTAATGAATCTTACATCAAACATGAACAAATTGAACAAAAAATTAGTGTACAACGTGAAGAAAGTTAAAAAGTAGGTTTGATACTTATCGGAGTGCGCCTTTTTGTGAGCAGCGTATGATATTCATGATCGGCATCTACCAATCCAAATTCATCAAAATAGCTCGTATAGTTTGCGAGATATAATGTTTTTTAATGTCACGAAAATATGGGTATTATCTGTTTCAGTCTAATTTGCAGGGCATCTAGCACATAAAAAGTGGGCGTAGCACTTATTTCACTACGCCCACTTTTCGACCTGTGTCTGGTATTCAATTTCAGCAACTTACTATAAAATTTCATCGAAATAGCTTCAATAGTTTATGACATGTAACGGGATGGAATGAAAATTGTCTTAAAATGTAACACCCAAAAAATGTTTCACAATGTGGCGGCAGAAGTGTCACGGCCTTGGAAGTTACAGGCTGGTTCTTGAAAAAAAATATCATATACTGACCACATAAATATCCTTCGAGTTATCGTGGAACAGATAAATGAGTGCCTGGATTCATTACCTGCCTGACCTTTATGGACCACAGAACATTTTTTGGATAGTGTTGCTTGGTTTTTTTTATATGAAACCCCCCCCCCCAAGAGCAAATATTGCGCACGGTGCTGCTATTAACTATAAATTACCAAGACTGAAGAGCAGTTTTGATGATCAGCATGACCCAGCTCAAGACCATAGTAGTCCTTCTCGCCATAAGCATACAAAACAAAACTTACAGTCTCAGTTCCAATTCGAAAGAAGTAGATGTGAAAATAAACGTCGAGAAAAAAAGATCATGTCGATTCGTGCCATCAGTATCAGCATGGTGGTGCAAATGTAGTAGGTAATGACGCTCTGTTAGAACAAATTGAAAGTTACTTTCCGTAATGTCTGGCGATCACGTAGAGATCATACGTACATATGTATATCTTCGTACAAAATAGAATGCAAAAATAGAAAAATTTAATATTAACTTAAAAGAATAAAAAAAAAAAAAAATGATTTTACAAATGCTAAAATAACAATTGACGCCATTTTTGTTTTGTTTTCATGAAGTCACGCTACCATACTCGTAATGGCTTCATTTAAAGCCTTTGATGCGACATTGTTGCTGTTTTATAGCATTTATAAATATTATTTCATTTTTTTATTTTAGTACTAAGTACTATTTTCTTTGTAAATAATATTTGTCTGCACATTTCAAGCAAAACTCGTGCGCAAGTAATAAAGCAGAAAATTAAAAAGAAAATTTACACATGGAGCATTCTTTCTCAACCATACACCACTTGACTACAAAATTTTGTTAGTTCTGAAGAGTTCGAATTCGGTTCAAAACTTTGAAAATTTTGTCTTAAAAGACATACATGTTTCGGAATCCAACAAGGTGGATCCAATATGTTGGTCCAAAGAGAATCGTTTCCAGAAAAAATTTTGTTCTTCCTTTCAAAAATAATATTTTAACTGCACAACATTCAATTACTCGTATTAACACAGGCCTGTGAATAATGGGGTTTGTTACAAGACAGCTGAATTTTCTGCGTCTAAATTCGACAACAGGGTTTTGAGATATTTCAGGTTGAATACACGAAAAATAGGTAACTTTGAAACTTTTTATCTAATTTATCATGTAGTGCCACTCTTTCTCTTCAAAATTAACTATTGAAAGGTTCCGTATGCCGCACAGTGGACTATAAGAGAGCGCTAGCCGGTCATAACTCCGAAAATTTGTGTATTAAAAGTAATATTGTTTTTACACAAATTTAAAGCTAAATATCTAGATAAAATATTTCAAGTACCAGAATACCAAGAAATAATACCATTTCTGAGTTTTCGCGACTTAAACTTGATGAATTCAGAAAATGGTAATTTTTTCCAAAAATCTCTTAAAATATGTGAAAGTTTAAATGAAAGTATCTTTTAAACTAAGCGGTTTTACCTCATGAAACTTATTGTGAGAATAACTTGATCTATTTGCTAAAGATTTGCATTCTCAGAAGTTAGTTTTCTTTAATACAAAAAGGATATCCGGATCATTACAAAAAATCTCTAATTTCACTTCGCAAATTTACGAATTTTGCACTCTGTGGACTATAACTAATATGTTTCATGGAGTTGCAACGGCTAGATCATTTAAGTGTGTAATATCAGGTTTTTTGAAGGTTTTACTCATTTATTTGACTCCCCCATCGCTCCCCTTCATGGACTATGATGAGTTTTTCTTCAGCGACTTTTCTGTATTCTTGCAACGCTCCAGTTTCGTAAAACTAATAACAACCAAAGTGTTTGAAGTACAACAATAAAATTCGATTTCGGATATAGTATAAGTAGCATCTATTTATTTGTTGAAAATGGGCGTGTTCGGGTCAAGGATACGCCCACCTCCTATGTAACCAAAAATTTAAAATCACTATAACTTCGAAAATGTTTCAAGTACAAAAATAATATTAAATATCTGAGTTATTATAGATAGCATTAGGTTACTTCGTGAAATTGAACGTGATCGGGTCAAGAACACGCCCACCTCCCATATAACCAAAAATTTGGAATCACTATAACTTCGTAAATATTTAAGGTACAACAATAATATTTAATAACTGAGTTAGTATTGATAGCATTAAGTCATTTGTTGAAAATGGGCGTGTTCGGATCAACGACACGCCCACCTCCTATATAACCAAAAATTTAAAATCGCTATAACTTCGTAAATGTTTGAAGTACAAAAATAATATTTAATATCTGATTTAGTATAGATATCATTAAGTCATTTGGTGAAAATGGGCGTGATCAAATCAAGAACAAGGCCACCTCCCATATAGGCCAAAATTTTGTCGTGATATAATCAATTTTTTAGAAAATTGTCCGCCATTTTGTTTACAAAAAAGATGATACCGAATTCGAAATCAGCAACCTCAAAAACACCCTTAACCACAATTTTGTCGTGATATAATTAATTTTTAAGAAAATTGTCCACCATTTTGGAACCGCCATTTTGTTTACAAAAAAGATTATACCGAATTCGAAATCAACGACCTCAAAAAACTCCTAAGCCACAAAGTTGTTGTGACATAGTAAATTTTTAAGCGAATTGTCCACCATTTTGGATCCGCCATTTTGTTTACAAAAAAAAAAAAATACCAAATTCGAAATCAGCAACCTCATAAACCTCCTTAACCATAATTTTGTTGTGATATAATCAATTTTTAAGAAAATTGTACGCCATTTTGGATCCGCCATTTTGATTTTAAAAAAATCGTTTTCAGATTTTGAATCAGCGACCCCCAAAACATAGAAATTGATATTTTTTTTTATAAAAAATAACCAGGAAAGAGTTATGACCAGCTAGAATAGCATTCTAGACCACTGTGTGCCGTTTGTTTCAAAAATTTTGGCAAATTTAAGATGACATCATGAAATCCAAAGAATTCTTCGTTTTAGCCGTTATATAGGATTTTATGATGCCAACACAGATTCAGATTCTACGCAGAAAATTTCTTCAGAAATGACTCTCAGTTGAGCTCCATCCAAACCTTGCAGGTCTGTTTTATTTCGCCGGTGCTTACGAAGAAAATCTTCCAATCGAAAGTTGCGGCGAAGAAAATCTTTTTTTTTTAAATTGCGGCGAAAAAAATCTTTTTTGTAATATGCGGACAAGAAAATCACTATTTATAAAATGCGGCGAAGAAAATCACTTTTTACAAAATGCGGCGAAGAAAATCACTTTTTACATAATACGGCGAAGAAAATCTTTTTATTTAGTGACTGAGAAATTTTTCCTATTCCTTTTTTCGAAAAAATTTGCATTACTAATCGAAAGAGTGATTTTTTACGCTGCATTATTAAAAAAGAGATTTTCTTCGCCGCATTTTGTAAAAAGTGATTTTCTTGTCCGCATTCGCACAAAAAAGATATTTTTCGCTGCAGTTTGAAAAAAAAGATTTTCTTGTCCGCATTTAAAGAAGAGATAGTCTTCGCAAGCACCGGCGATTTGAGGTCCTTAATACTAATATTAAAAAGTTGTACAAATTTGTATACAAGATGAACTTAATTTGAGAAACGTTATTTATTCATCATCAATAAAGGCCATTTGCACCAAAAGTGGTCCAATTGTTTACCTATTGCACTGGCCAACATTCTCATTCTCTCGGGGAACAGCGCTGCAACTACACTGCCGATGATATATAGGGGGTTATCGTGAATAAATATTCCCGGGGAATTTTCTTAGACTGTCGTGCATTCTCTATTGCAGTTTACGAAAATTCCCCGGGAATCTTGATTCACGATAATCCCCATATAGAAGATAGAAAAGAATAGACAGAAATAGATAGGCAATTGGGACCTATTGCGTCACTGAAATCATAACGTTAATGACTACGTAGTTTTTGACAGTCCACTCTGATGTCATATATCGGTATATATATATATGCGTTACAAAAAAGAGCCGGTTCAAGACCCCCGTTCTGTAATATTCTATTACAATTGTGCTTTATTTGCTCTGGAGAGTCTTCGTGGCGGAAAATGAAACACATGTTGACATATCCGAGGTTTATCAAAAAGTAAATAAAAGTTTCACTCGCATAGTGATTCGGACTCGGAATAAAATGCTCAGAGGTATATAATAAAAGTTTTAGCACATCAGGCTACGGAAACTTCTGGCTTTTTGGCTCAAAATCACCAAGGTGACACATTTCAAGATTACTTTTATGAAAAAATAACAGGTCATTCAATAAGTCCATAGGATGACACATAGATGGCGTTACTATAATTTTTTCCATATGATTTTTATTTAGTACTAACTTTCAAACGATACGTGTATGAATTTGAATGTAATCTGACTATTGATTCGTAAGTTAAAGCATTTTGTGTGAAGCAACATTTGTTAGTGAAAAAAAAAAAAAAATGGAAAAAAGTGAATTTCGAGTTTTGATAAAGCATTACTTTTTGATGAAAAAAAAAAATACAGTGAAAACCAAAAAATGACTTGGCAGTGGACGCCCAAATGAGGCTCTTATTCCAGAAAACATAAAAAAAATCCACAAACTGGCTATGAACGATCGCAAATTAAAGGTGCACGAGCTAGCTGGCATTGCAAAAATATCAGATGGTAGTGTTTTTACCTCTTTACACGAACATTTGGGTATGTGAAAGCACTGTGCAAAGTGGGTGCCGCGTAAGCTCTCAGTCGACCAAAAACAACAACGAATTTATGCTTCAGAGGAGTGTTTGGCGCTGTTAAACCGCAATAAAATCGAATTTTATCGTCGATATGTGACAATAGATGAAACATGGCTTCACTATTACACACCAGAATCCAAAAGACAGTCAGCTGAAGCCTAATTTGACGAGAAAGAGAAATCGTACTATATAAGTTGTATCGAAAAGTTGGAAAATCGCTATACTCCTTGTATCGCAATCGAAGGCAACTATGTTGAATAATAAAATCAAGTTTTGTCAAAATTTTGTTTTTTTCTTACTTATCCTACGGACTGATTGAATGACCTGTTATATCACTAGCAATTATCATGGAAAAGGGGATTTGTTCTCGGAATGATTTTATGTGTATATAATTCCAAATTATATTGGATATAATTTACTTTTAGCGTATACAATGCAATATACAATTAAAACAAAACAATTTTAATGCTTTATTGTTTTCACTTGCTGTCAAATCTAATTTCTCATCTTGGTGATTTTGATTCACATGTTAAAGACCAGAATTTGGACTAATCGCTCGTCTATATGGAGTAGTTAACAAACTAATTTTGGAGTAGCCCATGCTCCTCATGTTCCCCATGTTTGTCACAGTATGTATATAAGAAACAGTTATTACTTCTAAAAAGCTTATGAAAATTTAATTTTTCAATCTTTTAAAAGAAATGAAACATTGCAATTTTAGAAAAAATATTTAAATTTAGAAAATATTTTGCAGGAAAAAGGTATTTAGGTATGTAATTTTTTGGCCCTGATAAAGATCTTACTAAACTCGACATTGTGGATTATATTCCACACTTAAGAAATGAATTAAAAGGGATAACGTATAAACTCAAATGAAATATCTTGATACAAAACATTAGATTTCTTTTAATGTAAAAATGAATTTTAAAGGTTTTATCGCAAATAACACATCGAAACCTTGGTTTGACAAGGTTCTAACTGCTATTATTGTAGCTAGCATAACATGTCTCAAAACCAAAGTGTGTTACCAACTAAAAACAATTTGGCAATTTTTCACAATAGATGGCGTTAGTGAGCCTTATGATCTATACATATGGCGTTCTTTTACAGAGAAATTTATCTTTGGAAATAGCCGAATTAATAAAGCACCGCGTTTTCTTTCATTAGAAAACTGGAGTCAAGGGTCCATAGTCGATGTCGAATAATTTTTAATGAGTTTGAGTTTGCTGACGTTGTCAAGTAGACCCTAAAGTTAAATTCAATATTGCAGTATGATTCTTTAAGATTGTAAACATAAATCAATTGAAACAGTCTGGTCGCAGTGACTTTCATCATATTTTCACTTTCATCATATTTTCATACCTTCAATTCATAACAATCATCTAGAAATATAATCAGCATGGGTGATATTCTTGCGTCTTCTTCCTGGTAAAATCTTAAGCTTTTCTTATTTCTTGATTTTTTGAATAAATTTTTCACTTGCCGAATAGGTACTTATGTTCGTATGGATGCGCCTTTGGAATTTTCTTTTAATTTTAGATTGCGAATTTTTTGTAATGAATTTCTAAAGTGCTGAACTAAGTACGGCAGCAGTTTTTCCAGTGAAAAAATTATTAATTTACAGAGTTCTGATCATACGTTGAACTTGAACTAATGGGTCTAATCATGAATAAATGTTCTCGAGATTTTTTCCTCCGACTGCCATATGGTCTCCACTGCACCCTGCGAAAAACTTATCGAGAATATTTATTCATTATAAGGTCCATATGTCCTATATGGGTCAATGTTTTTTCGAAATTTTTCGGAGGATGACTTTGGCTCTAGATTGTTTGGGTTGTTGGCTACTAGATCTTCTAAGACTTTATAAACTATCTGCGGAATAGCCGAAACCTCAGCAATTGCTGCACTTTGAATTCTGTAATGTCCCACTCGATGTATTTTAATTTTGAACTGAATTAGAACGCTGCAGATCAAACAGAATTTTGAAGGCAAACGGTAGAAACGGAGAGCCAGCGCTTGGCTGACCCTCCTCATAGTATCAAAGCTGAATTTTTGTGTGAGTGTTCTTCCAATAGTAGGTATGAACTTTTGCTCTAGTGAAATCCTGAAAGGTGGTGCCTACGTGAGATATCGGGTGCAAAAGGTCGAGAAAAACAGTTTTTTATAAATATCTCGCTAACGTGTATAGAATCGTGGCTGGGAGTTCTAACTTTTGTTTTAGTTAAGTCGTGAGAGGTGGTGCCTTTGCGAGATATCGGGAGCAAAAGGTAGAAAAAATCAATTTTTTGAAAGTTGATTTTGAAATTACTACACGTATAACTATGCGAACGTCATGGTATACTAACTTTTGTTTTTGTCAAACCGTAAATGGTGGTGACTTCGTGAGATATCGGGTGCGGAAGGTAGAGAAAATCAGTATTTTTAATATGGATTTTGAAATTACTATAACTATGACTACGTCATGGTATCATGGCAGCATTTTTTTGTAGGTATTTTTCCCATAGTGTGTACTAACTTTTGTTTTAGTCAAATCATGAGCTGTGGTGCCTTCGTGAGATATCGGGTGTGAAAAGTAGAGAAAATCAGTTTTTTGAAAGTTAATTTTCAAATTACTATAACTATGCTCGATATCTCGCGAAAGCACCACCTCTCACGGTTTGACTAAAACAAAAATTAGTTTTTCCTATAAGAAGAATATCCACAAAAAAATTCAGCCATGATACTATGACGTAGGCGTAGTTATAGTACTTTGAAAATCAACATTCATATTACTATGAACACTTGTATGCGGAAAATACCTTAAAATAGGATATCTCTTAAACTGTGGGTCGTACGAAAATAATTTGCACCACTTTTTGATATGAAATTTTCTGAGCTACAAAATTGTAGGGCACTATTTTTTTTGTAGAAAAAAGCGTTAGCGAGATACTAATTTTCTCGATCTTTGTGGCTGAATAACTTTTTGTGCGACAGTGAAATTGGTGTCGAATTTTGGTGCGTACTTTGAAACTATAAAATAGACAGACTAAAGGAAAAAAAATTATGAATTTTATATGTTGGATCGGAAGGTCCAATTTCACTGGACCATGTCTCCTAAACTATAGGTCGTACGAAAATAACTAGCACCACTTTTCGATATGAAATTTACTGAAGATATGACCGTTATAGAGATATTTGCAAAAAACTGTTTTTCTGGACCTTTTGCACCCGATATCTCACGTAGGCACCACCTCTCAGGATTTCACTAGAACAAAAGTTCATACATACTATTGGAGGAACACTCACAAAAAAATTCAGCTTTGATACTATGAGGAGGGTCAGCCAAGCGCTGGCTCTTAGTCTAGTAGTGCTTGGTTGAGAAAGAACGCATCGCTCCACACGAAAACATATATGTAGATGAAACAACAAAACAATTGTACAATATACAATTGCTTTATGAGCCAAGTTATAAAGTGGCAAATGTTGTTGTTGGTTACTTGCTGAAAAACTTTTTTTTTCTCTAACAATTCTAAGTAGAAATTAAAAGAAAAAAAAATTTTTTTTTTTAAGGTTTTCACAAAACTTTATTTACTTTCGTTCTTCAAATTTCATAAATATTTTTTTGTTGTTTTTGTGTACATTTATTTTGACATTTGCGTCATACATTTCTGTAGAAGCTTGAAAGTTCTTATTTATGACTACTGAGGGAGGATTTTTTTGCTTTTTTTTGTGCTGCACGAGTATTTACTTTTCCATAGAATATATATGTTAAAAAAGAGCACTTTTCAATGATATATGTATGTATAACGACGGAAATACTTGCGAAAATCACTTTTTATTTTTGCGAAATTTCCCAATTGAAGTTTTTTTTCTCCTTTTTTTTTTGAAAACGTACTTTATTCAATTCGAACGCATTCTGAACTAAAGCAACTTTACCAAGATATCTGAAATTTTAATATAAAAATTGCTGTATTTCTTGTGTTAAAATTTGTTTTCATAGATAGGGGGAAACCTTTAAACAAAAAAAAAAGTGTACGATAATGCTTATAAATAAGATAATATGTTTGATAAAGTTATTTACCATATTAAAGACCGAGGAAATGAGGAAAAGTGTAGAAAATAGAGTAATGTATGAGCAATGAAAAAATTTCAGGAATTTTCACCATATCAGGAAAAAAGAATAAAGTAAAGAAAATTATAACGCTCTCAAGAGCTAATTAAATAGACAGCCCTTAAGAGAAAAAACAAAAAATAAAAAAAAAGCAAAACAAGACCACTTTACTGACTTTGTGGGATCTGTGGCAACATTTTGTTCTGTGTTTCTGTTTTTTTTTTTTTTTTTTTTTTTCATTTTCAAAAAATGTGCCTCATATTCTTGCGTTCTTCATATTTTGTTATCTACTTTATATGAAAAATATTTCACTGATAAGCATTTTGTTTGACATGCAATCATTCAGTTTGTCTGTCAGTCAGTCAGCACTCAGTCACGTAGCGAAGGTTCTTTTTTTAGGTTTATTGTGTTGTCACCTCATCGTCATTTTGTGAAGTGCTTGACTGGAAATACCTAATGTCGGGCAATTATTCTCCAAGAATATTTTTAGTTTTTATTGAAATGCTCGTAGCGCTGAAAATGTTTAATGATTTCAAAAATGAAAATATCTACTCGAATTAACTGCTTAATTACAGTTTGCTATGAAATATAAGACATTAGGTACATAAGAAAATTTATTTTCTGTTGTTTACAGTAATGTCAAAGTTGACATACAATAAATATGTACGGACATATAGAAAATATTGATTTAGTTCAATCACATGGGATGATGTATAAATTTCAAGATTTATTGCTTTTTGTCTAGGCGCACAGTGCGTTGAGCCCATACAAGCAATGGTCAAAAATAGAAGGAGTGGTTGGATATCGATGAAATTTGGTACTATAAGTAATTTGGAGTCGCTGAGCTCAGATTTGTTGTAAACTTTATAGTTTTGCTAAAAACAAGGTATTTAGGACGATTTTCTTAAGGTCCATATATAACGATGATGAAAAAGTAATGTTTAATGTTAACAAATTAAATGTACGTAGTAGAAATAATGTTTTTTGTACTTGTGAGACCATTTATGTTCATAAAAACAAAAAAAAAATTTTCAACATAAATTTTATATTTCATACAAATTTTTCGTTTTAAGCATTTTTTAAAAAAAGAAAAAAAATATTTGTAGGACGAAGTAGGATAAGTTATTTGCAGTTCTTGATTATATAGAATTCGAACTAGTAGATTAAGAAAAAAAACGGCACTTATTTTTATAAAATTTGTTTTTTTTTTTCATCGAAATTTGTCAATTTCTGAAGTTTTTCATTTGATAATATCGTGTATTAAAATCACTACAATATACATCAAATTATATATTTTCCAAAATTTTTTAGTTTTATTTATTTACTCAAATAATATTTATAATAAAAAACTTTACTTCGCTTAGTTTAATCAAAAGACAAATTTTTGATAACTCTTTGTTTAAGAGAACCCAAAACGAAGTGAAGAAAACATGATTTTTTTTGAAAAATATCTCAACTTTGAAGTGTCACAGCGTAGCCAAAACTGAGTTTTTCCCCTAAATATTTTGTTTTTATTTTATTGATACAATTACCTGTCGATTGAAACCAATATTATTAGGTTTCGAGTCACAAAAAATTTTGATTTTTGCCCACTAGCCAACGCAGTGTGAGGCGTGATAATTTTTTTTATAGCTATCAGGAAGAGTGTGGTACCACCACATGTAGGCATTGCAACAAACATTTGGTCTGTAAATTATTGTTGTTGCTTTTTAAGATCCCAAATAATTTCAATCTCACTGAAATCGAAATTCGACAACAAAAAGATATTGATATCCGTCCTTCAGCTTATCGTCATACCGAATTTCATAAAAATTAGTACAACAGCCATTCCATGCCTAGCGTAACAAGATCTGCCACACTTCTTCCGATTTCGTTGAAATTTGGTACATCGTTTCGTTTTATACCTAATCTTTTAGAAATGGGAAAAAAAATTTTGCGATTTTTTTTTGTGGCTTGTGGTGGGGTGCAACGTATGGAAAAATCGGTAAATTGTGACTCTCCTTAAATTATTTGTAAATAACTTGAACATTTCTTAACCGATTTTCATGCTCAGATCACTTTTGGAAAGGTATTGAATTTGCCTATAAGCTCAAAATAAAATTTGATAAAAAGTACTAAATTTACTACTATTTTAGTACTAAATTACAAAAAACGTGCCCAGGTACACCCATTTTACCTTCCAAAATATGATATATTTTTTGGAAAGAAGCGAAAATAATCTTTCATATAAAAAAGTGAAAAAAATTGGTATGTCTCGAGGCTTAGAAGTTAAAATTTTTTGAAAATTTAAAAAAAGGTCCGGCTACAAAATGGTCAATAACTGGAACATTTCTTAGCCCATTTTTTATAGTTGGATCATTTTTAGAAAGGAATTAAACCACGCTATGCGCACAAGGTGTTTTGGTAATTAGTAAAAAGTACTAAATATGCTACCGTTTTAGTACTAAACAAATAAAAACGCTATAGTACCTATTTTTGACCTTCCAAAATATTTTTCTAGTAAAGATGGCAAAACTACCTTTCACAAGAATCTAAAATTAAGATGGTACCTTTAATGTTATAGGAGTAATGATTTTTTGAAAATTTCAGTACATGCAATATTTCGTATACCTAATGTAAGTTTTTTTGTAATTTAGATCTCTTTAAACTCCTCGAAAGATTTCAAAAATTAAATACGCCGCACAGTGGTCTAGAATGCTATTCTAGCTGGTCATAACTCTTTCCTGGTTATTTTTTACAAAAAAATATATCAGTTTCTATGTTTTGGGGGTCGCTGACTCTAAATCTGAAAACGATTTTTTAAAAATCAAAATGGCGGATCCAATATGGCGGAAAATTTTCTTAAAAACTATTTGTATCACGACAAAATTGTGGTTAACGGGGTTTTTGAGGTTGCTGATTTCGAATTCGGTATCATGTTTTTTGTAAACAAAATGGCGGATCCAAAATGTTGGACAATTTTCTAAAAAGTTCATTATATCACGACAAAATTGTGGCTAAAGGGGTTTTTGAGGTAGCTGATTACGAACTCGGTATCATCTTTTTTGTGAACAAAATGACGGATCCAAAATGGCGGACAATTTTCTAAAAAATTGATTATAACACGACAAAATTGTGGCTAAAGGGGTTTTTGAGGTCGCTGATAACGAATTCGGTAATAACAAAATCACTGCCGAATTGAAAAAACTCACTCTTTTTTTAATTGACAGACAAATTAATTGCCTACTTAACATGAATTAGCGCAATGCAATTTTGCCTAAGTTTTTAAATTAGCAACAAAAATAGTAAATAGATATTTGTTACTGATAATATATCAGATATAAGACATAATTTTGTACTTGAAATATTCGCGAAGTTATGGCAATTTAAAATGTTGGTTCCTTATAGAGGTAGGCATGTCCTTGACCCGAAAACGCCCATTTTCACCAAATGACTTACTGATATCTATTATAACTCAGATATTAAATATTATTTTTGTACTTGAAACATTTACGAAGTTATAGCGATTTTAAATTTTTGGTTATATAGGAGGTGGGCGTGTCCTTGAGCCGATAATGCCCATTTTTACCAAATTACTTAATGCTATCAATACTAACTCAGATAATAAACATTATTGTTGTACTTTAAATATTTACGAAGCTATGGCGATTCCAAATTTTTGGTTATGTGAGAGGTGGGCGTGTCCTTAACCCGATCACGTTCAATTTCACGAAGTGACCTAATGCTATATATACTAACTCAGATATTTAATATTATTTTTGTATTTGAAATTTTTACGAAGTTATAGTGATTTTAAATTTTTGGTTATATAGGAGGCGGGCGTGTTCTTGACCCGAACACGCCCATTTTCAACAAATAAATAGATGCTGCTAATACTATATCAGAAATCGAATTTTATTGTTTTATATCAAATACTTTGGTTGTTATTAGTTTTACGAAACTGGAGCGTTGCAAGAATACAGAAAAGTCGCTGAAGAAAAACTCATCGTAGTCCATGAAGGGGAGTGATGGGGGAGTCAGATAAATGCGTAGAACCTTCAGAAAACCTGATATTACACACTTAAATGATCGAGCCGTTGCAACTCCATGAAACATATTAGTTATAGTCCACAAAGTGCGAAATTCGTAAATTTGCGAAATGAAATTAGAGATTTTTTGTGATGATCCGGATATCCTTTTTGTATTAAAGAAAACTAACTTCTGAGAATGCAAATCTTTAGCAAATAGATCAAGTTATTCTCACAATAAGTTTCATGAGGTAAAATCGCTTAGTTTAAAAGATACTTTCATTTAAACTTTCACATATTTTAAGAGATTTTTAGAAAAAATTACCATTTTCTGAATTCATCAAGTTTAAGTCGCGAAAACTCAGAAAATGGTATTATTTCTTGGTATTCTGGTACTTGAAATATATTATCCAGATATTTAACTTTAAATTTGTGGAAAAAAAATATTACTTTTAAAACACAAATTTTCGGAGTTATGACCGGCTAGCGCTCTCTTATAGACCACTGTGCGCCGTGCTGCAATACGATTACGTTCTAAGGAAACAAATCTATAAAGTTTCTGGGTGCCTGGAATGGCTACTACATTTTGAGAATTGCGGTGCAGTTGCTTCATATTCACCAATCGCATAATAATGATAAAAAAACTATGTCGGACTTTCTACTACTTGCCCACTCAAAAAGTTCCTTAGCATCAGTCATTTGGCCTTGGTAAGGTCTCTGCAAACTTGCTCTTGAAGCATTTCGCTTAAAAGAGCCACCAATACCATCGCATAGCCCTTTTTCATGAGATGTAGCAAGCAAGTGTCAATCTGCGTCGAAACAAAATTTTTTCGGAATGTAAAAAAGGTGTACCTGGGCACGTTTTTTGTAATTTACTACTAAAATAGTAGTAAATTTAGTACTTTTTATTAGGGTATTCTCTCTTGAGGAACAATTTCTTGAGAACCATTTTTTATGGCCCGCCATAGGTGTTTTTCCCCAAGTACATATATCTAGATATTCTTCGTTTTGAACATGAATCCTTCGAAAACCTTCGAGCTTTCCAATGAATTCAAATGAATCAATTAAAGCTTGTTGATAGTCTGCCATAGATATTTTCCCTCTGTTATATCTTGATATTCTTAGTTTCGACTATGAAGCCTTTGGGTGATCTTCCGGAACTTTCGGGTGTCTTAAACTATCAGTTAAGGCTAGTTAATAGTGTTTCATAGATGTTTTCTCTCTAGATATTATATCTTAGTTTTGACTAAGAAGCCTTTGGGTGTCCCAGGAAATGAATCAACTAAAGCTTTTTGAAAGTCTTCCATAGATGTTTTCCCTCTAGTATATCTAGATATTTTGCGTTTGGACTTTGCGTTTCCCAGAAAACTATCAATTAATCGTATTCACGTTCTACACACAAAATTTCGTCAAAATGGTCTCTATAATTTGCGAGATATAATGAAAAGTATTGCAAAAATTACTCTCGGGCTTGAAATTTTACACCTAATGTGACCATTTCAAAAAGGCTCTGAAACATTTTGCATAAACCATTTTTAGCCTTTTAGTTCAACCTTGGTATTGCTGCTATATCCCCTACCAGGCATGATTAGAACCTTCCGTTAGCATTTTCCAGCTCATTGTATCTGGTAGTTGTATTTTCTTATTTCTGTACTCGTTTTACACGTCGCCATTCTCTTTGTACTATTAAAACCTTCTTGTAGTGTTGTGACATTCTATTTAAATAAAACAGTTTTATCTAGAGCTTTGAACGTGAAACATCAACGAAAGTGTTTGATTTTGCCTACAATAGTATGATAGACTCTTGACCAACAAATTAGATCCATTTTGTCGAGTCAAGGTATTTTAACATATGTATACTTTGGACTAACCCATCGATTAATCGTTGTTATTGTCTTCGATGAATTTCCCTAGGAAATTGTTCCTTCTGTTTGCTAAGACAGAGCATTTATAGAGAAAATGAGTGATCGTTTCGTATTCATCCAAGTCACAGCAAATTCTTCAATGGGTATCAAAGGAAATATAATACGTACAACAAAATAATTCTCTTTAGAGTTCCAAGTCAGCTTTGACCTTCTGGCCGAAATTTTGGTATCTCTCTTGACAGTCTCTAGTGTCCGAAGGTGACTTTTTGGCCGAAGCCGAAGCCGATTAATCGGTTTTTTTATAACCTTCGGCCGAAGCCGGAGCCGAAGCCGAAGCCGAAGGTTCCATTATATTTGTAACACTTATTTTTTGTACTACTTTTTTTTATTAATTCTTAAATAAAAATAAATAGTTAATAATAAAAATTAAAACACCTAATGTTGTAAGCTAGAAACAGCAGTTTTTCTGCATTTTCTCCATGTAGATTGGCCCTTCGGTCAGCATATATTTGAACCGCAGCACTGAACAATTGTTCACTTGGGACACTTGTAGGAGGAGCTGACAAACATTTTTGGGATACTGGTCGTAAATGAATGTATGGACTGCAGGCCCAATAATGATATATATCCGTGGTCCTCAACTGCAAAGGTTCCTTTAAATAACAAGCTAATTGTTCCTCAAAAGGCAAACGAACGTGGTCAGAAGCTGCTTCCTCGGTCCCAGTCAAAGGCATTTTATCGTGCGAATCCCGCAGATCATCTTTTGGGTATTGGTTTCCATTGGAAGCGGCTGAATTTGAACAGGAAGGTGTAGATCCTTCAATTTCGATAAACATATTGTCTGTTATATTTTTTTCAGCATAATTTTGATGCAGAAATTTTAAAATTTCTGTTTTAGTAGTATTTTGACTTTTTAACATTTTTGTTTAAGAAGAAATAATTTCTTTTTTAATTAAAGTTACAAACATTCGGCTTCGGCCAAACCTTCGGCTTATTTTAGGCCGAAGGCCGAATGTGAGGCCGAAGGCGTTTTTTTGGCCGAATCTGGCCGAAGCCGATTAATCGGTCGGACTCTAACAGTCTCCGAAGGGACATTAACTAATGCCTTAAGATAAGCTATAAGGCTACTCATTTCATCCGTATTCTCAATTCCATCCATGTTCATGTGACCAGGAACTCCCTAACAAATGGCTCGAGGTGCTATTGTCTGTTTTATAAAGAAAGTGATACTATTGAGCAGCCCACAACCCGGTTTCCGATCATATGAGGGGTATAGAAGCAAAGGCGACAATCTCCACTTTTTACAATTTTGTGAAAACTAACAAAAACGTGTATCTCTGAAGATACACGAATTTAGCATACTGTATGTTTTGCAATTCTGTAGAATAGAGTTAGATGAGGATGTAAACCAAGTTTGAATCAAATCCTCAAAGGCGTTTATGTACGAATTCGATAAGAAATTTTGAGATTGTCGTGTTTGTTTCAATCAAGTGGAAATTGTAGGTTTGTAATAATCGAACTGCCACACTCCCTTGGATTTCGCTGAAATTCGGTACATGACTTCATTAATTGCTAAAACCAATAAAAATGGTGAAAAAATAATATTATTTTTTGGCGAAGCTCTAAGAAGTTTTGCTTAAGAAGTTTAGTAATCAAAGCAAAGGCAGCATCTCTTTGGCTTTTGCTTTGATTGGAAGTTTTGAACCTTAGATATATATTGGATAGAGACGTATTTGGTATTGCAAATTTTACTGATCGCAAGCTTACATCAAATGCAACTAGATGGCATTCTCAGATGCATTCATGAAAAAAAGGGGGATTGTCGCTTTTGCTTCTATACCCCTCATATAAGGGTTATATAGCCACTCTAGTATTATCCTAGAGCAAATAAGAAAAGTAGAAGCGTATAATATATAGAGTATCAATGTGAAAAGTTATGGAAACAGAAACGTTACTTGGACGAAAAAGGTTTTAATATATTTTTTCATGACTTCAATGTTAAGATGCTTTTCAATCTTGAGTAGTGATACAACTCAAGATGTAATTTTAAAATATGAAATGAAAAAATTTCAAAAGTCTGATATGGATTGATACTGAGATCTTCATATCCTCTCTCTTGTATTCTTTATCTCCTCTTTAGCAATGATTTTGTATTGTATTTATAAAGTTGAAATGTTACTGGATTTGCCGTATAGAAGTTTAAAAATTTCTCATGAAATATTCAATATCACGTCTAGTAACCTTTTAAATTGCTGTTTATTGTAAAATATTTCAGTATCGGTTTGCTTAAGGTTGCACTTTGAGTTAAAGTTCAGTATTGTTTTAATTGCAATGCATTAAGAGTATTGACTATAAAATAAAAATTGTTCACGATTATACATAGTTTTTTTTAGTAAAGAAAGGCATTTCATGGAGTTTGGAATTTGTTTATAGTCACGATTCATTAACAGAATTATTGAAAAAGATTTTCGCGACAATATTTGACTTTTAATTTTAACTTCAACTCTATAAAACTAAATAATATACCCCAATATAATACCGAGGTGACGACGTTATGAGTAATGAGTTTTATGTTTTCTAAGTAGGTTGTGTAAGCTTATACTTAGTAAATCATAAAAATGTGTACATATTTGCTTAACTTCAATTACAGTAAATAATTCTTCTAGTCTTCAGTTCGAGACCATTTGTTAGCTGCCAACGTACGTTATAAATGAATTTATAACATTCGCGTTACATTGTAACGTTAAATTGTTAACTTCTTTATTAACTTTTGCATTACGTGCGGGAGAAATATTACAATTTAATGGGCAGGAAATGAAAAACATAATTTAGCGCTAGTGGATACAATCATGTTTGCTCTTAGATCTCATTAATGATTTGATGCCTGATGGGTTCATTTATTACAAGAATTTAATCGTTGATTTTATGATCGGCAAGTTTTAGTGCACATGGGAACAAACATATATATTTATGGCATGGTATTTTAAATAGAATGGAAGTCAAAGAAAATGTTGAATTGACAAAAAAAAAACAAAAATAAATAAATAAAAATAATAATAAAAATAGTTGTAAGAGAAGTAAAAACAAAATAATAAAATTAAGATAACAAAAAAAAAAAAAAATAATGTTAAAAAAATTAAATGCACGCTTCTCTTGTTCAACCCCTTCCCTCCTTTTGCTAGGCGTTTTATAGACATAATATACTTACATCAGTATACCAAGGGAAAGTACAACGCTGATTCAGCATATCGCTATAATATATCTGGATGACTTCGATCGGTGGAGAGCTCGGTGGATGAACATGTTAACTGACATTTTTAAAAAAGTGAAGTTCGTATAGAAAAAAATATTATGTCTTGGAAATTGAGCCAAACATCCATTTTTAAGCTTTTTTAAAAATATCTTTCGAATGACAGCAACTCAATTGATAAAAAAGTCATTCTAGGGTTGCTTAGCAACTTTAAAACTGACCATCTCAAATTTATTAAATTGTCATATAACATGTTCATCTACTCTGCTTTTTAATTTTGAACTAATGACAAGTATAGCACCTCATCTGAGAACATCCGCAAAAATTCGCTCTTTGCATCGGATTCTATAATTTATAGAAAACTTCTAAAACTCGTAAAAATTAACTTAGGGGAAGACGGGGTAGATTCGTACACGGGGCACCTTCGTACAGTGGCTTTATTTCGAAAACTATAGAAGTTAGCATGTCCGCTTCTTCACATGTAATATTGGTGCATTTGCAGCCATTTAGCTTGTGAAATGTGGCGGTGGTACGAGTGTTGACTTGGCCGAAAAAAGACTTTGTGTGTTTTTCCAGTGCAAAAGTAATTTTCTTATCTGACTTTAACTTCGTTTAATGGTTATAACTTTATGCTAAAATTTTAAAATACTTCTGCTGGTTCAAAAACAGATATGCTATTTTACTGTGTGTTTACTAATTTTGCGATTTTGCTAATAGTTTTAATGGAAATAACAACTATCTATTGGGTGTACAACTTAAAAACCGGAATTTTTTAGCGAAATTTGATGCTTTATTGTGGAAAAATGTTACAATATATTTTATTCAAAGTATTGTCCATTGGAAGCTACAACATTTCCCCATCTTTCAGGCAATTTATGAATTCCATTCTAAAAAAATTGCGCCGGCTTGGCGGCCAAAAATTAATCTATCCAATTATCAATATCTTGAACTTAAGTGAAGCGTATTCCTGATAGGGCATTCTGCATCGATCGGAACAAATGGTAGTCTGATGGTGCAAGGTCTGGGCTATAAAGCGGGTGAGGCAAAATTTCCCATCCGCTGTTTTCCGTTGTTTTCCAGGTAATTTTCGACTGGGGCAGCAATATGTGGCCGAGCGTTGTCATGATGAAAAATTATTGCTTCGTGTCTGGTCGCATTTTCCGGGCGTTTTTCGATGATGGCACGCTTCAAACGTATTAATTGTGTTCGATAGAGGTCACCTGTGAGCATTACAGAGCATTACCTTGGCACCATGGATATTTGCCTTTGACTGGGAAGGTCATGGTTGTCCGGGCTTCATATATGAATGTTTGCGTTTCGGGTTGTCGTAATGGATCCATTTTTCATCCCCAGTCACGATCCGATGAAAAATGACTTTTGGCAGCAGTTTTCTTTGCAAAAAAATGACCCAATAGAACCTCCCGCAAATGCTGTCTTTTTCTCCAATTTTCGAAGTTTTTCATCGTGAAAAATAATAATGATGCACACAAGATAAAATTGTTTTGTTGACTGATTTTGACAGCTGTCAAATGTACCTTCAAAATGACATATATATAAAGTTCGAGCTTTCACGATATTTGTTAGTACGGACATCCACCGTCAAATTCCGGTTTTTAAGTAGTACACCCAATATATTGATCAGTTTGGGGCACATTCGTGCTTATAGTTACAGGGTACATTCGTACACACAAATTTACCCTTATGAAGTGTAATTTCAATTTATTTAGTATAACAAAATTAAGAGCCGATGTACAATTACCACTTAATTCATGGAATTACTGAAACACTTCTAAAAGCAAACGCAATACTCCAAAGATAACCTTAATATACCGCTAGTCGACAGCTATGAAAGTCATTTCTCAATAGATGCAGTTAATTATGCTTGGGGCAACGGTATAGTTTATTCCTTACTCCCTTCACACTTTTCGCACCGTCTCTAACCAATAGAGGCTTGATTGGGCCTTTAAATTGAAAACCGAGAACTGCATTCAGCAATTGGAATATCAATAACCATGAAAAAGTTCCTACTATGTACAATATTCCAAGTCTGGATAAAGTTTTCAATCGTGTCATGGTAAAAATATTACAAGTGCATTTGAAATAACAAGAATATGGCCATTTAACAAACTTTTGTGCAGCGACGAAGATTTTGCATCTGTTGGGACTTACCAGTCAAGTTCTATGGCAGATCTGCATGCGAAAGATGTTCTATACTTTCATGAGGATACTCTTTCATTCGATCCACATACGATTTAAACGCCTTAATTGTTGCATCCACCGTTGAACGTATACCCCACGTTATGTACGAAAGTACCTCGCATATGGGGCACATTCGTACGTTTGGAGTATCTTCAGAAAATCTGTCATTGCTCTTAAATGATAAAATGGACCGTCTTTAGCTTACACTACATTAAAAGCTTAATATTGAACTTATTTTACTGTATACTATTTATTTTGAAAAAGCTGGTAGCTTGCTTTATTTTTAGCCATAAAGTAGAAACTGTACGAATCTACCCCATCTTCCCTTACTTATATGGTTCAGAGTTCAACATCAATTGAAATTTCAAAAAAGAACAGGAAGTGCCTTATGTACCATCTGCTGCTGACTTGTAAATTTCTTCGATATTCTCATTGTTTCTATAGAGATTTCACCTCTCCTCTCCGCGAAAGTGGAGATGGCATTTGGAAAAACATAATGTAAATGGGCTGTAGTTTAATTATAAATTAAAAAAATTGAGCAAAGCCTTGAGGAAATAAAAAGGCTAAAAAAATGTATTGATTTGGAGTGGGTGAGAATAGCGATAGGACTGAAGAGCTAGACATAAAAATAACTATTAGGGGGGTGTAACCATCGGCCCGGCCAAACATTAAATACCCTACACTGCAGTATTTTTAAAATTTTGTTTATATAGGAGCTGCCACGCCCTCTTATCCGAGTTCATCCAGTTTTTGCACAGAGCTTGCATTTATAGTTTTTAGTGTCTGATTATCTGAAAAAACACTTTCAGTATGTCGTTTTGAAACTTTTGCTTAGATCGGAGGTGCCACGCCCTCTTGTCCGAATTCGCCCAGTTTTTTTTTCAAATTTGCGTTTACGATTCGTAGTTTTCCCAGAAAATGTATTTCCACGCACACCCAACCAGCCAGCCAGCAAGCCAGGCAGGTGGACATGGCTATATCGACTCTGGAGCTGAGGCTGATCAAGAATATATATACTTTTCTATATTTACACCGCCTCCTTCTCTGCGTTACAAACGGAATTACAAAGTGAATATACCCTAGGTGTAGGGTATAACAAGGTGTAGGGTATAAAAATAAAAAACAAAGAATATATATAAAATGAGGGGATAAACATAAATATTTAAATACAAAATAAAATAATTAAAAGGAAACTAACATACAAAGTAAAAACAAGAATAAAAATAAAGAGAAAGTAATGAATTGAAGGATACAGAAAAAATAATAAACATTTAAGAATTCAAAAAAGGAGGAATTAGGAAGAGAAAATTAAAATGAAAAATATAAAACAAAAATAAACATAAAAAGTATGAAATGTATAAAAGAATCTCGGTATTCTAATGAAAATAAATAATGAAGAATAGGGGTGAAAATCAATTGAACTTTTAAACAGGAAAATGCCCTTGTATATCATCTGCTGCTGTATTCCCCCGTCTCTCCGATTTCCATCCTCTAATTTAATAGCACTCCACGGTTTTTTCTTCCTAAATGGCCCATTTACCGATTCTTGTAATAAAAACCTGTAAACGTCTAAGTTCCTCTTAAAATTACATAATCAATAGACTAATGCCCCAAAGTTTCAGCGCGATCGGTGATGGCCTACCTGAAAGTTGAATCGTTTCCACATTGAATATATCGTGAATATCTGAACAAAAGTTCAAATCAAGCATGTACTAGACTTATTATTATTTCAAGAGAAACAGTTTTATAAGTCAGTATGTGCTCGCTTTCTCTCTTCTGGCCACGGCATTATTGCAACGAATTGTCATTTCAAATAGTATAGCTAAATAAAAATTGTGCTTAACAAATTTATATCGTTACTTAATAATTATTTCTTTTTTTTTTTTTTGTGTTTTCAAAAGTTTCGAAGCAAAAAATTTATTTATTTATTTCCTTCAATCTTGATAATCTTAGGCCGATCAAAGTTCAATCCTTAGCACTTCAAAACTTTTACAACTGATTCCCGCCATAACTGCACAGATACTAAATATCTAATGAACTGATTTAAAGAAATTCCCCAAATTACACGTACGAATATTCGTAACTGATTAGATTTTTAAAAGAAAAATGGAAATTCAAATTATTATCGCTTATTATCTGGGCAACATTATCAGTTCAAACACTGATACAGATACTACCCCACTGATATCCTAACGACGACGCGAATATTAAAAAAACCAAAATGAAAATAATAAAAAATATTGAAAAATTGATAGCAAATCTTCATTATCTTACAAATATTATACATAAAAAATTAAAAAAAAAACATTATTTAAAAAAATGAACTGAGCCAAAGATTAGATACTTTTTATCTAGCTGGGTCAGCGCGAGAAAGTCGCGCACCAAAACGTCATTAACGTAGAGGAACACAAACGTAATGTAATCATTGTTACTTTGGATTTGGATTCGAGGAACTCCATACCTCCATGCTTTAACTGATACGGGAATATATGATAGTGAGGTATATAAGTATAGTTGGTTAAGATTGGTAAGCAAATTCCAAAAGCCAAAACAGCTGTTTGCCAGAGATAGATATTGTGTATTATCGTCGCTGAAAACAAACAAATTTTCGAAGTGTGAGGAGTTTCCTTGTGATATGATAAAAAAAGTAAGAAAGAAAGACTTGTTGGATGAAACCTTGCGTAGGGGCTTTATGTGGATATGTGATGTGGTATTTGTAAGGAAGTTTTCGTCGGATTTTGTGAGGCGCGCATTTTTTTCTTTTTTTTTTTTTATCATTGGACGCATGGTGAAATCTCTGAAAAGATACGTTAACTTATCTAAGGCCACTATCTATTCTCAGATATTATTCGATATGTTTTTTTGTATTCGTCTTATTGTTGTTGTTGTTGCTGGTGGTGATATTGTACTGCAAAAGTACGATAGGAAAAATCATTTTGTGATAGGAAATATCAGTAGACTATATGTACTATATATGGAAAAATGTCATTTAAACATAATCAAAATTGTTCAGTTGAAAATTGACGACGGTGCGCGACGATTAATTAGTAAGAAATTGAGTTAAAAAAGAGTTTTTTGTTGGAGAATCCAATCCGAAACAAACGATCAGTGAATGATCAAAACTAAATGTGACAAAAATGAAAATAAAAAGTGTGGCAACGTGGCAATTATGTTGTCATAGAAAGAAATTGAAATTTGGCATTAAAAGTGTAAGAAAATAATTTTTTTTTTATTTTCATAAAAAGTTGACAAAAATAAAGTTTAATTTATAAATAATTTTTATCACAACTTCAGATCTCAACTTTTTGTGCAAGTGATGTTTTTTGTTGTTTTGCTGCGCCATAATTTTCTTGAAGTGGTTGGTGTTTTTTTTTCGATATTCCTTTCAGTTTTTTTTTTTTTTTTTTTTTTTTTTTTTTCATTTTCGTGTGACGGATCACGATCGATCGTCAATATGTTTTTTTTATATAAATATGTTTGTATATACTCGCATACTTGTGGTTGCTGTGACCAGCAACACTTCAACATGTGTTGCCAATCAGCAGCAATAAAAACAACAACAACAACAACGCCAATAACAACAACAACAACGCCAATAACAATAACTTTAAAATCAAAATTAAAAATGGCTGTCATTTGATTGACATGTGTGTTGTAGCTGCTGCCGCACAGTCAAAAACTGTCAAAATGATGTCAAAAGAAAACAACAACAAGAAAAGCATTATGTTTCCATCACATTTACAACACAGCAAACATCAACGATTTATTTTAACAATAAATATGAAATTAAATCCCCTCTGTTACCATTCAGCAGCTACCACCAGCTACTTGAATAAAACGCCAACACAGCGTATGAAAAAAAAAATATGGCGGCGGTCTCTCGACCGTCGGTAGCGCTCACCTTCACTGTACAAGGCTAATTGTGTACAATAACAACAACAATGGAGAAATGACTCTACAAAATGTTTTGTTCCAAATAATTCATGGCCCCGTCGGAATTGCTTAATACAACATGATGATGAAAGGTTTGTACTTATGTGTATATTAAATATACAGTCCCAAGGGGAAAAGAAGTGCTTCAAAAACCCTTCTGAAGTGCATCCTTTTCACCAATAAGCGCTTCCGCTCCGTAAGAACAATACTTTCTTTTTAACATTGCATGTCATAGGATGTAAGCGAGCAAAAACTTACCGCAGCCTTACCAAAAAGGAGTTTTTAAAGCGATTATTTGTAATGCTGCAGTAAGCGTTTTTTCAATAAAATTAAAAAAAAGAAAAAAAAAAAAAAACTGCCCGCGCCAGGATTTGAATTCACGACCGTCCGCATGCTGGATATTTTTTCTTACATTTACCAACCCTTTAGACCGCTACACCAACGGCCGATGATATGAAGAGGTATTAAATTTGTATATTAAGCAAATGTTGTCCAAACAGAATTTGACACACAAATGCTCCTGCAGCATTACATAGAATCATTGTGCAATCAGTTTCAATTCAAGTAAGCAAAAGTAAATAAAAAAGAGAAAGGAAAATAGCAAAGTGAAATGAAAAAAGGTTAAATAAAAAATATTTTAATAAAAAAAAAATAAAGCAAAAACAAATGAAAAAAAGAAAAAAAATAATCACCCGGGCTGGGTTCGAACTCACGTTGTTCTTACTGCAGCCTTATAAAAAATCATTGTGATAGTGCTTCTTAATTTCTATGCGGACAAGCACTTTTAAAGTGCTTGGATCAGAAGCGCTAGAAATTTTTCCTCTTGGGGTAATACCTTCAAGGGTTTTTGTTACGTATTCCCTTTAAATATAGGGGAAGGGTATCGCCAGTGGGCAGGGTCCGGGCACCCCCCGCAACTTTTGACAGAAAACAAATGCGGCTGTTCTGATAAATGTTAAGCGCGTGTAATGACAGCATGAAGTTTTTGTACATTTACCGGAGCAAACAGACGCACTTGCCTGATGCTGAGGAAAAAATATTTTTTGAATGAGTAAAAGTCAACAAGGGCCAGAGATTACGTCACCTAGCTAGCTTAGTTTGCAAAAAAATTGATCTGTCATCAGCCGAAGATAATCAAGTCTGGTTTCGGGGCAACAGGTATGATGCCATTCGATCCAGACGTTTTCAGTGACGCCGATTTTGTTAAAACCGTTGAGCAGAATTTGTTAAATTTTTGTGATTCAATGTCTCCGAAATAAGTTAATTTTGCTTTCTCCTCCAATTGATTGCTTTTAATTTCATATTTTCCCATTTTTAGGCGATTTTCTAAGGGTGCTCACAACCGGACCTACATTTTTTTTTTGTCAAAAATGATCACTGCACTATTTTTTTGATATAATTTTTCCAACTGATGAAATCTATTTACTTTCTTCACCAATAGTTAGCTAAGGTCTTTAGCTTTCCATTGACACTTATATGTCTGCTTAATATACATTTGGTCAAAAGTTATGAGTCGAAAACAAAACGGTGCCCACACCCGGTACCCTTCCCCTACTCTTCCCAGATTGGTACTACTAGTGTTGAGAGTTCACCCTAAATGGAATTTAAACACTAACAGATGATAATATCAGATGCATACTCAATTAAAATTTTCTCTCCACATAAATGAACTGATTTAAATGGAATGCTCCCATTCTGTAACATGAAAATACAAGATTTAGAAATTTCTTGATTTGTGAAGTTTTGAAACACTTATGCCTTGGTTAACAAATTAAACAAACCAAAGCTCAGCGTTCGCACTGACCCGCTCGGTTAGTTTTTTGACAGCTGGATTTGTTTAACAAAACAAAACTTCTCACTTTTTTCACTTGCATTGATCTTATTTACTTAAAATCAGGATTGCAATGGTTAAAAAGCAGTGTCATCCTTAAATCTACTTGTATTTCTTTTTGTTATATTAGAAATCAACTTAAACTCTCACACATTGAAAAGCTCTTATATATTGACACCTTAGAACAGTGGTTCTCAAGCGTTTTTGGTAGCGCCCCTCTTTTCAAGTTCTTAAAAGCTTGCGCCCCCCCCCCCCCTCTTCTTTAAAAATGCAAAAACAAAATTAAACATATTACTTTTTTTACATACAAATTTACTACTTATTGAAGAATGATTAAGAAGTAAGTAATATTACAAAAATTATATTATTGGGTTTTTATAAAATTAAGTTTTCCAACAATGTTCTGAAATAAAGATGTTTCAGAATCCAAAAACTGGAACGATGCCTTTTTTTTTTGGTAATTTGAGGTTGCTGAATCCGAATCTGGCCTGGAATTCGAGTTACCTTAGCTCAAAAGTGCAGAACACGCTTTTCTTTGAGGCATATGGCGCTCATCTAGGCAGTAGTGAAGTGTCCCTGTTATTTTTTCCAATTGAATCATAACTTTCTGAGATATCGTTGAGTCAGTTGTAAACTATACAATCGTTTTTTTTTTAGAAATTTTTTGGAGAGGTTAAAAAACAGCTAGAACTCCATATCTATTAAAGTTTGCAGAAATGTTTGTCTTCCATTGAATTAATAGAATGACGATCTATTATATACATAGAAGAAAAACAATTTTCCAAACTTTAGTTTTGTTTTTTAACACTCCTAAGGATTATAAAAAAAAGATAGGATAGTTTACAATTGTGTCAACGATATTTTCCATAAAATTTCGCATCTCTTTGATAATGACTAAACTAAATTTGTATAGAATTAAGATACCTAACCAATAGAAAGAACTGATCAAATTTGAAAACTTAAAAGGTAAAATTTATTGAGGATATGCGTCAAATGTCTGAAAATAACGTTTTTTGAACTTTAAATTAAGGATTATTCGGATCATAGACCTGTGAGAAGTTGGAAGAAGTTGCCAGATTGGAATCAGCTATTGCAACAAAAAACTTAGTCTCGGTCTTGGTCTAAATCTTGAAAAAATTTCTAAAAATTGTGGAGCATTCAAAATTTCCAAACCTAATTTTTACAAAGCAGTTGCGTTCTTAAGATGTCAAATTTCGAATTGAGATATGATTTTATGCTTGAAAGGGGCGTGACACACATATTAACTATAAATTCGCAAGTCTTAAAACCAGTCTTGGTCTTGATGATCATTTTGTTCAAGACCAAGACCAAATCTAATTTTGCTCATCACCAGAGATATCGCTCAAAGGTAGATAACTCGGAAAGTAAGAGTCCAATCGGAAAAGCTTTCTAGTATTGTTTGATAATTATGGTTATGGCTATTACATAGATGACATTAAATATGAAATGAATTACTCCTTTTCCGGGAACTGCACCATAAGTCTGAAAACAGCGTCTTCTGCAACTTTAAGCAAGTTTATTTCGAAATTCTACAAGTATATTAGCAATTCTCACCTTGAATTCGGATTTAGCGTTGAATAGTACGTAAGGGTACATATCATCATCTTGGAACAAAGGGGTTCTGTCTGCTTCAATTTTATTTGTAGCTAAAAACCTGTTATTTTAAGGTCGCTGTATATCTAATGGGTCAATCTTTGCGTAATCGATTAAAATTTGGGTTTCGAAATTTCGAAAGAATCCAAATTGTCGGCCATATGAAGTCCGATCCAACTTTTAGATGCTCACATGTTTGAAAATTCATAGCTCCTGAGATTTTGATCCGATTTAAATGAAATTTTCAGGGTTAGTGCAAAAAAATATGAACTTTTGAAAAAAAAAAAAAAAAAAAAATTACACTGAAAAACAAAAAACACTTAAAAATACTTTTGAATTTTTTTTTTGAAAAAACCCCCCTTCGATTTTTTTTTTTTAAGTACTTTAAATTAAAGCATAATTAATAAGCTTTAAATTGATGTATGACTCAAGGTGGGATTCGGACGCAACATGGGAGTTTTAGGCTTTTGAACACCCGCGGAAGGCAAAAATCTTTTTTTACTGAAGAGAAAAGCTTCTTACGAAAAAAGTGTACCAGGGAAAAAATGCTTAGAATCGTTCAAGCAATACGTGTGATTTTTTTAGATTTTTTTTGGATTTTTTTTTGAAACTTTTTTTTAGAATAACTTTTGAAAAAATTTTTTTTTTTAAATTTTTTCAAAACTTAAAAAAAAAATTTCACACTTATTTCCTTGATGATTCTAAGCATTTTATGCCTAGTACACTTTTTTCGTAAGAAGTTTTCCTCTTCAGTAAAAGATTTTTGCTTTCCGCCGGCGTTCAAAAGCCAAAAAATCCCATTTAGCGTCTGAATCCCATCTTGAGTTATACATCATTTTAAAGCTTATAAATAATGCTTTAATTTAAAGTACTTGTAAAAAAAATCGAAGGGGGGTTTTTTCAATAAAAATTCAAAAGCATTTTTAAGTGTACCTACAAAATTTTGATGAAAAAAAATTTTTTTCACCAAGAAATATTTTTTTATAAAAAGAACACTTCAAAATGAATGGGACCAGTAACTTAGATTTATCAATTTACAAGCTTTAGTGTAAGCTATAAATTTTTGAAAAAACACCCTTCTCATGAAAATGACTAAAAACGGCAACTTCAACACCCTGTATTTTAACAACAAATGGTACTAGGACCAAATCCTCCCGAATTGTTGTTCTTGCACACCGGACCTACCATATTGCCAAATTTGAGCGAAATCGGAGAAAAAATGTTGAGCTGGTACACTTGGCTGGAGTGCATCATAAGTATATAAAAATGAAATGGTGTCCGTATGTAGCTTATGAACTGCACGGTCGATTTACACGATTTTTTTTTAAATTGATTCTTATGGTGTGTAGAAGGTTCATAAGAGGGTGAGATGCCGCTGAGGGGGACGGAGGTTGCACCTCCCATACAAAAAAATACAAAAAATGCTATTTCTCTGCACTTATACAAGCTATGATTATGAAAGTTGGTGAACTTATGCACACTCAAAAAAATATGACGGTAAAAACAACAAATTTAACAGTAAAAACAATTGTAAAAACAGTCAAAAAGACTCCCATTACATTTACAGTCATTTTAACTGGAAATTGTAGGTCATTTTTTTTTTTTACTGTCTTTTACAATTTATTGCAACCGACAGTCAAAAATTATAGTCAAATGACAAAAACTGTTTTTTATCAAATGACTGTAAATCGCAGTTATTTAAATGGTTTTACAGTCAAAAATTCAATTACTGTTTTTTCTAGATTAACTGTAATTTACAGTTATTTTAATTGTTTTAAAGTCAAAATAAAATAACGAATTTTTTTTTTTTTTTTTTTATTTATTGATTTATTCATCTAGTGCAGCTTACATTCTATAAAAATTTATTGAAAATACAGTAGTTTGTGTAGTTTATATTTAAAGGAAAAATTTTACTTTAGCGACTGTTGTTGTTTTTTTGTTTTGCCCAAATAGGGCTCTAGAAATTAATTACAACAACAACAACAAAAAGTTCGGGTCGAACCTACTTTCGGAGATATTGCCATCGCAAGATCGGGATATATCTTTAATAAAAATCAGTATAAGTTGGGAACCCGTGGATGGATTTTGAAAATATTGATGTTATATGAAATATATTTTACCGGACTTTATAATTGCTTTACAAAATTTTCCAATTTGAGTGACAGTTCTCGAGATATGAGAATTTTTAAAAAATTCACCCCATTTTTTTCCCAAAAAATCGTTATTTTTCCATCTTGAATAAATTTCTATAGAAAAAACAAAAATGACCCAAATCAATTTTCTTGAAATTAGGAACTTTTAACAACAACAATGCCAGAACAGACAACAAATACAACAACTTTACACTACTTAAACAACAGTAATTTTAAATAAGAGTAGGGGTAAATGGAGGGCCTACGGCCGCAGCTCAGAATTTAAAACCCCCAAAAATCCAACACTGGCTTTGCGGTGGCCTTCGGCCGAGGATCAGTCCATCATATATCCAATACATAGTTTGGTAGCCAAATTGAGTTGTTGTTGTAGTAGTTAAGTTGTTGTTGTTCTGGCATTCTTGTTAAAAGTTCCTAGTTTCAAGGAAATTATTTGGTCTATTTTTGTTTTTTTCTATAGAAATTTATTAATGATGCAATTTCAGATACATGTTGCATATCAAATGAAAGGAAATAAATTGGGCTTTCTAATTTAGTTATAAAAGTTATAGGTTAATAATACATTTTTTGGGAAAAATAAGGTTTTTTTGGGGAAAAAAATGGGGTGAATTTTTGAAAAATTGTCCTATCTCGAAAACTATGACTCAAATTGAAAAATTTTTTAAAGCAGTTACAAAGTCCGATAAAATACCTTTAATATGACATCAATATTTTTAAAATGCATTCAGGGGTTCCCAACTTATACCGTTTTTTATAAAAGATATATCCAGATCTTCCGATGGCTATATCTCCGAAAGTAGACCCGTTCAGACATTTTTGATTGCATAGTCTTTCTTAGAATTAAAAACTTAACAAACCAAACTAGGTTTAAAAAAAAATATTAACAGTCGCTAATCTAACGTTAAGCAAAAACAAATTCTATCAAATTAAACATCGCCTATAATGAGTTGTGTTACGCACACAGCCAACATTTGAAAAACACACAGCAACCAACCTATATTTTGTGAAGAAATGTGTACCAGGATGTCCCTTCGTATTCGGTAGGCATTGTACTTTAAACTTAGCCAAGTCTTTGTGAGAATGTTCCTTATACCAGATGAATGCAGGTGTTGCAGGTTCTTGTGCGCTTTTCAGTAAAATATCTATTTTTGGAAAAAAAAAGAAACCAAATAAGATTATTCCACATAACAAATCACATATTTTATACTTACTCTTCACCCTCGCCCATTTTTGTTGTCGCTTCAATAGATATTCTGTATTTAGTATTTGGTTTTAAGCCGTCCATTTTCATTGCCGTTCTATTGGGATCGGTAATTCTTAATACTTTTTTGGCGTCGTATTAGATATGTGACTGATTTTGACCTCAAAATAATAGTTTTTTTGACTGTTAAAAACCGTAAATTTCCGTCATTTTATATCTCTAGAAATGACTGTAAAATTTAACTGCAAAATATATTTTACTTACCTTCACAGTAGAAATAAAAATAACTGTCGAAGAACAGTCAAAAATGTATTTTCATAGAAAAATGACTATTTTTACAGTAAAAATAACTACAACTGTAAAATTCAAAATTGACTGTAAATTTTGACTGTTACTTTACCTACAAATTTGTTTGAGTGCATAATGTATCTGCCATTCACAATGCAAAACTTGGGGGATATTAGGTGAGGGAGAATTGCATCCTCTTTACAAAAAATATACAAAATGCTATATTTTTTCACATATGTTATAGAACTTGGTACATATATGGTTGTATATTCTAGTCTACACGGAGAAAAATACGCATCATAATTTTTACTCCACTCGGCTAGTCGAAAAATTAAAGTAATCAACACTAAATTTCAAGTAAAATTTACCTTTCGTAAGAACTATTTGATGGATCCCTAACGTCACATTTACAAATAAAATGTGGTTAAATAATAAAGGAATATTTACTACAAATTTCCTACATTTGACTTTATGTAAAGTAATTTATACTTTCAGAAAAAAAATGTATGACCATTTTGAATTTATAATTCTAGTCAAAATAACTTTATTTTTTTCACGCACAAAAATGAGTGTCATAATTGTCACCTTACTCGAGTAAGGTAAATATCATAAAAATATAAAATCATTTTGACTTTTAAAATTGTAGTAACAATTTATATTTTTGGACAGAAATTTTCTTTATATACAAATTTTTTTGCATCTACATCACATGCGTAAGCAGCGCAGAGGATATGTATCTGACTATCATACGGAAGGGCCGGGGTTCGTACCCCGGCACCGGTCAGCTAATTTTTTTTTTTTTTTTTTTGTTGTTTGAACTTTACAGTTAGGTAAATACCACGCCAATTTTTTCATGAAAATTACTAGCAAACATACATTCTGAATTGACTAAAACAGTAAGGTGAAATTTATGTCGGTGTAAAGTTGTCACTATTCTGACTTGAAATTCTGGTAAAATTTATGAGAAATAAAGTAGCGAGTACTATTTTTTTCTCCGTGTAGGGGGAGTTGCACCTTTCATACAAATAATAATTAAAATTATATATCTCTGTACATATGTGAGCTATGATTATAAAAGTTGATACATGGATCTTCAAATCCTTGGTGATTGGAAGAGAGGGACGATGGAGATGGATGGGACTTCATACGTAAAAGGCATCGGGAACGGGCGAACGAAGTCGGAACCAGGCCAGCTAGTTTTATTATAATTATTTATGAATTTTTGAAGTTGTTTGATGTTGTGTTTTTCATGAATAGTTGGTGCACGTGCGCTACCATAAGGGGGTTGCCACCGTCCGGTCGGTATTTTTTTACGGTAACCCATAGTAAAATTTTTTTCGAATATTTTTGAAGAATATTTTAACTCAATATAATCAAGTTTTTGAAATAGGTGTCTAAAAGACCAATAAAATCGCGATTGTTACTAAAAGTTCCTAATTTCAAGAAAATTGATTTGGTCCATTTTTTTTTTTTAATGAAAAGCTTTTCTTGACTGCTTACTTTAGTTCAATACGTTCCATATGTTTTTTATCGAAATAGCTAGCAGAGCTAATTTTTTTTTTTCTTAAATGAAGAGCCTAAAATTCGGGGTTAGGGCATTTAATTAGCTTTTAATTTGCCTCTAATTATGGCATCTCAGTTTTCCCAATAAGTGTATTTCAACAGACAGCCAGCCAATCAGCCACCCAGCCAGCCAGCCAGACAGACGGACATGGCTATATCGACTCAGGAGGTGACGCTGATAAAGAATATATATAATTTTCTATATCTGCCACGCCTCCTTCTCTGCGTTACAAACGGATGGACAAAGTGAATATACCCTGGGTGTAGGGTATAAAAACAAAATGAAATTAATCAGACGCTGCTGCACTCACGCACGCATTAAACTAATGAAATACGCAATATACCGATTTAAGCCATAATTAAAAATGTGGTATTTCATATTTTCAGTCGTTGTTGTTGTTGTTGTTGGTTTTGTTGTTGTTGCACAGATATTTATGATAAATGGCCAACAGGTTAATAATAATGGCTGAACTCACTTTAATATTTTTTTTTCACGATTGGTTGAGACCACGCGCATATAAATAATAACAGGCAGCAACAACAAAAGCAACAACAACAACAACAAAATTGATATTAATCGTTCGATGTCTGTACAACCATCTATGCCAACTTTTCCAATAACTCTACTTAATATGGTGGTTAATTATGTTTTTTTTTTCTTGTAACTTTCGGATATTTTTTTTTTTTTTCAACTGAAACCCACCCTGAAATTTTTTGGTGGATTATTAAATGGGTGCGTTTTTTTTTTGCTTCCTCTATAAATTAAATGCAAAAGCGAGTGAGGTTAAGGCAGACATTTTTGTTTTTGTGCGGTATTTTTTGTTTTATTAGGGGCTCTGTTTCTTTTTTTTTTTCAATATATGTATCCGCATATATATATATACCTTTGTGTATATATATCAACAAAAAATGTTTTTTGTTGCTCTCATAAGTATATTCTCTTATCACCATTGAAATTAAAAAAAAAAGAAAAATAATTGGAACTCTTGGTTTGGCAAAGGGCGTTTGGGCAGTGCGGAATAGTAATTTTGTTATTGACGAATTTATTACCCAACCCCGATCGAAGTTGCGCGATACCGTTGCTGCTTTTTAAGTGCTGATAAATGCGAGTCAAATATTAATTTAAAGATCTTGGATATCATAAACAGAAAAAAAATCGCGCATATAAAAAACCATTTTTAAATTATATGTAGAGTACTTATTTTTAAAGCACTTGTCAAAAGTATAAAAAAAACATTATAAAGTGTCGCACACGATCTTTAAGAAGCGATAAGCGATACAGGTTTTAAAAAGTACAATACTTCTTGCACAATCGCGATAGGAAAAAATAAATTTCGTCAAAAGTGTCGTCAAAAATATACAACTTTATTGGTAACCATGAACATGAAACTATTACCATTATATCAACTTAAAAGTAGTTATTTCTATTAAAAACCATAATGTTCACGAAAACTTCTTTTTTATCATATTTTAGCGCAATAACAATACATATCATTAAAATAAAAACTATGACGTAAATGCAAAATAATGCAGTAATAATGATCGGAAGAAGTAATTATAATAGCCACCACTGTGGTTAAAGCAAAATAAAAAATGCATGTTATGAAACGTACATCTCTAGCTTATGTTTCAACACATCATCTTGATAGGAAATTCTCTGAAAGCATAGAATCGAGAGATTACTGGATTAACCGAAATATAAACTGATCAAATACCATTAATATCTACACGTGCGGCTTAAAACAAGAAGCAGGAGAGGCAACTGGAATTTTCATTCCCACCTATAATGTAAAACTAAAGTTCAAACTACCACCTGACTGTAACTTCTTTCAAGCTGAGTTGGAGGCGATTAGTATCACGACGCACACTGGTTCAAAATCCCTAAAAGCTGGCCAAAAGTCGAAATCATTAAAGTTTCGAGACGAAATTTTTTACCTAGGGGTTTTTAAGGTCGCTGATTAGGAATTTGATGTTAGATTTTTTAAAAAGAAAATGGCGGATTCAAAATGGTGCACGAATTGCATAAATATTCAACCAAACCCTACAAAAAAATTTACTCGGGGGTTTTTGGGGTCACTGATTACGAATCTGATCTTAGATTTTTAAAAAACAAAATGGCGGATTTGAAAAGGCAAAAATAACACCTGCACAATTTTTATATCTAATTTAAAAATTTATTTCAAAACTTGATAGAGTTGTGTGCAACGGTAAATTAATCTACATAAAAATGGGTTTTAGATTCCGTTATCACGGAGTATAAGCTGTATAATAATTTAAAAATTTTTCCATTTCAGGCGAGCAACACATATTGACACTTGGTAAGCAATATGAGTTAAATTTTCCTATGGGTGCTTCAGAAAAAATCATGTCAAAGAAAAAGGGCAAAAAAAGGCACCTCAATTTTTTTATATGTGTTAGAAAAGGTTCAAATCTTCTTAAATCCAAGAAATCCTGGTGGTATGACGTGGTATAAATAAGTTGTGGGCTTTTTTCATAACCATTGCATACGGATTTTGTGAAATAATTTGATTTTATATTAATCATAATTACCGTAAAAGTATAAATTATTGCAAGTTTTGAATAAAGACACACTGCTCCTGAACAAACGATAGGTTGCATGAAAATGACACCAAAAACGAACAATGTCCCTTTATTCGTAATCATTCACTGAGTAAAAATCAACTTTATTTGAAATGTTAGCTGCTCCTTTTTTGAAAATATCTCGATTTTTCCAATAGGGGCATTTTCCCATACAAAAAGAAAAAAAAAATTTTTTTAACTACATTAAACTAAAATTAAAATAATCACAATCGATGTGTTTTGCGATGCTAAACGCGAATCCAACCTCAGAATTGCTCTATCGTGTATAGTTTATGAGATATTGTAACCTAAAGACCAAAAAAAGTCGTTTTTTGCCATTTTTTTAAGCTATATAACTATGTTACATATCATTTATTCGTCAAATGTGGCTTAAATACTGAAAAGCCCCAATTTTTTCCTTTAAAACCTAATTTAAATTATATTTATATCTTCATGCTTCTAAGAGATGTCGTAGACCGAAATATTGTCAAAACGGGTTTTTTGCACTTTTGTGTCTTTTTAGGTTAGGATATCTTTGAGGAAAAAAAAGATATCAACATAATTTAAATTATGTTTTAAAGGAGAATATTGGGCTTTTCAGTATTTAAGCCACATTTGACGAATAAATGATATGTAACATAGTTATATATCTTCAAAAAATGGCAAAAAACGACTTTTTTTGGTCTTTAGGTTACAATATCTCATAAACTATACACGATAGAGCAATTCTGAGGTAGGATTCGCGTTTAGCATCGCAAAGCACATCGATTGTGATTATTTTAATTTTAGTTTAATGTAGTTAAAAAAATTTTTTTTTTCTTTTTGTATGGGAAAATGCCCCTATTGGAAAAATCGAGATATTTTCAAAAAAGGAGCAGCTAACATTTCAAATAAAGTTGATTTTTACTCAGTGAATGATTACGAATAAAGGGGCATTGTTCGTTTTTGGTGTCATTTTCATGCAACCTATCGTTTGTTCAGGAGCAGTGTGAAGAGGTTCGATAGTAATTCCTTTTACAAGGAGATTCCATATTCAAACATTAAATTCGGTTCAGTTTTACAGTAACCACAGTGAACACTTAATTTTTACTTTTAACTCACAGAGTTTTGTGTCTGAGAAGCAAGCGTACTTTTGGAGAGATCCCAAGAGCATTGTAAGAATACCTGGATTTTTCTTACAAATTTTTTGAGGTCTATGAATATCTGTTAGACAATACGGTTCATAAAAAGTTAATTTAAAAAAACTTTTTTTTTTGACTTTTGGCCAGCTTTTAAGGATTTTGAACCGGTGTGCGACGGTACTAGTATTGGCAAGCGCTGAAGTCAATCGCATTAATCTTAATGTTGACAGGCAAGCTGCTCCAAGATATGTCTTCTTTCCCACAATCTATTTTAATTCAACCCCTTAGCAGTAATACTGAAATATGCCTCAACTGGGTACTTGGTCTTCACGGTATAGAAGATAATGAAAATTCAGATGAAGAGGCAGAAGCGAGCGTCCTCCTCGAAAGGGAATTGTTAAGCGTATCACTTCCAACACGGAGAAAAATAATAGTTCGTCCTATTTGTATCTAGTTAATTAAAATTTCAAGCCAATAAAGTAACTACTGCCTAATAAAATTTTATCTTATAGACCAGTCCAATTAGATTTGAGTCTTGCACTAATTTTAAACTTCATAAAACCTTTACTTATCGATAGAGAATATTACCCTGATAAACCTATCAAAATGGTTCTTCCCAATTTTCCCGGGAAATTATGTAAATTGGGATTTTCCCGTGAAGTACGAGGTAAAAAATTTTGGATGTTTCCGATTTTAGTAATATTTGATTACGTTAAGTCCTCGACAAAATATTTTTAAAATATTAAGTCTGGTTAATAAGCTACAGGACTTTAAAAATTTGCCTAATCGGCAAAAAATGCGTTTCTTTGAATCAAATTTTAAAAAACCCTCTAACTCGTAAACTAGACTTTATACTGTAAAAATATTTTGTATCTGGATCGAGGACATATTGTATATAGCAACCACATAATCAAGTATTACAAAAAACGGAATCATCACATTTTTTTACCTCATGCATACTTCACGAGAGAAGCCCCAATTTACATAGTTTCCCGGAAAAATTTGGAGGTTCCATTTTGATATGATGTTCAGGGCATATTTCTCTATCGATTGGTATAGGTTTTATGAAGTTTGGAATTAGTGCAAGACTCACATACAGTGACTCACAGGTCCGAACGAATACTAAGCTAGATTACGTAAATGTGGAAAATTCGTTACTTTGATTCGTTCAAATCCATTTATATTGAAATGTATTACGGAACTGTAGGTTCTTAGAAAAATTATAAACTCTATTTTAAAATTCAAAATCCATCAAAATCAAAACAATTAAAAAACCATTCAAAAGATAATTGGATTCTGTATACAACATGTTAAGTTTTTTTTGGAGCGACTCATGGTCCAAGAGATTTTCTTCAAAAACCGTTAAGGTTTCGAAAATACTGGTTTTTGAAGGATATCTTTGAAACGGTAAGTCATACGATAAAAAGCAACGGCATCAATTTTGTAGATCTACAAACAATAAGCCATATGAGTACACACTGAAGTAACCGTTTGAATATATATTGAAGTAACCGTTTAGAAGTTATTCAATAAAAACCGGTTTTTTGCCATTTAAATGTTTTTTTTGAATATCTTCTAAACGGTTACTTCAATGGGTACACATATACGCACAATGGACTTTTTACAGATTATTAACCATGCATAAATAAATATTATTCCGGTGAAAAAAATTCACTTGGAATTTTTTCGCAGAAATATTCTAATTTTCCTGGGCTACTTGCAAAATAACCAAAAAATTTTGGCCAAACTTCTGTAAGAACAAAACTGACTATAAACCTTCTCTCTTTATCTCGTAAAATATGTAAAACTGTTGTTGGTGCCATCACTGGTCACTGTCTTATCGGTTACCATGCTCACAGAATGAGCACTTTGGCTCACAACAGATGTCGCTGCTGTGATGACAACGAAGAGGAGAACTTGGTACATATACTCTATCATTTTCCGGCGCATAGCAGTTCTAGATTAAAAGTTCTTGGATAAATATTTTTCAACTATCTTGAAGAACTTTCTAAAAATTTTGGCTTCCAAGGCTTTTATTCTAAAGCCTGATGTAGGCTAAAAACCATTAAACTATTTATGTACATTAGACCTATCATAAGTTATATAGGAAAAATTTAAAATGAAAAAAACCTTGCTCTCAGGGGCTAGAAAGTTTTCTATTGATGAAATATCAAGCATAAAAATTTTGATCCCGATCGGAAAATATTTGACCGTGCCGCAAGGTGGGAAAAACGCTATTTATATGGAAAAATGGGGCTTTAATCGCAGGAATGAGTCCTATCTTTGAAAATATTTGACATAAGTGAATGAAATTTGTTATGTATATTAGGGCTGTTCAAAAAAAAAAAATTTTTCGAATTTCCAAGATATACTTTGGCATCACGATCTACATCATGACAGAATATCCCAAAAAATTTTTCAGATTTTTAAATTCATATTTAAAGGTGGCTCAAAGCAGAAATATATTTTTGTTATTTTTTTTTTAGCATTAATTATATAATGTTGTCAAACAATTTGAAAAATTTGTTTTAGAGTTACTTAAAAACATTCATTTTGTTTGTTTTTTAATGAACTTTAAAACCTACGTTGTAATTTTGACAAAAAAAATTTTACACTTCTTAAAAAACGAAAAACTGCCCTAAGAAGGCGAAATTTTACGGTTTTTCAAAGAAAAAAGTCATCGTGCTTTAAACGAAATGAACATTTTTTAATTTACAAGATCTCATTCAAAAGAGCTCTTAAAAACCTTCAAGACAAGACATGTTAAGATTTTTTTGAGCCAGCAGGCTCGATGACATAACGTTTGAAATATAGTAATGCAGCCCTGTGAAAGGCAAAACGCTTTTTACTCAAGAGGGAGGCATCTTACAAAAAAGTGCCCATGGCATAAAATGCTTAAAATCATCTAAGGAACAAGTGTAAATTGTTTTTTTTTTTTTACTTAATTTTAGAAAAAAAAATTTTTTAACGTCATTTTTAATAAACTTTCCAAAAAAAAAAAAACAATTCACACTTGTTCCTTGGATGATTCTAAGCATTTTATGCCATGGGCACTTTTTTGTAAGATGCCTCCCTCTTGAGTAAAAAGCGTTTTGCCTTTCACAGGGCTGCATTACTATATTTCAAACGTTATGTCATCGAGCCTGCTGGCTCAAAAAAATCTTAACATGTCTTGTCTTGAAGGTTTTTAAGAGCTCTTTTGAATGAGATCTTGTAAATTAAAAAATGTTCATTTCGTTTAAAGCACGATGACTTTTTTCTTTGAAAAACCGTAAAATTTCGCCTTCTTAGGGCAGTTTTTGTTTTTTAAGAAGTGTAAAATTTTTTTTGTCAAAATTACAACGTAGGTTTTAAAGTTCATTAAAAAACAAACAAACTGAATGTTCTTAAGTTACTCTAAAACAAATTTTTCAAATTGTTTGACAACATTTTATAATTAATGCTAAAAAAAACATAACAAAAATATATTTCTGCTTTGAGCCACCTTTAAATATGAATTTAAAAATCTGAAAAATTTTTTGGGATATTCTGTCATGATGTAGATCGTGATGCCAAAGTATATCTTGGAAATTCGAAAAATTTTTTTTTTTTGAACAGCCCTAATGTATATGAACAATGCTTGAGTAAATTGCATCCAATAAAAAAATGGGAGGTGCCACGCCTCTTCGACTCAAAATTCATGTATCTCTGGAAATATTGGACTCAGGGGAATGAGATTCGGTACATATGTATCTCTGTAACTATTTGGCACAGGTGAATAAGATTGGATTTAAGATAAAGTGATGCGAAAACCTGTGTCAAATAGTTTCAGAGATATGACAAATTTGACTTTTTCAGAATGAGGAGGCGTGGCCCCGCCTATTTTCACTGAAAATTTTTTTCTCAGAACCAATTAGATATGTACCAAATCTCATTTACCACAGTCAAATATTTTCAGAGATACGACAAATTGTTCATATATGTAGGGTAAGGGAGGGAAATATGGACTACGTGGGTAATATGGACCACAGGGTTATTTCCCACTGCATACACAGGATTTACCGTTATTCATGTTCAAACTTTCTGGTAATACCTAAAGCTTATAATAGGGCGATTTTAGCGTTCGGTGAAGTCGCATGTTTCTGTAAAGTTGATTTTTCTAAAAAAAAGATCAGTGATAATTTTTTTCTAGTGAGTATATTTCATTATTTCACTTTAAAGACATCGCGTTTTTAAATAAATGATTAATTATATAAAGTCAGTGAATACCATTTATAATTTATAAGAACAAATAAGTTCATTAACCAAAAGAGTTTTTGATAAAAAAAACCATTTATTTCACCAAAAGGTGCTGTGGGTAATATGGACCACCAAAGAAAAAAGCCTCAAAAACAAATGTATTTATCATCTTTTTCAGATGGGGAATCTAGTTGCAGTTTTCATGACAAGTCTGATGGTCATTATTTGTAATTCGTTAACTACAAAGGAAAAAATGATAAAATATGCATATAATATAATACCCTTTGCTCAGAAGATCGACGTGGCGAATTTTGGGTTGAATGTGTAATCTGACGTTCTTGGAGTCATGAAAAATGTGCCGAATGTGGAAGTGACATTTTTATATGCAACTTCTGTATCAAATGAACTATATGGTCAATATTACACTACACTTTTTTTTTTATCTTCATTTTGAGTATTTTCAGTTTTTTAATTTTTTTTCTTTATCCTGATGAGATATTTATCTAAAAGTGAATCAGAATAAAGGTAAATTGTTTCCTTTACTGAATGACATAAAATTTATTGTTTTGTGTTATGTATTTTGGGTTTTATTTAAAAAAGAAAGATGGGTGGTCCATATTTCCCTCCCTTACCCTACTAAATCTCATCTCATGTTAATGCAAAATTAAACTTTTGTGCATCTTGTACCAAATCGAAGCAATTGCACAAAGAAACATCGAGTAAAGCTAAGAATGTTACGTCAACTGGTAACGACTGAAAGCAACGAGAAGATGAATTTAGCGTGTAGTTGAAAGCAACGATCAAAACCGTCACAGAAGTAAACCCAAATTTTCTATAGGAAAAATTCTGAGCTAGTTATATTTATAACTGAATAACAGGAACCAAAGTTTTGAGCATTTCTCCGAGCCCGCCATTATTTTTTATGCTGAAAAACACGAAAATTCCAAGATTTTTGTGACAGGGTAAACAAGGCAAAAAAAACAAAACCGAATTTGGGTAGAATAAAAAAGACATGAACATGCAAATCGATTAAAATACCACAAAAAAAATTTCAGAGTAATCGGTTAAGGTCGAACTGAAAGAATCTGCCTATTTTTATTTCAAATTAAATGTAACAGTCTGAAAAACATTTTAAACTACTTACTTCATCATTTTCACAGTAAAAGCCTTTCAATGTTTGTAAAACAGTAGCAATTCCCATATATTATGAGTACTACAACGATAGTTCCACAATTAATTACATCAAAGAAATCTTAAGTTTCTGGACAGTTATTTATTTTATTGTTCTGGATATCAACATTTTGTGTAGATATTTCTAAAAGGGGTATTTGAAAAACATTAAAATTTATCAGTAGCAGTTTTAGACGATTGGAAATGTACAAATACAGTGTGTACTATATGTATTAATTTTTTCTTTTGAAAATCCTTTAAAATTTATGTCAAAATAATTTGTGAAAACAATTAATTTTCTTGGCATATGAGTTTCTTCATAAAAAGCCTTACGGGAATACTCTCATACCATGCCATACCGTATCAGTGCAACCAACTGTGCGAATCTGTTTGGACGTTTAACAAATGATGGAACATGAATTCAACATTACCAACTTTTTACTGCACAGCAGCAGCTGCAAACGCTGAGGAGGTACGGCGAGTAGTTGGCGCTTTGTAAATGGCGCTTGTTGGTTGGTTGGTTGGTTGTCTTGGTACCTTTTGCGTTTTTGTGTTACCGAAGCGGTTGAAATATTTTGCATTGAACGGTGTTTCGAGGAATTTATATTAAAATCACAATTATTAAGCCCTTAAATTATTATTTGTATTTTAAAGAATTTTTGGCGCTTTCTTTTTAGTAAACACACAATTGACTCACATGAATTAAAATTTTATTATTGAGCACTTAGAAGCTTCAATACTTATTGTGTTTATACTGCATGATTATTGTGTTAACTTTTGTAATTGATTTTATTTTAAGATTTTGCATTTGCTTGATTATAAAAATTAATTTTGTTATTCTCGAAGTTACATTTCTGCGGCGTGTCATCAAAATATGTAAAATAAATGTACAATATAAGACCGTTTGCTTTTTGTATTAATGACACAGGCACACAAAATAAAGAAAAAATAAAGTGATCTTCTGAACAGCCATATTAACCCTTAAGTACTTTTCGACGCTGAATCCGAATCTTTGGTTAAAATTGTTCCTTACCTTAAGGATTTTGAGATATCCTTACATGAAGTTGCAGGAGGCGCTAATTTGAGGCTTATGGCGCAGTTACAGCAAAAAGTTTACTTCCATTTTTTTTAATGGTATCGGATAGTAATGATTTTCTGAATCAAACTATGCCTTTGAATTTTTGCAATCAGAGCCTTAATTTCTGAGTTATTACCCTTTGAAGCAAAGGCATTTCAACCCCTATACTAAGTTATATCTGAACCAAAAAAAGGATAGCAAAATTGAAGATATTTGCTACAAATAAAATCTCAAGGTATGCACTTTCAAAAAATATTTTTTCACAAAAATCTAAACACGGTAATCTTCGAATGTCGTGTGAGTTGTTTTACACACATGTTATGCAAGTTTGCCGGGTTCGACTCCCACCACAAGGAAGTTTTTTTTTACTTTTTTTAAATTATTTTATTTTTTTCCTTTTTTTTGTATTGTAGACCTTATCTTTTTATGCATTTTTTTATTTTTTTTTTTTGTTTAATTAAACTGAAATTCAATACAAAATGATTTTTGTGAGGAAGCAGACAAAACAAAATATTTTTTGAAGATGCAGAGACATTTCTGTTTTAAAATTTACAAATTACAAATATTATACCTCTTCATCACATTGGTCAATAGTGTAGAGGTCTAACGAGCTTGTAAGTAAAAATAACATGTTTCTATATGTCATGCGGATGGTCGTAGGTTCGTATCCTCCTGCGGATCGTTTATTTTTTTTATACCCTATACCCAGGGTATATTCACTTTGTCCTTCCGTTTGTAACGCAGAGAAGGAGGCGTGGCAGATATAGAAAAGTACATATATTCTTGATTAGCGTCACTTCCTGAGTCGATATAGCTATGTCCGTCTGTCTGGCTGGCTGGTTGGGTGGCTGGCTGTGCGTGAAAAATTTTTTTACGGGAAAACTAACCGAGATAATTCATTGAAATTTGGCACACTGTCTTCGTCGTCAAAGATAGCTCGTAGGATTGAAAATGAGTGAAATCGGTCAACGGACACGCCTACCGCCCATACAAAAAATATATTCAAAATGCAACTTTAGGAGTATTTTTCACGACAATGCAACCGACATACACATAAATACCACGAATTGTAAGCGCAAGCTCTGAAAAAAAAAACTGAACGAATTCGCACAAGAGGGCGTGGCACCTCCCATATAAGCAAAAGCTTCCAAACTCTATACTGAACGCGTTTTTGAGATAATCGAACTAAATTTTATTCAGACACTAACAACTATAAATGCAAGCTCTGAGCAAAAACTTTGTGAAATCGTACAAGAGGGCGTGGCACCTCCCATATTAGCCAAAGTTTCAAAATGCTATACTGAAAGAGTTTTTTGAGATAATTTAACTTAATTTCACACAAATACTTAGGACTATAAATGCACGTTCTGAGCTAAAGCTAGACGAACTCGGTTTAGGGGGCGTGGCGCCTCCCATATGAGCAATATTTTAAAAACACTGTAGTGTATGGTATTTAATGTTTGGCCAGGCCAAAGCTTACACTCTTACTAGTTTTTTTTTTAATTGAATGTTTAATCTTCAATAAAAATATTTTGATCTTTGACCTGAGTTTAAGTTTGCCCAACTTCATTTTAAATAAACTCGTTAAGGTCTCTGTTTTATATATGAAAATAATAAAATTGAAGATGTTTTTCTTTATTTTTATTATTTTTTCTGCTCAGTGTACATAAGCGTGTTTTGGCCATAAATCGGTATTCCGATACAAATAGATTTTAGTACTTAGTGTATGGATTACTTCGAAAGAATGTTAAATCAGAAATTAAAGGTCTAATTGGAAAAGTTCAAAGGTGTAGTTTGATTAGGGATAAGAAAAGTTAGTGCTCAATTCAAAAAATTTCAAGGTACAGTTTGATAGGCAAGATTGTGGTTATTCGATGCAGTTAAAAAATTAAAAGTTCACCTTTCTTGGAACTGACCCATAAGCCTGAAAGCCATCTCAGACTCGACTAATGCATTCTTAAACAAGTTACAATTATTCAAAGAAAGGCTAATATAGAATAAGCTATCGGACAAGTTTTCCACAACATATTGATTTTTTCCAAAGCAAATTAAACTTTTTCCAAAGCAAAGTTTAATTTGATTTGGAATATACTTAGTTTTAGCTTGATTTGGTTAAAGTTAATTCGGTTAATTTCAATAAAACTAATTGGATTTGGAAAACGTTAAACTTGGAGTGTAAAAAGTTTATTGGCTTAATTTGGTTTGTGTAAAGGTTAAACTGATTTTCAAGAAGTTTAATTTGATTTGGAAAAATGGCGGGTCAATTTGTTGTGGAAAAGTTTTATTTGATTTGAGAAAGGTTTAAATTTAACTTGGAGTTGAAACGTTTATTGGTTTAATTTGATTTGTATAAAGGTTAAATTGATTTTCAAAAAGATTGTTTGATTTTGAATAATAGCGGGTTAATTTGATGTAGAAAAAGTTTAATTTAATTTGGAAAGGTTTCATTTCGATTTGGAAAACGGTTAATTTGAATGAGAACAATTTGATTTGGAAAAGATTTAACTTGGAGTGGAAAAAATTTTGGCTTATTTTGTTCATAAATATAAAGTTGATTTGGTATAGCTTAAGATTTATTTCAATATTTAATTCGAATGAAAATAACATTCATTTAGTTTGATTAATTTGAATGGTGATGAGAAAAAATTTGATTTGGAAAAGTTTTAAATTGGAGTGGAATACACGTTATTGAGTAAATTTGATTTGAAATGGTTTAATTTGAAATAGATTTGCTTTAAATTTGAATGAAGATAAGATTAATTTGATTTGTAAAGGGCTTCACTTGGAGCGGTGGAAAAGTTTAATTTGATTTTGGAAAAGGGTTAACTTTGAGTGGAAAACGCACATTGGTTTAGTTTAATTTCCAAAAATGGTAAGCTGATTTGAAAAAAAAAAAAAAAAAAAAATTGAATTGAAATAAGTTTAACTTGGAGAGGAAAACGTGAATACTGCAAATAGGGACGAAATGAAAAATAAGGATCAAATACGCCACGATCTTTAGATTCATGCAGAGATAAGAGCTTGGTATTAGCGGAGTTAATAAAATTATTGGATTTTGAAAATGGAAAAAAAATTATTGTGGTAGTTTCACAAAACAACCTAACTTAGTCCCTCTTCGCGAAAAAAGCAAAAGCAAGTAACATGTGCTTCTGTCGATACAGATTATGTGGTTTTGCTTAGTTTACATAAAGTGAAGTAATGAAACTATTTTTCTATATTTGAATTTATTTCATACTTACAGGAAATAACTAGGATATTTGTAACGCCACGTAAAATCATATCTGCAGCATTTTGACAAAACATCCTAAGCCAGTCCCTCTTCGTGAAAGAAGCAAAAGCACATAATCTGAAACGACAGAAGCAAATGTTATTGGCTTTTGCTTTTTTCACGAAGAGGGACTTAGGTTGTTTTGTCAAAATGCCACAGATATGACTTTACAATGCCTTATGAATAACCTAGTTATTTCTTGTAAGTATGAAATAAATTCAAATATGCAAAACTCGGATCCTGACTTCACTTTAAAGTAAGGACAACTGAGCAATCTGACGTAATGAAATGTTTTTTGGAATGGTTTTTCATTGCTTCATTTCAGTACGGGAGCAATATTGTAGGGTTGGTCGGAGGTGTGTAATAAAAATGCAATTATTTGCAAAAATTTTTATTTCACTTTATATAATTTATTGGGGTAATTTTCTGGAAAAAAAACAAACACAAACATAGACGTTTGTGTTACTTCATACTCCACTAAGACAATTGACTTATAACGCCGTACACTATCAAATGCTTGATGAAATGAAAAAAAGGTTGATTGGTTTATGGAGCCCAATTAAATATAAAGACACAACAGAAAAAAAAAAAAACTAAAAAAAATCTTACACAACTTGGCACAAATAAAATGGTTTGGTTTTATGAAGAGCCATAAAAAATAAAGAGCGACATTCCAAATAATTCAAACGTTGATATTCAAGGCGAAAGCGTTGAGAGGGGGGTTCAAACTATAATTGTAATAAATTTGAAATATCATTTTTTTTTTCTATAAAATTTTTTTTTTTTTTTATTAAATATTACAATTTTGTTTTTGTAAATAAAGAAACATATACGTATAGATATATATTTTACCGCCAAACTAGCTGTGACTGGAAAAAATGTATATCATCATCAGAGACAACAATAACAACAACAAGCAGCGCGCAATAGCAACAACAACAACAACAACAAAACACAAAACCCATACAACTTAACACGCATGCGCAATTTGTATCTTATCGCTGCGTCGTTTATTTGTTGTTGTTGGTGCAAACGTTTATCGCAGGTGATAAGATAACAATTACAAATACAAAAGAAACCAACTACACCAAGAGAATAAATAAATCATAATCATATACATGTACAACAGTGGCAGTGTATTTATTCTACATGTATTCATATGAACGCATACAGATGCAAATGTAGCGACTTGGAAAAATAAATGTCGAGTTGTTGTACCTTTAATTGTTTAGGTTAACCACAGTGAAATTAAAGGTAACCAAAATAAATAAAAAAAAAATAAAAATAAAAATGTATCAACTACACTGCAGTGTTGCCACCTTTTAGGAGGTGCTCAGTATTTTGTGATGAGTTCCTGTCATTTCGTTTAGAGCCACAGGTCACATACCTGTGCAATCCAAGATGTAGCTGTCATGAGTATACTTAACCTATCCATTTTTATTTTTGAAAGAAAAATATGAAAAATTTACTAGATAGTTCAATTTGGCAGGTTTGACAGGTTTTCATTAAAAAAAAAACAGGATTTTTTCCAGACAGAATAATAGGAAAAATTTTACATTTTTTCATATAAAAAAAAAAATAAGATTTTCATTTTCTCTTTTTAAAAAGAAATAAGAAAAATTTGCTAGAAATTCGAATATGACAGTTTTGACAGGTTTTCATATTACAGAAAAACAAGTAATATACATACTCAAAATTACAATTTGACAGGTTTTAAAATTAAAAAAAAAACCTGATTTTCTTTATCATTTTTTGAAAGGGAAATGGAAAAAATTTAATAGAAATTTCAATTTGACAGGTTTGACAGGATTTAGCATAAAAAAAACAGGATATCTTCGTTTTTTTTTGGAAAAAATATAGGAAAAATTTACTAAAAATTACAATTTCACAGGTTTGACAGGTTTTAATAAAAAAAAAGAATTTTTTCCATCTCTTTTTGGCAGAATAATAGGAAAAATTTGACATTTTGTCATATTAAAAAAATAAAAAATAGGATTATTATCTTCTCACTTTAAAGTGAAATAGGAAAAATTTACAGGAAATTAGAACTTGACAGGTTTTCATATTAAAAAACATGATTTTGTTCATTTCCTTTTGAAAGAAAAATAGGAAAAATTTACTATAAACTAAATTTTGAAAGGTTTGAAAGGTTTTCATATTTAACCCTTTCAGACAGATGGGGTCACATAAGCCACCAAGTATTTTTTAATACATCATTGTTTTGATTAAAATTAGTACCAAGGAGAGTACTCGAATGCTATTGATATGTTCTAAAGAGTTCTTCAGTTTAGGCTTGGCTACAATTTCGCTTTAATTGTTTGGAAAAAACGGAACGGTTTTATAGCTATAACCAAAAATGGTACAATTTTTCGGCATTTTTGTGTTTTTGAGGCCCTAAACCCAATTTTTTCGGGTCAGGTTTTTGAACACTTACTTTCCTTTAGTCTATATCTACAACTTCGTTGAAGATAAGTAAACAAAATCTTAAACGGCTTACGACTTATTGCCGTGGCAACTTCGAAAAGGCAGTTTTGAACCAACTTTTATGATGCTATAAAGTTCGACCTGGATCCATACAAGCAAAACACAGATAGGGTTTTACTAGTAACATCATGTGATTTCAGAAACAGCATTTAAAAAGTTGTTTAGATTTTTTTTGTTGCACTGTGCAATATGCAAAGTGCAATATTCCGGACCTAATTTTTTCTTAATTTAAACACATAAAAACTGAATGCGTAGTTAATTTTTTGATATCTATCTTAAGGAGTTACAAAAAAAAACAGGATTTCTTCATCTTTTTTTGAAAGAAAAATATGAAAAATTGGCTTCAAATTACAATTTGACAGGTTTCATATTACAGAAAGACAGAAAAAATATATTTAAAACTACAATTTGTACAGGTTTTGATTTTAAAAAAAAAAGGATTTTCTTTTTTTGAAAGAAAAATATAAAAATTGCTAAAGATCACCATTTTTTGTCGCTTTAAAACTTTTTTTTTAATGTTATCATTTTGATGTCCAAAAAAAAAACGTGTTTTTCAAACGAGAATTCAGCTGGCAGCTTTTAACATGACAAAACATGGGTATCCTGCCAAACCAAAACCAAACCAAACCAAAAAAAAAATGTTTTTCAAAAGAAACCTCAATTGGTTGGCTTTATCATCAAAATGCCGGAGTATCCTGCCAAAAACAGGATAAATGACAAGAAACAGGTTTTTCAATCGAAAACTCATGTTCCAGGTTTTAGCATAAATAAGCACGGGTATCCCACCCAAAAACAGGATAAATGTCAAATGTGAATTTCAAATGTAAACATATGCAGGTTGTAGCGTAAAAAAGCAAGGCTTTCCTGCTAAAAGCAGGATAAATGTTTATTGTTAATTTGACATGTAAACATTTTGATGACAAAAAAAACGGATTTTTTAAACGAAAACTCAGGTAGCAGGTTTAAGCTTTAAAAGCAATTGCATTCTGTCAAAACCATCATAAATGATAAAGTTGAATTTCTAATGACCAAAAATAAAAAACAGGGTTTTTAAACTATTTTATTATTAGTCAAAATTAACAAATAACACAAAACCGCAAAGTAAATGGTAACCAAATTTAAAATGTTTTACGGCCTTTTTATAAATTTGGTGGGTTTTTTTAACGAAAACTCAAGCGTCAGATTTCAACATAAAGAAGCAGGGATATCCTTTCAAAAGCAGGATAAATGAACACGTTAAGTATACACGCCATAAATCTCATAAATAACGTACTTCCCCTTGACCCTTCAGACCCCCTCACTCACCACAGAGCCCGATACGCATATGCAGAACTATAATATTGACTAATCGAATGTACTTGTGTCCGAACAACTCTTGAAGAAACCCTCGGTATACTGCAAAAAACTAATCACTGGCATCACTTTCACTGATATCCATCTATAAAACGTGCAAGTGTATTGATAATATTTTCATGTAAGTATGTGTGTGTGCGCCGTTTTTTTTTTTTTTTTTTTTTTTTCTTCAGTCAGGAACTGAAACGAGAAAAAAAATTTTTTAGGTGCTAAACGCGCAATGCGTTGCGTCGCTTTTCCACTTTACTCGTCGCTTTGAAAAATCGCAGCGAAAAAGTCTCGCGAGCCAAAAACATTTTATCAAAATTCATAAACGGCTCTGGTAGTTAAGACTTGAAAGCAGACCTTCCGTTGAGGTTGTGACTTGATTTGGGACACGAAAAAAAAAAAAAAAGTGGAAACTTGAAGTTTTTCGATCGCCTAACGGTGTTTGATAGTCAAGTAAGCGTAGATTCTTTAGCGCGTCCATAGCCCTTGCTTATTTTCATTACTATCGCCGCCGAAATAAGAAATTTTCGTATGCACACGCTCATATATATTTATAATAAAAGCCTTAATCGTTTTTCGTAACAGTGAAAGTGAAAAGTTCAAATAAATACAAAAAAATTTTGATAATAACACTGAAAGATAAGATTATTTTAGATAAAATATCACAAACCAAAGGATTTTCATTTGAGATTTGGAGCACTGTACACAGATTATGTGTACATGAGAATCTTCAAGATGCAAATAAAGGTAAATTGCAGTTGTTTAATAAAAAAATTGGTTCTTAATAGATAATTATTTAAAAGACAATTATTTATAATAAATTCTATAAAATGCAAATCACACAAAATAACTAAAATTCCTTTCCTGAAAGTTTAAATCGAAAATATTCTTGAGAAAATTAAATTGGAAGTCTAGTTAAGTTTACAACATATTAAAAACAGAAGTTAAAGAAAATTTTTTAGTCGGGTATTCATGAAAATTTCATAAAAAAATAATTACTTTTATCCTTGATGTGGTTTTATAGATTCTTACGGGGATTTGAGATTTTTTATTTACGAATCTGAGCTTGTAGTTTTGCTAAGAAATTTTCTAAGGATTCTAAATTATTCTTGACCAACTAATTTAAGAAAAAAATATTTGAAAAATTCAATCACGTCAGTGAAGTGCAAAGATCGCCTTTTTCAGTTATATGGCGCATGTCCAGGAAATGGTGTTACTTTTATTTCTAAAAATAGCATTCGAAAGATGTGATCTTACACATAATACTTTTTCTAACATACACTTCCTATGAAGTTGATATACCTTTACTTCAAGGAAGAATGATAGCTCGAAAGTTTAGTGAAGAAAATTACCAGTTACCGTTTGGAACTATTTCCTGGAATTGAACCTGAACAAGAATGTAACTTCAGAATTCTGTGCAGAATTTTGCTACCAACCAAAATAGCTGTGAACCTTCTTAGTTTTGCCAGAGAAACATTCACTTCAGGCCTATTTAATGATTTTTTATTTTTTAATAATTTCCAAATATCACTTTCTTGCAAGTTTTATCTTTTTCAGTTTTGCTCTGAAATAAAAAAAAAACAAAAATTTATGATACATCAAATGTAAATAAATTCCATAATGTTAAATGCCGTCGGTAAATCGCATTTTTTGATCAATAATTTTCAAGTAAAATCAAACCAATGTTTTATGTTTTGAGGAAAACTCTGATAATATTCTTAGTTGAAGCTTAAGGGCCAAAAGTTAGTAAATAGTTTAAGTGTCAGATTATTTATGATCAGATAAATTCTACAATACTTAAGTTTTTTTACCACTATAGAAAAAAAAAAATTAGATCAAAGCAAAAAAAGTGCTCTTAAATTTTTGAGAAATTTCAATTTTAAAAGATTTGATTTGAGTAAAATGTTAAAAATTCAGCGTATAAATGGAGATTCTTGAAAACATTATTTGTAGAATTAATGAATACTTACGTTCTTTGTTTTTTTCAATTTTTAAAAAACGTAAACGGGGTGTTTGAAGTGATGTTTTTTTTCATACTTTTTGAAAAATATAAATTTTTCACGTACCAGTACGGGAGGTGCCACGACGGCTTGTCCGAATACACATAGCTTTTTTCAGATATTGATTGTGCTCAGTGTCTGAGTGAAATTTAGTTGGATTATCACCAAAAAGCTTTTGCTTATATGAGAGGTGCCACACCCTCTTGTTCGAGATCGTCTAGTTTTTGCTCAAAACTTGCGTTTACCGTCTTTAATATTTATGTGTATTTTAGTTGCATTGTCATAAAAAATACTCCTAAAGTTGCATTTTGAATGAATATTCCGGGAAAAATTTGTGCGGCATTAAGAATACTGTCAACCTTTTAACAAAGTTCAATGTTCCTATCCCATATTTGGAGTCAGTTTTCCCGATAGCGCAAAATTTGCAAAATTTCTCAGTTGATACTAGTTTAAATACTCATTCAAAAAACTCTACAAATCAAATAGTGTATCGAAAATTATTTTTGGACAAAATTTCTAGTTTTTCTCCAGACACAATTATTTACACAGATGGTTCGTTCTCAGAAGGTTCTTCATCCTATGCTGTAACGAAAGAATTGTGAAATGGAGATTTCGAAACCATACATCAAGGACTCTTGCCACTGTACTCAGGGATATTTCATGCCGAACTTCAAGCCTTACATTTTGCTATTAGATATGCTGTGAGTGAAAATGCACCAAAAACATTAATTTGCTCTGACAGTCTGTCAGTTATCAAGGCCTTAGCCAGTCGAAAAGAAAACATCTTTAACTATGTTGTTGGCAATATAAATTTTTTAAATGTTGTTTCAATCTTGTGGACTCCAGGTCACATAGGAATTCCTGGAAATGAATACGCTGAATCTGCTGCTAAGCAGGCTTTATTGCTACCTTTAGTTGCTGTCACCCCTTGCTTAGATTCGGCAATATTAAGTTGTTATTTTAATATTCAGAGAGAAATCCAGCAATCAAAATGGAACACTTCGAACACTTTTTTAGGCACACATAATCCTTCCTTAGTGACACTCAACTATAAAACAAAATTATCCAGAGAAGAATGCATTTCTATAGCCAGAGTCAGACTTGGAAAAACATTGTTCACCAAAAAACATTTATTTGAAAGAACCACTCCAATGGAATGTGAATTTTGTACCACTTCACTCACTGTTCAGCACATTTTAACTGACTGTCCTGTTTCGAGGAAAAACCAACCAATTCAAAAATTATTAGACTGCAGCATAAGAGATTCCTAAAAAATTATTAAAGAATGTTTAGCGAAACACAGTTTATCTATAACTGATATTTAATATATGTAAATAACTCTATTACTGGTACTTATGGCCCTGTTGCCCCGTACCTTTATACTTTATTAATTTATTTATAAAGTAAAATACTTAAATAAATAAAAATATTTATCTTGCTACCAAAAAATATTAAAGTGGTTTCAACGGACGGATAAACATACAGACAGACAGACAGACGGACATGACTGTATCGACGCAGGAGGTGACGCTGCTCAAGAATATATATACTTTTCCATACCTGCAGCGCCTCGTTCTCCGAGTTGCAAATTGAAGGACAAAGTGAATGAATATACCCTAGGCGTAAGGTATAAAAAGGATTTCCCAGGGAGGAGGTATTCCGGATGAAGAGGATGTGTTTTAGTCTGTATTACGTTTAGGAGAGTTCATCGCGTCATAATATGGTTCTCATTTTATTACGATCTCAAAACTGCTCGAAATGAATCGTATGATATCTCAAATTTTTCATCTCGATTCAAAATATGTAAAAGTAATACCTCAATCTGCTATTTGAATTTATTTTCGTTTATCTTGTGTTTTCAATTGCGAGGAGAGAGCTCTTTACTTTATAGTTCTTCTGTCGCTAAGCATAGTTTTTTCCTTAGCAATATTTATCCATTCATTTCGTCAATTTCAGAGATCATTTGATGGACCCAAAACACGTTTCAAAGCCAAAAATTGTCCTTATATGGAATTTTTTTTATTATTTTAATGTCCACCTTGAATGGACAATAACTCCAAACCTACAGAACTTACGCAGAAATAATTTGCTTGAAATATTTTTTTTTTTTTTGTTAATTGAATTTTATGCTACCATATGTCATAACATCGTGTCTACCATTGCTTTATTGCGTAATAGTTATTCCTAACAAGAAATAATTTACAGACGGCAGACGTCCACAACGCAGTTTTTTTGTTTTATGCAATTTAAGAAATGCAAAAAAAGGTATACTCATTTCATCGTCATTATTATTGATTACATTTTCTTACATAGGGTCTCTTAGATGATAAAAATAAGATTTTTGTTAAAAACCGTATAAAATAGTTCTGATGCATGGTAAAAAATGGCGGTTTCTACTTCACTATAAAAATTAGGAAACAGAATTTTTGCACAGAACAATATTTTAGCATTTTAAAAGCTTGGTAGAAAATTACAATTGATGTCGTGGTCCCATCTCAAAGTCACAGAAAACAGTTTTTAGCAAATATTTCATTAACGCTTTGGTACAATACTTTTACAGAAAAATTTCTCATGTCAATTTTGTAGCTCTAAAAACTTGACGTGTATTGGTCATAGGCCGGAGTATACTCAGATATGGAAATGCGCACTAGACTAAGTTTGAATTAAGGCATCTTCTATACTCACAGTGGGCTCCTACGAGTTTTGAGTTTGACTTTGTTGACGACAAAATCGTGGTATGGGGATGTGTACGTACTCAATTCAGGGTTATAAAACTGCTTCAAGTAAAATCGGAGCTGATCGGTTTCGTAAGTTACAGCCAATTACATGGTTTTTTAATTTCTACTGTACAGTAACAAAAAAGTTTAGATCAAAATGTTATGGATTCAACACGAAATGATGTAAAATTGCTCGTGGGCATATAATCAAAAAACAGGATTCTGAAATCAAACCAATCAAATCAATCAAATTGGTAGTTCTGTGCAATTTTGTAAAAAATTAAAGCAAAAATTGTCATTGATAATGCATTTGCCAATTCTAAATCTGAATCCGGTCGCAGAATTGCTCTACCTTATATAGTTCTTAAGATATCCTAACATATAAAAAATTTAATGACGATTTTTCGTAATTTTTGATGTTATATAATAAGACTAGATGATTGTAACTCATAAAACTTGATAAAGAAGATGAAAGATCCATTTTTATTCTTTAAAACTCAATTTGAATTACATCAATATCTTTTGTTTTCTTCAAAATGTCTTAACCCTAAAAGTTGAAAAAGCGTTTAAAATTGGTTTTTGGCTATATTTGGTGTTAAAAATAGGTCGACTTAAATTGTTATGCTATTTTATATTAATTGGATTATTTGGCACTATCCTCAGTCTTCAAAATGAGCTAAAAAGCTGGCTCGTATGATCTTCCATTACACAGCTGTAATCATTTGAAAATTTACATCTTCCGGAAAATTTTTATGTATTTTTATTGCAGGTTGAGATAAGGGATGGACATTATAGAAACAAATGTTGAGGAGAGAAAAATGTTAGGAGTTGCTTATAATTTTTTGCTTCTTAGGGAGCTTTCAAGGTGGTAATAATAATAATTTATAATTTACTTCACAGTATAAGAGAAAGAAACATGTATTTGGCTGTAACTTACGAAACCGATCAGCTCAGATTTTACTCGAAGAAGTTTTATAATCCTGAAATGTGTACGAACACATCCCCATACCCCGATTTTGTCGTCAACAAAGTCAAACTCAAAACACGTAGGAGCCCACTGTGAGTATAGAAGATGCCTTAATTCAAACTTAGTCTAATGCGCATTTCCATATCTGAGTATACTCCGGCCTATGACCAATACACGTCTTTCTTTAAAAATCAGCACGCAAAGCGTCTGTCTTTTATATTTTCAGGCTCAGGGCATTCGAGAGAACTATTATGCTTAACGACAGACACGATGAAACATTTTAATATAGTAATTTCTTTTACATTTTTACAAAATTATAGTTATTTTTAGCAACAATATCGGATTTACAGAAATGAGTTTTATTAATCCTTATGATGTTGTTTTCACAAAAAACGTAGTCTGCCAAACAATGAAATCACATAATATTTTTAAGGCACATAAGTTCAGAACAATTTTAATAATTCAAAAACACAGGACGAAAAATGTCTGTCGCTTATTTTTTTTTCAGACATTATGTTTTTAGAGCATTTTTTAACATTTTTAAAGAGCCGCTATTTAAAAAATCAGCAAAAAATAATTGCCAGAGATGGCTTATACTGATTGAATTACTTCAATCTCCACAATTACCATCTTCTATTGAACGATGCTATCGCATAATTTTTTCTGCCACCAATGTTCCGTTTACTTGAATTTTTACAGAAATTTTTAATTACACAGGCCTACAAAAAATTTTACCAGAAACCAGACTATACTTTTCCGATGTATTTTGACGTGCTGAATCCAAATCCGGGGTCAGAATTGCTCTATTGGCTCAGGTTTCCGAGATATCCTAACCTGAAAGTGCTAAAAACACTATTTTGGCCTATATTTACGCTTATATATCATCGCCTATCCATTTTTACTCCAAAACCATTAAACATCATCTTGAAGTATGACCCTTAATCTTTTAAATGCCGTTAAGTTTGCTCAAATATCTTTTTGTTTCACTGAGATATGCCACTTTGAAAAATTCAAACTTTATGAATTTATGTATGTGAACAAACAACTCTTTCCACAAACCCATTAATTTTTCAAAGTGGAATATCTCAGTGAAAAAAACAGATATTTGAGCAAGCTCAACGGCATTTAAAAGATTAAAGGTCATACTTTAAGATGATGTTTTCAGGTTTTGGAGTAAAATTCAATAGGCGATAATATATAACCGTAAATATAGGCTGAAACGGTGTTTTTAACACTTTTAGGTTAGGATATATCGGAAACCTGAGCCAATAGAGCAATTCTGACCCCGGATTTGGATTCAGCACGTCAAAATACATCGGAAAAGTATAGTCTGGTTTCTGGTAAACTAACTTTGCCAAATTTTGTAGGCTTGTGTTATTTAGGGTGACTTGGAGACTATGGCTTCGCATGACTCTACTATAACATCATTATATCCCCAAAGTGATGCTGCGGAGAGGAATAGTTTGATTTCATAGTAGAGGAGTAACTTTATGAGTTTGTGGAAGATTTTATAACCAAAAAGTGTACAATACTGTTGGCAAGATGCTACCTTGTGGTACATAATTTCTTTTCGTATGCTTCAGGAAGCTTTTCGTTAAGTGTAAGAGAATTAAAACTTTAAACATTTTGGTGTAGCGACACGATAAGTACTTAGCATTTATTAAACCATAATTTTGTCTCAATACATTTTTTGGACTATCAAAAATTTTAACATTTGCTAAACTTTTTGGAGCTTTAATAATTCTAGAATAAATTTACAGTTTTCATAGACTTAACAGAAAAAAGTGCAAGTTAAACCATAAACAATTAATTAATTAATGAAGCATGCCGTACTAAAAGATACAGCCAATTTACCTATTAAAACACTTAATTATTTTTTATAATGCTACACCCTATAAAATTTTCACATGATCATCAAGAATGAAGTGTAATAAAACTGAAATTTTGCCTTTGCTTGTTTGTCAAAAAAATGGATTGAAGTAAAAAAAAGAAAAAAAAAAAAAACTGTTTCTTATCAGAGCCCGTAATTAAATGTTTTTTTTTTTTTACGTTTTAATTTCTTCAAAATGGACAAGGCACATGTAATAAAACTATAAATAACAATAAAAGTCAACCATTTTATAACTCCACCAAAAAAAATTAAAAGTGAAATGTAACTAGTCAGGGTATTGTCTATCCGTGGGAGCGTTAAAATCCAAATATCTGTTAGTATATTGCTTTGAAATATATGTTTGCATAGGAGGTGCCATGCCTTATGTCAGAAATTAGGCAGTACGAAGGCTGCTATATACAGGGTAGCTGATTCGAAGTATTGCCCATTCAAAAGACTATATTTTTAGTTTCCATGCACAGATTTTATTGATCAAACGCTATAATTGTTGGGAAATGTTCAAATTTTAAGAATCTACTTTAGATTTTCGATATGGCCACCTTTGGCCTTAACTATGGCCCTTAGACGGTCGAAGAACGAGTCGCATGCTGCACGAATTTGATTTTGTGGAAGTTTGCGCCATTCTCGTTGAAGGGCCACTTTTAGCGCATCAACGCTCTGGTATTTTTTAGTCAAGACCTTCTTGTCCAACATACCCCAGATTGAGAAATCCAGCGGATTCGCATCAGGCGAATTTGAGAGCCATTGTTGAGCAGAAATGAAGCTAGGAACGTTTTTTTCTAACCATTCTTGATTCACACGAGCTTTGTGTGACGGTGCCGAGTCTTGTTGGAATGTCCATAGCTTGCGACCGAAATGTTTGCGTGCCCACGGTAGTAAAGCACCCTCCAACACTGATTCACGATACACCTCGGCGTTTACTTTGACGCCAGCGGCCAAAAAAACGAGTGGTGAGCGCCCATCAGCAGTCACTGCAGCCCAAACCATCACATGCGGTGGTGCCTGCGTCCTGGTGGCCAAACGAACATTCAAATTTTCGTAGGACCTCTCTGTCAAGTAAACCCGATCATTTTGTTTGTTTACATACTGCTGGATACAGTAATTTTTCTCATCAGAGAAGACAATTTGTGACAGATTTCCGGCGGCGTGCAAGCGCAACAACTCCTTGGCTCTATCGAGCCTAACTTTTTTTTGAGCAAGAGTGAGATCATGCGCCTTTTGGAACTTGAGGGCCTTTAGTCCAAGCTTGTTTGACAATATGTGTTGCATTCGTTCACGCGATATTTTCAGCTCGGCAGCCATTTGTCTGCCACTGCGTCTCGGATTTCGCTCAATTCTGGCCTTCACCTTTCGAACAATTTCTGGTGAGATTGCAGTTATTTTCCGACCACCACCATGTCGTTTGGCAACGCTGCCGGTGCCATTGTAACGTGTTATGGTCCGATACACAAACATTTTATTCACTTTTAAATGTTTCAGCTCACGAACAATTGCTGGTTGCGATTTTCCAGCCAAATAAAGAGCAATCACACTATTACGTTTGAATTCCATTTCGAAAATTTTTTATTTTCAATAAATTGACGCGCAAATGTTTCTGGTTACTTGTTGACAATAGAATGAACTAACATCATGCCAATTTTTAGACAGCGGTCATGTTCCATCTGTCAGATAAGTCTATCTGAAGTTGGTAACAGTTCGAATCAGCCACCCGTACATTTCTGGCCTAGGCAACACTAAGTGTTCCCAGGTGCAATCTGACATTTCCATTGGAAAGTTTGACATTTTTTAGCATAAATGTACTCAAAACGTTTTGATGTACAGGTGCTATTTCTTTTGTTTACAGTGAGTTAAGAAAATCAATTTTTCCATTGATAACTTAAGCGATTGATAAAGTATGGGGTTTCCAACGAGAACAAACGTTTTTTACAACTAAGTGTTCATGCAAAATCGAATGTATTGGAGTGGAACTAATGTGCAAGGATGCTTCTATCTCACAATATGCTATATTGTGAGATAAATAATCAGTTCATGCACTGTTTCGATGTTTTTTGCCACAACAACTGATTTTGGACGACCTTCAGGGAATTCTTCTTTGAGCGAGCGTCGGCCACGATTGAATTAATTAAACCAGTTTGTCACAGTGCTATAGGATGGTGCTTCATTACCATACAAAGATTTAAGTTCATCGATGCACTCTTGTCGTAATAATCCACATCGAAAGTTGTGAAAAATGATCGCAATAAAATCGATACGTCCAACGTAAAAGTTGGTAACTCGAAAATCGTAGTTTTTAGTTATGATAATTTTTGTATTGTTTTCGTTAAAACAAGAAAACCAAAATAGTACAGGCAAAATAGGAAAATGTCTGGCGATTTTTGGAAAGGTGCTTGAATCGTCCTGGTTATTGTTAAGCGTGTTAAGCTGAAGCTAAAACTCGATTTGCGGGACACAGGGGGGTGTGCGATCGCCGCCATCTTGAAAAGAAAGGTGTAATGTTCTTTCTTTATTTACATGGAAGCCGTTCATTTTTTCGGAAAAACACACTGACACTTTTGTGTTGACAAAAAATAGATCTTAATTTTTTATACTGAAGTTTTTACTTTAACTTTATTATTTTCCAAGTTATTAATGAAAAACTGAAAAATTTAAGGGGTTGTTTTTGTTCAACCTTGAATTGCCATCAAAGTGTTTATTTTACGCAAAATATGCTTTTATGCTTTTTTGTAGAGCAGTTTCAGACGAACTTATTGACATATATTTTGGTAAGGGTAGAGCGTTCATATCCATTTTTGAGTGGAGTCTTTTTTTGCTTAATCGACCAAGGCTCGACTTGACATCTCCGATTTGTATGAAAATTGGTGGAATGTTAGTATTTGACACACATATAACTGTGGTAAAATGATTTTCCAAAAATTCCGAAAATTTCCAAGATGGCGGCCACACGAAGTTCGATACAACCTTTGGATACTCACACATTTGAAAACTCATAGCTCCTCGGTTTTTTATTCGATTTTGATGAAATTTTCAGGGTTTCTGTAGAAAAGTATGTGCTTTTGAAAAAAAAAATAACACTGAAAAAAAAATTAATTTTTGGAGGATAAAAGCCTTTTTTCTTTTTCAAAGCCATTTTTAGGGCTTGGTGCACCCTTTTTATTTTTTTAAAATATTTTTATTTAAAAGTAAATTTTATAACAATTATTCTCCCGTCCTCAAATTTGTGGTATGTTTTACGGTTATCAAGTTATGAGTTTTTGAAGTTGTATAATGTTGTGTTTATCATGAGTCGTTGAAGCTCTACTATATAGGGTTGCCACCGTCCGGACGGAATTTTGTTTTCAGTGAACCCTAGTGAAAATTTTTAAAGAATTTTTTGTGGAACATTTTAACCCATTACAAAATTCCGTCCGGACGGTGGCAACCCTATATAGTAGAGCTTCAACGACTCATGATAAACACAACATTATACAACTTCAAAAACTCATAACTTGATAACCGTAAAACATACCACAAATTTGAGGACCGGAGAATAATTGTTATAAAATTTACTTTTAAATAAAAATATTTTAAAAAAATAAAAAGGGTGCACCAAGCCCTAAAAATGGCTTTGAAAAAGAAAAAAGGCTTTTATCCTCCAAAAATTAATTTTTTTTTTCAGTGTTATTTTTTTTTCAAAAGCACATACTTTTCTACAGAAACCCTGAAAATTTCATCAAAATCGAATAAAAAACCGAGGAGCTATGAGTTTTCAAATGTGTGAGTAAAAACTTCAGTATAAAAAATGAAGATCTATTTTTTGTGAACACAAAAGTGTCAGTGTGTTTTTCCGAAAAAATGAACGGCTTCCATGTAAATGAAAAAAGAACATTACACCTTTCTTTTCAAGATTGCGGCGATCGCACACCCCCCTGTGTCCCGCAAATCGAGTTTTAGCTTCAGCTTAACACGCTTAACAATAACCAAGACGATTCAAGCACCTTTCCAAAAATCGCCAGATGCTCATTTTTTTGTGCTATTTTGCTTGTACTAAAAACAAAAATTGAATAAATACTTTGGAAATGTGTAGTCCAAATAAAGGTCTTCCGACTATTAAATCGTTGTCACTATTCTAAATTCATTTACAGAGATATTTACAATTTCAACTTATAATTTGGATAAAAATGAATACATATGAGTTGTAACTCTAGTTACAACTTATGTTCCCTTCCAGCAACCAAATGTTCCATGAGAAAAGTTGGTAACTTAACTTGCCACCTACCATTAAAAAATATTCTACGGACATTACGTTGGTATGTAGGACTTACAACCACTGATTTTTAAAGAAAAATTAACTAATAACTTTGTAAGTTAAGTTACCAACGCAATTTGTTATTTTTGTCCCGTGAATAAGTTATCAACTTAAGTTGCCAAGTTTTTGCATGGAGGCCTCACTAAAATATACTTAGGTTATAACTCTAAAAATTGCTCCCAGCCCTTTTAATTTCAAGCTAGAGGTACCAAAATTTGACACAAGATGGAGTCTAATACGCAGATTTCGAAAATTATCGTCCCGTAAAAAGTTGGTAACTCGAGTTACAATCTTTTACGTTGGATGTATCGAAATGTTCAAAAGTTAATTCCATTTTTTTTGCCAAATTGATTTTTTCAAGTCACTCTAAACAACAGAAATGATGGCCACACGTCAAAACGGTCTGAGTACGTTTATGCTAAAAGTGTCAAACTTTCAAATGGAAATGTCAGATTGCACCTGGCAAGACTTAGTGTTGCCTAGGCCAGAAATATATATAGCAGCCCACGTATATTTTTACGCTATGCTTTTTTAATTTGAACTGTCCTGGCTTGTGTTAAGAGCTAACCAAAATTATGCTTATCCTTTGTGTGCTTCATCTCGAATAACACTCTTAGTATAGCATATTTGAAGATTTTACTTGTACAGGGGGTGCCACGCCCATTCTGCCAAATTGTCCTGGTTTTCACTCAGAGCTTTGTAGAACCAATCCTAGTATTTCTGTAGAATTTAGTTGCATTATCTGAAAGAAATATCTTATTACAGGTTTTCCACTCCAAATTGAACTTTTTATACCCTACACCCAAGGTATATTCACTTTGTCCTCCCGTTTGTAACGCTGAGAAGAAGGCGTGGCAGGTATGGAAAAGTATATATATTCTTGATCAGCGTCATCTCTTAAGTCAATATAGCTACAATGTCCGTCTGTCTGGCTGGCTGGCTGTGTGTGGAAATACATTTTTGAGAAAACTGAGCAAGATAATTTAATGAAATATAGTATAATGCCTCAGTAGTTAAAGTTAGACCGAGGGATTGAAAATGATCGAAATCGGTTATCGGATACTCCTACCGCCCATACGAAAAATATATTCAAAATCCAACTTGAAGAGTATTTTTCACGATAAACCAATCAAAATACACAGAAATACTAGGAATGATTAGCACAAGCTCTGAGCAAAAACTAGGCGAATTCGTAAAAGAGGGCGTAGCACCTCCCATACAAGAAAAAGTTACAAAATGCTATACTGACAGTGTTTTTTGAGATAATCCAACCAAATCACTCAGATAAAAAGAAAATAAAGTAAATACAAGCCACCAGCAAAAACTGAACGAAATAGCACCTCCCATACAACCAAAAGTTTCAAAATGCTATACTAAATTTCACCGAAACACTAAGGGCTATAAATGATTGCTCTGGGAAAATAATGGATGAACTCGGATAAGAGAGCGTGGCACCTTTCATATAAGAAAAATTTTCGATACACTGCAGTATAGGGTATTTAATGTTTGGTCAGGTCAAAGGTTACACCCTTGCTAGTTTCAATTCAAATTAAGCTTTTTCCAAATTAAAATAAACCACCTTTTCCAAATCAAATTAACCTGTCATTTTTTCCAAATAAAATTAAACTTTTTTCAAATCTATTTAACCTTTCCTCATTTACCGCATTCTTGTGCTAAATCGTCATGTTGAACAACATATACAAGATTTTCACTTCAAGTTATAACTTTTCCACACCAAATTGATCTTTTTTCAAAGTCAATTTAAACTTTTTCCAAATCAAATTTAACTTTGCAAAAAAATACACCAAAAATATTACATTAATTGAAAAAAGGTTTAATTTTGAAGAAAGTTTAATTTGACTTGGAAAAGGTTTATTTTGAATCGGAAAAGGATCAATTTGGTTTGGAAATCCAGTACAGAGTTTTCAAGAGTTTCTTTGTCTTTGTTGACACGCCCTCTCTGAGCTTTGTCCAGAATGTGCATCTACTTTTATCAGTGTTTTTGTGAAATTCATTTGCATTATCTCAAATAACGCTCTCTCCCTCAGATTAGCGTTTTTTGAACAGACATTAGGTTTATTTGATTTGGAAAAGGTTGATTTTAATTTGATAAAAGTTTTATTTGAATCTAAAAAATTGGTGTGGCAAAGGTTTAACTTGGAAAACCTGTAATAAGACATATATATCAGATAATGCTACTTAATTTTACAGCAAAAAATTAATAAAGTACACCCTGTTATGGCGCAAAGTGGCGCCAATTTTCCCTCCAATAAATTTTTTACAATATCTTTGTTAAGTAGTTAAAAAAACAACAACAACGCTATTCACAGCTGTGTCACGTGTATCTAATCTTCAAAAGAGACTGATAATGCGCGATCAAACCAAATGTTCCATATATCCTTTTTCCGATTGGTTAAAAATTTTAACATTTCAAACTTCCTCTTACTTAGATAGATGTTTACTTCATTCATCGCATGCATTTACCTGGACATCATTTTCATCTACCGTGAGTCAAACGTTATCCTTTTTATCCTTTTCATTCATTTAACTTTTTTTGTTTTTGTTTTTGTAGGACATTAAAGGTGATAACGTTGACATAATATACTCATTTTCTAGCAATAAAAATCATTGTGCATGTCCTTTTGCGGCGGCACATTTTTATGAATGAAATTTTCGGACCTTTTATTTCAAAAAAAATTTTCCAATTTTTTAAAAGCCGCGCTTGGTATTTACTTCCCTTCTATATTTTTAATTGACTGTGACAAATTTTTTTTCCTATTTTTTCTTTGTATTTTTTAATGTAAGGAATTTTGACGCCACCATCTCACTAAGTTGTCCATAAAGATAATGGATCTTTTCACTTCGTTTTTATTTTTGTATCTCATCGAATTTTTATTTGTTGTTGTTGTTTTTCTCTCAATCCAAAAGGTTCCGTCCCTTTATGTCGCATTTACGTATGGCGCACAGCCTTTTAACAAAAAAAGGTGACTCACGCGCTCATCTGCGCATAAATCAATTTGTCTTATCTGTGGCGACACTCAGTAGATCGATCCGTATATATGGTATAAACGGATATGTATATGAATATGGAATTTAATTTTTTTTTTGTCTATGTGTTGAGGTCGGCTGATTACTACAAGAATTTATTACCAATGGTAGTAGCAGTTTATTAAAATTTTTTCTGTTTTTTGTTTAACTCAATATATTTATTATTTATATTGTTGTTACTTTGAGCCAAAGGCCCCGGTAATAAAAAAATTCCATTGAAATGACCTCAAAAACCGAATAGCGTTTGAAATAAATATCAATCATAAATTTCAGATTTCAACATTGTAACTCATTTTTCAAAGGTTTTTGTTTTTTGTCAAGCCTTTTATTGTATATTCACACTTTTTGAATTATTTTTAATTTTAAAAATCTCTAAACTTTTCTATCAGCTCTTCCATCAGGGATGTTATAGTATTATCTGATACCTTTCGAGCTGATGAACACCATTTTTCTCGCAAATATTTTGTTCCTTAGATTTTCCCTTAAATCATAGCCTAGTACCCCAGAGATATGAACAGTTTGTCGGGTTGTACTTTCGATGCACCAAAAGCACATTATTCGTTAAGTACCCCTCGAAGACCATTCTACTGTAATGGTAAGAGACTAGGTCAAACAAAAGAAAATAGAAACCTCACCTTGAACGTTTTCAGACTAGCCTCCTTTTTGACCTTCCAAAAAACAAAAAAAAATCTGCACATTTTGCAAATGTTGAGGTTCTTCAGCAAAGTGGTGACGATTTTGTTTTTCTTCGTTTGGTCATCGATGCCTTTGTTTCTGACGATACCAGACTTTTAGACTGATTCAAAGAAAAAAAAAAAAAAAATATTCCACGACTACGCCCAAAAATTTAAAAGAGGGTATCAAAAAAGTGAGCTGAGATTTTTAAATTTTTTTGGTTTTTGTTTTATGACGATCTCAAAAATGAGTAAAAACCGTTTTTCCTACCGCGAACTGATTTATGCAGTAACGCCTCAAGTCACACTACGCCCTTCTTGCACGCAACTCTTCAAACAGTATATGAAGCAATCCACGCCAAGTGTACCAGCTCAAAATTTTTTTTTTCTCCGATTTCGCTCAAATTTGGCAATATGGTAGATCCGGTGTGCAAGAACAACTATCCAGGAGGATTTGGTCCTAGTACCATTTGTTGTTAAAATACAGGGTGTTGAAGTTGTCGTTTTTAGTCACTTTCATGAAAAGGTTGTTTTCTCAAAAATTTATAGCTTACACTTAAATTTGTAAATTGATAAATCTAAGTTACAGGTCCCATTCATTTTGAAGTGTTCTTTTTGTAAAAAAATATTTCTTGTTGAAAAAAATTTTTTTCACCAAAATTTTTTACACTTAAAAATACTTTTGAATTTTTTTTTAAAAAGTCCCCTTAGATTTTTTTTTTAAAAGTACGCTAAATATTAGATTTTGGCTTTTGAACAGCCGCGGAAGGCAAAAATCTTTTTTTTACTCAAGAGGAAAACATTTTACGAAAAAAGTGTACTAGGCATAAAATACTTAGAATCATCAAGGAAATAAGTGTGAAATTTTTTGGGAATTTTTAAGAAAGTTAAAAAAAATATTGTTAAAAAAAAAAGTTTCCAAAAAAAATCCAAAAAAATCACACATTGCTTGGACGATTCTTGTACACTTTTTTCGTAAGATGCTCCCATTTAGCGTCCGAATCCCATCACTTAAACCTTATAAATTATGCTTTAATTATAGTACTTACTTTTACAAAAAAATCAAAGGGGTGTTTTTTTAAAAAAAATTCAAAAGTATTTTTAAGTGTAAAAAATTTTGGTGAAAAAAAATTTTTTCAACAAGAAATAATTTTTTTACAAAAAGAACACTTCAAAATGAATGGGACCTGTAACTTAGACTTATCAATTTACAAATTTAAGTGTAAGCTATTGTATAAATTTTTTAAAAAAAACCCTTTTCATGAAAATGACTAAAATGCCAACTTCAACACCATGTATTTTATTAACAAATTATACTAGGACCAAATCCTCCCGGATTGTTGTTTTTGTACATTGGATCTACCATATTGCCAAATTTGAGCGAAATCGGAGAAATAAAATATGGAGCTGGTACACTTGGCGTGGATTGCTTCATATACACATTGCTCTACCACATTCTGTGATCCGAATTGGAAGTTCAAATTAAGTTCAGATATATTTGAGGACCCAAACTTTTTAAAAAAGCGATGGGCGCAAAAACGCCCTCAGTCGGCGTTAATGTTCGCAGCGCCTCAATTACCATCAGAACAGCGTGCAAAATTTTTTCGCCCCAAAAACTGAATTTGGCTTAGATCAATATTACTAAATAATCTATATTTATTTACAAATCATAACCCTATTGAATCTTAATGGAAAAAATGTCACGTTCATAATGTCAAGTATCGATGCAGATCATGATCAAAACAAGGAAATGTACAGAAGATATTTGAATCAAGAAAAATTTTTTTTTTTTACGAACGTTCCCTGCGATCCCACCACCCGCCTAACCGCCCGAGAGGCGCATCCGTGTAACGTACGGTTGGTGACCGACCACAAGCAGACCGGACTGCTCTGCTGTTGAGCGGATCAGTGACAACGCGGGATACACGCTTTGAAGCTACAGATCATGACTGATCATCAGCTACATATTAAATCGAAATATGAAGAAGAAACGAGAAAACGCAACATGAGCTAGGAGTTCAAGTGCAAGATTATTTTACATTTAAGGATAGCTATTGAGTCATCAAAAGAATATAAGTGGTATAAACTGTTGAAATCGTTACAGATGCTACGGAAGGGACTAAACTGTGCATAATTTGACCTACAATGTGACAATTTTAGAGGGCGAAAATGCCTTGAGTCTCTTCCTGGAACATTAAAATCTATTGATTGAAGTAAAATTGGTGAATTCGTTTCGCCTTTAATAATTTTATGCAAAAAAGTTACATTAAGCATTACTCTTCTACTATTCAATGAAGGTAAACGGATTAGTTTCAAACGGCTTACATATGAAGGCAGATTTTGGTCAGGATTCCACGGTAGTCCACGAAGTGCAAATAATAAAAATTGTTTTTGGACTGATTCTAGTTGATCACTATAGATTTTATAGCATGGATTCCATACAGGTGATGCGTACTCTAGGATAGGCCTCACAAGAGAAGTGTAAAGAAGTTTCGTTGTATAAGGATCATTGAATTCTTTGGCCCAACGCTTGATAAAGCCAAGAACACCTTTAGCTTTGTTAATGGTCAAATTTATATGAAATTTGAACTGGAGCTTTGGATCAAGCATGACCCCTAGATCATTAAACCTTTCTACAGCTACCAGAGTGTGACTATTGATGGAATAGGAGAAGCTTGTAGCAGATTTTCTTGAAAATACCATTTTCTTACATTTATTTAAATTTAATTTCATGCAATTTACTTGGCACCATTCAGATAAACTATTTAGATCGGATTGTAGTAAATATTGTGATGATGGTAAATTATGAGAAATAAAGAGTTTGACATCATCTGCATACATTAAAATTTTACTATTTTTGATAATTGAAGGAAGATCATTTATGTAAAGCAAGAATAGGATAGGGCCAAGGTGACTGCCCTGTGGAACACCAGAAGTAACGGAAATATATTTAGAATAAGTTTTATTGAATTCTACACGCTGTTTCCTAGCAGTCAAATACGAGCGTAACCAACACAATAAATTGTTTGGAAGACCCATTAAGTTCAGTTTGTACAGTAGGAGATCATGATTAACACTATCAAAAGCCTTACTAAAATCAGTATAAATGACATCAGTCTGTTTACCAGCTATAAATTCATTTATGATTGTAGTGGTAAACTCAAGCAAATTTGTTACGGATGAACGACCCTTAAGAAAACCGTGTTGAAATGGAGACACAGAAGATAAAATATAATGTTGAATATGGTCTGTTATGATATTTTCGAACAATTTTGGAATAGCACAGAGTTTAGCTATGCCTCTATAATTTTTTATGTCAGACTTGCTGCCGGACTTAAATAAAGGTATTATGAAAGACTGTTTCCACAAATCAGGAAAATATCCACAACGAAGAGATGCATTAAATAACAAGGTTAAAGGAAATTTAAGATTCTAAAGTTACATTATTGCATAAGGTTTTAAATTAGTTACACTAAAAAATTCTGACTTGCTGCGGTGAATTCTGACTTTATTCGAATAGCCAGAAAAACTACTCCTATTTTTGTCACGTTCATTTTATGTCTTTTTTTGAGTGTATCTTGCAACCAGAACTTCGCCTGCTTTAAACTGAACTAATTATAGTGCTACCTATGAGCTTTAATGTAAAGTAAAACAAAAATATAAAAATATGTTTCATTTCCACTTCTTTTCACTTTAAATATGTGCGACGGTCACGTTCGTCACCTGAGAAATGCCCATATGGGTCTTTCTAACGTTTTTTTTTTTTTTCCAAAAAATTTGTTATAATTGGTAAGTGTTCTGCAAAGGAAAATTTCATTAGGGGTCATCAAAGTCGAAAAATTCTTAAATCTTCAAAATAATTATTATTTTATTATTATAAATTTTATAGTTCGACTTCTTTCGCTCATGAGTTATCCCAACTTGAAAATCAACTTATTACTATGGACATTAGGATGCTGGTTTTCGGATCAACTTGGAATGAACTTCATAACTTTTCCTAATGTTTAATAATACTTTGACTCCAAGTTTAGTGAAAAATTAATTTTAGAGGTCGTACATGGTCAGATCATATGATTTTCCTTATAAAATGAACTAAAATATATTTATATTTTATTGTTTTGACTTTCCGAAAAGCTCTTTCGTCAGAATTTTATGAAGGTTTACAAAACCAAAGACCATTGCTAATTTTGTAAATCACTTAATTAATAACCTGCCATGAAAAATTAAAAATAGCCTAAACACTCATAAATAAGCCCATTGTGACAGGCACGTAAACTTATTACCAAGACGACAATAAAAAAAAACTCCTTTCTTTGAATTGTGACTCAGCCTGAGGTTGTTGTGAGTGCGCTATAAAATACCAGCAAATTTCCAATCATTTGACGTATGTACGATATGGATACTTAAGACACGTCACACCAAAGTAAGTGATCATAAAAAAAAAAAAATTGACAACAAACAAAGTTCAAGTTCATTTGTCATTTTCATAAAAAAGCTAAAATTTGTCACACCCTAAATAGAAAAAAGAACCCATTTCTTGCAAAAAAAAAAAAAAAAAAATTGACGGAAAATTGTGGGTGATTTTCTTCTTTCGCAGCAACAAGTGCGAAAAACTTTTGCAATGAAATTTTGTTTTTTGTTTATGTTTTGTTAAAAGTAAATAAACTAAACGTAAAAGATATAAATAAATGAAATATCAGCATATGCGGCAGATACAAAAAATACACACAATAACTGTAAACACAAAATTTCAAAGATACAATATCTTATCCGGTGGTGCTATCAACACAGCACAGCACGGGTCACGACGATACGAAACGTCATAAATACACTCACGTAGTTACACACATGTATTCACAAGATAAAGGAAACTATGACAGAAACCCATACACCACATCTATGTATTTATTATTATCACTAGTGATTATTATGCAAAAATCGCGTATCTACTGTAAATGAACTTGCAACCAAACATTTGTGATAATAATAATTTTTAAGATACTGAAATTTTTAAGATATAAAATTTTTGTTGGAATTTCTCCGTTTTTTTTTTTTTTATCAAAAAGAGAGAAAAGTGCAAGCAACGCAATGACGCGTCGTCGTAAGGGCAACCCCAAAGATTACTAGACCCAATCACCTTCACTTGACTTTTATCTGCGCGGCGCGCACTATTATCACACTCTTGCAGATATGTAATCAGATAATTTTCGAGATACCGAGTGAAATTTTTTTTTTTTTATAATAAAACAAAACCAAAATGTACAACAAAATATTGTAGATAAATACAAAAAAACCAGGAATTTATGAATGAATAGATACGTTGCACCACGCCCCCTCCCTTCTAAACAGATTAAATGAACGAACAAGTGAATGTGGATTTATCTATTCAAACAAAGATACAATATCTTGTCCATTATTGTTCTGTCTGAATTATTTGTACGGGGTGGTCTAGTCGATGTTTCACCATGAGTGTGGTGAATAAAATATGTGGGGAATTTATTGTTCGCTCAACTCAAAAATATGGTTAAACAAAATCAAACTTTTTGTTGCATTTACGAGAAATTCCAATATATTCTGAAAAATTTTTTAAGTGTGTTACTTAATGACATTTATTTATTGAAAACTAATTTTTAATTGAACTTTTAGTCATATATTTGCAAAGATCGATTCACATATAAATCTATCAATGCATTTTCTAACACATAATTATGACAAATTAAGGAACGGATTAAAAACACGGCTATAGTGACATATGTTTCGTCTTTCGCCACAAAGACTCATCAGACTATTTTTGTTGTAATTATTATTATATTTATTTCACTAAATTATTTATTATTATATTTATTTCACTAAATTAATTATAATTGAAAATTTCAAGCTTTTGTGTTTTTGGGAGTTGAACCGAGGACATCACACAGTGCCAGTCGTTAGACCGATGCACCATCCTTGCTCGGCTGCGAAGCCGACTTTTGCCAGTTTTGTTTGTGTGTTAATACGTAAGCCTTGATGTCATAACTGTTGTTTCTGTTATTTATTGATATTTGGTATAGCTATTCCATTGGCATTAGATTCAATACCGATTGGTCGGTGGCAAGTGTTGCCACCTATAGCCGTGTTTTTAATCCGTTCCTTAACTTGTCATAATTATATGTTAGAAAATGCATTGATAGATTTATATGTAAATCGATCTTTGCAAATATCTGACTAAAAGTTCAATTAAAGATTTGTTTCCAATATTCTGAAAAAAGATTTAAAAATCAAAAAATTTCTCTAGCACAGCAGAATACTGAATAATTCTTGCTATATTGAGGCGTAAAAATCTTTTTTGTCAATGGATTTGGATAGCCATAATTTTCCTTATCATACTGTAAAAGTGGGCGCAAGAACTACCGCGCCAACTTCTTAACATTGGATCACTTAATTGTTAAAATATAGGAATATACTTAACTCATCTGTTTACGCTCAATTTTCAAACAGGGAATGGAACTTATGTTCTGCACTAACCAATCAAATTTAAAAACAATATCTTATATATTGTTGTTGTAAACAACGTGATTTACCATAAAAAAATAAAGCTAATTCTGACGAGATTTATTTTAAATCTTTGTATAAATCTCAACCGATTTAAGCTATTTTCGACCTAGTGGCACCCCTTAACTTGGACAACTGGTATTAAAAACAAAGCAAATGGAAGATAAACATTAAGAAAAAAAGAAAAACAGCTCCCATTTTCCCGCTATTGGCATTAACTGTCAAAAAAAAAATCCCTTTCGGACTGTGGAAACAGGTAGGATTTAACGATAAGATTAATTGATCTCATATATTTATATTTATTTTAAAATGATCAACATATTGTAACTCCTGTGCAGTTTAAGATAATATCTTAATTTTGAATATACTATATGGGTGATTCTCAGATAACTGTACTTTTTGTGTCCTCTGGCGATTTCACCTATACAGTAGGCTTTTTTTTCACAAAAAACTACGCTATAAGTTAGAAACTATGTTTTTCTAATAGAGCGTATCAATTTTACCACCAAATATTGATTGGTCTACTTTGAAAGTTTGCAAATATACCCCAAATGTCACAAACGTGGCATGTCCTACCCCTAGTTTTTATACACAAAACGATGAAAAACGACCAAAAAACGGAAATGGAACAGAAATCAAGTTACTACACATATTAAGTAAATACTTAAGGCTACAATATTCTGAGCTCATCTGCAGTTTTAAATAATTTCTAGAGGGCACAATTTCGAATTGAAAACTGTCCCCTAGTTTTGGAAAAAAAAAATTTCTTCAAAGAATTATGCTACTACTGCATGGTACTACTGTTTCAGTCAATAGATTTCAACACATATGCATTAATTCTGATTACTATTCATCACCCAAAGGTCAGCATGTCCAGACGCGTCCAAAAAGAAAACTGTTTGCGTTTTATAGGGCAGTTTATAAACAAAAACAGTTTTTTTTTTAAATTATGGTCACAAACGTGGCACTCGGCACTCGCAGGTAGTACATTTTATTTTATGCATGAAACAATTTTTTTGTAGGATTTGCATACATGACCCCAAATTCTTTCGGAAAAATCTTGAACTCAAACGCGTGCTTTACAATGAGTGATAAACTACAAAAATGTCACAAACGTGGCGCATCAAAAATGTCACAAACGTGGCACTTTTTATCAGTTTGCAAAAAAACATATTTTCATATAAAATTGAGTATACAGATGTTTAGCTGAAGGCTATTAATTATGTTTTTAATACAAAAATTTTTCTACGCCATCAGAATCCTGAGTTATCCTTGCTCAAAAGTGAAAAAATCACCGTTTTGACATCTACTTAAAGCTATAGAACAAAAACAACAACAAGTAAAATTAATTTTTGTCAATGGATTCAGACAGCCAAATTTATTGTCAACAAGACATAATTTACCGTTTTTCAATTGGATTCCCAGCTTCCGAGTTATACGCGTTTAAAGTAAGGATATCTTTCGATAACACACAAAGTATTTTTCGAGACCGAAAAGTTACAAAAAATCAAGTTTTATCATTTTTATCAATAACATTTATAATTAAAAAAATTTCGAGACCTTGCAGACCATAATCGCATGAAAAATTACAATTCTATGCTAGATTTAGTGAATGACCCTACTAAACTATTGCTTTGCAAATTATCAGAATCACTAAATCTACAATAGAGCCTTATTTTTTCATCCGATTTTAATCTGCAAGGGCTTAAAATTTTTGTGATAAAATATATTTTTGATACAAATAATAAAACTTACCATTTTTGTTAATTTTTCGGTCCAGAAAATCCTTTATGTGTTATTGAGAGATATCCTTTTTTTAAAGGCTTATAACTCGGAAACTAGGAATCCAATTGAAAAACGGTAAATTATGTCTTATTGTTAATAAATTTGGCTGTCTGAATCCATTGACAAAAATAAATTTTACTTGTTGCTGTTTCTGTTAAGTAGATGTCAAAACTGTGATTTTTTCACTTTTGAGCAAGGATAACTAAGGATACTGATGTAATAGAAAAAAATCAAGATCAGATTCGTAATTAGGAGATCCTAATCCACCATAAACGACTATAAAAACAGAGGAAAGAAAACCATAGTTGATATTTAAGGCGGTAGGGGATAGAAAAAATGGACCACCGCACAGTGCGAAATTTGGGAAGTTTAGCGGAACTTTATTCAATTTTTGAAATACATAAAATGCGTAAGATTATTCATTATTTCAGTAGCTTAATATCACACCTAAAAAACCTCATACTCAGTTTGGTGAAAAACCCTGCCAAACAACTGCAAAATGCACCTGAAACTTGCATTACTTATTCAATCATAGTTTTTGCCTATTAAAAGCTTTTCGATTTGTTAAAGTTAATAGAGTGGTACATACAAACGGTAAGTCAGTAGGCCGCGAAATTTTTGTCATTAATTTTTTGATAAAATTGTCACTTGTTGGCATTCAAATAATTGCAAAATCTTTTCTTACTCGTATGTGATTTGTTTGTGAAAATTGTGCTTTTTAAGAAGTGGATAAGATTTACATTTTCAACTTCATTGGATACCTTAAAAGGTGTTACCACAAATTGCCATTTTGAAACGTACAAAATTTGAAAGGTAGGTTTATTTTGTACTGAAAACACAAAACATCTTTTGCGATATTTTGCGATCTTCTTTTTAACTAAACCTTTTCCAGAATGTCTTTGGAAATTTCATATAACACCGAAATTTCATGAAAAACCGACATCGGACGCCATCGTTGGTTTTCCTTTGGAAAAAATAGACTCACTAACACCAACATCTGACACTCTCTATAGTTTAAAGGTAACTTTTCGTACGCTAGTTTATAATATACAAAATAGATAGAGGGAATCCTCTCGAAATTTAGAAGCATTTCTGAATAAAAATGCAAGAAACAGCAAATACCCCTTGTCTTACCCCCTTCATTTTTTATGGTGTTTTGATAAGAAAATGGTTATATCTAACAAGTTTCATAGCGATATCTGGTATGGGAGCAGAAATACAACGTTTTAAGCATTTTCATATATGGGGGGTATAATAACCCCTTGTCTGATCCCCCTTAATTTTTGCATAGTGTTTTGCCAATTAAATATATATCCAAGTATTAAGTTTCATAACTATAGCTGCTATATGTGCTGAGATATGAATTAAGTTACGCTAGACTCTGAAAATTTCGCACTGTGCACCGGAGACATGACACTGTTGCAAAATTAGTCTTGAAGTGTAAATTTGCCATTATATGCAATATATCTCTCATCAAAACGCTTCAAAACCATAATTTTTCCATACTGTGGCTAAAATGTCACAAACGTGGCAGCAAAATTTCTTAATTTCGACCTCAAAGCCGTAAATTCACACTTGTAGTTGATCTACTTAAAAGGTGAGTTTTAAGAGAGTGTTTACACAAGATAGCATGAAGAAACTTGCAAAAATCCAAAAAAATTATCTGCCAATTTTACAACTCGAAAAAGCACAGTTATCTAAGAATCACCCATATATGAAAGATATATTATTTTCTTTCCACGAAAAATATTTTAGAAAATCAAAAACTAGGCTATTGAGCTTTTTTTGTAATCTTAATATTAACTAGTAAGGGTGTTACCATAGACCAGACCAAGCATTAAATACCCTAAACTGCATTATTTTTAAAATGTTGCTTGTACAAGAGATGTCACGATCTTTAGTTCGAACTCACATAACTTTTGCACTTACTGTTCTCAGTGATTGAGTGAAATTTAGTTGGATTATCACAAAAAACGCTTTCAGTGAAGCATTTTTGATTTGTTGCTTATATGGTAGGTGCCAAGACCTCTTGTCCGAGTTCGCTTTATTATTTACTCAGAGCTTGCATTTACTGTTCTAAGTGCCCAAGTCAAATTTAGTTGGGTGATCTCAAAAAACGTTTTCAGTATAGAACTCTGCCACGCCCTCTTGTACGAGTTCACATAGTTTTTGCTCAGAGCATTCTAGTTCTCAGTGCTTGAGTGAAATTAGGTTGGATTATCTCAAAAAACGCTTACAGTATAGCATTAAGCTTTTGCTTATATGCTTACCGTCCCTATTATTTGTGTGTATTTTGGGTTCATTGTTATGGAAAATACTACAAAAGTTGCATTTTGAATATATTTTTTATGTGGGCGGTAGGCGTGTCCGTTGACCGATTTCGCTTGTTTTCAATACGACGAGCTAACTTTAATGAGTGAGGCAGTATATTAAATTCTATCGAATTATCTTGCTCCCAAAAATATTAAAATATTAATATTAAATTGATTTCAACGGACAAACAGACACTCAGACAGACAGTCGGACATAGCTATATCGACTCAGGAGGTGACGCTGATCAAGAATATATATACTTTACCATGCCTGCTTCTTCGCGTTACAATCGGAAGGACAAAGTAAATATACCCTAGGTGTAGGGTATGACTAAGTGTATGGTATAAAAAGTACTTAAAATAATGCTTTTTGCCAAACGCAACAAATTTGATTCGTCCTGTATTTATCCTCAAATGAAGATCAAAAGAGCATTTCTATGTGTGTTGACGTTATATTTGCTTTAATTCCTTAATAATTTCGTGTTTTTTTATGTAAGAAAAGCTAAAAATCTATGCCTTGTGGAAGCAAAACCGGGGACCTGAATCATGGCAATACTGCGCCAAAGTCGTGACATGCTTATTGGCTTCTTTGCGAAGAAATAATAGGGTACGCTCAAAATGTATAATATAAAACAATAAAACAAATGTGACCGTCCAGTGGAAAAGGTACCTTATCTTCATAAAATAAAAAAACCGTTTTTTTGCTTTTTCTAAAAAAACATACAATTTTGAATAAAATAACACCTCGATCACTGGAAAATTCAAAAAATTGACCGAGTTATGGCATTTTGAAATCGTAAAATGAAAAACACAAGTTTGTAGATAACGTAGTTCAAAGTTTGTCAATTATCAATTTTTACAAGGTAGGGGAAGACGGGGTAGATTCGTACACGGGGCACCTTCGTACAGTGGCTTTATTTCGAAAACTATAGAAGTTAGCATGTCTGCTTCTTCACATGCAATATTGGTGCTTTTGCAGCCATTAAGCATGTGAAATGTGGCGGTGGTACGATTGTTGACTTGGCCGAAAAAAAGACTTTGTGTGTTTTTCCAGTGCAAAAGTAATTTTCTTATCTGACTTTAACTTCGTTTAATGGTAATAACTTTATGCTAAAATTTTAAAATACTTCTGCTAGTTCAAAAACAGATATGTTATTTTACTGTGTGTTTACTAATTTTGCGATTTTGTTAATAGTTTTAATAGAAATAACAACAATCTATATTGATCAGTTTGGGGCACATTCGTGCTTATAGTTACGGGGTACATTCGTACACACAAATTTACCCCTATGAAGTGTAATTTCAATTTATTTAGTATAAAAAAATTAAGAGCCGATGTATAATTACCAATTAATTCATGGAATTACTGAAACACGTCTAAAAGCAAACGCAATACTCCAAAGATAACCTTAATATACCGCTAGTCGACAGCTATGAAAGTCATTTCTCAATAGATGCAGTTAATTATGCTTGGGGCAACGGGATAGTTTATTCCTTACTCCCTTCACACTTTTCGCACCGTCTCTAACCAATAGAGGCTTGATTGGGCCTTTTAATTGAAAACTGAGAGCTGCATTCAGCAATTGGAATATCAATAACCATGGAAAAGGTCCTACTATGTACAATATTCCAAGTCTGGATAAAGTTTTCAATCGTGTCATGGTAAAAATATTACAAGTGCATTTGAAATAACAAGAATACGGCCATTTAACAAACTTTTGTGCAGCGACGAAGATTTTGCATCTGTTGGGATTTACCAGTCAAATTCTATGGCAGATCTGCATGCGAGAGATGTTCTGTACGTTCAAGAGGATACTCTTTCATTCGATCCACATACATTTTCGTCGCCTTAAAGGCTGCATCCACCGTTGCACGTATACCCCACGTTATGTACGAAAGTACCCCGCATATGGGGCACATTCGTACATTTTGAGTATCTTCAGAAAATCTGTCATTGCTCTTAAATGATAAATCGGACCGTCTTAAGCTTACACTACATTAAAAGCTTAATATTGTACTTATTTTACTGCATACTAGTTATTTTGAAAAAGCTGGTAGCTTGCTTTATTTTTAGCCATAAAGTAGAAACTGTACGAATCTACCCCATCTTCCCTTAGAGGTTCGGTAAGACCGCCTTTATTGGTATTTGTTATTCGATAATCGACCTCAAATCAGTTGTAAAATGTTCAGAACATGTCTAAGTACTGAATTCCACCTTAAACTGAAAACCCTATCTCTTATTTTTAGCTGTACACTAAGTTTTGTGAGTGAAGATAATGTACATTTTATAATGATCGGTCACAAATAATGCCATACTGTTTCCGATTGAGAAATTTCGATAAATCCAGAAAAATTTCCAAAAAACACAAATTTTCACATTGTGTGACCTCTTAAACTTATTATATACCACTAATACTGCAGTAAGATTATTATTTTGCAATAAGCAAAGTTTTAAAAGTGGTTCCAAGCATATCTAAAAATATCATGCAATTTTCGACACCCCTAATGTACTTTAGGATGAAGTGCAAATTTTAAAGTAGTTGCAGAACATCGTAAAAGAGCTCAAATTGTGCAGCCAGCGATCAGAAATCCTGAGCAAATTATCGATCGATTACTTTAATATTATGTTCAAAGAGCTTGGAAGTTTATCTCGCCGGTGCTTACGAAGACTATCTCTTCTTTAAACGCGGACAAGAAAATCCTTTTTTTCAAACTGCGGCGAAAAATATCTTTTTTGTGCGAATGCGGACAAGAAAATCACTTTTTACAAAATGCGGAGAAGAAAATCTCTTTTTTAAAAATGCAGCGTAAAAAATCACTCTTTAATGCAAATTTTTTCGAAAAAAGGAATAGGAAAAATTTCTCTGAAAAAATTATTTTTTCAAAAAGTGATTTTCTTCGCCGCATTTTGTAAAAAGTGATTTTCTTCGCCGCATTTTATAAAAAGTGATTTTCTTGTCCGCATATTACAAAAAAGATTTTTTTCGCCGCAATTTCAAAAAAAAGATTTTCTTCGCCGCAACTTTCGGTTGGAAGATTTTCTTCGTAAGCACCGGCGATCTGATTCGAGTGATGTTGTCAATTGATGATTTAAAAGTTATCGATTCCAAAAAAATTAAAAAAAAAGTTTTTCCCCTCCTCTACTGTTCATGGTAAAACACTTATTACCCCACCTTTTAAGTTGAGAATACAATGGATATCTACATAAAATTCAATTCTGTTTTAAGGTTTTTGGCTTTGTGCTTAAATAAACCGAGTTTTTTGTTTAACTTGTTTTTGTTGTTGTTCTTGCTGTTGCTTTTGTTGTTGTTGGTTTTTTTGTTGCTAAACTTCTATTTAAGTCGCGTGCTATGCATTTAAGCCATTATTTTAACATAATCTTCTATTAAGCAACTATCTATACGGGATCATATCGATAAGATTGCTTAATTTATTTTAACTCTTCAAACTGTGTAGTACATGTTACTGACTCTTTTTTTTTTGAGTTTTGCAGTTGTTATTTTAGTTAGTAGATTATCTAAATTTTGTTGTTGTTGTTGTTAGTTGGCATTATCATCATTCATTTTATCTTTGCATAAACAAAGTTGTTAACAACAATTGATCGTGCATTTGATATTCGTAGTTATGGCCATATAAAACGTTATCACACGTGCTTAACATCAGCTTACGCGATATGAGACTCCGATGATATGTGCGTTTTTTATTAAAAAACAAATACTAAACAAAAAAAAAAAAACATTTGGCTTAATAAGTGCTTATTCATGATTGTAAATTAGACTTTTAGGTTATCAAAATAAGATAAAACTTTTATTACATATACGAGTATTATTTGAAAAATGTGTTGACAAGTTGTCGAGCAAAAGACCTTAGGTAACTTAATGATATCACAAATGCAAAATGTCTGGCAGGGAATTTAGACAGAAGCTGAATCTTCAAACGTTCATGAAAGACCAATTACATCGAAAAATCGAAATTTTTTTTGAAATTTTGATTTGATTTGGGACACATCTATCAATTTCTCGCAACTATGTAGAACCATTAACCAATTTCTCACAGCTCTGTTATATGCTATGCTATACGTAGGGCACTATTTGTATTTCGGGAACTGGCAAGACTAATGTCAGAAGCTAAAATCTGGCAACATCATAATAAAGTTTGACATTTTTTAGCATAAACGTACTCACAACGTTTTGAGTTAAGAAAATCAATTTGGCCAAATAATGGAAATTTCAAAAGAAGGTTTTCGTTGGGTAATTTTTCACAACTTTCAACGTGGATTATCTTAGAAAGAATGTGTCGATGAACACAGTTCCTTGTATGGCGATAAAGTGCTATCAAAAACCACAGTATATGGCTGGTATAGTGAATTCAATCGTGGTCGTAGTTCGGTCGCCGACGAATTTCGTGAAATTGATTTTCTTAACTCACTGTAAACAAAACAAATAGCACTTGCACATCAAAATGTTGGTAGATTTTAGCTATTGACATTAGTGTTGCCATTTCCCGAAATATAAATAGTGTCCCTCGTATTAATAATCTACTTCATTTTCAAATTTTACAGTTGATCTAAAACAAAAAAAAACTTTCTGTTCGAAATCTGTGCTAAGGGATGGATATAGTTTGCATGGAAGTTCTTCTGTATATCGGCAAATTTGTCTGATGATGTACTTGTAGTGGGTTCTGAAACGTAATGCAAGCCAGCGGTTCAATATATTTGTGTAATTTTTATGTATATAGCCTTTTTTTGTAATTTTGTTCGTGTTAAAATGAAAAAAAAAAAAAAAAAACACTGAACATTACGCTCAATACAACATGTCACCTGACACAGGCATTATGGCAGAAAAATAATTGGATTTTCCTTAAACGATACGATTTTTTACGGTTTTACGAGGTTTTCGAGGCTTTTACATGTTTTAAGGAATACCCTTAGTATTAATTTTCATCTACAGAATTTGTTGGCATCGTTATGTTGGATTTAGGTTTAAGCTTCAGCCCCAAGCAAATTTTAAAAAGACAATACTTCTTCTGTCAGCCAACGTAGATATTAACTGTACGAAAAAGGAAGGAATGAAGACACAAATATAGATTCGTAAAAAATCAAAATCTATATAAGTAGTTTCATATATTCTGGGGTGTTCTTTGGTAGAAATAGCACTGTCCGAAAATAATTTTTTGAAATTTTCATGACCTTCGTATTCGGAAATTCGTACACAGCAAAAAGTTCAGTGATAAAGTATAAATTTATTTATACAATACTATATATTTGTTTTGTTTGTATTCCAATTTTTTTATGTAGGAGTAAGTGGGGTAAAGTGGGAAGTGGGGTAAGGTGGGAAATGCCCCTTTCCGGGCAAACTAGCAAAGTATAGCTGTCATGCGCTTCTGACATGTACTTGTAATGACCGTAAGCAAATCTTTATGGTATCGCGACGTGTGCAGACGCATTTTTGTGCTCTCTGGAATCATGCAAAGTTTTTAAGTGATTTTGAAATTTCATTTTTAAATTTTTAAACATCGATATATGTACTGTTTTTGGAGATAAACTGATTGTAAATACAATAAAACATTCTTTGTAGTCTTAATTTTGATTACGCAAAAGGATTCTGTGTAATTCATAGAGTGAAAGACTGACGTTCACTTTTTTTTTTGCAAAATATGGTGTCGGGGTAAAGTGGAAAATGTTATTTTACGATTGCACGTCCCCATTTGTCAACGTATTATTGGCCAAGCAAAAAGGAAATCTAGTAGAGGTCGGACTGCATGAAAAGCGCCATTTTAACAACTCCGGAAAAGCTAAACGAGTTGTAAAAAGCAGTTGAGAAACGTTTAGGCAATAAACGGAAGAAAGAAGAAAGCGAATCACAAAAAAATAGAGTGCCACGAGCAAAAAAAGCACCACCAGCAAAGAAAGCGTCAAAGGAACAAAGAAGTGCTAGCTCTGATGAAGATCGTGATTTTTGCACCATTTGCATGGAACTCATGCCCGAAATCATGGCCAGTCACAGTACCATCAAATGCAACAGAAAGGATTGTCAACGTCCATTTCACTTAAAATGTGTTAACCTCACTACAAGCTTCTTTTATTGTAAAAACTGTGACTCGGACTTGGATATTTCATCAGAGAACGATTAAAAAGCTACAATTTCACCTTTTTTAAAAAAAATTTTGTCAAACACATTTTTCATCTATTTTCTTAATTTCTAATTTTTGGCATTATGGGCATCCTCGGTCAAAGCATCGTACTCAACAGAAAATCCATATTTTCGGTTCGTTTCGTTGAATTTTACACCCAAACTATTTGCTGTGTAGATTTTTGGGAATGTCTTTTGAGTTAAAAAATGAATTTAGTTTATGTCGCCACTGAGAGTATTTGATGAGACATGTTACAGTCAAGATTTCTCTTGAACACATACAAAACTTCCCTTTTCCACATCTTATAAGAAAGCTTCACACAAGATTTAAATTTTTATCTAAAATGGCGGTAGATCGTTCGACAGAAATGTTTGGGAGGTAAAAATAATTGATGTCGGTGAATTTTTTTCCCTCTTCCGGCAACGACAAATTTTTTTGATATTTTTATTTAAATTTTATATGAAAGCCATTTTTAGTGATGGAAAAAGTAGGTAACATTTTCGAAAGAAATGTTAGGGAGGGAAAATAATGGAGGTCGGTGAATATTTTTTTTTGCCTCTTTCGGCAATGAGAAATTTTTTAGAGCTCCTTCGCTCTCTTTCGGTTAATTAATATAAAATGCTTATGGATACTGTGTGCAACCTTTTGAATAAGTCTGAAATAAAATCTACAGAGTTTCTTACATACTTAGATTCTGTAAAAGTTCCTTCTGATTTGTTGTGTGTTCATCAGGGGAAAATTCTATTTGAATATGAATACCCCCAAATGTTTGGCAAAAGTTATTTAGTGCACGAGAAATTAAAAAATATAAAATCATGTCATGTCAGTCAGTGAGCAATATGGTATGTTGTCAATGTTGTTGTAGTGACTGTTGTTGTTGTCATATTGACATTTTTTCCACATATCGTATCGTACGAATGAATGCTTTTGTGGCAGCGTCAATTTTGTTGTCGTATTGACGCTTTTGATGTTGTTAACTTTCTGATTTCCGATTTCAAGTCAACATCAACCAACACCACCAACGCTTGAACCAAATAAATAAATATTGGTAAATAGTAACAACAACAACAACAACAACAATATAAACAATACATTTTTCGTTTATTGCATTTTGGTAGCGCAACGTCCGGGGAGATTGGACAGAAGAATGGCAAAAGAACTGTTAACAACGATTTCCTCTTGCTCTAGAAAATGAAAAGTGAAAAATGTTGTTGACACAACTTTGACGCGCGTATGACGACTATATAACGACGAAAACGAAAAAAAAAACACAAGATGACACAACAACAAATACACGGCAATAGCAACAACTAACCTTAACGCAGGCCAAAACGTCAACAGCACATTTTTATTGTAGGTGACAAATTGGGTTTTTTTCCTTTTTTTTGTTGGTCTGATCGACACACTCTTTTGTAGTTTGCCGCGAGCATGCGCGACGCTTTTGTTACCAATTTGACACAAAATGTCCGAGTTAGTGAACAAGATTTGAAAATTGGTGCAATTACTCGGTTCTTTGGTTCCCTTGCAAGATTCTCTTCTTCGCTCTGCTTCGTCTAATAATTTCCCTGTGACGTATTCAATGCTTAGATTGTCTTCGGATCGTCCTTCTAAAGCTGTAACCAACAAAAATTATGAGCGCACTCCGAAAGTGGTCAAAACAAAGGACAATTACAGACAAGATGTCGTACTTATACATGTGAAAACCACTAAGTCAGTTTTTGGATTCAAACCATAAAAGGAAAACCAATATAAAACGCAGATTACATTTAAATTGAAAACAATGGAGGCAATAATGACAACAGAGATGAATGAACAAGTCAGGCAAAAACAGCCACTAGCCTAAATAATTTCAATAAAGACAACCGCCTGAAATTCGACCGTTAAGCTATAACTCTTTGGGAAAAGGCGTATTTGCTACACTGAAAATTAAACTCAGTACTCTCAAGTTATTATTCGACGCTCTAACCAATTGAGTTGTTGAGCCACTAATGCGTTGGCCGCTTAGTATTTGACTCAACTATACATCATTCTTTTACGTGGTTTGTGCCTGTCTTACCTGACTGATAACAGATATAGTGAAAGATATCAGGGGTCATCCAGGAAGGACTTATTCCTTGTTGTATGTCATTTATGAGCAAGGGGATTATGGAATTCGAATAACGTCAAAAAAGTAGTAGGGGCTCTGAAATGCCTGATTTTTGTTATTATATTTTATGGGGAAAGCATTTCCAGTTGCATGGACTAAGAGAGCGCATGGGAAAAAAATAAATCATCTCCGTTGAATGTGATCTTTTGTGAAAACTTTGATTTTGTGGCAAGACTTTCCGGTTCTATGATTTGATTGGTATAACATTTCTTATTGCCTTGCGGCTTCCAGGGCTTGGCGAAAAATTTTCATGGAAGGTCTCCAGCGAGTTTGCCCTAATTTTACTCATCTACATAGCTTAATTTAGTTTTTCCAAGCCGATGCATACATAAGAACCGATTACTTCAAGAATGTAAAAAGTCACTAATCAGACTATTTGACTTTGTGTGTTAACGGAAATACATGTGTCAGTCGGGCAATTGTTAAGCACTTGCCAATATTTTTTTTTCTCTGGTTGTGTTTAAATGCCTTATGTCTTATTGCCGTCGTCATTTATGACCGGAACTTGGCTGGTACTGGACACTTAAGAATGTATTTTTAAACTTCACTTTACTTATTTTGTGATTTAACTTCATTGCAGATGGAAGCACAGTCTCAGCAGCAATTGCAGCAACAACAACATCAGCAACAAACATTAGCTAAGCAACAACAACAACAACAACAACAACAACAACAACAGCAGCAACAACATTTGTTAGAGAAAATCAAAAGTGAGCCAAATGTGACAAATGAACAACTACATACAACGCAGCAACAGTCACAACAACAGCAGCAACAGGCAGCAGCTGCAGCAGCACATGAAGAACAGCAGCAGCAGTCGGAGCAACAGCAAACTAGTCATCCAACAGCAAGACATACACCCACCTCAGTTCCAACCATAGTGCATCATACGCAACCCAACGAAGAACAACTGTTGCGTCTTGATCCTACGGGTGGAGTTTTGCCACTGGCGCGCACACAGCAGCGCCGGATATTAACAACAGCGGGAACACTGTAAGTAAACTTTTAATAAGCTTTCTCAAACAAATTCTCATTCTCTCAATCCCTTTCGACCACAGTGAAGTGAACGATCCACGTGAAAGCGAACAACCCGATTCGCAAACGGACTTCCATCATCACTCCCCTGCCGATTACGTACAGATGACCCCGCGCAATGATGATCAACCACCGCCTGGTACCGTTTACACTTATGCGACCACTGAAAATGGTCAACAAATTCTTTGTGCCGAAAGTGCTCAGGGCATCAAAATCGAAACGATTGACAAGGAACAACAGTCGGTATCCGAACATCAGCAACAGCAACAACAACATCATCAACAACAATTGCATCACCAACAACAACAGCATCAACAACAGTGCCCTACACCAAATGGTGGTGGTCCCTATCCTGAATCAATTGTGCTGACTACCGCTGCGCTACATCAACATGCACATAGCAGCAACAATGGCAACCCCGCTGGCGGAGTTGTAGGTCATCCCTCGGCACATGGTGGCACGCCTCTGCGTTTCGAGGATAATGAACGCTATGGCACCATAATTGATTCGGGTCATCAGACTCCTTCGACAATTTACTATGAGTCTCCCGTTGTCGATGCGAGCACACATGCAAATGAGAGTAAGACCTTCACTGATCTGGGTAATGCACCCACTTTTGTAAATTTTCCGCAACCATCGACATACGCACTAGGCAATACACTCTACAGCGTACCAGTATCAGCGGGTCCATTAATATGCAAGTCGGATCCTAATTTGGGTTCGGTGCGTCCACAAAATCAATACCAGCCCATGTCCATCTACGAGTCGGGACACTCGCCTGCGCCGGAACAAACGCTGTGGGCAACAGCTCCTGGCATGGAATATCAGAATGTTGGTTATGTAAGTAGCAAATGTAGGAAATGCCTTAAGAATCCATCCATCTATCCATCTCATCATTTAACACCAGCACAAATTGTATTGGAGCTTTTTACAAAATTTTAACACAGCACTTTCTCACCAATTTCATCTCGCATCTGCCTCTAATTTAGAATCCCTATCATCACCAGGTCATGGATGACTACAATCCTAGTAATATGTCCACGACACATTGGACGACAACTACTTATGATCCGAACGTTGGGAATGATGCACTCAAGTGTGATTACTGTAATACACCATACATGCGTAAAGGTAACGAGCTCTTTTGTCCCAATTGTACCATAGGCAATCACCCAAGGCAAACTGTACGCCTACCGCCACGTCAATCAAAGCCAAAATCCACTGCGGCTGCTAATAACCGACGCAACGGTGTAACCTGTGCCAATTGTTCCACCACGTCGACAACACTCTGGCGTCGCAATAACGAAGGAAATCCCGTCTGCAATGCTTGTGGTCTTTACTTTAAGCTTCACAATATGAATCGTCCATTGACAATGAAAAAAGAAGGCATTCAAAAGCGTAAACGGAAACCAAAGAGTAATACAGGTCCACCAATGCGAACGGCACAACTCCCAAGTAAGTGTTTCTGCTTTCAATGCAAATTTGTGTTGTTATGCTTACGTACTCTTTCGATTTTACAGGTATGCCACAGGGTGTTAATTTAATGGTTACTGGTGCTCCACTTTATCCATCACAAGTACAGTCTCTTGGTCTACCCATAAATGGACACCAAAGTTTACCGGGTGAATTGCATGACATGTCCACGGGTGGTTCACGCAGTATGCCCCTACCACATACAGAAGTAAGCTCGCTTAATATGTCAAGGCATCATATCACAACGGAGAATCATTCGCCGTATAGCAATCCACCGTCACAGAGTCAATCACCGCATTTGCCAAACTCCAGTACATTGAACCGACAAATAACACAATCGTAAGTTGTAATTTTTTCTCTTTAACCTTTAAATGGGGGTGGAAAGTGGGATTGGGAAGCTTTATTGTTCAGATCTTCCTAGGAGAGTGCCGAATATATCGTTAGTCCAGAATGGACTGTGGTGTGGTTGCGAAAGTTTTTCCAAAAGACCTGAAATTCTCCAAACCATATCTATTTCTAGTATCATCTTTCAGCTTGAAGTTTTTTTCCATTTTCAAAGTCTTTTTGTGTGGTCTCGCTTTCTCGAGATTGGCTGAAAACGAGCAATCTTCCGAAAAGAGTGAATTTCTAAAAAAGTGTAGAAAATATCAAAGAGAATGCTCAATGCGCTAGCCAGTTCTAAGGCATATTTCTGTAAAATTTATATGTCTCTCTTGGTGATGAGCAAACCAAAACTAAGACCAAGTCTGCTATGGTCTTAGACCTTGAGTCTTTGTCTTGATTTCGATAATGAGTCTTGATCTTGCTTTGGGGCATTAAGTCTTGGCTTTGGTCATTATTTTGGTTATGGTCTTGATCTTGACCTGAGCAATATAATATCACAGAAAAATTTCTTAATTTTTTCATACTCAGCACTAGTTTCAATCAAGATTGATTTAGCTCATCACTCCTCTCTTCATCGCCCTTGTTTCTTGGTATTGTTTTAGTCTGCATTTAACTACATGGGGGTTTTTAGGGTCGCTGATTACGATTATGAGGTCAGATTTTCTTATTTTCTAAATCCAAGATGGCTTATCCAATATGAATATATGTTTTCAGGTTGACTTCAACCCTCAATTAAGGGTAGGTTTTCAATATTTCCAAAGAAGGAAAATCGATTACCTTCTGGATTTTTCACGAGGATTATTTTGATACCTCATATTATCATTTATATGCTTGCGAAATGTGCAAAAACAGGCGATTTTTGCAGTTACTCTTTGGCATCTTAAAAACCAAACAGCTTTGGAAAAATAAATTTTCGAAATTTTGAACACTCAATAATATATAGAAATTTTTCCAAGATCAAGACCAAGACCGACCAAAGACTTAATGACCTTGACCAAGACCAAGACTAAGACCATGACCAAGACTAAGACTAAGACCATGACCAAGACCAAGAAATCTTGAAATTTAGTGTACTTTTTTTTCTCGAACATTTTACACTGAACTGAAGTATTTGATGCCAAAAATTCAAGATTCAAATCTTCATTGATTTCATTTTGACACTGAAGTACACTGTCTTAATTTATTAGTGTCAAAAAAAACCGGTTACGAATAAGTACTTCAGTGTAGTGTATTTTATAGAAAAAAAAAAATATAACAAGTCAGTGCAAAACATAAAAGTAGAAAAACTTCGCGAGAGAGAGAGAGGGAGTGTGAACAGTTAAAAGGCACAAGAAGAGAGCAAAAGTCAATAAACTTCGAGAGAGAGCGTGTGAACAGTTAAAACGCACAAGAAGAGAGCAAAAGTCACTGAAGTAGCACTTTGTAGTATACAGTGCATACTATGCACTGCAACAACTGTTCATGCACTGAACTGAACTGAAGCAAATCAAACAAGACATATTTGAGCAGTATTTTTTTTTTTCTTTCACATCAAAGTACTAAGTATCAAGACAATTGCACGCGACACTGAACTGAAGTATTTAATAATTAAAAAGCGATAACAAGACATTACGTATCTTAAAACGATATGTCTTAAAACTTCAACAAGTTGTCTTGCAATATGCCTACTTAGTAAACAGGGTGTTATGAATATTTATTTATGTTGCTTGTCTCTACATATTCATGAATTGAGATAACAGTATTTTGTTTTCACATAACAATATCTAAATAAGTTCATATTTATTATTTTATTTTACAGGGTGCCCCCAATTGATGGAACGCGTACTACCAATGGAGAAATTCCAACAAGTGTCATAACACGCACTGGTTTACCAGAAAGATCGTCGAATAATTAAACCAAATTAAGATGTAAAATTGCAAAAAAAAAAAAACACATCAATTTAAGCAAAATAATTGAAAGAAACCGAATGTTGCCAAATATTATAAAACAGACTTGCCCCAATTCATGTTGCCAAAAAAAGAAAAAAAGACAAGTATTTACAAGTATTTAAGTTTTAGCAAATTACTAAATTACTATACCTATGAAAAAGTTCCCAGTATGATTTGAATTAAGTATAAGATCGATTAAAGAAAACAATAAATTACATAATTTAATATAATATTTCCACTGTAATTTAATAACTATGCAATTAATTTTCCATAATTTTAAGTTCAAAAATAATATTTAGATATATATTTTTTTTTTGAATTTTAACAAAATGTAAAACTATATGTTAAAAAAGTTTTTATAGTATAATAAATTTAAAAAAAACCAACTTAATGTATTAATTTAAGAGTAAAAACCAAAAGGAAACACCATAAAATTCCAACCGAAAAATTCCAAAACTTGATAGAGTGTTTCATTGTCAACCGTTTGTCAGCCACCAAATTGATCCAAATTAATTTTAATGACCCTATCGTCGTCTGTGGCTATAACGTAAGACAAAATCAAAAAGCATCCTAAATAGCAATTTGGTGTCATCGCTTAAAAGCCTGTCGTGCTATATCCCCGTCAGTCAGCAGCCAGCACCAACGAAAAATATACGAGCGGCACAAAAGCAAAGCGATCAATGCGATCATCATAACGCCACCACCAAAAAATCAACAAAAGCACCACCAACATTGTTTGGAATTCGGCAACTTTGATACCTGGCGAAAGAAGAATGCATGCACTTGCGGGCGTAAGGCGTGTAAAGGGCGGGAGTGGAAGGAGGACGGATCGATGACGACTATAACGCCTTGTTAAGCCACAAAACCGAAGCGCACCGCAAACCTTTTTGGCGTACGCGCGATCAATTAGGCAAACTTGTTTTACGATCGATTTTATTACTCTGAGGTTAGGGGACTTAATGGAAGAATTCACCAGAGATTTCACATGCAGATGTGTTGAGACTGATGTGCTAAGCAGCAGTGCGTAGATGATGATTAAGAATGAAAATGGAATAAAATGACTGTGATGATTGTGATTGGAATGCAAAAATGTCATGGGGAAGGTGAAAGGGGAGAGATTTTATTTATTAATTGCAATAGTTTGCAGGAAGAAGAATCGTTTATTGCATAGAATGTTGAGATGTTTTCAAACAAAATAAATAAAAAAGTTCTGTCACATTCAGCTTGCGAGATGATTTCGGTAGTTAGACTTAATTCAACGATCAAGGTCTGGTTTATGGTTTTTCATAATTTAAACCAGACCATGAAATAAACTTTTATAAAAATAAAAGTTTGAGTTGACTAAAAACTTTTTCTATAGAAAATAAAAGCATGGGGCTTTCTTGTATTGACTTAAGTGAAAAGCAAAACTGTCAACATTTTTGTTATTTTCTCAAAACCAGAGCGTGCTACCAGTTAAAAACAATTAGCAATTTTTCACAACAGGCGGCGCCGAGTGAGGTTTGTGATCATTACATAGAGCATTCTTGTACGGAGGAATTTGTCCTTGACGGTGGCTCAAATAGCTAAGCACTGCGTTTCTCTCATCAGAAACACGCAGTCAAGGTTTGAGAGTGACTTCTGACAAGAATTAACTAAACCTGACCTAATGAGGCTATATACATGTTTATTTTTTAAATGTTTTCCTAAGGGTTTTGTTGTTTTTTTAATTAATTTTTGAACCTTTTAGAATAAAAGTTTAAAAAAACTTTTTTAAAAGACTTTTCTATAATAACTTTTTTAGGTTAAGTTCTTATAGACTTTAATGCACAAAAAGTTTCAGAAACTTTTATTTGAAAAACTTTTCGAAAAAAGATTCAAGGTCTGATTCAGGGATTGAAATAAGAAATTATTCTAAAATGATGAAAATGACTTTAAGATCCAAAAAATAAAATTTTTCAAAAATTTTATTAATATCTTAAAACAAAGAGAAACTAGGAGCATTCCAATATCAGACATTATATTTAACAGAAGGATATGGAATCATGGCAATCGACAAACATTATTGTTTAAATGTATTATTTAAAATTTTTTTATGCAACCTTTCATCAAAAGGTATTAAATTTTTGGCCAGGCCAGGCCGCTGTATTTTGAAAATTTTGTTTGTACCGGAAGTGCCACGTCCTGGCTAAGTTTATTCAGTTTAAGCTAAGGTCCTGTACTTGTGCGGAATTTGTTTTCATTACCTCAAATAACACTTGCATTGTAGAATTATGTAAATTTCGCTTGTTTGGAATATGCCACACACTCTTGTTCGAGTTCCACATCCGCTGAATTCCAAATCTGGTGGCAGCATTGAATGAATTTGTTCTAAGTTGGCGGTTTTTTCGAACTTGATAAATGGATCAAATTTTGCTCTCAGCTTTCGTCAAGTTCGACATCCTGGTGCAGAAACCACTGATGAATGGATGTGCGATGAAAACCTAAATACATTATATACCATAGACCAATATAATTTTAATTTAAAAGTTCGCCTCAATCAACACTTAATTAATTCAAAGCTTAAGTCATTAATTTTTTCCTCAAACCCTTTGTGGCTCAGATTATGCGTTAAACCGCAGCTCCTACGCAACACAGACACACACCTTCGCTATGCTCCTCAGTGCACTCCAGTTACCTACACTTTGTGCTGTAACTTAAATCAATCGATCGGGTATACAGCAGCACTACCTCAGTTGTGTGTGTGTGCTGTACTTAGGCGCCACTTAAGCGACTTAAAAGATTAAACCAGAACAATGCCGCCAACTCAACTCGACCGATTGTACCAAGTCAGCGCTTAGCGCTCAACAATCGCGGCCGGCGGTGTATCGGATCAAGAGCATTACAAAACCAACCGACAAACGACAAGAGAATGCGCTTTAAAATCTTGCAGTTAAAATAGATAAAATTTTGAGATACGCAATGGTGGCGCAGGCGCGGTCATCTCAGCTCAGCTGCTTGGTATGCAATACATACTCGTATTGGATAGTAAGTTTTCGTTCTTTTGCTGGTGTAAGTATACGGGTATTTGAGTCTCTGTCTCAGATGGAGAAGAAATAAAAGGGGGTTACCTTCTTCAATAATGCCCTATGTGTGTGTAGCATGAAATTAACATAAAGTTTTAAGTTAAAATATTTTGTGAAAATGTGCATCCAATAAATTTATTTGAAAACTTAAAAGCTAGAATAAATACTTGTAGATCTTGCATGATGAATCAGCTTTTAATTGTTAATGGTCAGGTTGAAGGGAATTTATTAGTTATTTTTGATTTTAATTTGACGTTTTATTAATTTGATTTGTTAAAACATGTTTCTAATCTTAATAACCATTAGAAGTGTTTTAAGAATGTATGGAGATCCTTAGTAACAACATTTTGATACTTGACACCCCTCAATTTTATGAGGTTGGAAAAAAAAATTAATTTGCAAAAAAAATTTTGGGGGTGGGGTGAGGGTAAAGGTTGGCGCATCGAGGTCAAAGGTGAGATAAAAAGAGAAAAAATTTACATACAGCAATACAAATGCTTAGGGGTCCCCTCTAGAAGAGCCGAATGTATGACCGACCCACATTATTTTTCCCCCACCAAAATTTTTACCCCGCATACTTATCCCCTATATCTAACCCCTAAGGGGGCTCCCATACAAAATTGACATTTTTAGGAAATCGACCCCCACCACTCTCTGGGTGCCCCTAGAAGGGCCAAATGTATGACTGGTCCCCAAAATGTTTTCCTAACATACTTACCCTGTATCTCTGACTCTTTAGGGGACTCCCATACAAAATAGATGTCATAGACATGAAAAATATGGAAGGAAAATCGTCAAATAGGCCCATAACTGCCCAGAAGTCACTCCTAGTGGAGTCAAATATATGACTGACCCCATTAGCCAACCTCCAAAGTTTTTTCTCAGCATACCTACCCCCTTTTTCTAATCCTTAAGAGGGCTCCGATACAAAGTTACTGTTTTTATGTAAAATGCCCCCACTACCCTAACTGGCCCACGGGTACCCCTAGAAGGGTCAAATGTATGACCGACCCCCATTATTTTTTTGCGACCTATATTTTTCTTCAACATACTTGGCCCCTATTTTCAACCCTAAAAGGAGTTGCCATACAATTTTTTTTTTTTATAAATTTTCCTAGGAATAAAGGGGGTCGGTCATACATTCGACCCTTCTAGGGGTGCCCATGGTCCAGTTAGGGCAGTGGGAGCAGTTTTTTAAAAAAACCGTAACTTTGTATGGGAGCCCCCTTAAGGATTGGAAATAGGGGGTAGGTCAGCTGTGAAACTTTGGAGGGGGGATAATGGGGGTCGGTCATATATTTGACTCCTCTAGGAGAGATTTCCCTTCCATATTTTTTATGTCTATGACGTCAATTTTGTATGGGGGCCCCCTTAAGAGCTAGAGATAAAGGGTAAGTATGGGGCGAAAAAATGTTGGGGAGGAAAAAATATTAGGGGCCGGTCATACATTTGACCCAAAACCAAGTGGAAAAGGTCGTTGGAAAAGGAAATCCAAGAATCGGGAAAATCGTGGCAAGAGATCAAAGTCATCGCAAGGGATCGTGACAAATGGAGAGATTTCATATTGGCCCTATGCTCCTCCTAGGAGTTAAAGGAGAATACATACATACATGCATACATTTGACCCTTCTAGGAGCACCCTGGGAGTGGTGGGGGTCGATTTCCTAAAAATCTTAATTTTGTATGGAAGCACCCTTAGGGGTTAAAGGTAAGAGGTAGGTATGTTTGGTAAAAATGTTGGGGGAAAAAAAATAATGTGGGTCCGTCAAACATTTCAACCCTCTCGAGGTGGCCCCCTTGTAGGACTGTAAGAATATTGTTTCTCCTTTTCTCTCATCTTTGACCTCGATGCGCCAACCTTTACCCTCACCACACCCCGAAAATTTTTTTTGCAAACTCATTTTTTTTTCGAACCTCACAAAATTGAGGGGTGTCAAGTATCAAAATCAAAAATTCGTGCACTAAAACACCCCTAATAACCGTATGGGTTGTTTGGGAAGCAAGAACTAATAGATCACATGGTAAAAGACAGAAGAGAGTTAGGAGACTTTTGCAATCTTATAAAGGCATATAGCAATTTTCGACCCACGAAACATATTGTACATTGAAGATTCCTGTGTCAAATTAAATTTTTTACTTGTACTTTCAACAAAGATAAAGTTAACTTCCTGTGTTATATAAGTAGCTTAAAAAATAACGTTTAGGTTAAGATATCTCAAAAACCAAACGTGAAAGAGCAATTTGGATTCAGCATTGCAAAGTGAGTTGAGAATGGATATTTTCTTTCTGTTTGATGTAAAAAATGTAAAAAAATTAAGTACATACGACTAAATTTCAAACATAAATAGACAAACGTATGAACTATTTCATGGTTCCGTTAAGTCAAACTTACAAATAAATATAGTAAAATAATAAAGTTATATTAGCCCTGGAAAATAAGACGAAAAAAGAGCTGCTGTGCGAAATAATTCCAAGTGAACTTTTTTCGGCGGAATTATCTTAATGCATTATAAATAAAGTGTGAAAAATCCATTGCAAAGTCGTGTGCGCATAAGAAGTTATTAAGGCTCAAAGGTCGCTAAAATCAGTTTTTTGCAAATATCTCGCTAATGCTAACTTTTACAGAAAAATGTTGGTCCACAATTTTGTAGCACAGGAAACTTCCTACAAAAGGACGTTAAAAGTATTTGAGTACAACTTCTAGTTTAGAAGATCACCCAATTTTAAAAGTTGTTAACAGTAATGATATGAAATACTACCCATGAGTTCATATTAAAATATCTTACTTTTTAAATTGCAATAACTCTTCAATGAGAAGTCGTACCAACAAAATTGAAACACCGTTTAAAAGATACGAACTATTTTTTTCTCCTTGCGAGAAAACTTGTTATGAAGAAAACTTTCTGTATGCTAAGATTTAATTAAATTTAAATTAAATGGAAAGCGAAAAAAAAAACTAGTAAGGGTGTTACCTCTGGCCTGGCCAAACATTAAATACCTTACACTGCAATATTTCGAAAATTTTAAATAAATGGAAGGTGCCACGCCCCTCTTTTCGAGTTCACCCAGTTTTTGCTCAGAGCGTGCATTTATAGTCCTTAGTGGCTGGGTGAAATTTATTTGAATTGTCTCAAAAAACTCTTTCAGTATAGAATTTTGAAACTTTTGCTTATATGGGAGGTGCCACGCCCTCTTGTCCGAATTCGCCCAATTTTTGATTAAAGCTTGCGCTAACCATTCCTCATTTTTATGTTTATTTTGGTTGCACTGTTGCATTTTGAATATATTTTTTGTATGAGCGGTAGGCGTGTCCGTTGACCGATTTCGCTTATTTTCAATCCCTTGAGCTAGCTTTGACGACGGAGGCAGACTATAAATTTCATTTAACTATCTTGATCAGTTCTACCAAAAAATTTATTTCCACTCATAGACAGCCTGCCAGCCAGCCAGTCAGACAGACGGACATGGCTATGTTTCTTTCCATATCTGCCACGCTTCCTACTCTAAGTAACAAACGGAAGGACAAAGTAAATATACCCTGGGTGTAGGGTGTTATAGCTCCATTTTTTCGAACATATTTTGAGAAATCCAATTTTGATCGAATATGTTTTCACACTATTATAGAGAAAAATTTTTAAACTTCTACCAGGTGTACAAATATCTAAGATCCGATTTAAATTGGCTGAGTTATAGCAACGAAAAATTAATTTTTATAGTAGTTTTTTACACTTTTTCGTGTTTAAGCCAAATTAAACACGGTTTTGTTGCCAGTACCTTATACAAATATATATTTTTTTTATTTGAATTCAATACTGTATTTAATTGCAAATATTTGAAGTTCAATTTTAGCGAAATCGGATAATTTATTAAAAAGTAATTAAGGTTTTAGTGAAATAAGACCATTTCGATTTTCATAAAAAAAATTAATTTTTCCAACAAAAATTAAAAAAATAATTTGTGTTTTCTATGAAAATCGAAATGGTCTCCTTTCACGTTGAGGATTAAATCATCATAATAAATCATAAAGAGTCTGAGAATCTACTCCAAGAAATATTTTTGACATTGTAGTGAAAATGACGAAGTTTAGAAACCTTTCTACATAAAATTCAGATAGCCTAAAAACAGTAGTACTCATCAATACACCTTATAATAAGGAAGTCTTCTTCTTCGAATATGTTACTCATTGCGAGCAACATAGGTCCCGGATAACGAGAGCTACCGTAAACATTTCGCCATGCCATGCCAAGCCATGCGAAGCCAAGCCAAGCCATGCCATGCCCAGCCAACCCCCTCCTATAATTTTTCTATCCCCCTCCTATCCCCCTCTACCCCCTTCTTCCCCCTATCCCCTTCTAACCCCCTCCTATCCCCCTCCTATCATCCTTCTATCCCCCTCCTATCATCCTTCTATCCCCCTCCTATCCCAGCTCTCCCCCTCCTATCACCCTCCTATCCCCCTCCTATCACCCTCCAGCCCCCTCCTATCCCCTCCTATCCCTTCCTATCCCCTCCTATCCCCCCTATACCCCCCTCTTCACCCTATCTCCCTCCTATTCCCCTTCCTATCCTCCTCCTCACCCCCTCCTCACCCCCTCCTAACCCCCCATCCCCCTCCTATCCCCCTCCTATCCCCCTCCTAACCCCCTCCTAGCCCCCTCCTTTCCGCCTCCTAAGCCTCCTATCCCTCTCCTATCCCCCTCCTTTCGCCCTCCTAACCCCCTCCTATCCCCCTCCTATCCCCTTCCTATCTCCCTCCTATCCCCCTTCTAACCTCTTCCTATCCCCCTCCTGACCCCCTCCTCACCCCCTCCTTTCCCCCTCCTATCCCCCTCCTATCCCCCTCCTATCCCCCTCCTATTCCCCTCCTAACCCCCCTATCCCCCTCCTATTCCCCTCCTAACCCCCTCCTATCCCCCTCCTTTCGCCCTCCTGACCCCCTCCTAACCCCCTCCTATCTCCCTCCTAACCCCCTCCTAACCCCCTCCTATCTCCCTCCTGTCACCCTCCATCCCCCTCCTATCCCCTCCTATCGCCCTCCTCACCTATGAAATGGTCTTATTTCACTAAAACCTTCATAACTTTTTGAAAAATTATCCGATTTCGCTAAAATTGAACTCCAAATATTTGCAATTAAATACACTATTGAATTCAAATATAAAAAATATATATTTGTATACATGTATAAGCTACTGGCAAAAAAACCGTGTTTAATTTGGCTTAAACACGAAAAAGTGTAAAAAACTACTATAAAAATTAATTTTTCGTTGCTATATCTCAGCCAATTTAAATCGGATCTTAGATATTTGAACACTTGTTAGAAGTTTAAGAGTTTTTCTCTATAATAGTGTGAAAACATATTCGATCGAAATTGGGTTTCTCAAAATATGTTCGAAAAAATGGAGCTATAACCTCAAAAATCAAAAAGGTCGATTATCTCGAAAAAAAAAATAAATGTGATTTTCGGACTCAGCGACCTCAAATTAGTTTAGAAAATATGGTATGCAAAATGTTACACACACATATTAATTATTTGTAATGTAGTGATATTAAAAAAAAAAAAAAAAACAGGAAAAAGGAGGGACATATTCTTTGGTGAGCTTCCTTTAGGTGAGAATTTTCAAAAGTCAAACAGTCAAGGATGGTGATCGAAAACTTTAGATTTTTTTGTCTTTTATTGACGACTGCTAAGTAAAATTTTTGACTCCAAATATTCCGCACTAGACTGAAAATCTGTCCAACAAATGACAGAAAAATATAATAAATTCCCACGTAGACGATTATAACCTGTGAACATGAATTCTCATATCAATATCATAAAAATAAGAAACATGCGAACTAATCCAACAAAGCTCAGAGGCATTTAATTTTTCTACTTAGTATGCGCTAAATACATGCAATTTAACTAACGAAATATATCAACTAAGTAATTAAATTACAGAAAATATAATTAAATAACATAAGAGACACAAAAAAAATTGATTACGAGTAAATATCGCATGCACTGAACACTGAACGAACCGAACACTCTATCAGACATTGTGGCAGTTCGACTCAGTCACTGTCTTGTCATGCCATAATTGAAGATACGGAATATCAACCCAAAAGAATGCGCGCGCTTACAATTCTATTACGGAGAGTATGAAGTGGCACATGGCGCTGAATAATGCGAGCTATCATAAGTGCTGAATTAAATTATTTTTTCATTTTTTTAAGTGCACCTTACGGCCATAACGATTAAAGTAACAACAAACGGCAGCAGCTGAATTGAAATTGCGAGTGACAGGTTCAACTGATACATAAACGGAAGGAAAAACGTATGGTATGAATGACGGAAAACTAATGAGAATTGTGATGTGTTAGTGAAAATGATCAAGTCATTTAATTTTCATTAACAGCGAAAATTTTTACTAACTGACATTTTCACATCGAACCTCAGCATAAAAGCTTTCAAAGTTTGCAAATTTCACTAAATATAGGATTTAAAATAGTTTACTTATATAGAAGGTTCTACGCCCACTAATGATATTTCGATCACTTTTATTTCAGAGGAACATTTTAAATAAAATTTTTTATTTTCAGCTTGTACATTCGTACCTTATACTGTCACTTATCTGCAATAGTAATATCTCCCATGTATTTTTCAACATCCTTGAAACAGTTTTCTGCCAATATTGAACCAAATTATTCAGTTGTGTACAAGTGGGCGTGGCGCTTTCAGCTACCACCCGAAGTTCGTACAATATGTGATATCCTTGTCTAAATATCTATCAAATCTATTAAATTTCATCAAAATATCTTACGCTTTTAGTCCAGAGATTCCTTAAACTAAGAAAGATACAAGTTTTGTAAGCCATGTTACGCCCTTCGAGAGGTCTATAAAACATATTGACTTGCCTTGTTTTGATGATTTTCAATAGAAGTAGTATTTCTCAGGTTTTTAACATTATCGGAAATCTCGATTTTTTCGAAATTTTCAGGTAAAACGACCACCTGACAGCTCCGCATGTCGAAATTTTCTTGTTCACCTATTAGGAATTTCATTTTATTCGTCTAGGAATATATTCCAAGACATTTGATTATAAGATATGAAAAAGTTTTTTCTGAAAAGCTGGATCAAATAAGGGAAGATTATTTTCGGTTATGCCTATTTCCCATTTGTGTACCTTGATATCGTTTGCTTTTAGCATCTGGTTGCATTTTAGGTGTATTATGTATGCATTCAAATGGAGTGAGGCCATCAGACCTGCGTCAGTATGCGTCTTTAGCACTTATTGACGAGTACTTGCAACTTGGTCATTAGCTGCTCGATAACGAGCCACGTTTTGCATCCACATAACAAAGATGATTTTCATATTAATATTGGGAAACTTTTGATTGGATGGAGATACAAAGATGTTTTGTTCAGTTGAGCAAACGCGCATTTCGATTTCGAAATTCTTGAGTTGATATCTAATTTTTCCATACCTTCTCGGTCATGGACATTGAGTCTTGATCTTGGTTTCGATACTGAGTCTTGGTATTGATCTTTACATTAGAAATGTTTAAAAGATTACTGAAAAAATCTTTAAAAGGAGTTTAATATGCAAAATTACTCAACTGAATAGCAGTCTTGGTTTTGGACACTAAGTTTTGTTCTTAAAATTATATCAGCGTCTTGATCTCGAAAAATTGCCAAATTCAAGATCAAAACTAAATTTGCTGTTCATAAAATTAGTAAACCAGACGTTTTCTATGACATCATTGCCACCTTTAAAAGTTATGTCATTTCGTGATCTATTCAATTTCATACTTTTAACCTTAGATGCTTTCATTTTTAGGCCGGCCCATTGAGATTCCATGTCAAGATCTTTAATCAAGCTTTACATATCTTATAGGGTGGAGAGACGACAGCGTTAATCTTAAAAAAAACGTACTAAAAACGAACTAATGCAATTGAAAATTTTAGCCTGACAAACAGCATTTTCTGACAGTTTCTGCATTAAGTAAACAGATGATTTGTTTCTTTATTTATTTTTTTTTAGCAGCACATGCTCATCGCCCTCCCTCCACACATTGCTATTTCTTTTTATTCCCGTCTTAAAATGAAGTGACATTAATAAATTTAATAAAGTGACTTCAGAATTGACAATCAGAAGTTTTGCTACTGTCAAATCTATTCTGTCAATCTATTACAATTTCACAGCGTTACCATATGGAAATAGCTCGTTTCAGTACAATTTCATGCATTAGTATTGGAGTGGATGCGGATTAGCGCTGTCGTCTGTTTAACCTATAAGTCTGAACGATAGTGGGTAGATGCCAACAGCAAAGTCGAGTTGGCACTCAGATGAAGTGAATATTAAAATACCGAGCTAACTCAGAGGGACGTGAGACAATTAAGGCTACAAGTGAGATAAGAAAGACTAATGCTAAAGATTTTATAGCTTTTTGGTTTAAAAATCTTCGAAATAAGGACTTATTCTGAGTTGTGACATCGTTGCTGTGGTTCTTAATTTCAAGAAGTTTTCACCATTTTATAAAATTACTCTGTTGGTGAAATTTTTCAAGTCATGCTAATTACCAAAAACTTAATAATTTTGCTAATGACGCAAGTAAAATGTAAACTTTGCAGCAAGAGTGTCATAAATCGAAGGAAGTTCAGTTTCTGGCCTACTTATAGAACTTTTGGAGACCTATTGAAAAGATATAGTCCAGTTTAAACAGGGATTAACATCTAAAATAATTCTGTTAACAGTGACCTGCGTAATATCACAAAATGTAATATTATCAATTTTGCTTCCACAAAACTATACTTTATCAATTAAAAATGACAGCTTGATTAAAATTTGGTGAAAATTTCACAATTTCAAAGTTAATGATTGATGATAGCAGGTGCAATTGATGATGCCATCGAACAGAAAAGACAAATAAATTTTTGAGAAAAACAGAAATCAAAAGAATCATTGCCAAAGATTTTAATTAAAATTAATTTTTCCATATTATCATTGGCTTTTTTTTTTCATATGCAGTTGACAACTTCCCATTTGATGAGAAATATAACGACACAAGAGAAACAGATGAAAAAAAGCCCCTTATCTTAATTTCGAACACTTTTTCGGTGCTTCATTTAGTCCCATCAGTGAGAATGCATTCTCTCGCTATATACATTCATACAAACATACATAGTAGAGTGCATTAGTGGGAACAAGTCATCAGGCGCCGTCTCAATTACTTTGCATCATATTGATTGGCTGGTTAGCTGCTTGGTTAGTTGGTTGGTTGGTAAGTTGAGTATACAGTTTCATTTCGCACCATACATTGTAGGAATTTATTTTCTTACTAATTTACTCTCGTATATATATATGGGGGAATGTAATGAAAACTATCGATACTTTAAAGTCAATGAAAAAATTAATGATTATCAGGCATGTTCTCAATTCCGATTTCGATCCATGTCGAAATGGAATCAATCTTAAGGTGCTCTGCGTTTTGAAAATTAAAATGAAATCGGAATTTTATTGGAATGAATAAAATTAGCTACAGGTTTTAATCCGATTTACTGAAACGTATTTTCGATGAGGTGTTCAATATTAAAACTCAGAGCACCTTAAGACTGATTCCATTTCGATTCCATGCGAAATCGGATCTGAGAACTGAGAAATTGTAATTGTTACAGTAAACTCGGGAAAGATGGCACACCCAAGTGATATGGCACCCCTTTCAATTGCGAGTGAACATGTTTATTCATCTCATGGCATATATGGGAAGAATATCAGTTGTGGGTACCGTTTTGTTTTCGACTCATAACTTTTGACCAAATGTATATTATGCTGACATATAAGTGTCAATGGAAAGCTAAACCCTTAGCTAACTACGAAGAAAGTAAATTGGTTTCATCAGTTGGAAAACTTATATCAAAAAAATAGTGAAGTGATCATTTTTGACAAAAAAAAATTTTGGGTCCGGTTGTGGGCACCCTTAGAAAATCGTCTAAAAATTTGAAAATATTTAAATTCAAAGCAATCAAATGGAGAAGAAATCTAAATTAACTTATTTCGGAGACATTGACTCACAAAAATTTAACAAATTCTGCTCAACGGCTTTAACAAAATCAGCGTCACTGAAAACGTCTGGATCGAATGGCATCATACCTGTTGCCCCGAAACCAGACTTGATTATCTTCGGCTAGTGACAGATCAATTTTTTTGCAAATTAAGCAAGCAATGTGACGTAACCTCTGGCCCTTGTTGACATTGCTCTATTGCCAAGCATGATTTTTTTGTACCAATCCATGCTCGCCATCTGCTCCTTGGTCTAATTGGCTGGAAATTCAATACCGAGATTTTTTGCAAAGTGTTATGCCACCTCAACTCAAATACGATATCTTTAAAGAGCCTATTGGTTCTCTCCTTTCCACTAAAAAAGCGTAAAATGCCATAAGAATACTATTAAGATTAATAACGTTGGCATCCACGATGACATTTCAGTAAAACACATGCTTTAAATAAAAAAAGAGGGGTGCCCACACCCGGACCACTTCGGGGCCCATACTCGACTTTGATAGCCATTTTGAAAAGCAATTAGCAAATTGTGTTGTGTGAACATTTTGGTTGCATTCGGTCCTGAATCACAAAATACAATAAGTTTACTGCATAAATATAGATTGCACTCAGCTTTTCGATTGATTCACTTCGATTTATCGCACTTGGAAAATTATTGAAAAAAACTTTTGTGTTGACTTTTACTCATTCAAAAATTATTTTCTTCCCAGCATCAAGCAAATGCGTCTGTTTGCTCCGGTAAATGTACAATAACTTCATGCTGTCATTACACGCGCTTAACATTTGTCAGAACAGCCGCATTTGTTTTCTGTTAAAAGTTACGGGGGGTGCCCACACCCGGACCCTGCCCGCTGGCGGTACCCTTCCCCTACTGAAAAGGAGAAATGGCACCCAACTACTGCAGGTGATATGGTTCTGGTGCCATTGCTTCTTTTGCATGTTATACGATATTTGAAGCGCTTGAACGTACAATCGCTCCAGAAATGCAGAATTTTAGTCAGGTTGGACTTTCAGCTCATTTTTAACTGTTTAATTTTATTTTTTCACTAATAGTTTGGAAAAACTTTGAATGCAAGTACACTCGGCAGAAATTATGTTAAGTGAAATCCAGCCTGTGCAAATGACTTGGAAAACTCTTACCAGATGATTGGATCCAATGCGTAATGTGACCACATAGGTCACATGAAGCATGTACGTTTTATACAAAAACGCGCAACAATTCTGGCAACGAAATCTTAAGACCCACCTAGGGTGCCAAAATCACATATGGTGCCATATCGCCCATTGTCTCGGGTGATTTGGCAATATATAGCGATATTGTTCAACATCTATCGAAATTTTTGAATTTTTATAGGAATCGTTTCTGGTTATTCAATTATGTTTCCAATAGTTTTTTAAGTTTAAGCAACATATACAGACTTTTTCTTAATTTTTGAACCTTTTCAACATTATTCAACTTTTTTATGATTTTCCGACATATTTGGCTTTTCGAAATTTCTTGACCACTCAAAAATAATTTTTCGAATATGGAAATATTCAGCATTTTTTCAACTCTTTCAATGTTTAACAATATTTTATGTTTCTAACTTTTCTCCACATTTTGAATTTGTCTTGAGACTTGGTCTCGAAAAATTACCAAAACCAAGACTCAAGACCAAGACTAATTCTACTCATCAGTGCCTTTGTCTTGGTCTTGATCTCAAAAAACTACCAAGACACAGAAAAACAATGTCAAAAAAAAAATTTCAAGACCAAGATTAAGACTGCTTTGGTCTTGGACTTGGTCATGATAATCATCAACACCAAGACTGCTTTTCAGTCTTGGTAATTTATAGTTAATAAGTGTGTCACAGCTATGGAATTGGTCTTGGTCTGCTCATCACTACTAATAATATATATAACAAAATATCAGTTTTTGTTTGTTTAATGACTATCTCAGAGAAAACTGTATCGACTTAGAAATAATAATGTTATCGATGTATTTTATATATTCGATTTCGCTCAACCAAAAGCGATCCATTAAAGAACAACGACATATTCTTTCACCTTGCCACGGGCGCCACGAATGTCATATCAGAGACAACCAAAAGGCCACATTAATCTGATCCCATTTTTAGGCTCTCTGTTTTTTCTTTTTATCATTTGGTTTTGTTTCAATTTTTAATGCAATTTCTCGCGCTGTTCGCATAAAAAAACAAAAAACCAAACCAAACTATCCCAAAACTCTCTTAGATAAGCGCCATACAACCGTTGACTGAATGTTGCCAGCCACACTACCCCGGCAAACAGTCAAACAGAAAGCCAAAAACGAAAAAGAAAAAAAAAAAACATTTTGAAATGCCAGATGAACTCTTTTTCGAGATAAGCTCAGCATCTTCAATCTTCCAAAACAGACGGTACGTACCAGAGCACGTTGATGTTGCAGGCAGTCAACCAGCCATCCCCATACCATGCAACATGCGACCGAACGAATGAATGGTCATTATTTACAAAAATCCATACCGTGGAAGTAGCGTATGAGAATGTAAAGTCAAAAAGTAAGAAGAAGAAATAAATGATAATAAAATTGGTGGTAGAGACACAAAAAGAACGAAACATCTTTTGGCCGCATAGTTTTGCTGATAGGGATCAGGGAATACCTTTGCTGCTGCTGATCGCAGCCGCAGCATCAATACAAACTGTGGTACGTGGAATTTTATAGATTTTTCCTAGAATTACTTTGAGATTTCTGAGAATTAAAAGCAAAGATAACCTACTCGAATGGTTTGTGACTTCATGGCATCGTCATCGTGCCAGTGCATTGGAAAAGAAGACGTGTGTGTGGAATTCCCCGCAGACACACGGAGTGTGGTGCGTAGAACTCAATATATTGTTATTGTTTAGAGGAACGCTTAAGTGGTTTCATGATTTTTAATGAGTTTCGGTATTGAATTTAATTCAATTTAATTAAGTATCAAATAATTAAATTGATTCAAAGTTATACGAACATTCTGGCAGTACTCAGAAACCTCGAACAATAGATCAATAGAGAAACAACAATCTTGTTTATGTTGAGGCGATTTTTGGTTGTTTCAGTTTTTCGGCAACATTTATTGACTATAAGGCGATTGTGGTCCTTCTAATATATTCAGCAACATTTTGTTGACTTTATGGTGTTTTTTGTTATTTTTATTCTTTCAGCAACATTTTGTTGTCTTTAAGGTGATTTTTGTCATTTTAATTATTTCAGCAACATTTGGTTGTCTTTAGGCAGATTTTTGTTATTTTTATTTTCAGCCGCATTTTGTTTAGTTCATGGTAATTTTGGTAATTTAAATGGTTTCAGCAATATTTTGTTGACCATAAGGCAATTTTTTTAATTTTAACTATTCAGCAACATTTTGTTAATCTTAAGGCAAAAAACATATATTCTAAAGAATGGCATTCCGGTGAAGCAACAATGTTTCGCAACTTTATCTTGTGCACAAGTCCAGTTGGCCTAAAGTTTCGCCGCGCTAAATTGAAATTTTGCGAGCGCGAGAGAATCCGACGAGATTCTGTAAGGCAACTGAGAAATACTCTGCTGTCATATTGGTTTTTTTTTTTGAGTTTCTCATTTGTGCAGATCTCTCTTATACATTGCGGTAGAAATTTAAAAATTTCAATAAAAGAAGTATTTTTCATTTTCAATGAATGAGAAGCCTACAGTCGGTATTTTTTCAACTTATTTAAATTGCAACATGATCAAATAGAATCAAAAAACTTTACAATTGGATTAATTAAGCGCTTTAGATTTAGAAAATTATATGTATAAATGGGCTATTCCACGCAAGAAAAATACATTTTATTTTTGTAATTTCTTAATGATTCTTTATTAAAAAATTTCTAATTGGTACGTTTTCTTTAATTTTAAGTTTTGGACAGAATTAGCAGAGCAAGGTATAATTTTTGTACTTAATTAATTAATTAAATTTACTTGAAAGTTAAGAGTTTAAGCTCTATAGAAAAATATATTCTATAAAAATCGGGCAAAAATTCACCGAGCTAAGGCCGATATCATCACTTTTTTCGCATATGTCACACAGTCTTTTAAGTCAAAATCCGAATTTTAGGGATGTAATATTTTTTTTATCAAAATTGCATAAAAATTCTTTTCCAGACAAAAAATATAAGTTAATAATGACGGTAATTTGAAGTTTCTATGACCCAAAATGTGCAAGCTAAAAAGCAATTTTTTTCAGAAGTGGATTCTCATATGATATTTGACTCTTACCATATCTTTGAAAGGTGCCGTGACATAATCCCCACGGACATAATCCCCATTCACGATATGGGGATAATGTCCGCAAGTTATTCGGACATAATCCCCATTTTTTCAATGGGATTATGTCCGCAAGTGTTTCGGACATAATTCCCAGGAAAAAACGGACATAGTCCCCATAACGATATTTTGTTATTGACAACAGAAGCAGCTCAGGATTTACAACTCCCAAAAATCCAACACCGGCTTCGCGGCGGCCTTCGGCTGCGGATCAGTCTATAATATCCAACACCACATAAATTTTTTAAATGGATTATTGCAAAAATTTTGTTCAATCTTAATTAAATTTTTCGGACATAACCCCCATGGCCAAAATGGGGATTATGACCGAAAAATTTTCGGACATAATCCCCATTTACGAAATGGGGATTATGTCCGTTGGGATTATGTCCGGTAACCTCTTTGAAATGATCATTGCTTTTAAAGAAAAAATAACATACAACCGTTTTGAGGCTCATTTTGAAGACGAAGAATAGTGCTAAATGATGCACTTAGTAGAAAATATCAAAACCATTTCCTGCGTTATCTATATAACCTCAAAAAATCGGTTTTTTAACTTTAGGTTAGAATATCCCAAAAGCCATAAGCGACGGAGCAATTCTGAGATCAAATTCAAATTCAGCATTTCAAATGTACCGTTTTTCGACCTTTTTCAAAAATCAGTCGTTAAATTTATATTAAAAACATTTTTTTTTATTCAGTCAGTGCTCACCAGTATTTTGACACCTTTTCTTGGAGTTCACAGTTTTTATATACTCTGTGATACAAAAAAATAACCAAAAATTATATCTGCACAATAAAAAAATATTCTTATATCTCTCTTTTATTACTCTTATATCTTCCGTAAATTCCAACCGATTCCTTATTCAAAGACCACGTTTGAAGCTTTTAACTTTTTCTTATGTTCCCTTCTAAAATTTTTGGAAAATTTGTAAGCAAAAATATCAAAAGGTCGCTTCAAAATAAAAACTTCAAAAAATTCGGTTTTTTTTAATGAAACTCGGCCTCTAGCGCACAAACTGTTAGCTGTGGAAAGATGACTATCAGGGACAAAATATAGCAAAATATGTTTCCTACAGTTTTTGGGATATAATAGTACACATTTTTTACGGTATTTAGGGTATACAGTCGCTCATACTCAAAAAAAGCCGTATTTGACGTTGCACGGATTTTAATATAAATAAATAAATATATAAAAATAAATAACACTTTCTTGTGAACTCAAAAATCTTATCGGAACTCCTCTACGACAAAAAACGATGATGAGCAAAGAATGCCAATCCTTCGATTGCACACACTCTGCTCTCTCTCTCTCTCAAATGTATAAATGTATTGAGGATCACGTGTAAATATAGGAAAAATCTTAAACATGTGTTAGTAAAATTTTAATTTTCATGTTTTTGTTGTACAACAAAACGAAAAAGTGTACTAAAGTAGTAGAAGTAGTGTCCTTTCAAAACTTTGATAAAATTGGTATTTTTTCATTTTCAATGAATGTGATGCCTACAGTCGGTATGTTATCAACTTATTTATATGACAACATGAATTTTATGGAGACTTAAGACGTAAACCTGGAATTTCAAACAAATCAAATTTAGTTCAACCAATATGTAATTATTTTGTATTTTTTTTTTTAATTGGTCCAAAAATCGAAGGTTTGGCATTTTTTGCTCATCATCGTTTTTTCTCGTAGAGGAGTTCCTATAAGATTTTTGAGTTCACAAGAAAATGTTATTTATTTTTATTTATATATTTATTTATATTAAAACCCGTGCAACTCCGGGTAAAACAGCTAGTTAACTATAAAAAGTTAGTACAACTCTACATTAAAAATAATTGTAACATTTTGCAAACCATTTTTTCTAAACTAATTTGAGGTCGCTGAACACGAAAATCTCACTTATTTTTTAGTAATTTTAGCCGTTCCCGAGTTATTTGGACATTTCTATTTTCGAAATTATAGCTTCATATACATCAATATATTTGTATAACGCCAAATCCGATCGATTTTATTTGACCTCGTTTACAAAGAATGACTAATGGCGCTTCTAACGAGTGCACCAATGATTATGCTCCGAACAAAATTAACTGAGTTATAGCAAGAAAAACTCAGATTTTTTAAAAATTTTTTTAAATTTTTCAGATCAAAGTAAAATGAAACACTTAGTTTTCCGCATATATCGTTTCCAAAAAATTATTTCGCAGTTTTATACAATGGTACATTTAACTGCAAACATTGTAAGCTTATTCTGAGCAAAATCGAATGAAATTTCGAGAAAATATTAAGGTTTTAGTGCAATGGAGACATTTCGATTTCTTCCAAAAATTTGTATTTTTGATACAATTGCAACATGATCATATTTTCATATTTTCTACTAAGTGCATCATTTAGCAAAATTCTTCGTCTTCAAAATGAGCTGCAAAACGGTTGTAAGTTATTTTTTCTTTAAAAGCAATGATCATTTCAAAGACATGGTAACCGTCATTATTAAATTATATTTTTGTCTGGAAAAGAATTTTTATGCAATTTTGATAAAATTCGGATTTTGACTTAAAAGACTATGTGATATATGCGAAAAAGTGATGATATCGGCCTTAGCTCGGTGAATTTTTACCCGATTTTTATAGAATATATTTTTCTATAGAGCTTAAACTCTTAACTTTCAAGCAAATTTAATTAATTAATTAAGTACAAAAATTATGCCTTGCTCTGCTAATTCTGTCCAAAACTTAAAATTAAAGAAAACGTACCAATTAGAAATTTTTTAATAAAGAATCATTAAGAAATTACAAAAATAAAATGTATTTTTCTTGCGTGGAATAGCCCATTTATACATATAATTTTCTAAATCTAAAGTGCTTAATTAATCAAATTGTAAAGTTTTTTCATTTTATTTGATCATGTTGCAATTTAAATAAGTTGAAAATATACCGACTGTAGGCTTCTCATTCATTGAAAAATGAAAAATACTTCTTTTATTGAAATTTTTAAATTTCTACCGCAATGTATGAGAGAGATCTGCACAAATGAGAAACTCAAGATAAAAACCAATATGACAGCAGAGTATTTCTCAGTTGCCTAACAGAATTGCAGAATCTCGTCGGATTCTCTCGCGCTCGCAAAATTTCAGTTTAGTGCGGCGAAATTTTAGGCCAACTGGACTTGTGCACAAGATAAAGTTGCGAAACATTGTTGCTTTACCGGAATGCCATTCTTTAGAATATATGTTTTTTGACTTTAGGTAGATTTTTGTTATTTTAATGTTTCAGCAACAGTTTGTTGACTGTAAAAGATTTTTGTCATTTTGATTATTTCAGCAACATTTTGTTGAATTTAGGCAGATTTTCGTTTAATTATTTCAGCAATATTTTCTTGACTTTTTGCAGTTTTTTGTTATTTTAATGTTTCAGTAGCATTTTGTTGATTTTGAGGCGACTTTTGTCATGTTAATGGTTTCAGCAACATTTTGTTGACTTAAAGGGGATTTGTGTAATTTGAGTGTTTCAGCAACATTTTGTTTAGTTAAGGGATATTTTTGTCATTGGATTGGTTTCAACAACAATGCGATTTTTGATAGTGTCTACAATATTTTGTTGAATTCAAGGCGATTTTAATTATTTTATTTGCTTCAGCAACATTTTGTTGGAAAAAACTGGGTACCTTGCCAAAAGCTCATCCTTCGGATGTTAAGCCAATTGTCGAGCCCATTATTACCTACGGAGCTCCCATGTAATCCTTATGTTACAAAAATTTTCATAAAAAAGCGGCAAAAGACAAGCTTCGTATACTGCAGAGAATGGCTTGCATATCAATTGCTGAGGCAAAGGAATTAGATAAAAGTAAGGCAAAGAAAATCAAACATTTCATTCTCGGGAAAAAATGGATCGACGTTAAGCAATTTGCCATCACAATCAGTGATTATAGTATTACTACTTTCACCATAAATTCCAATTAGCATTCCCCCCGAATCTTTGATGATTACCATCTGTGGCTTTTGGACGATTCTTTAGCTAATGAAGGAGCGAATGTTGAAGACTGCACTAGGCAAGAAAACTTTTTATAGACAGAAATACGCACAATAGAGCTTCAGAGAATATCAGGAAAGACTTCCAAAGAAACATTTCATCTGAGTTCTTTCAAATAGCAAAGCGCCATTAAGGGGACTCTACAAAAGTTCAAGTGTATGGTCTTATAAGAAGTCTTCATACTCCATTGGAGAGACGATATGGTAAGAAATTTTACAAGGTTTTCGTGGACAATAAACGGTTGTTAACAATGAAAAAACCAGTAAAGGTGTTATCTCAGCGCTGAATAAAAACTTTACGCAGAAAAATTTCCAGCAGTCAAGGAGAAAGTCCCACTATCTTATCTACTAGAAGACTGGCAATAGAAAAGTTATGGAAAAAGTCTGACGTTGGATGGATGTTATAGAATATTTTCGAAACTTTTATAGCAGAGTGTGTTATTTTAGAAGCGAATGTAACTACGAGAACATTTAAGTGACTGTTGCGAGAACCATCGAGAAAATCCCAACTATGCCTGACAAATTGGGTACATAAAGTGCTTTCTGTGACTGTTGGCACTTTCCACACAGTTTTCGAGTTAACACAAACTTCAGAAACTCATTCTCCGTAAATACCCGAGAAGAATTGATGATTGTTAGAGTTTAAGAGCCATCGCAAGGGAATGTATTCGATGGACCATTTTAGCCATATGCTTCCCTAGAAGTGCGAGCTTAATCAACATTTTAATTGCTTTTTTCAGTAAATGGTTAAATTAGTTTAGGAAATAATTGTTGCAATATACATTACCTATAGGTACATACTCGTACAAAGTCCAGATAAAAAAATATTCCAACGATTCATAAATAACCACAACAACAACAAAAAATCAAAGTTATCAATGTAACCTTATTTCAATGGAACTTATCAACTTTGCAAAAGTTTTCCTGACAGTATTTGCGTGACTTTTTTCCCTTTGGCCGATTATCAGGCCACATGTTCATAAATTTAACAACAATTTTACAGCATTCGTTACATGACGGTTCGATTTTTGGTTAAAAAAAAAAAAAAACTAATGCAAAATTCGCGCATTGGTTAACACATCTTAGATAGGTATGTTTGTACTCACATTTTTCGTAAGCCAACTAACAAACATCATGCCGAGTCGGCTTAAATGTCAGGTCTCAAACTGCCCTCCGTTGTTGGCTGGCAACATGCAGCATGCGGCAGTTTTCATTAGAGTTATCGCTGCTGCGTCTGGCTGCATAAACTCTCTGTTGCAACAATCTGTGTGGATACAAAAAAACAACAAAATTTTAGTCGTGCTTTCAATTAAGTAGTTTGCTTGGTATTTTCCTTTTTTTATTGCAAATAGTTGAGGCTGCTGCCTCATCGTCGCCATCTTTGACAGCTTTTAATTAAATGGATATTGGAACGTGTTGCATGCTCTGAGGCTGAGGAAAATTGTGTTTTTGTGAACTGAATAGACACCATTTTTTATTCTCTTTTTGTGTTTTAGAGAATTCAAAAAAAAAAAAAAAAATACACTTTGAGTATGATACAGCACTTTTGGATAAGTATGAGCACAAATTCTACTCAATTCTAAAATAGTGCATTTAAAACAGCAAGAAACTTTTATTAAAAAAGGACATTATATACAATAATACAATTCAGTTTATAAAAGGTTCCTGCACAAGACAACTTGAAATATAGTGTACTTTTTACGAGCACATTTTACTCTGAACTGAAATATATGATCCAAAAAATCTAAGGTTCACTTTGCACTAATTTTATTTTTATCAGTGTATAAGAAACCTGATTCTTACAGTACTTCAGTGTGCTGTATCTTATATGTACAAACAAATACTTCAGTTCAGTGTAAAAAGTAAAATTTATGATACGTAACACATAACTGAATAAAATATACATGTATTATGGGTAAAGAGGTCAAAAAGACCCATAAAAACGGGATATAATGGGTAAATATGTTCTGAAAGGATAACATGAAATCAAGCAAGGAACAATTTTCTAAAACATCTTAACCCATTATATCCCGTTAGTTTGACCCTTTTATCCAAAAAATTGGTTATAATGGGTTAAAATATTCCTCAAAAAAATTCTATGAAAAATTTCATTAAGGTTCACTGAAAAAATGCCGTCCGGAATGTGGCAGCGCCGTATGGTAGCGAACGCGCACCATCGACTGATGATAGGTATACACAATATAAGTATTTATACAACTTCAAAAACTCATAACTTGATAACCGTAAAATATACCACAATTTTGAGACCTGGAAAATAATTTTAATAAAATTTACTTTTAAATAAAAATATTTTAATAAAAATAAAAATGGTGCTCCAAGCCCCAAAATGCTTTTGAAAAAGGAAAAAGGTTTTTTTCAACCAAAAATACTTATTTTTTTTTCAGTGTAATTATATGTTTTCAAAAGCTCCTTTCTACAGAAACCCTGAAATTTCATTAAAATCGCTTAAAAAGCCGAAGAGCTATAAATTTTCATATAGGGAAGTATCCAAAGGTTGGTTTGAACTTCCTATGGCCGCCATCTTGAAAATTTTCGGAATTTCGGAAAATCAAAATACACAGTAATATGTGTGTCAAATACTAACTTTTCACCTATTTTCATAGAAATCGAAGATGTCAAGTCGAATCTTGGTCGATAACGCATAGAAAGTTTCATATGGTTGGACACCAGCCTATCTTAATTTTGAGAATTTTATATAAAATACAAATGGTATGGTTAGACTGGCTAAAATTTGTGTGAAAAAATTTAAGTTGATTGACATTTCCAGGGTACCAAAAGTTTTATTTTGATGATTATAAGCACCATGTAAATTTAAGTCCATTGCTCCGAAATCATTTTGAAATTCGAAAAGGTCTTTTAAATATAAAAAAAAAATGTATTTCGAGTCTTTAACTGTTGATCTTTTTGTATAGATTTTGAGCCGCTAAATTCGAAGTTCTATAATTTTGAAGATATTGGCCATTCCATTTCGTACCTCAATTTTCCACATTACATGGAGAATATCTACAAAGCTACAGAATTTACAGAGATATAAATTGCAGATTTGAATTTTGTGGCTAAATATCAATTTAAAAAGTTGAATGGTTTATATCTTGAAACAAAAATTTTTTTCATCTTTACATAGTTGCCCTTTCCGGTTTTTAAAATGATTTGAGATCCAACAAATCTTTTCTGAAATGGATCAAAATCAAAATCGTGGTTATTTACATCAAAAGGAAACTTTTCGTGTTCTGGGAACAAAATTCCAAGCAATTTTGATTTTTTAAGCACATTAGTAATGGTGCCATTTCATGATTTTAAGATTTAAAACAATTAGAGAGCTGTCAAGTCTATATTTGCACCGACTTTTCTACTTTTAAGTTAATGTTACCACAACCTCCGTATGATGCGAAGGTCCATTATAACCATAGTACTTATACACTACAACTATACCTAGTATATGAACTGAATTGAACTGCAGCAAATCAAACAAAGCAGGTCTGTGAGTTATTTCTTTCTTCATGTCTTCGTACTGTCAAGACATTTGTACGCGGGTACAAGATATAACGTATTTTGAAACGAAATGTCTTAAAGCTCCAACAAGACATATTTTCAAGACCCTTATTTATATGGATAAGGAAAACCCTAATTTCCAAGGTTCAGACAACAATGTCTCAGCTCACTCTTCCAAATACTCGCTAAAAGTCCATTGAATGTCACGATTAGTAGAGTCAAGAGCTCTGCTGAGGACCATAGTACTACTTACATAAAGATGGGATTCCTGCCAACAGAAAATATTAGCGATCACCCGGCATAGAACCAAAATGGTTTGAAAGCTTTCCGCTATGTTAGAGGTTGATTTCGTAAGGTGAAACATCTTGTCTATTCAATGCTTTCATCTTTTCTCTGATAATGCGAAAGATATTTATGTGGTCCATATGTTAGAGCGTAACCCTGTCTATTGTGTCCGAATAAAGAGCATCAGTTTCTCAGAGACTCTAATGACAAGGAGTTTGGCCAGCACTTTGCCAAAACTATAGTTGTCATGTGTCATGTGTTTTTGGAATTTTGATTAGAATTTCAATCAGCCAGTTTTTAGATATATATTTTTCTTTGAGTGAGGACTGGCTGTGTTTCGGATAAACTGTTCTTACAAATAATAGAGGCTGTTTAAGTGTGAACCTACATAGCTCTTCTGTTGAGCTGTTTTAAAACTTTTTTGAGCATAATTGATATCAGCCGGTTTCTGGAACTAAAACTATTTGTCAGATTCAACGTAAATATGTATTCACTTGGAACCCCTAGGAGGAGCATAGGGCTAAATTGAAATGTCTACATTTGTCACCATACTCTGCAATGACTTTTATCTCTTTCCACGACTTTCCTGATGCTTGGATTTTCTTTTACAACGACTGATTCAACGGCATCCATTTAATCATTATCTTGCTAATTTTATTTTTTGATCGCCTCAAACTTTTAAGTGGCGTTAAATACACTGGAGTGATTTTTAATAGTAGAATTATTTCGGAGTTCTCAGATGGCTCTATCCGTAAGGCCTCTACAGCCCTATTGTTTTCTCATCATATTTATGGTAAGAAAACTAGAGCTTACAATATCGCTTGAAGCCAATAAAAGTGAGGTCCACAAAAAAGGTCTAAAAGGGTGTGAGATTTTTTCATTCCAATTATTTTTTTTTATACCCTATACCCTATACCCAGGGTATATTCGTTTTTTCCTTCTGTTGTAACGCAGAGAAGGAGGCGTTGCATGCAACTTTGTAGAAAATAATTATAGAACACCACTTTATAGCTCATTTTGGAGATAAAATATGGTATTACATGATCCGGTCACTAAAAAAAGGCAGGCGAATTTCGTCCGTACTGTATACAACCTCAAATATATCCAAAAACCGAGATTTTTCACTTTGAGTTTCATGATGTGATTTTAAAATGATCATAACTTTGCAGAGAAATATTATAAATACCAATTTGATAGCTCAATTTGAAGCCAAAAAAGAGTACCAAATGATTCTGGTGATAGAAATTCACAAAAAAATTTTGTGCGTCCTGCATATAACATCCAATATAGTCAAAAATCGTGATTTTGCACTTTTTTAGCATTTTAGGTTAAGATATCTCCGACAAAAAAAAAAGATTTCGATATCAATTCAATTGTGTTTTGAAGAAAAAAACTAGGGCTATTAGTTGTCATACCAGATTTTTTGGCTAAAAATGACCTTGTCTTGTTATATAACCTCAAAAATAGGAAAAAATTGTGTTTTTTAAACTTTTATGTGAGGATATCTCAAAACCGAGACGTAATATAACAATTCTAAGACCGGATTCAGATTAAGCATCGAAAATCACATCTGGAGTGACTATTAGTATATATGGTTATTGTTTGTGTTTGTCTTAAATACGAAAAAACCGGTTTTTTTTAAAAAAGCATAAAAAATAGTTTAAAATTCAATATCTCCTGAATGGAATCAGTCACGATTTTTTGGTTTGCAGTTTTTAAATTTAAAAACATACAGAAAATTTTGTGCATACTCAGTTTTTTATCTTTTTCTTAAAACTTAAAACAATATGAAATTAAATGCACTCAAAGAAAAAAAAATTAGTAAAAATGCAATATCGTCTTCAGACGAACAGGTACGAAACTTTTATTTGCAGTTATTAATTAGTGTTTTTAAGTAGAATAATCCTGCATACGCCGAATTTGACGTGGTTGATATAAAACTTTATTTTGGTTAAGGCTCGCTGTGTGCAGATAAAGAAAAGTGTATATATTTTTGATCAGCGTCACTTCCTGAGTCGATATAGCCATGTCCGTCTGTATGGCAGGCTGGCTGGCTGTGTGTGGAAATATTTTTTACGCGAAAACTGAGCAAGATAATTCACTGAAATTTAGTGCTCTACCTTCGTCGTAAAAGTTAGCTCGTGGGATTGAAAATAAGAGAAATCGGTTAACGGACACGCCTACCACCCATACAAAAAATATGTTCAAAATGCAACTTTAGGAGTATTTTTCACGATACTTTAACCAAAATACACATAAATACTGTGAATTGTTAGCGCAAGCTCTATGCAAAAACTGGGCGGATTCGGACAAAATAGCGTGGCACCTTTCATGTTCGCAAAAGCTTCAAAACGCTATACTGAAAGCGTTATTTGAGATAATTGAACTAAATTTTAGTCAAACAATAAAAACTACTAGAGTTCGCCTTGTGGCCGAAATTCGACCATAAAATAAAGCATAAAGTTGTTATACCCTTTCTTAGTCAATAAGACTCAAAAAGCTTTTAATATTCTTCTTTAGGGTTAAGGTTATCTGCTTCGGTGCAGCAGCTAAGTTGCGTGTAACTCCTTCTAAAGAGCAAACAGTTTTTGATACCTTTCTGTCCTATTAATTTTAAGCCCATACCAATATTCATAAAAATCAATCATATTATCGTTCCTTAGTGCCAATCCTATCTCCATACCGAATTAAAATCGACGCAGTGATTTAGCAGTGAAATCGTTTTTTCCATTTAGGTACCGCCCACTGAAAAACATAATGGTCATATTATCGTTCCTTAGTGCTAACCCTATCTCCATACCAAATTTCGTTAAAATCGATGCAGCGGTTTAGCCGTGAGAGCGTTTTTTCCATTTAGGGGCGTGGCACCGCCCACTTTAAAAACAAATATAGTCCTATGCACTGCTCCTCCCCACAACCTTTCCAAAAACAAACAAATCGGTTGAAATTTAGGTATGGAAACAGGGACTGAACCGGTTTCGTTTGCTTATTTATATATAGATAAATGCAAGCTCTGAGCAAAAACTGGGTAAAATCAGACAAGAGGGCGTGGCACCTCCCATATAAGCAAAAGCTTCAAAACGCTATACTTAAAACATTTTTTGAGATAATCCAACAGAATTTCACTCCGACACTAAGAACTATCTATTAATGTAAGCTCTGTGCAAAAACTGGATGAACTCGAACAAAAGGCGTGGCACCTCCCATATAAGCGAAATTTTCAAAACACTGCAGTGTAGGGTATTTAATGTTTGGCCAGACCAATGAGCCGAAAACGCAAGCAAAAAATTACTGTGATTGTATAACTAAATGCTATTTTCTATAGTTAATAGTTTTTAAATGTCCACATATGTGGACATCGATTTCTTCTTATTTTTTATTACTCTTTTATGTTGTAAATTTTACTGAAAAATTTTATGATTTAGTGGACAGAGAAGGTTTTCTCTTTTCTTTGCGCCAATATTTGAGTGATGTATCGAAAAATCAGCAATGTTTGATTAGGGAAATTTATGTCCACTTATGTTGACATTAACCCCGAAGAAGCTAAGTAAGTCCGTAAGCCTTTGTTTACTAAATAGCCCATTTATCCCAATCTCAGATGACAATATAAGCATTTTGTTTAATTGTCTGTCTACGACACTCACAAGGGGAGATGTAGTCTAGGCAAGCGTCAAGCTTTGTGTCTTGTATTCCTCAGGCTACCATCACATAAGAGGAAGGTGATTGGTTTTTAAAGAATTTAAAGTCTCGAGACCTCTTAGCAATATGGATGTAATTATTAATAAGCCAAGTAGTGCTCTGAGTCTTTAATTGTTTTCCAAAGGCAGACGGATCCTATAAATTAAAGCCAACTTTAACCATGTCAAAACTCTACAAAATGGCATCCAATTCTTCGATTACAAATCAGTTAACGCTGATTGGATAAATTAAATTATGTAGAAGGTAAAATCCTCAAGCAAAACTCAAACCCACTCAACTGCATATCGCGCACAAGTGCAAGGAAGAACTTCTTGTTTAGAGTTTTAAAATTCCTGAAACCTGTACGAGAACAACCCACAAATTGTTCGCCGAAGCAGCATATTGAAAGAAAAATTAAATAAAAAATAAAATCCTGTCATCACAAATGCAAACTGACGCTTCTTCCTACATGAGGGGCATTTGTATCTCAGCCATAATTGCAGCAGATACGAGGAGTTGCAGATATATATCTGTTGTGCTGCCTATCTGTATCTTTGAATCTTTACGTATATGCCGCTCTTTCGTTCATTTGCGCTCGCTCTCTTTTGCGCTTTCGACTCAAGGTTTTGTAGCTACGTGCGGTAGTTTTACTCCACGCATTCAATAAATTTCCCTTAAAACTCGTTTTCCTGCCATTGGAGGCGGGTTCATGGCGTTGATTGGCTGAGATATTCAAAGTGGGGATTTTTTCTGGAGGAATTTAAAAGCGTAGGGTTTTTGTATAGAAAAGAAAATTAAATGAATTGCGGCAGCCATAAATTTTGTTGCATGCTTTTTGTGGAGATTTTTACTTATTTTTTTTTTTTTTTTTTTGTTTCTTCCTTTCGCTAAAGGATCCTTTAGTACACTTTTTATACCCTTCGTAAATTTCATTGGCGTGTTTCTGTTTTTTTTTAAGGAAGTTTTTAAGGGAATTTTTTCGATTTGGTTTTATAGAGCATTATACTCTATAACCTCGGGTTAATGAGCAACATCAATCTGCGTCTTGTTCTTGGTAAAGTCTAAGACGGCTTTGATCTTAGTCTTGGCCAATATGATAAGACAGAACCTGCTATTCAGTCTTGGTCGTTATTAGTTAATAGAGGTGTCACACCCCTACAGCATTTGACATATTATTCATTCATTTATTTACTGCCTTCACATAAGATTTGGCAGGGTCTAATACCAAGACCGTAGTAGTGTTGACATTGGTCTTGGTTTGGTCATCACTAACGCTGACAATCTCGTTTATAGATTGTTCCTATATAGCTACAACAATAGCACTTGGTATCCGTGAGTTATTGAGATGTGCTTAAAGGGTTGATTTTATCTAGTATTGAGCCCTGGTGCATCCACAAATAATGAATAAAGCATATTCCATCTATGTAATTGGTTACATAAAAGAATTTTAAAAGATTTAGGTTTTGGTCTCGGCAATTCGGAATTAAAATATCTTCCGGGATCAAGGGAAAATATTTTTAAATTTCACGACTATTTCCTGTATAATTCACTGCACAATCTTATTTAATAACTTTCTTTACTTTTTTCAACACTTAAACTTTATTACACTGCAATCAAACCGTAAATAACTCTGCAATCCAATGTACCCTCGCTTAAATAGCATCTGGCGGTGTTAGTTGAAACCTTTTCAACTAGAGCTCGCAAACTATCAAGGCTTATCTGAAAGCTATTTGAATTTCTTCAAGCCTTGCCCAGGAGAATTTATATGACTCTAGTCTGGAAACCAAGGCACGGGGCTTATGAAGGCAATGAAAACGTTGGCAAGAACTAGACTGAAATACATTGGTCAGCCGTTTTTCAATTCCTTAAAGGAACAAAAATTCACCTAAGTGGCATAAAAGATTTGCTGTAATGACAGGATCATTCAGTTTGCACAAACACCCAACTGAAAAGACCAGAGTTCATGAATAGACTTTAATACGAGAGTTTGTGGTATCACTATGAACCCCTGCTATATATATGTGGCATTATTGCTGCTACCCTAACCTAACCTATGCCCCTCTCTTGGCCAAAGTAACAAGAGAGGGGCATAATATACTTACAGAAGCCTTCTGCGAAGTGAACAACACCTTTAAAAATAACTTAATTTGGAAATGGGAAGAAAAAAGCCTTATCAACTAGTGAGGACCCCAAGAAAAGTTCTTGCTTGCAGCAGACGAAAAGACTTTAGTATGATGGAAACAATTTTAAACATCAGTAGAAAAAATATAAAAATCTTCACTGAAACGATGAAGGTATCCCTTAAAACGTGTAAAAGCCTTGAGAACTCTGCAAACTCGTAATAGTTGTCAAAATCAATACGAACTTAGGCAGTTTTAGGAGTTTACGAAGCTTTCGATGCTTTTACACGTTTTTAGGAATACCCTTAATATCAAGACACCATACAGGTACTTATTTACTACCCAAAAAGATGGGCCCGGTAAACAACGATGTCAATAGGACTTGAAAGAAGCAGAGCATATGCTGTGTACTTACCCTGTAGTAATCAGATGCAGAATTAATTACCGAGGTTCAAATTCCAATGCAAAGACGAAATCTATAAACAGTCTAGAGCTGTTCTGATTGGGAAAGAGGATGTTCAAAATATTTTTTAGATCGGTATGAAGATCATAGCGTTTAAAATAAAAGTAATCAATTTGGATGCTCAAAACAATTTATTTGGGGAAAATTTAGATGCAAAATATAATTAATTGGTTACACACCCATGATTTCAAAAAAACCCTTTAAAGTCCGATTGATATGGAAATAATATAGAAACTATGGAACGCTCCAAGCTCAAAATAATCAAAAAAATTCAAATTGTTTGCTCTTCTAGGATTAAGGATAGGGTATTTCTTATTCGGCCTCGACCTATACAGGGTGGCTGATTCGAACTGTTACCAACTTCAGATAGACTAATCTGACAGATGGAACATGACAGCTGTCTAAAAATTGGCATGATGTTAGTTCATTCTATTGTCAACAAGTAACCAAAAGCATTTGCGCGTCAATTTATTGAAAATAAAAAATTTTCGAAATGGAATTCAAACGTAATAGTGTGATTGCTCTTTATTTGGCTGGAAAATCGCAACCAGCAATTGTTCGTGAGCTGAAACATTTAAAAGTGAATAAAATGTTTGTGTATCGGACCATAGCACGTTACAATGGTACCGGCAGCGTTGCCAAACGACATGGTGGTGGTCGGAAAATAGCTGCAACATCAGCAGAAATGGTTCGAAAGGTGAAGGCCAGAATTGAGCGAAATCCGAGACGCAGTGGCAGACAAATGGCTGCCGAGCTGAAAATATCGCGTGAACGAATGCAACACATATTGTCAAACAAGCTCGGACTAAAGGCCCTCAAGTTCCAAAAGGCGCATGATCTCACTCCTGCTCAAAAAAAGTTAGGCTTGATAGAGCCAAGGAGTTGTTGCGCTTGCACGCCGCCGGAAATCTGTCACAAATTGTCTTCTCTGATGAGAAAAATTACTGTATCCAGCAATATGTAAACAAACAAAATGATCGGGTTTACTTGACAGAGAGGTCCTACGAAAATTTGAATGTTCGTTTGGCCACCAGGACGCAGGCACCACCGCATGTGATGGTTTGGGCTGCAGTGACTGCTGATGGGCGCTCACCACTCGTTTTTTTGGCCGCTAGCGTCAAAGTTAACGCGCAGGTGTATTGTGAATCAGTGTTGGAGGGTGCTTTACTACCGTGGGCACGCAAACATTTCGGTCGCAAGCCATGGACATTCCAACAAGACTCGGCACCGTCACAGAAAGCTCTTGTGAATCAAGAATGGTTAGAAAAAAACGTTCCTAGCTTCATTTCTGCTCAACAACGGCTCTCAAATTCGCCTGATGCGAATCCGCTGGATTTCTCAATCTGGGGTATGTTGGACAGGATGGTCTTGACTAAAAAATACCAGAGCGTTGATGCGCTAAAAGTGGCCCTTCAACGAGAATGGCGCAAACTTCCACAAAATCAAATTCGTGCAGCATGCGACTCGTTCTTCGACCGTCTACGAGCCATAGTTAAGGCCAAAGGTGGCCATATCGAAAATCCCAAGTAGATTCTTAAAATTTGAACATTTCCCAACAATTATAGCGTTTGATCAATAAAATCTGTGCATGGAAACTAAAAATATAGTCTTTTGAATTGGCAACACTTCGAATCAGCTACCCTGTAATATGCCAAAACACCTTTTAAAATTTTTTTACTAGAAAATCTTTAATATGATGTGATATTTAAGCACAAGATCATTGGAATTACATTAAAAATTTAAATGTAAATTTTTGTACTTTTATTACCTTTGAGTAAATTTCATGCCATATGGCATGACTCCTAAAAACCACTTTTGAAACAAAAATTTTTAAAAATTATTTTCAATTATTGTTAAGATGGCTTTTAGTAGTAAGAAAATGGACAGTAACGATTTTTAAAGTCAAAAGGGAAGAAAAAGTTCCGAAAGGGTTAATAATTTTGGTACTTTTTGGATACTTTCAGTACATTTTTTTGCTATTTTGTACGAAATAGAAAATCTCATTTATCATCTCTGGCATAATTTAAGCGAAATATAAACAAAACAAAAAACATGAAGTCAGTGCTTTGCTTTTTGTCTTTCTCTTTTTACTTTAAAAAATTTTATCTAAATTATTTAAGACAGACCAGGGAAAAAATAGGTTTTTTTTAGGTCAAAATTTTTCATTTATTATTGAAAATCCCTGTTTCAAATATATAAAAATTTAAACAACTTCTCCGTCTCTGAGAAAATTACAATAATATGTGTGCACTATGTACATAAATAGGGACTAAATCTCAGATAAAAAAGTTGGAATATTGGTTCATATACTTACATAGTTTGCCGTGCAATTCTGTTTTCAGTAGTAGAGAAAAACAAGGCATTTAACGAAAAAAGTGTTTATGGCATAAAATGCTTAGAATCGTCTACGAAATACGTGTAAATATTTTCAGAATTTTATAAGATATTTTATAATTTTTTAAAAATTGGTCCACAAAAAAAAAAAAAAAATAAAGGTACGTTCCAAAAAAATCCAAAAATACACACACGTATTCCTTAGACAATTCTAAGCATTTTATGCCTTACACACATTTTTCGTTAGACGTTATGATTTTCTCTACTACTGAAAAAAGAATTGCACAGCACACTATATTGTTAATAACTTTTGAGTACGTATCGAAAATTATCTTAAATAGTTTTTTTTTCTAATTTAAGCAAAATTTTCAAAAACTATTAAGATTGTTTTAAATTTTTAGAAGAATCAAATTAACTTTTGGCCAGTTTTAATTTTACTTATATCAATCATGTTACAATAGATCTATCAAAGCATTTCATATGTCAAAGCAGATTTTTTTAAAGTTAATTTCAAATTAAAAAATGCGGCCTTTTAATGTCAATATACCCTATTAAATTAGCTTACAATCAAACATACAGACATACGGCAATAAATACACTCGTGCACATAAATAACCTATACCACAATCAGCCAGTAATAAAGTGGGCTGTGCTTGATATGAGATACGCTCCCACTCTCACCACCACCACTACCACTGCTACTCACGAATACAATGTTATTCTCTTTTTATATCTAAACAAATAATCAGTCGCAAATAAAAAGTATTTGATTATAAATAAAACTTGAATACAACAACAATAACAACAAAAACAACAGTTGAAACAGACTGGCAACACCTCTTGATATGGTTACAGTGTCTCCCAATACACTGTGAAACCAAGCACAATTAACGCTAATGAAAAAGGTGAACAGTGGTCATAAAACACAAAAGAACATGAATTGGAAACAGAAAGCACTTAATATATTGTTAGAGAAAGAGCTTGCGATATAAGGGCAAATTTAAGTAAATTTGGCGAAATGATATCTCGAGATTCTGATGTCTGATTAATCCCAGTGTGCCAAACGGACTCGTTTCGGATCCGTTACGGGTTCATATTTTCGTACTTTTTATTCGTTACGGAATCCGTTACGTATCCGTTACTGATCCGTTGGCGGGAGAGATTCCTAAAAAAAAACGAATCGTTTTTTCTACTTTTATGGATCCGTTTCGAACCTGTAACGTACATCAAAAGCGAATTCAAAACGGATTCGCTTTTAATAATGTTAAAGCTGCTTTAAAAAAAAAAAATGGTGAAGCGCTTATTTTTAATTAAAATTTAATTCAAAACACAAAAAAAAATTAATAGCCCGCCGGGAGTCGAACCCAGGCTCCCGGGGTATTACTTTCCCATACACGAGACGTAAGCCAACTAGGCTATTAACCAATATGATGTTAACATATCTGATGTAGACTTATGTGATGTTGAGACTTAAAGTTTGTATTGATTAAACAAATTTCTGTTGATTTTTTTATAAATATTCTGTGTTCTTTCTCTTCCCTTCTCTTGATAAAAAATATTATATACTCAAATTTGGAATCAAAAGCGTTTCTTCAAACATAGTTTGAAAAGTTTACAAAAAATCATACGCAATAAAATAAAAAGATAAAAAAAAACATATCAAAAATATTTTTTTTATCATCATTAAAATTAATTAAAGCAAATCCGTTTTGGGTTCGTATTTGAAGTATTTACGGATTCGAAACGGATTTACCCAGGTTCGAATCCTTCCAAAGGTGGATTTTTACCCTTTATTTTTCGTCCTTTTTTTATTTTTTTTTAATTGCTAATAAGCGCGTCAAAACGGTTTTTTTCTGTAAATATACAGCATTAACATTTTTAAAAGCAAATCCGTTTTGAATTCGTTTTTGCATACGTTTCGGATTTGAAACGGGCCTGCACTGCGAAATTACCCGGGTTCGAATTCTACCATAGGCGGATCGATAATTTTTTTCTTTTTATTTATTTTTTTTTTAATCGCTAATAAGCGCTTCAAAACGTTTTTTTTTTTTATTTAAACACAACGTTTTGAATTCGTTTTTGATGCACGTTACGGGTTCGAAATGGATCCGTTACCGCGGATTACGTTTTTTATACCTTTTTGAACTCGTAACAGGTTCGAAACGGAACCTCAACCGTTTTTGTGCACATTGGGATCGTATATCATGCCCAACACTCAAATCTCTAATTCTTTTCGGTCTTTTTGAAAAAATTATCTAGATTTGTCTTGAAAAATATTATTCTGATAACATAGACATAGTAGAGCAACTACCATCTCCCACGCTAACCTAACCTAACCGTTAGTAACGTTACATTCGTACCTCTTTGAAAAATAACTTTACACAGCAAAAAGTTTAGGGATAAAGTATAAACTTAATTATACTATTTGTTTTTATAAACTTATGTATTCCAATTTTTTATATAATTTATATAATTTTTTTTCTATAAAGTTATTCAAAACCAAAAACATTTAACTTCTAAACTAAAATTGTTATGAACTATAAATTTTATTGTATACCAAAATTGTATAAAAACTTTTGACAAAACGCCAAAAAAGTCCCCTCATCGAATTTACACAAAATATAGCATTTGCAGAGAAGTCATTTTGCGCAGCAGTTCGGAGTGAAAATTAATAAAAATAAAAACTTGGAAGGAACGTAGTGTTAGTACTTGTTATGAGTAAAATAAAAAGACAGTGTGGTATTGTATAAAAAAGTGTTAAAGTTAAAAAAGAAAGGAAAATAATGTCTTTTTGTTTTTGCCTTCCAATGCCAATTTTTGATGGATTTGTCCATCGTCACCAGCTTTCAGCAAGTACGCCACTTGCACCGATCATATCCATCACCACCAATATTGCCATCGGCACCATTATTGGCCAACTACCTCAGAGTGTTTCGCAGAACACCAACGTGTCCATTAGCGTGTTTAGCAGCACATTTGCGTGTCAAGCAGAGCAGCTCCGTTGCCAAAAAGAACAGCGATTCGAAAGTAAAAGGTATTTCGGATTTCACCTTCGCATGTATACATACATATATGCAAGTTGAAAACAATATTATTTAGACCCCCGACCAAATTATAAGCGATAGCGGGAGTTTGTTTTATTATGATTCCAGTCTTAAGAAAAAAAAATATGCAAGCAAAAAGTGACGCCATGGATCTGAATTGGAAAATAGCTTTAAGTGAAACGATGGAAGTCGCAAAACACAACATATACGATGAGGGTTACCATTAGTTTTACCAGAACAGGTTAAAAACATATTCTAGAAAACTTTAAAATATTGAACTGTGTATAAATTATGCATATAACATTCTTACGTGTGTAGTACAATTTTAAAAGTTTCCAATTGTTAAAAATGCACCTTCAGTTTAATGCATCACTTCAGTTTTTGGAAGTATGGAATCTATAGGTATAAACTCCATAATTCGTTAGAAATTGTTTCGATTACCAAAACTTATGTACTTATCATGAACTTAAACAATTTTCTCATTACAAAACAATGTTACGTTTATGCTTCAAGGAAATATGTAATTGAAAATTTTTTATGGAATTTATGAAATTTATTTCTTTTAAAATAAATAAAAATATATTATTATTGTAAGATATTTTTTTTTTTATTTAACTTATACTACGTAAGTATTAATATCATTTTTTAATTCCGAAATATTTGATTGAAAATTGTGTTAAATTGGTTCATATATGAATTTTATATAAAATGGTTTAAAATATTGTCATATGAACTTCTATATAAAATGTATACAAAAATAGTATAAAAGATTTTTGTATGGTGATATTATTATATTTAAATCAAAATAGTGTAAATTGTATTAATACTTTATTTGTATAAATTTTATACCAACAAGTATAAAAAGTTTGTGTACCAAGTTGTTGTAGCATAGATTTTATACCAAATTTGGTGTGGATTTGTATTCATTCCAATTTGGTTTGAATTTTACACCCAAACTATTTGATGTCGTTTTACTCAGGAGATTTAAGACCATTGATTTCAGCAAAAAAAGAGGGAACCTTACGTCATCGTATGAAAATCTCTTATTTGAACACCGTGCCTGTTACAGCAGAGTAGTGGAAATCGAAAGTTTTCGGTGCAAAAATTTTGTACACTCGCGACGTTGTTAAAGTTAACACAAGAAGTTGAAAACAAACTAAAATGATGCCCGACTTAAAACGAAAAACATAATTTTTTTCTTACACCAACCGACCCTCTAGAAATGTATTCTGTATAAGACCTTGCGGGGCATTGTTTGAGATAATGCGATCAAATTTTATCAAAGCGTTAGAAATGGTCAAATTCAGAATTTCGAACTTTTAAAATCGATGATTTTGACAAAAAATGTCTCTGTAGTAATTTTGGGTACATATAGATGAAAAACTGAATTTTTCTCAAAGTTTTTTTTAAAATTTTCGTGCAGCAAATCAGGATTTGTTTCATTCAAACAAAAAATATTTCATTAATCAAAGGCAGATTTTAAGCCACAGTACAACATAATTTTGACCAAATGTAAAAGACACACGCCTGCAGTGGGAAACACATTGGTCGAAGTATCAGCAACATTTTTTGTTGGAGTGCAAAACCAGAAAAACCAAAAAACCCCCTCCCAAACTACTGCGTAGCAATCGCGATGTTGCATGCAACCAGTTCGTTAAATCGACCCTTTGCGCGCTCTTTAGTTCTTTCTTTTGGATAACGCAATAGCGACGAGGGCTCCATCTTGGAGTTTGATAGATTGATATCGCAGTGCAGCAGTTGTTGTTGTATACGTAAGTTGTTGCTGTTGTTGTAGTCCCACCATAAGCCAATGAAATGCGTTGCTTGCGCACGCTGGTGTTGTTGGCGGAATTCAATTCAACGGATCGCCGCTTGTGTAAATAAAAAACGCGCTAACGCCAACCAGTTTGGATTTGACGCGATTTCGTAAAACGTTGGAGCCGCGGCGCGCGTAAACAGAAAGCGATAAAGAGAGAAAAAACGACGTTGAAGATTACGAAGCGCGCGAGAACAAATATCAAATGCCGTCGCGAAATCGGATCTAGAAATGGTGTACTAAAAGATACTACGTTTGTTCTGTGCGATACTTTCGAGTATCTAGAAAATTGTAAAATACTAAGAATATGAATTTAAAAAAATCTAAAAATTTTGAGCCAAAAAAAGAAATTTGTGAAAATCTCAAAAAAATCATAAAAGTTTGTTATGCCAGCATATACAACAAAATCACAACAACAACAACAATAGCGATTAATTAATCATTTAGTCGCGCATTAAATTGATTAATCGTAATCGCTGGTAGCAACTTTGTGGTATCTCTGTGAGTTGAATAGATATTTAATTGTTGTGTTTTTTGGTTTTTTTTGTTTTGGTTTTGTGAAAAATCTTTTAAAAAAATTTACATAAAATTGATTTGATTTTTTTTTCTAATTTTTGTTTTTAATCATTCACTTTTAGGTTATATTAATTAAACGAAATCTTGTTAAATTTAATGCAGTTCATATATCTTTTTGGTTGATTTGTAAATGTTACCGTAAACAGCAACAACAAATAGTTAAATATATTCGCTTTGTACGCTAATTAAAGATACAAATATTATAATATTGTATTCAAAATATTACGATACAATACAAAATGAATGTGTGAATTTAATGTGAAAATCAAATTGGAATTTAAGTTTCGGAAGGTTACCTCAATTAGCCTGCATTGGTGAGTTTTTTTTATTAAAAAATTATTTATTTCTAGTCATAATACATCACACACTGTTCACATATGTGGACATAAGTTTTCTTCCTCAAATGTTTGCTTATTTTGGTTATTTCGCTCAAATATTGACTCAATAAAGAGAATGCATTTTCTTCATTCTTCTAAAACTGTTATATGTAGGGGAAGGTGGGGAATCGTGGGCCACGTTTTTATTTTGTTAAATATCTTCAAAAAAAAAAAAAAAAAAATTGCAAATTGTAATATGGTATGTTATTCTACATGAAGTTAGGTAACTTTTGACTATTACAGTTTCTAACAATTCTTTTGTTTTTTCCGACTTTTCGTGGTTTGAAAAAAATTAGTGTTTTTGCGATTTTCAAAAATGGTGGGAAATCGTGGGCCACCGCCGAAATTAAGTAAAAATCAAACAATTATGATGCAAAACTTTATTGAATTAGTTGAAATGACAAGTAAAGTTATTTTAATCGAAAAAATGAAGAAGAATAATAGCGTGGCATGATAGCTGAAAATTAACAAAGAAATAGGAAAATTTGATACAAAATATGTATTTATTGTTTTATTTATTGATTCACAGCCTCCATTTTGCACAAAACATCATAAACACAACATACAAATGTGTATTGATACGAAAACTGTCAAAACACGGGTGGCCCACGAAGTGGCTCACGATTCCCCACAAGCTACTTTTTGCAAAACAACGGCGTGTAATTGACTTGTTGAAGTGTCATGCAAAATTACTTTTGTATGTTGAAAGGCAAAGGTCTAACGATAATAAAAAACATATTTACCTGTGTTTTGTCGTAGCAATTCGTCCAAGAATGATGGAAATCAAACACGCAAAAAAAGTTTTGCAGATACTTTTTTTTGGGCGAGTATTGTACAAAGCAAATAAAACGCGTACGTTTGTCAACAACCAATGTAAAAATAAGTTGAGGCTAAGAGAAAACGATTACAGTTGCATTTAACTATTTATCTCGACATACTGCCAAAAGGTGGCGGTGTCTCACGATTCCCCATGGCCCACGATTCCCCACTTTCCCCTACAAATTTTTCCACATTTTTCAATCTTATCAAAAATATTAACTTTGTCAAGAAAATTCATTTCTAACTCCTTTATTATAAATCTTATCAACACTTTTTGATGAAAAGAGCATTTTTCATGTTATCAACATTTTTTGGTCTAATCAATCTTACCAAAATTTTTCGACTTTTTCAATATTTTTCGAAAGCATTCTTTTTCCTTTTGTACGGAAATATGTCTGTTCCTGTAACTATTATGTACAGCATAATTCCAAAATCAAACGTATCCAGCTTATGCGATTCCTTATGACAGCTTTAAACTCTCTTCAAACCCTTCCCGATTCTAGGAGTTTCGCTTTTTTGTTCTTCTTTGTTCATCCATGGAGATGATGCTTCCTAAATAACTACAGATGTTGACATTTTCAATGATATCATTTCTGCTACTATCGTACAACTCCTTAGGAACAATGAACCTGAACAAAAATTCTATAACTATTTGATCCCTAGCTCATCGTTTAACATTAGTCAGTTTATTCCGAAACTCGACATGACGTTTCCGAATATTCGGCGCTACGATGTACTAATTATTTCTTTGAATCTGTTCAACTGCGAGATCCACCAAAACGCTGATCAGCAAACATTGAAATTCAGTGGAGATGGTAGCGTGACGTTGGATGTTAGATATTAGGGCAAGTTAATAGGTTCAAGCGAATAAAGAAAATCCTCAAATTGTAAAACATTTGTCTAAGAAAAATTGTATATTATATCACGACCATTTAATGCTGAAAAGTTGCAGCTAGTCCGGTTTAATCTAAAAAATTTGGTGAAACTACTGAACGCGTTTCTTAAGTCTCAGATTTACTCTTGAGTTAATAAAGTTTTCTACACAAGAGATCCTATATTTTCAATATTTTCCGCTTTTCGTCACCATTTCTCCGCAACAAGGAAGAAAGTTTTTCCATGTAATCTTCATATATCAACACATATATCATTTCTATCAATATTTTTAAACATAAGCAAAATTCAAATTTTTTTCGATTTAATCAACATTTATCAATATTACAACATTGTTCGACTTTTCCAACACTTTTCAATCTTGTCAATATTTTTCGATTTGTTCATAACCATTTATATATGTGACCTGGTCTATGAAAAGGGGGCTTACGTGCGAAAATAAGTTTTCGTGAAAACAGCTGGAAAACTACTTTTAAAGGTCAATTTATGCAAATCGGCAAAAAATTGGAACATTTTTTTTGACACCAATGCACCCTTTTCATAGACCAGGTCACATACAAGGTTTACCCAACATCTTTCGGATGTTTCAATCATTATCAACATTTTTCGACCTTTTCCACATTTTTCGATCTTTTCAAAAATTTTCAAACTCATTAGTATTTTTTGATCTAATCAACATAATAATATTATCAACATGTTAATCTCATCAACATTGTCAACATTATCAATATTTTTTAATCTAATTGACAATAGAATCGCCCAATGGTCAAAATTTTAACACAAATGTATTAAATAATTTTGGTACTTTTTGGACAGTTTTCGTACTTTTTTTGCTATTTGGTACAAAGTAGAAAAGCTCATTTATCATCTCTGGTACAATGTGAAATGTGAAACGAAAAGATAACAAAAACATGAAATCAGTGTCAGTCAGCTTTTGGCTTTCTCTTTGTGCTGTATCCTCTTTTCAGCTCTGTGTGATCGCGTTTTTTCTTGTTGGTAATATTGAAAGATTTGTATATAACTCTATATGGGCTAAAGGCTAAATATTAAAATAATTTAACTTTCTGCACATTTACACACAAATACCTTTCTAATGGTGAATAATTCAAAATCGTGCCCCATTTCTAACGTAGTAGAGAAGGTAGGACAAATTTTTGTCTTCCGTATTAATATATAGATTTGTCAACATGATCGTAGATCAATATTATCAAAAATTTTACTATTCCCAAAACTTAACAGATATCTTAAAAACATTCGATATTTTCCAACTTTTTTCAAGTATGTACATATGTGGGTGAGTCTCCAAAAAATGAACTATTCAATGTCCTGAAGCTCAAAATCATGTTTAAATTTAAAACTTGATATTTTAACTATTTAATACAGTTACTTAACCAGAGCTTCTATACGAATTGCTTGGAAAAAAAAAAAATTTTTTAATATTTTCCTATGCAATTATAACATAAAGTGTTAAAAACTCATTTTCCGTCATGTCCCTAGCCGCTTCTTAGTGCAATTAATTTGCCCGTTTCGCATATCACCTTATTTTGTTTATTAAGCCTATACAACATTATTTGCAACTGTTTTTCTGTGTTAACTCTTCGAAATTTTTTTTATACTGAATTGACATACAAAGAAGTTGATCCCTTATTTTAGACTATCTTTGCTTATTATTTTTTATTCTGACTTTCAATTTTTTAAATACTGTATAAAATGTGAACTGAAAGTGAAGAGAAAGAGTAGACGCAGTTCTTTTTCTGCTCAGTCAGTTTTGGTTTTTCGACAGTGAGTGCTAGTGCGTTATGGTTTTCAGAAAGTATAAATATTTTGTAAAGAACACATTTGTGTGTCATTCTCCCTGTGAGTTTTTTCATAGTACTATACATATTATTTTAACTTTATATAATTAGACCAATAAACAATTAGTGGCGCTATCCATCAGCTTCAACTTTTTTAAAAATAATTGCTATTTTCATTGTGATATAACTATTTTTGCAACATTTCGTCACTCTCCGCCGTCTTATTTTTTTTTTTAACATTTCATCATTCTCCGTTTAGTAACCGCCCACCTGGTTTTTTTGTTGTTGGTTTTGCTTAAATTATTTATTTAAAAAATTAAAATTTAGTCTTAAAACACTTAAATACACTTCTTAAAAGTGCAACATAAATTTTTAGGGCTGCCACCTGGTTATTTTCGAAAATCTTACACAATTCTTACTTTTTTTGACTAAATTGAAATTTTGGGTTTCAGAAACGCTGAGATAAGCTTTTTAGATATATTACAAAACTTTAGGTGTTGTCACCCGGTTTTTTTTTTTTTTTTGTAACTTTTGCTTAAACTATTTTTTTAAGAAATGAAATTTTAAATTTAGTCTTAAGACGCTTAAATAAACTTTTCAAAAACTCAACATAAATTTTTAGGGCTGTCACTTGATTATTTTCGAAAATCTTGTATAACTCTTACTGTTTTTGACTAAATTGATAAACTTTTTTTAAAATTTTACAACTGGTTTTTTTCTTACTTTTGCTTAAACCATTTATTTAAGAATTACAAATTTTATTTAGTCATAACCAGCTTAAATAAACTTTTCAAAAAACCCAACACAAATTTTTGAGGTTGCCACAAGGTTATTTTCGAAAATCTTATATATGTAATTCTTACTTTTTTGACTCAATTGAAATTTTTGGTTTCAGAACCGCTCAGATAAACTTTTCTAAAATTGTAGCAAAAATTTTCAGGATTGCCACATGGTTTTATTTTAGTTTTATTTAAACCAAATTTCGGGTCGATGAGTTTTTAACGATTTAAGCGTCGATCAGTTTTTAACGATTTAAACTAAATAAATAAATAAATTAATTTTCTAAAGCAACCATCTGGCAACCCTCAAGATTTATGTTGGATTTTTCTATAGTTCATTTAAGTGTTTTGAGACTAAAATTTTATTTTAATTTCTTAAATATATTATATAAGCGAAATTTAAAAAAAAAACATATGGCAACCCTGAAAGCTTATGCTCATTTTTAAAAATGTTCCAGAGGTTCAGGTCATCATATTCTATACTGTCAAGTTATTAAAAAAAAAAAAAACAATAGGTGGGGATAGATAAAGGCATGTTTTGGTACATTTTTCAGACTTGATCAACATTTCTTGACTTTTTTTGACAGTTTCGACAAATTCCTTTGTAACATTCACAATTATATCACACATCATTCCGAGAGTACTTCTCTTATATTATTTTTCTTAGCATATTTATTTTTTTTTTTTTTTTTTTGTTATTTTACTTTACTTTTTCTTTTCATAAAGATTTATCATAAATTTTAAATTTTGCAAAAATTATGCAACAAAAGCGAAATTGTTGTAAAAATTCATGCTTCGTTAACGTTAGCGATGGTGTTAAAATGTTAATACTCTGCAAAACAGCAACAGAAGAAAAATGAAACAACAACAGAGCACTAAAAGATAAAGTCATGATTAAATTAAAATGATAGCAACAACAACAACAACAGCAACAACAACAACAAAAACTAAAAATATATTAAAAATGCATGAGACAAATTTAAATTTATTATTGCAATAAAAATGCTCATAAATCAACGAACAGCAGCAGCATGCAATTGAATTCCAATAAAGCGGGCAGAGGCAGGCAAGGGGGGAAGAAAATTTAGTAGAAATTGAAAAAAAAAATTAATTTTATTTTTGCAGTATAAGGTAAGAGATTTTTTTGTTTATAACAAAAACATACAAAATTTAAGTAATAAATTAAATTTATGTTTAAAAATAAATTAACTGAATGCAAAAAAAGATGAAAAAAAACGTGGGTTTTTGCTTGCGTTTTGTTTAGCGTTTATGCCTAATTTATTTGACTTTAAACAATTCGGGACTTTTGTATTTTGTTAATGATTGTTGTTAATTGTACATTAAAATGCTTGTATTGCGAGATAAGACATTTAAAAAAAGTAACGTTTTTCACTTTTATGGATTTTTTGACACCTCAATTTCTTGGTAAATTAAGGTATATTCTATACCCAATCAAGTTTTTACGGAGGTTAATTGGAACTTCTGTTAAATGTCAAAATTAAGATATGGCAACGTGAAGCTGAGAGACATAACTTTTAAATGTCTAAAAATAAACTACAAAAATTGATATTTTTTACGAAATTGCTTTTAGAGTGCGAACTCTCGATTAAGCTGTAAGTAAGATCACAAATTTGTAATGTCAATTCGCTTTGAATTGTCTTGAGTACAAGCAAAAACAGTCAATTAATATTCTTCGCATCTTTAGTTTAAAAACATTTATTTTTCTTTAAAATAGCACTGAATATCGTGAATTTTTCACAAATTGCTTAAACGATGTTTATAAAACTTGGAGTACATAATGTTAAGCGCATTGCAAATTGAATTGAACTTGCATTTTCACTGAACCCACATTATATATCCATCTGCTGGGCATAATTCGAACCTTCTCGATGTTTCTCGCAACAGCTTAACAAATCTTATCGTAGAAAGGAGTCTCCAAAATGTTGTACTGTACAAATTGTCCTGTATAGTGGTTGCTTTTGTTTATTTTTTGTAGTTGTTTTTCACATAGAATTTGCTTTGTACTGTGCGAACTTTCTTGTCATCCCAAGCAGTTGCTTTTGTTTATTTCTGTACTTGTTTTTCGTTGCTTGTTTGTTTCTCTTTAACTACATCATAATGTACCAAAACATGATTTTTTTATAACTTGAAGGTATAGCATATGATCACCTCTGGAACATTTTTAAAAAATGAATATCATTTTTCAGGATTGCCATATGTTTGTTTTTAAGTTTCGCTTAAACAATATATTTAAAAAATTAAAATAAAATTTTAGGGTTGCCAGATGATTTCTTTCGAAAATATATTTGAAATCTTCCTTTTCTTTACGTTCGCCATTATAATTACACACGAAGAAATAATAGTTTAAATCATTAAAAATTGATCTACGTAAAAAATTCATCGAAACGAAATTTGGTTTAAGCAAAATAAACAAAAAAAAAAACCGGGTGATGACCCTTAAAACTTTTGTATATTTTCAAAAAACTTTATGGGGGTTATCGTAAATCAAGATTCCCGGGGAGTTTTCTTAAACTGCAATAGAGAATGCACGGCAGTTTGAGAAAACTCCCCGGGAATATTTATTCACGATAACCCCCTATCTGAGCGGTTCTGAAACAAAAAATTTTAATTTTCGAAAATAATCAGGTGGCAACCCTTAAATTAATGTTGGATTTTTGAAAAATTTATTTTAGCATCTTAAGACTTAATTAAAATTTTTTATTTTTTAAAAAAATGGTTTAAGCAAAAGTAACAAAAAAAAACAGGCTGGAAACACCGAAGGTTTTGTAAAACTTTAAAAAAGTTTATCTGCGCGTTTCTGAAACCATAAATTTCAATTTATTTAAAAAAAGTTAGATTTATATATGATTTTCGGAAATAAGCAGGTGGCAACCCCAAAAATTTATGTTGGATTTTTAAAAAGTTTAGTTAAGTGTTTAAGTGTTTTTATTTCTTAAATTAATAGCTTAAGCAAAACTAACAACAACAAAAACCAGGTAGAGGGTTACTAAGCAGAAAATAATGAAATGTTGCAAAAAATTATGGAGAATTATGAATCGGAGAATGATGAAATGCTGTAAAAACAGTAATATCACAATAAAAATAGCAATTATTTTTTAAAAAGTTGAAACTGGTGGATAGCCCATGTAATTGTTTATTGTGTTACTTATATAAAGATAAAATAAAATGTTTAGTTATATAAAAAAATATCACGCGGAGAATGATGCACACTTGCGTTCTTTAAAAAATTTTTAAACTTTTTTTTTAAAAAAAACACACGAACACTCACTGTCGGAAAACCAAAACTGGCTGAGCTGAAAAACACTGAATCTCCTCTTTCTCTTCACTTTCAGTTCTCTATTTACTCAATATTTAAAACTTCCATGATTGCTGTTTCTATATAAAAAAAAAAAATTTCGAAGAGTTAACACAGAAAAACAGTAGCTGAAATATATATATACAAACAATGTCGTACAAGTTTTTTTTTTTTTGAAAATAAGGTAATAAGTATGTGAAACTGGAATATTAAGTGCACTAAGAAGTGGTTAGAGACAGCAGGGAGAATGACTTTTTAACATTTTGTATTATAATTTTATTGTACAATAAAATATTTAGAAAAGGTAGTACATAGTATAGACGATCTTATTAAGTATCTGTATTTAATAGTTATAATATCAAATTTTAAATTTAAACACGATTTGGAGCCCCGGGATATTGAATGGTACATTTTTTGAAGACCACCCATATCCCAAATTTGCTTGATATGAGACGCTAACGCATTTTCCATAAGATGGCGCTGCTGGTTGACAGTAACTAGCTTAACTAAAGCCACACTAGATGGCGCTGATCACATAAAGGTGCAATGAATATATATTTTCATTATTTGCTTTATTTTGCATTTGCCTCACAACATTGATTCCACCGTCCGACTAAATTCAACTTTTGGTTGCACAACTGAAAAAAAACCAATATGTACTATATTCTGAAAATATTGCTACAAATAAGTCTCAATGATTTTCTGGATCAGGTCGAATTTGTTTTAAAACGATTTTTTAAGTTTTCTATTCACATGTTGAGTCGATATACTATACTTACACCTGTGGTACATCACGTGTTCTGAAAACTTATGCAGGATATTAAGAGGAATATTTTACTGGAAAACTTTAGCACTCTACATCCCCCACAAATGGGTAATTTTTAACATTTCTAAAGTTATAAAAATTAACAAATTTCACTAATAGTTGCCGAACACTAAAAAATCGAAAGTCAAAAAATCGTCAATATCAATAAAAACACGCACATTTCAGGTTAATAAGTTTTAAGCATTTATTGTCTCGGTGACTTCTAATGAATTTTCTGTAAAATATTCTGTGTAAAACTCATTGCAGCCTTTAAAAACTAGATTTAACGGGTTAATATGTTCTAAGAAAATGTTCCTTGTGTGATTTCGCTATGATTTTGGGACATGTTTTATCCAATATGAATTTTTAAAATTTTACAGTAGGGTGAAATTTCGAAAACTTGTACACACTTAAAAAATGATAGTTTTGTTTCCCTGCCTTTGATTCCCTTTAGTATTCATTCCAAACATTTTTAGTATTAAATCCTGACTATTTTCCAAAAAAGTTTGAAATTTATACAAAAAAAGTATGAAATTTATTCCAAAATATTTTAAAATTAATACTTTTTTGTGGCATTATTCTATATAAATACTTTTTGGTTTTAAAATTAAAGTAACATTTTTACTGTGTAGGTATTTAAGCGAAACAGACAATATATATTTGATGATAAGTTAGAGATATTTTTTTTATATGCGTTAAATTGATTTGAATATAAATAAATAAACAAAATTAAAAAAAAAATAATTAATAAAAAAAATTGGCATTAAATGTGAGAAAGAAATTTATTTTATTAATAACAAATCGTTAATAAAACAATAAAGTCAAAAGAAATTTGAATTTTCTAACGCTGTGCATTTTCCACTTCAAACAAAACGAAAGACTTAAGCGACAAACTTGCTTGCGCTCTTGAGCTAGCCGGCTCAATAGTTAAAGTAGCAGCAATTAATCAGTAAATTTAGTTTTTTTGTTTCTTGCTTCTTTTATTAAATGTATTTTCACGCAACAAATTACAATCGATAAAACTAAATTACCGTTATTATTCAATCAAGCATAAAATTTGTCAACTTAAAGTTTTCTTTTTTTTTTAAATTTTATTTCACATTTAATTTCTCTCTTATTTCGTATACGAAAAAATTTCAAGTTTTCAAATTTTTAAAACTCTATGGCTTTGATTTACATTACTGCACTATGTCGTCTACCGTCATCAACGAATGCTGCTGCTGCCTTCATCTTTTGCCGGCTTACAGTATCGCGCCAGCGGAACTTTGATCTCAACCGCCGCCTTGTTGCATTCGCATATGAACGAAGAAATAAAGTGGTGGCCACACGGTGTTGTGACAATACTGCGGCACGCGGTTCTCTACCACTTCTTTGAGAGAGTGCGCATGCGTAGCGCACATTTGCGCGTATAAATTTATGAGACTATGAAAGGAGTTTTTTTTTTTTTTTTTTGGTTCGCTGTGTATTTATGCTCTTTTTTGTGGTGACAGTAAGGAAAACGCATATGTTATATGTGATGAAATGTGGGAAGAGCAGAAATATATACGGCATGAAAAAATTGATCTAAGTGTCTTGGCGACAAAAGGGTGCCATTGAGTGACTTTTAAACGAAATGTTGTTTTCTTCCACACGGATTATTTTCTATTTGGATTTTGTATACTTCATAATTATGTAGAACTAAGCTTTTTTGAAACTAAACATTTTAGTTAAGAGTCCGCGGTAAAATAGCTTAAGTCAATACGCTGATTACAATATAAAAGTAAGATCAGCTACTAGGTTAAAAGATTATCTTATATTTATTTGTATGTGTATTTGGAAAATAATGTAAGGAAAGTCAAAAAATAACAATTTGGTAGTATTTACCAAATCACATTTTGTTTGAAATAAATATTTATTTGTCTTCAATATTGATTTGTTTATAATTACCACATAATGCGTTCATCGTAAAAAATTTTTTTTATATTTTTGAGACATTAACATGATATGAAAACATAAAAAAAATGCATCTATGTATATAAATATTAATAAGCAAGACGAAAACTCACCAAGTCTACTATGTAAAAATTGGAGAACGACTTTGAATTATCTTACATAAAAAAATTTGTAAATTGTAGGGGAAAGTGGGGAATCGTGGGCCATGGGGAATCGTGAGCCACCGCCACCTTTTGGCAGTATGTCGAGATAAATAGTTAAATGCAACTGTAATCGTTTTCTCTTAGCCTCAACTTATTTTTACATTGGTTGTTGACAAACGTACGCGTTTTATTTGCTTTGTACAATACTCGCCCAAAAAAAAGTATCTGCAAAACTTTTTTTGCGTGTTTGATTTCCATCATTCTTGGACGAATTGCTACGACAAAACACAGGTAAATATGTTTTTTATTATCGTTAGACCTTTGCCTTTCAACATACAAAAGTAATTTTGCATGACACTTCAACAAGTCAATTACACGCCGTTGTTTTGCAAAAAGTAGCTTGTGGGGAATCGTGAGCCACTTCGTGGGCCACCCGTGTTTTGACAGTTTTTGTATCAATTCACATTTGTATGTTGTGTTTATGATGTTTTGTGCAAAATGGAGGCTGCGAATCAATAAATAAAACAATAAATACATATTTTGTATCAATTTTCCTATTTCTTTGTTAACGTATCTGATTGATCGTGCATAACCCTTCTTCTTCATTTTGTCGATTAAAATAACTTTACTTGTCATTTCAACTAATTCAATAAAGTTTTGCATCATAATTGTTTGATTTTTACTTAATTACGGAGGTGGCCCACGATTCCCCACAATTTTTGAAAATCGCAAATACACTAATTTTTTTCAAACCACGAAAAGTCGGAAAAAACAAAAGAATTGTTAGAAAGTGTAATAGTCAAAAGTTACGTAACTTCATGTAGAATAACATACCATATTACAATTTGCAAAATTTTTTATTTTTTTTGAAGATATTTAACAAAATAAAAACGTGGCCCACGATTCCCCACCTTCCCCTACAAAATTTTCTGAGAAAGTACAATCAAAATTATAACTAATGAGATTTTTGACAAAGTTGCTAAATATTTTTAGAGTTATTTGATACTTTATCAGATGAGTTATAGTGTGCTCCATACAACATAAATCAATGACAAACTGTTAGTCTTTTGGACAAGAACTGTAGATGATTCCGAGCACAAACGGGAAAGGTTTACTGTTTTCATAAACACCGGAACTGAACTTTATATTTTGATTAACCCAAACCTGATCCAAAGATTTCAGGGTTTCAGTCACTGCTTTCAAATCTTCTGAAAGGCTTTCAATAAAAATTTAAACTTTAAAACTCTTACCCGCTTGAAAGTATTCTAGTTATTGACCATCTATCAATTCATATAACACTCTGTGACTGTGCTGTACTTTTGCGATACTGTTTCTTTTTTTTCTTAACTAATTTTTAAACATAAAAAAACAATCTGAAGACGATTATGATTAAAATAACATATAAATATTTGTATATAAAAAATACATACGATTATGTGTTGGCTTCCTCACTTCATGATAATTTAAAATTTTTTTATTTTATAAAAACTTGATAAAAATAAAACCGCAAACAAAACAAAAATAATCTTAACTTAAAAAATATTTAACTGAAAATGAAACAGAAAAAATACCAACTGATGGCGATAAAACGCTTAATCATCAACGGAAGTTGATACTCAACTTTAGATTTTAAACTGTAAAAATATTTCAAGACTTTAATTGAGTTGAATATTTGGCACCCTTTAATGAAAAAAAGCAGGTTTTTAAATAACAATATTCTATAAATTCCAGCAAAAATCCACAAAAAAAAAATACCATAAAAATAAAACATTTAAAAACACAGCAAGCGTGCGGAAAAGTGACGCCAGTTAAAAAAAAAAATATCATAATGGAACCTGATGTTTTTTTCTTGTTCAATCCCCTTCCTTAAGTTCAGTTGCCCTTAAGCTGGCTTCTACTTGTCACCTTAACATGCAATTACCACTTAGCACACGGCATGAGGTCATTGTGGTCAAAAGCAAAAACGAAACAAAAACAACATTTGAAAGAATTACAACACTTTTGAGTTAAAATTCAAAATAACCTACATTGTAAGGGAGTAGGTACTCGTGTAATGCAGAACCTTTAACAGTTTTCTTGGACCTCATTGCTTTTTATGTTAGGTGCCCTACATTCGCCATGTGAGCATATCTGAAAATAATCTTCCATTATTCGACCAAGGTTTTTAGAAAACTATTTTTTTTTTTCATATTCTATAGCCAAATATGGTGTAATATATTCCTAGATGTGTAAAATAAAATTCCCAATAGGCAAACAATAAAATTTCGACATGAGGAGCTGTCAGGAGAGCACACATTTCAGAAGTAGTAGATATGTAACGGGGCACCTTTTCTTTCTGAAGTAAAATTCAGAAATATTGTATGTGGAACACGGTGAGGAAAAGGGCTTAAAAGTCTAAATCACTCACTACGGCCACATAACAGGTCCTAAGATTCTGAAAAAATTCTAGCAAATTCCTTGATGAAAAATAATACGACCTTGTTCATGATATTTTTATACCCTATACCGAGGGCATATTCACTTTGTCCTTCCGTTTGTAACGCAGAGAAGGAGGCGTGGCAGGTCTGGAAAAGTATATATATTCTTGATCAGCGTCACCTCCTGAGTCGATATAGCTATGTCCGTCTGTCTGGCTGGCTGGCTGTGTGTGGAAATACATTTTTTGAAAAAACTGAGCAAGATAATGCAATGCAATTTAGGAAATGAGCGAAATCGGTCATCGAACACGCCTACCGCCCATTCAAAACATATATTCAAAATGACACTTTAGGAGTTTTTTTCATGACAAAGCAACCAAAATACACATAAATACCACAAATTGTAAGCTCAAGCTCTGAGAAAAAACTGGACAAATTCGGAAAAGAGGGCGTGGCACCTCCCATATAAGCAAAAGCTTCAAAAAGCTATACTGAAAGCGTTTTTTAAGAAAATCAAACCAAATTTGACTCGGACAATAAGAACTATAAATGCAAGCTCTGAGAAAAAACTGTTCAAATTTGAAAAAGGGGGCGTGGCACCTCCCATATAAGCAAAAGTTTCAAAACGCTACACTGATAGCGTTTTTTGAGATAGTCGAACTAAATTTTACTCAGACAATAAGAACTATAAATGCAAGCTCTCAACAAAAACTTGGTAAAATCAGACAAGAGGGCGTGGCACCTCCCATATAAACAAAAGTTTCAACTGAAAGAGTTTATTGAAATAATCCAACTAAATTTCACTCAAATATTAAGAACTATAAATGCAAGCTGTGAGCTAAAACTAAACGAACTCGGACAAGAGGGCGTGGCACCTCCCATGCATGCAAAATTTTCAAAATACTGCAGTGTATTACTCCCCTTGCCGAGTAAAAAACGAAAAATGCAAAATTTTTGAAAAAACACGTATCGCCAAACATTGCGTTTTTTATGCAAATGGTCATTTTATCGCTCCTTAGTGCTAACCCTATCTCCATATCAAATTTCGTAAAAATCGATGAAGTAGTTTAGCCGTGAGAGCGTTTTTTTTTTTTTTTTTTCAAGCGTGGCATACCGCTGCTTTCTAGTCGTTTTGAACTCAGCGTAGGGTGTTTAATTTTTAATCAACAGACATTTCAGGTGTACATTTAGTTGTTCTGTAGTGTATGTTTTATGTATACCTGCATAAAACTGAAACATTTAAAAATTGCATAATTGTAACTGGCATTAAGCAATTTCATTTATCCAGTGCGTGTGGTGTTCTTTCCATCACGAATTTGTCAAAATTTCCTTTAAAATAAGGGTAATTTTCACGATAATTAAAATTAAAATTATTTTTTTTTTAGTAAATGGTATTCAGTATAAATGACAGCAAAAATTGATTGAAAATGATTTTTTAAAAATTTCTGAAATTCGACCATTTCGTCGTTAGCTTAAGCAAACAAATTCTCAGTAGTAACCACGTCTATGCATTTTCCTTAATGGGCGTGACAAAGCCCACTTAAAAATATAAAAGTCATATTATCGTTCCTTAGTGCTAACCCTATTTCCATACCAAATTTCATAAAAATCGATACAGCGGCTTAGCCGTGAGGCGTGGCACCTCCCACTTTATAAAAAAGAAATTCCTATGCACAACTTTTCCAACAAAAAAAAAAAAAAAAAAAATCAAGCGAATATGATGAGGTTAAGGGATTGAAACAGAGACTGAACCGATTTTGTTTCCCCAGTCTCTCGTAACTCCTAAGAACATTGAAAATATCACCTAAGTGTTGAATTCATACTAAATGTAGTTCTGTCTTTTGTCCATTAAAAATATTTTAGACAATCTAAAAACCAAGCCATGGAGCTTTTTTATTAATCTTAGTACTAAAAAAAGAATTTAAAATTGAATTTTTGCACTAAACTTACTTTGGACTTATAGTCTGATTCACTAACTGTCCAAAATAGTTTAGAACATGCAAATCAGATTCATCTTGGAATTAAATATTTTCTTTAACTTCATCGGAAGAAGCATAACTATGACCTACATAGGTTTTGTTTTCCGCTTCTTCAGTTTCAGTTTCTACAGGCGAGATTTCACTTTATATCATTTATGTGGTGTGTCACTTTATTAAAAGTTTTTACAATATTTTCCAAAATATTAGAGAAAACCTCAAATTAATCAGTTAAAATAAACTCATAGTTCTACCTGACTAAAATTCTGTGATTCTTTCGATATATACCGATTAAAATCGCCACGAATTGAAGTCTCTCTTGCAGCTGAATTAAACTGTGTCCATATATTAATGCTATGAAAGCTGCAAGTATTAAATTGAAAGGGGTGTCATATCACATAGGGGTGCCAAATCTCCCGGGTTTACGTTTCTGCTAGCCTGATCAGTTTCTAACTAAAATTTTTCTGAACATGAAAATCGGTTAAGGTATATGAGCAGTTTTGTGAAGAAGAATTTGTCAATATTTGTCAATTTTGACCCCAAAATCGATTCATAGCTGGACGCATGAAAAAAATCTTTTAGAATAGAAAGTTAATGATTTTGTCATTGTGCAGTTTTTATAAACAATGTTTCTTGAGCTTCGATTAATTTTCTATTTTAAGGAAAGTGGTTGCCATGTGTCTCCTTGTTCCTTCTTATGGAAATAAAAATGTAGAGCGAATCATACTTATTTATTCTTAAATTTTGAAGATTATCGGGAAACATTTGAGTCATGGTGGCATTCTTAGATTAAGAAATCAAAATTTATGATCACAAATTATGAAATCTCAAATATATCGAAAACAGTACGCCAACATATGGGCACTTTCCATACCCATTGTCTCAAATAAACCCAATTTTTATAGAGTTCATAAGACGTCAGCTTAAGTATATTGAATGAATTGTTGCGACATTATGAAAATGTAAATAAATTAAGCGATGAATTATTGAATACAAACAAATGATAAAAGAAAACAATTAAAAATGAATTCCATAAAGAACTTAATTCAGCGATTGTCCCCGAAGCGATAAAAAAAAAACAAAAAATACAGAAGTATTTGAAAGATATTAGAAAAGAAACAACATTAATGAACGCAAAACAATATGGGTTGTTGCCATACCCCATACCATGACATCCATCCACCAGACCAGACGACAGGCGAACGAACGAACACTTGTAGCAAATGTCAATTGTGGCATTTGAGTCATTTTTTATCGCTATTGTGTTGTTGCCAGTGTGTGTGTGTGTGTGTGCGTTTGAACGAGCATTTGCACATTTAAATAATTAAGCTGATAACTCATATGCTTAGGCAAAATACAACAATAACAAAAACAACAAATGTTCCAATCAGTGATTTTTAACTGTTTTCCATTTGAACTGACATGACGACGCGCGGGCTTTTTGCTTATCACACTTTTTGTGTTTCGTCAGTGTGTTTGTGAGTACGCAGTAATTTAACTGAATTTCTGAAGAAAAAAATAAGTGTAACCATAGTGCTCGAAAAAGTGCCTTTACAAAAATGATGGCGGAAACGGTGCATTACGCATGCGCAATTGTTATGTTTTTAGTTCTCTATTATTAGTGGCACATTATGCGCATGATAAATTTTTTGGCTAAAAAGGAATTTGCATAAAATATGCGTTCCCAATGAAAATTAAAATACAAATGACAACACAAGTGATAACACTTTTTAATTGGAGGTTTTTATTTGAAGGCATAGAACCAATTCTTTCATTTATTTCCCAAAAGGTTTAACATTAATCGAATTAAAGCAAAGAATGCGATTTTTGCAAAGCTCGTATGAGTTTGAGTTTTCAGTTTCTTGCAATTTTGCGCTTTTAAATAGAATTTTATATAAGAGATACATTTTTGCAGTTTTTTTTTTAAGAAACACCAACACATGTGCCATGTGACTTTTGTTATAAGCATTTTCAGAGATATAGACCTGAGGAAGTAACTTAACATTAAGAAAACCAAAAATTGTTTAAGCGAAACTTCTTTGGCCGCGTTAAGTGTAAAATCTTGGCGACACTTTTCGTTATACAGAGTTCGCTTTGTGGCCGAAATTCATCCCCGGCAATTTGGCTTTAAAGAGAATACGCAGCTGTAAAACAAACTCTCATTAATAATTGTGTCTGTATATTTCCTTTCTAAACTTAGCACTGTTCACTGTAAAACAAAATTTTTCAATATCCTTCTTTGAGGGTGCAAAAAACCACAAAAAGTTTTTAATTTTCTTCTTTGGAGTTAAGCCTATCTCTATTCCAAATTTTATAAAAATTAACGAAACAGTTTAGATGTGATAGTGTATTTTTCATTTAGGGACGTGGCACTTCCCACTCAAAAACTTAATAGTCATTTTATCGTTCCTTTGCGCTAACACTATCTCCATATTAAATTTCGTAAACATCGATGCTGCGGCTTAGTCGTGAGACCATTTGTTCCATAAAGGGTCGTGACACTAAAAAACGTAATGGTCATTTTATCGTTGCCTAGTGCTAACCCTATTTCCATACCAAATTTCATAAAAATCGATGAAGGAGCTTAGACGTGAGAGCTTTTTTCTATTTAGGGGCGTGGCGCCACCCACTGAAAAGTATAATGATCATGTTATAGTTCCATAGTGCTAACCCTATGTTTATACATAATCTCGTAAAAATCGATGCAGTGGTCTAGCCGTGAGAGTGTTTTAGGGGTGTGGCACCCCCCACATTTAAAAAAATATAATCCTATGCAGTGCTCCTCAAAACCTTTTCAACAACAGATTTAAGTATATAAACAGGGACCCAACAAAATTTGTTTGCCTATTTATATATCAGATCCCGTTATATTGCGGAAGCTGTACAATTGGGTGGGTTGCTGATGAAAAATTTTTGAAAATCAAGATCCTTGGGGTCTTTAAAGTTGTCATTTTATATCAAAATGCGAAAAAAAATTATCCGGACGTATATAAAGGAATTCCTCAGGTCCAGCAAGCTCCTTGAAGTTTGATAAAATTGATGTAAGAGAATAACATTTTTTTTTAGTATACTAGGGGGCTCTTCCTCTGGTCGCTTCGCTCGCCAACCCCCGCGTTGCTCTTCCTCTTTTTAATTCTGTCTCATCCACTCTGCGCTAAAAGATTAGTTCTTATCACCTTGTGTTTTGAAATTTTTATTCAAGACATAAGTACACCTTCAAGACTGTGTTACAGTTTTATTCCATACATAAGCCTTGAAACAGTATTAGCACAGTGTTTTATAAACTTTAACGAATATAAATTGTAACAGTGCTTCTGAAACTGTGGAAAGGATAAATTACTTTAGGCTTCCTCAAACTGTATTGACACAGTGATTAACAAACTTTGTCAAAGCTTTTCTCTGCACGAAAGACTTAGGAAGCGAACTTGATGTCGCGCGCGACGACGCACTATGGTTTTTTTTGGACTAAAAAGTGCACACAAAAATAATTCACTACAAGGACCCGTTTTTTAAAAAAAAATCAAATGCAAAATTAAAGGTTATACATTGAGCTATCTGAAAAGATGCCCGCTTTTTCTAGCATTTGATCCACAAATTAGGGACAGAGGTCGAAATCTCATAAATTTTGAAAAAAACGCTTTTTCTGTTTAAAAATGTTAGTCGCATTAAACGCAGGAGTGATATATGAATAAATTTATATGCATTCAATGAAATCAAGCAAGAAAAAATTAATTCATTATAAAAATGAGCGGTGCCACGCCCCAAAAAAAAATTCCTGATATCTCCGAAACTATTAGACGCAGATATGTTTGTAATAGGCACAGAGAGAAATAATATTTATTTGAAAAAAGGGCAGTGCCACGCCCTACAAATATTAAACTTATCATATCTCCGAAACTATTTGAGCTACAGCAATGAATTTCGGTATATATACAAAAGTCATCAAGACAAATAATGTCTGCTGAAAAAATATATGGAGCCACGCTCACAAGCAGAGCTATATGAATGAACTTGATTCCTGAAGAACAGAGTTTCAATTAATAAGGATATGTTCATTTTTGGGTGTGGTACCGCCCTTTATTTCAGCAAATGTTATTTGACTCACTACTCTTTATATATGTACCGACATTTATTGCTGTAGCTCAAATAGTTTCGGAGATATGATAAGTTTTATATTTGTAGGGCGTGGCACCGCCCACTTTTTTAGTGGGTATTATTTTTCTCTGTGCCTGTTATAAATATACCGAATCTTAGCTATTTCCGTCCATTAGTTTTGGAGTTATGACGAATATGACGAATTTGTTTATGGGGCGTGGCACCACCCATTTTCACTTTGAGTTGATTTCATCTTAATTGATTTGATTGAATGCACATAAATTTATTCATATATCACTCCTGCGTTTAATGCGACTAACATTTTTAAACAGAAAAACCGTTTTTTTTCAAAATTTATGAGATTTCGACCTCTGTCCCTAATTTGTGGATCAAATGCTAGAAAAGCGGGCATCTTTTCAGATAGCTCAATGTATAACCTTTAATTCTGCATTTGATTTTTTTTTAAAAAAAAGGGTCCTTATAGTGAATTATTTTTGTGTGCACATTTTAGTCCAAAAAAAACCATAGTGCGACGACTGAAAACTATTTTATATAATAGAAAGAAAATGGTGAACGAGTCAATTTTCGAGATAAAGCCCTCAAAATTTCAAAAAATGTTTGGATAGTTGACGATTTTGACGGTGTATTTCTCGAAAACGGACACCCCCACAAAAAAATTTTGTATCAAGGAACTGGATGATTTAAAAAAAATCTTTCCAACGATGCTCATCATCAATCAATATCAATTCTATCAAACTTCAAGCAGCTTGCTAAACCTTTTTCCTTTACATACGTCCAGCAACATTTTTTTCGCATTTTGATGTCAAATTACAACTTCAAAAGCTCCAAGAATTTTGATTTTCCAAAATTTTGCATCCGCGGCCCACCTTAATGTAGAAGCTATTTTGGTAAAATAGATGCAGAACATGAACACCATATACTGGTTCAATAGTTGGCCTGATCAAGCTAGTGGCACGCCTACTTTTTAATGATTGCAAATTTTACAACCAGCGTTGAGTTTAATATTGTAGTCATAAGCGTGAGTGAATGCCGCCTGGAAGTCACTTGGTGATTACTCCAAGTCGTGGTTCCATCCTACTCGGTGAACGTGACCACTTAGATCATTTGTGCTGTATTGTGAGTTAAGGTAACAATTGTAGTTCTTTTTCGCCATGATGGCTGAACGTTTCTTAACTTGTTTTTGTGTATAGAAGACGTTAAAATGAGCGCCACAAACAAAGACCCCTCATCTAGGGTTTGGTGTAGTACGGCGGTAGCCGCACTTCTGTGGTGTAGATTCACTTCTAGAATCTGCATTAGTTCGTGCTTCCTTCATCACCACTGTCGAATTTTGATCTGCTGTGGATTAAGGATTAAGTAACATTTACTGATCTCTGAGTCATTTCGCCTGACATTTCAAGTACAATTTGTCAAATATACAACGATGTACAATGCCATGGCAATATTGTGTTGTGTAATACCATTTCGAATTCACATCGCTTCGTTTCGATATCAATATCTGCAGCTCTTGCTGTTTTATTTTTAATTTTATTTGCGTCATAAAAGTATCATAAATTAAAGGCGCTCACCTAATGTGCTTCTTTGCAAAGTGACTTTAAGCAAATTCTTGAAAATGTATACCTTAAATCTAAACTACATGGTGGCACGCAGAGTTATTGACTTGAAATTTTGAAAAATTTTATAGTACAATAACAACAGCAACAAAATATTGAGAATCAAAAAGGTAATGACTTTATTGCTCTTCAGTGTAAAGTGGCCAACTGTAGGCAGCCTATTGGAAAATTTTTACAGGTAGATTTTGGTGACATGTTGTGAATTTGGTTGGCGTTTGAAGCAGTTGGTATTTTTCCCGTCTGGTTTTGAACAATGAAAGAATGACTGCATTGTGTAATATAGGCGCCAGCAGTTAATTGCTGGTAATTTATTTTTATAGATTTTTTTTTTGTCTGAGCAACGGATGTCCTTCAGATTTGCCCGGAAGAATGCACGCGGAGAGAGTGAAAGTGTAGTGAAAGGGTTGAACAAAAAATACTTTAACTACGTGAAAATAACACATAATTTTCGCCAAATTGAAGTTTTTGAATTTTTATGTTATACAGGGTGTAATCGACAAAATTACGAAGTCTAGACTAAGAAAAAATTGCACCTTGGGGAGGTCTAAAATGAGAAATTTTGAGATAAAACTGATTTTGACTAGTTTTGCAAAAAAAAAAAAAAAAAAAAATTTAATTTAAATTTGGAATCACCCTAACATCTTAGCGAAATCTTTTAGCTAATTGTATGAGCTTTCTACAGGTGAATTTGGTTTACAGAGTTTTTAAGGATTTCGCAAAGTTGTGAACCTTTAAAATTGATTGATTCAATTTTTATACCCTACACCCGGGGTATATTCACTTTGTCCTTCCGTTTGTAACGCAGAGAAGGAGGCGTGGCAGATATAGAAAAGTATATATATTCTTGATCAGCGTCACCTCCTGAGTCAATATAGCCATGTCCGTCTGCCTGGCTGATTGGCTGGCTGGCTGGCTGGCTGGGTGTGTGTGGAAATACATTTTTTGGGAAAACTGAGCAAATGAGCGAAATCGGTCAACGGACACGCCTACCGCCCATTCAAAAAATATATTCAAAATACAATAATAACAGTATTATTCGCAATAACAGAAGCAAAATACACATAAATACTAGGGAAAGTAAATATAAGCTCTGAGCAAAAACTAGGTGTATTCGGACTGGAGGCCGTGGCACCTCCCATATAAACAAAAGTTTCAAAATGTTATACGGAAAGTGTTTTTTGAGATAACCCAACCAAATTACACTCAAACACTCGGATCTATAAATGCATGCTAAACGCAAGATCTAGGTAAACTCGGACAAGAGGGCGTGGCACCTCCCATACAAGCGAAAGTTTCAAAATGCTATACTGAAAGATTTTTTAAAGCAAACCTAACCGAATTTTACTCAAACACTCAGAACAGTAAATGCAAGCTCTACGCAAAATCAAGGTAAGCTTAGAGGTGAGGGCGTGGCACTTCTCATATAAGCAATTTGTTCTTATCCTCTCCTAATAATATACTTGAAATGCAGTGTAGGGTATTTAGTTTTTGGCCAGGCCAAAGATACCACCCTTACTAGTTTTTTTTTATTTTTGGACTTTGGCGGCCATTGCAGGATGAAAAAGGTCATTTTAATATACACTTTTATAATTTTTTTTGGAGTTCTCATTGAATTTCCTTTAATTCGGTAGTACAATTGTACCAGTTTTATAATTTGAGGTCAGAAAAAATTCTTTTCTAAATAACAACACACAATTCACTCACACGCGATTCGCTGCCCTTTATCTATCGGAACCTACAAACGGATTGTTCTTGAAAAGTTTTTTTTTTCCTACCTCCAATTAAAAAATGAATATTACACGTCCACAACCGAAAGAAAATTCAACGAATATTCAAAAAAAAAAAAAAAAATTTTTAAAAGGGTATGTTAATAGATTCTTTTTCATACTAAAATGGCTGCCAAAGTCAAAAAGTAGAAAAAAAATTTAAAATAGGTATTAAATTTAAAGGTCCAGAACTTTGTAAAACCCTATAAGCCAAATTCACTCTTAGAAAGCTCATACAATAAGCTAACAGTTCCCTACAAAAAAGATTTCTCTGAAACGTTAGGGTGACCCAAGAAATTTTTGTTTTTTGTAAAGCAAGTTCGAAAATCAGCTTTAGCCCTATAGCTCTACAGTGGTACATTTTAGACCAACAGGTGAAATTTTTTGTTAGGCTAGGCGTCCTCCTTTAGCCGCCAGGAACTTCATGCCCTTATCGATTGCACCTTGTATACCAAAATCTTAGTGAAGCGTATTCAGATAGTGGGAACAAACCATAAGCCTGAAAAAACTTAGTACAAATTTCATCAGATTTATACTACGCTTCCACTGGAGACTTACGAATAAATCTAGGAGTAAATCACGTAGTTTACCATACAAAAATAAATCTACCTTTGACTAGATTTATTTCAAATCTTCGTTTGAATTTCAACACGGCTACCGATTTTAGCTATTTTTTTGGCACCTCTTAACTCTGACAATAGACATTAAATGTCTAGCAAGTTTTATTTTCCCGCTAATGGCATTGTCTGTCAAAAAATAAATCTCTTTCGGCCGGTGGATTTAATGATGATATTTAAATAAAGGGTGTATTGTATAAGGTTACAAAGCTTCTGAGAAGCCTAAAAACTAATTGCCCCTTGAAGGGGGTCTAAAATATACTCTTAAGGAGCAAAAGAATTTCACAAAGTTGATATATTAAATCTTATTTCCTATTTTTTGACTTTGGCGGCCATTTGAGTATGAAGATGGTCTTTTTAATATACCCCTTTATATTTTTTTTCAATTCCTCGTTAAATTTCGTTTAATTTAGAAGTACATATGTCATACTAACTTTTTTGATTGAGATCAAAAAAAAAATAAATAATACTTTTCAAGACTCTAGTAGATAAAGTCCGCGCGTGCAGCGCAACGCATGCGAGTAACCCGTGTGATACATAGAAAAGTAGAGTAAGTTAGGGTAATGTGGACTATGCGGGTAATGTGGTGCACCCTTTTATTTCCTATATTAAAGACTATAACAATTCTGGTTATTTATACATATTTAAGCTCAAAAAACGTATTTTTTACGCTTTTCGGCTTTTCTATTATGCTCCTTACATGTGTGCAATTTCTTAAATATGCTGTGAGGTCAATTTGACTTTTTTTTAATTCGCTCTGAATAAGTAAATTACTTCCTCAGAACTCTGTTTTCTAAAATCCTATTATTCAAACAAAAAAATTCATAAGCACGTCTGATTTTACATTTCTTTTATATATTAAATGATTATTTCAAAAAAGTGATGTGTTCGGATAATGTGGACTACCCCATATTATGTAACGTATATCAACTCTGATTACTATTACACCTTAAAAAGCTAATTAAATGTGTGGGATACCCGAGTTTGAGTAATATGGAGTACTATTTTGAATATGATTCGGTATCCCTTATTACTTATTCACTTGTTACTACGAATTTGGTTAATCTTACTAAAAAATATTCTTTAATAAGCCTATACAGCTATTTTATAGTAATTATCATCTTAAATAATACTGCTCGGCTTTTAGTCAACAAAAAATGCAAATAACGGTACTACTTTAGGAAATGGACAGGGTGATCCACATTACCCAACACTTTCTTTTTCAGCTATTTTTAAGTACTGTCAATTTATCTGGCCTCACGATTGAAAATGTTAATATTTTAGTTTTGCAACGTCCCAAGTGACGTCAATTGAATATTCACCCTCGGCTTTAAGTACACGCACCTCAGTAAAATATTCACCTCCATCAAAATATTCACCTCCATCAAAATATTCACCTTAAGTGAAATATTCACCTCAAGTGAAATATTCACCTCAAGCAAAATATTCACCACAACTAAACGACTGTAAAAGAACGAACGAAAAGGCAGAAGGCAGGCAGTCACAGCCAAGCGTTCGATGCAACAACATCAATATTTTATTTTAATATCGATGTTTAAACGTTGAAAGCTTAGGTATTTCTAAGGTAGTTAGAACTTTAGGCTAGGAAGGTTTTTCATACCTTCTGAAGGCCCCTGGATACCATTTGGAAAACAGTGTCGTAGTCTGTGCGTGTAATACTTATTTTAGTATTCATCAAGCGTGCATGGTAGTGTATTTTTAAGGCTTTTAGGCTGGGAAGGTTTTTCATACCTTCTGAAGGCCCCTGGACACCATTTGGTGAACAGTGTCGTAGTCTCTGCGTGTAATACTTATTATAGTATTCATCAAGCGTGCATGGTAGTGTATTTTTAAATCTGGGAAGGTTTTTTATACCTTCTGAAGGCCCCTGGACACCATCTGGTGAACAGTGTCGTAGTCTGTGCATGTAATACTTATTATAGTATTCACCAAGCGTGCATGGTAGTGTATTTCTAAGGCTTTTAGGCTGGGAAGGCTTTTAATACCTTCTAAATGCCCCTGGACACCATTTGGTGAACAGTGGCATAATCTGTGCGTGTATTACTTATTTCAGTATTCATCAAGCGTGCATAGTAGTGTATTTTTTAAGATTTAAGCTGGGAAGGTTTTTCATACCTTCTAAAGGCGCCTGGACACCACCTGGTGAACAGTGCTATAGTCTGTACGTCGAATACTTTTTTATAGTGTTCGCTAGGCGTGCATGATAGTTTTAAATTCATATAATTTTACCGACCTAGGTTAAACAGCACTACGTAGAATCCCCGTTAGCAGCTGTCAACTAAAACGGTCAAGGAGTTCAACATCGGGTAATCGAATGCAGAAGCCGCGGTATATTCCGGCCGAGAATTTAAAACATCTTAATTTTAAATATTTATTAAACAATATTGGAGTTAAATCAATCTGAATAGCATAACCCATTTTTGTAAAGTATTATTAGAAATAAATTATTATTAAGAAATTAATAAAAAAAACCAAACTGTTAAGTAAAAGAAACCAATTTATCTGCTGAAGGAGTTCCAGCAAATAAATAAATAAATATTTTTGTAAACTGAAAGTTTTGGATTGTCTTTTAGTCCGACCCTGGACACCACTGCAGCTCACCTCAGCCCTAGACCAAAACAATCGTAAACTGTAAATGTTAATATTTTAGTTTATAAATTATCTAATAGTAAAAACAATAGAATAATTAATACAAATTTACTGACCAAACTAACCTACTACCATTACTTTGGTAGAAATTGGCGAAAAAGAAAAAAGGTAACCACATTACCCCAACTTACTCTATTTTTTTCAGATCTCAAATTAAAAAATTGATATGATGAAATGTACTACCGATTTAAAGGATATTTAATAGGGATTCAAGAAAAAATAAAAATTCTAAAAGGGTATGTTAATAGGACTTTTTTCATACGAAAATGGCGGCCAAAGTTTAAAATTAGGAAAAAAATTAAAATATCAACTTTAAAGGTGCAGAACTTTGCGAAATCTTTTTTTAAATTCCGAAAAATTAACTTTCAAAAACAAACCAGAACTTTCATTGGGAACTAATATAAATAAAGTGGGAGGCATTTATCTTAACTCCACCTCAAACACACTCTACTCAAATTAAACATAAAAAAACTTTTGAGCGACCTGTTGTTCAGAGTTTTTATCAAGAGAAAGATTATGTTGCCTTATACCATGTGGTGGACATACATGAGTATCCTGCTGTGTTTAGTGTTCACTTAAATATCGATTATCACAGCGGTAGTTTCATATTTCAAGTCAACACAATCAACACCTTCGCTGAAGGAATTAATAACATCACACGCTTATCGTGGAGTGATACGATCAATAAAAACAGTAGCTGTGAACGCCATAATTCCAGGAAAAATGAAATTCGAAATGAAGGTTAAAACAGAATTTTTTACTCGTACCGCGGCACATAGTTTGAAAAAAAATAAAAATAAAAATTTTGAGTTATACAGCATATTGATCCTGATACCTGTTGTAATCAGAACAGATCACATCATTATATCTTGGGATTGTATCAGTTTTAGGTTACAAACATTCAAGCAATATTTTTTGGTTAAATGATTAAATTTTTTGGGTTTTACAATTGAATTGTGACGATTAAGAATTTATATGTAATTATACTTCAATTTCAGTAAAATTCAGGTTTTCGTCAATACATTATTTGACCCAAACAAAATGCGTCACTCACATGACATTATGAAAATATCACTCAACAACTTACTTGATATTTATTAATTTCATTAATTACATTTCATAACATTTTACTAATTTTTCTAACCAGCAATGCTAATTTACATAAAGAACATATAATTTACCTACATACAGGCAATTTTGATGAAATTTCAACATTTAATCCACTTAAGGAAGAAACCCTTAAAATCAGAACAAAAGGCATCGATTGAAGTCACCGCGTGCCGTTCGATGCCACAGAGTGTTATGGAAAACCTGACTTGACTCCTCAATCTACGGGTATAAATGTCATTTATAAGTACTACTATACACACAGAGAGAGAAAGAGAGAGAGAACATAAGACAAGTCTTTGGAACTGATGCAACAGATCAGTCTCAAGTTGACGAGTGTTTATAATTAGGGAGTTTCACAAAAAGATATGAAAAATATTTAAACATAGTTGAATAGTTCATTTGGAATTTTCCAACTGAAAGTTAATGGGTGATATCGCAAAAGTCTGCCATAACTCAAAAACAACAATAATATTTCTTTGAAATGAAATGTGTGGAACGAATTGGAAATTTTACTTGTTGACTGATGAGAAACTGAACTTTCTTCGTGTCGCAAGGCTTAAGTTTAAAGTGAATCTTGAAAAATATTGCCACCATAGTCATTTTAGACAATTAAATTAAGAGCCACAGACGATTGTCTTCGTTTTTCACCAATAATGTCACAACTCAAAATTTGTCACTATTCTTGAAATTTTAGCCGAGACGCAACAAATATAAAAGATTTCATGGCATAATACTACATTATCTTGCTATTAGCGATGTCAATCCCCGGGATCCTGACCTTTTTTAAGTACCGAAAATCCCGGGATTAAAAACTTTTTATCAAAAATATTGAAATAGTATGAAATATTTTGCTATTTTGTATTCAAAATGAGATATAAATTTATGATGCCATTTTAAAATAATTGTAACTTTTTATAGGAAAATCATTTACTTAAGACCTTATCATAGCTCATTTTGAAGACAAAGACTAGAGCTAGATGCTGAATTTAATAGAAAATAGCATAATAACTTCTGAAAAATCCCGGGACTGCAATTTATAATCCCGAAAATCCCGGGATCGCCAAAAGGCCCAAAAATTGGCATCACTACTTGCAATACAACTTCCGAAAAAGCGAAACGTGGTTTTTGAGCCTTTTGTGGCTAGGATATCTCGAAAACCAGAAGTGATGGAACAATTTAGATTTCAGATTCAGTAAAAGGATACTATTTTATTAATAATTTAATCCACTATACATGAAATATTTACAACACTTAGGTAAGGCTTAAGGGAAATATGTATTCCTCAAAAACAGTTTTTGTCGGCAATTTAATCTTTAAAGACAAAACGGCTACGATTTAACTGGTACTTATATGGGACGTTTACCAGGAGATCGTGCTAGTTGGCATATAAATTTAAACTTTTAAGGGCTCATCGTGTAAACTCAAGTATTATTCACCGAAACTATTCTATATTTCGAACCAATTTATCTCATTTCTCCAAACGAAACATTGCATTAATAGTTTAATCGTTAAATACATAGTTCAAGGTCGTTTGCGGAGCATTCACATCACTATATAGTAAGTACTTCGAAGATGATAAAACCTTTTACTGCATGAATACCCGGTCTTGGGCTATGATTACACAATTCGTCACGTACAATGATCGTCCTCTATTTTGTAGAGTTCAGTATTTTGGAAACCCTTGATTTCCATCGTAAATGTTTTTTTATTATACCCTTCACCCAGGGTATATTCACTTTGTCCTTCCGTTTGTAACGCAGAGAAGGAGGCGTGGCAGGTATGGAAAATTATATATATTCTTGATCAGCGTCACCTCCTGAGTCGATATAGCCATGTCCGTCTGTCCATCTGTCTGGCTGGCTGGGTGTGTGTGAAAATAAATTTTTTGGGAAAACTGAGCAAAAAAACTGGTATTCTGCCTCCATCGTAAAAGTTAGCTCGGGGGATTAAAAATGAGAGAAATCGGTTAACGGACACGCCTACCGCCCATACAAAAAATATATTCAAAATGCAATAATAAAAGCATTATTTGCAATAACAGACGCACAATACACATAAATACCAGGGAAAGTAAGTATAAGCTCTGAGCAAAAACTAGGCGAATTTGGACTAGAGGGCGTGGCACTTCCAATATAAACAACAATTTTAAAATGTTATACGGAAAGCGTTTTTTGAGATAACCCAACAAAATTACTCTCAAACACTCAGATCTATAAATGCAAGATACCACCCTTACTAGTTTTTCATTCAATTTGATAAACCAGGTTGATTTTGATCATTAGACTATGCATGGTTTTTGAATCTTCAAATGCAATGTTCATGCTTTCACGCCAGGTGGATATTTCTCACCAAAGAGAACAACACTTACTTGGAGAGTTTATTTCCATTTTTTTTTTTTTAATATAATTATTCTTAGTAGAATCGCCCAATGGTCAAAATTTGACCACAAATGTATTAAACAATTTTCGTACTTTTTTGCTATTTGGTACAAAATAGAAAAGCTTATTTATCATTCATGGTACAATGACAAATGTGAAACGAAAAGAAAACAAAAATAAAACATGAAGTCAGTGTCAGTCAGCTTTTTGTCTTTCTCTTTATGCTGTATCCTCTTTTCAGCTCTGTGTGACCGCGTATTTTATCGTTGCTTATATTGAAAAATTTGCATTCAATTTTACTTGGTTCAATGACAAAATATTAAAATATTTTTGACTTTATGCACATCTACATACAAATACCTTTCTAATGGTGTATAACTCAAAGTCGTGCTCCATTTCTAACATAGTAAAAAAGGAAGGACAAATTTTTGGCTTTAATATATTGATTAGTAAGTACGCACCTTGTAATAAGCTTAAGACTGCATTTTCACACTAGATGGTTATTGCTCGTCGTTTCCACTACCAGTGCTCTTTGTTTTGCTCATAATTGTTATCCTTCTCAGTTGACTATCTCAGCATTCGCTTTCTTGAAGGGTTAAGAATTTATATCCAGAGGTAAGTTCTACCAACCACAAACCTTGAACTTGCCTTATGTTTTGTGGCGATATTCCGTGTCGGATTAAGTGTTACAATAGTAAAAAACTTACTTAACTGTCAGGGTATATGAATACAGCTAGAATTGATTAATAAATAAAAAGTTATGTTTTCAACCCACCCTAACATGCATTTACGCGCATATGATTTCTTGAGTGCATTTATTGTAATGATTTGAACGGAACATTAAACATTTCTTTAAACCTTTTTTTTTTTATTTTTGTTATGTGGAGAGTTAATTTGTATAAATTGAATTGAATTTGAATTGGAATTAGTTTTTTTGTCTTTTGATAATCGATGGCGACAGTAACAACACAGCAACAACGAACGACGACAAATGACATTTTCGCTGAGGGTTTACTAAGCGCCTGCTTTAGATCACTTTAAATGCACTTAAAGGCATCATCATTCTGAGAGAGTAGAAAAGAAGAAAATCTCTTTTTGAACTTGGAATTAGGAATTGGAATCGGAATTGGATTGGATTATTGAAAATTAGTAATAGTGGTATCTATCTCTTTGATGTTTAGCATATCGCTTGATTTTGTCTGCCATTTGGTGTTGGAGCCAAATCAATTATCTTGCTGTCTGCACTAATGTCGACGATGATGTGCATGGTGATGATGGTGATGATGATGGGATGATGTGATCAAGCATTTAATGATGTGGTCTAGTTGCTTATGTCGTTTGTTCATTTGGTTATCATTACATGTCATTTCGATAATGCAAATTAGTTGGTGTCATAATGGTATTTTGTATGAAAAATGTCTACATACAGGTTGGTATTATGATTTCTAAGCAATGGCATTTCAAAAAACGAAACAAACTAACAAAATTTGCATTTAATATACGATTATATGTGTGTCTTAAACTTGTTGTTGTTTTAGTATGATAGTGCTACGTGCGATTACCCAACTAATACTTCAATAGAATCTGAACAGCTGCAGATGAGGCAAACTTAAATTGAGTCATGTAAAATAGCAGAAAGTTTTGTAAAATTTTAAAAAAGTTTATCTGAGCGTTCCTGAAACCAAAAATTTCAATTCAGTCAAAAAAAGTAAGAATTATATAAGATTTTCGAAAATAACCAAGTGGCAACCCTTAAAATTGATGTGGTTTTTTAAAAAGTTTATTTGAGTGTTTTAAGACTAAACTTTATTTTTTTTTTTTATAAATGGTTTAAGCGAAACTTACAAAAAAAGAAAAAAATTGGGTGGCAGCACCGAAATTTTGTAAAGATTTAAAAAAGTTTACCTGAACGTTTCTGAAATCGAAAATTTCAATGTAGTCAAAAAAGAAAGATTTATGTAAGATTTTTGAAAACAGCCAGGTGACAATCCTAAAAATTTATGTTGGATTTACAAGAAGTTTATTTAAGTATTTTAAGACTATATTTTATTTTTTAAATAAATAGTTTAAGCAAAACTAACAAAAAAGAACCAGATGGAGGGTTACTAAACGGAGAATGTTGAAATTTTACAAAAAAATAAAACCACGGAGAATGATGAAACGGAGAATGACGAAATTTTGCAAAAACAGTGATATCACAATGAAAAGAGTATTTTTTTTTGAAAAGTTGAAACTAGTGGATAGCCCCTGTAATTGTTTATTGATTTAATTATATACAGTGTGAAAAATATGTCTTCATACAAAACTTTGAAGCACTGTATCTTTTGAAAACATAGTAGCATTAGTAAAATTTCCATTGCACAATGTTTTGTAATATTTCAGTTATATGGCAAAATAAATTCAAATCGTATAAGACGCGAGAGTAGAAAGTAATTCGGCATGGTTGATATACGCTCTTTAACTGTAAATAAATTTAAAAGTGGTTCAAGTTGTTGAGCCATCTTCCGCGAGTTGTCACATTTAGGAGTTAAGAGGAATTATGTGTATTATACCGTTAAGCGGTTTGTCGATAATGATTCCATACAAGATCGTAAAAAAAGGAACGTCTGTACCGCGAACGCGATCAAAATAGTTCGAGAAAGAATCTGAAGAAATTGTGACCGTTCAGCACGAAAGATGGCCAAAAATATAGGAATGAACCGAGAATCTTTACGGCTCCTTTTGCGTTGCGACCTCAATATGAAAGCATTTAAAAAAAAGAAAATGCAAGGCCTTACTAATGCGACCGTGGAAAAGCGATGGCAAAGATCGAAACTGCTACTTTCTTGGCACGCTGGCGCTGGTAGTTTTTTCCGATGAAAACCTTTTTGAGCTGGAAGCTCCTCACCACACGCAAAATGACACATTATGGGCAGTATCATGCAAAGACATCCCAAACGATAATAAACATGTACCAAGATATCAAAACTCGTCATCTATTATGGTCTGGGGTGCCATATCCAGCAAAGGTAAATTGTCGCTGGTCTTCATAAACGCTCAGTATTACCTGGAAGAAGTCTTACAGAAAAATTTGAAGCCTAGTGTTCAGGCCATGTATGGAGAAGACTATTATTGCTTCCAGCAGGATGGTGCACCTGCTCACACTGATAAACGGGTTCAAGAGTGGTGCAAGCAAAATTTGACAGATTTTATACCTAAGGATGAATGGCCTCCTAGCTCTCCAGACTGCAATCCTTTGGATTTCTGCATATGGGGATATATAGTACAGTGACTCAAGGAATACAGATACAGAAGCTTAAAGCACTTTAAAGCTGCTATTATTGATGTATGGGACAAAATACCGATAACAGTAGTGCGTGCTGCGTGTAAAAATTTCGATTGCAGACTTCGGTGGGTTGTGGCTAACAAAGGTCAGGCCATCGAGTAATTAATTAATAAACAAAATATTTTAACTTTATTTAATGTTTGTTCATTTAAATTTCCTTAATTAAAATAACATTTTATACAAAAAACCTACTTTGTTTTTGTATCAGCACATATTTGTCACACTGTAAAGATAAAATAATATGATAAATTTATATTAAACTAATTTAACAGTCATTTTTGCAATTTTTCAACAACAGACGCATGCAAGTGTTAACATGCAAATTGATTACATATGTTTCGGCTACTTCCACATATATTTTTCATATATAAATCAGATCAGTTTTAGTTAAATCTTGTCAGAAACCGTACTCGAACCCGTGACTCCGATTTTCTACTGAAAGAAATCACGGTGCTTTAGCGATTAAGCTATCGGTCACGGATAAACTCTCTGAACAGGATCGCCATTATGAATAAATCATTAGGCGCACTAGCGCCGTCTGTTGTGAAAAATTGCCAAATTTTTAGTTGGTAACACACTCTGGTCTTGAGACATGCTACGCTTACTTGTGCCAAAGTATTGTTTCTTTCACCAAAGACGACCCATTCGAAGGTCGTCCAAAAACAGCTGAAATAGCGTCTAGGTATTGGTATGACCGGCATGAACATTTAATGGTGCGGAAGCTATGTGCGCGTTGGACTCAAAAAACATCGTATGGTGCCGTCAAAAACCTAAAAAAATCTTCGGAGGTGCTTTCAAAAACGTCCACACCATTATCACAGATGATGGATTTTGGATTTTTGCGACTGAACCAGAAACAAAAACTAATCTACATACTATTTGAGTCTTTTCATTCGAAAAAAATCACATAAAAGTTGTGCGACATCAGAGTGATCACTTGACTTTTTCAAGTCAAAAAAAAAAAACTCTACCGAATACATACGTGTATGTAAGTCATTCTGTTTCAAAAATTTCAAAAGTCAAATGTTACTTTTCATTTTCAAAAGCAAACTCTTTTTATATTGATTTCTATTCCAAAAATCAAAAGATATCAATTAATCCTTTTAATTTCAACTTGAGACTATTTCAATATCCTTTTATTAATTAGGTGGCGACAAAAGGCTGAACCTCTAGTGTTTTAAGTATTTGGAACAACCTACTTTCTTGCCTTTTTGGTAACTTTGTAATGTTTCATACTGTCAATTCTAAAGTGATTGACTTAAGTGGTTTTTCCGCCCTTTCTGTATATGTAATGTGATGTTCAATTACTCCATTCAATACGTGTGGTGAGAACCTGTTTCAATTTCAATTTTTTTTTATTGCACTTCAAATTTGAAGCAATTTCTCTTGGCGTTTCATATGAAATTTGTGTAATTTTATGTAATGTGCACCTACACAATGCAATACAAGGAGTTATAGTTTACCTGTGTGTGTGCCTCATCTATTGTTCCTTTCTGTCTTCGTTGTTGTTGTTTGTTGTCTCTACCCAAGAGGAAAAATTTCTAGCGCTTCTGATCCAAGCACTTCAAAAGTGCTTGTCCCCATAGAAATTTAGAAGCACTATAACAATGATTTTTTATAAGGCTGCAGTAAGAACAACGTGAGTTCGAACCCAGCCCGGGAGATTTTTTTTTTACTTTTTTTTTACTTTTTTTTGCTTTATTTTTTTTTTTAATTAAATATTTTTTATTCAACATCTTTTATTTCACTTTTCTATTTTCCTTTCTCTTATTAATTTACTTTTGTTTAACCGAATTGAAATTGATTACACAATGATTCCATATAAGGCTGCAGTAAGAACAACGTGAGTTCGAACCCAGCCCGGGTGATTTTTTTTTTTCCGTTTTTTTATTTGTTTCTGCTTTATTTTTCTTTTTTATTAAAATATTTCTAATTCAACCTTTTTTATTTCACTTTTCTACTTTAATTTCTCATTTTTATTTAGTTTTGCTTACTTGAATTGAAACTGATTGCACAATGATTCTATGTAATGCAGCAGGACAACATTTGCTTAATATACAAATTTAATACCTCTTCGTATCATCGGGCGTTGGTGGAGCGGTCTAAAGGGTTGGTAAATGTAAGAAAAAAATATCTAGCACGCGGAGGGTCGTGGACTTAAATCCTGGCGCGGGCGGGCAGTTTTTTTTTTTTCTTTTTTTTCTTTTTTTTTAATTTTATTGAAAAAACGCTTACCGCAGCATTACAAATAATCGCTTTAAAAATCCTTTTTTGGTAAGGCTGCGGTAAGCTTTTGCTCACTTACATCCTATGACATGCAATGTTAAAAAGAAAGTATTGTTCTTACGGAGCGGAAGCGCTTATTGGTGAAAAGGATGCACTTCGGAAGGGTTTTTGAAGCACTTCTTTTCCCCTTGGGTATCATTTCACCGGTGACACATACCAACATTCGTTGTAGTATATTTTGGCCCTGGTCTAAAGTGCTCAGCTTGGCGAAGTTCGGTGTCATTCATTGATGAAATTGATTTTTTATGTTGACTTCATGGGTTTATTTTTTTGTTTTTTCTTTCTTTCTTTGCATTCTTTCTGTCCTTTGTTTGTTTATTTGTTTTTGGGATTAAATTCTTGTTGACTTTATTGGGATTTAGTTCGTGTATTTACCTCAAGGAAGTCAGTTCGTTTGCTTTTCGTATCAAGATCGGTTTTATCATTTCTTTTTTTCATGTAATTGTGAAAATAGTCTTTGTTTTCATATGAGTAGTGGGCTTAAACCGTACCAAGTTTTTTTTTAGTAATTTAAGATAATGGATAAATGAAATATTTCTTATGGATTAAGTTCAATTGAAAAAGTGCAGTGACTCTCAGATAGAAAATTTCAAAGTGTTTGCCTACCACACATACGATAAAAGTGCGCACAAAAAACATCATGGGAATTTTATTAAGTGACGGTGATGTAAGTTATATTTTTACAAAACACGTGTTTTCAAACAAATATTTTAAATAGTTACATAAGCTTCTTTAGTTTTTAAAGAAAATAATCTATAGATATACAATTTTTTTCCGTTATTGAACGAGGCCTATACCTTCTTGAAAATATTGGAGCGAATAATTTTGAGCCAAAAAATACACAGTTTTTGGATTAAAGCTTAACAAAATATTTCATGGAATACCCCACAACATACATAGAGAATAACACGCACTTGCGTTCTTTACAAAAATTTTAAACGTTTTTTTTTAAAAAAAAAAAACAATCACTATCGAAAAACCAATTCTGACTGAGCTAAAAATGAACTAAGTCTCCTCTTTCTTTTCACTTTCAGTCCTTTTTTAGTCAATATATAAAAAAATTACAGTTAGAATAAGAAAAACTGAGCGGAAATGGTCTAAAATGAGGTTAACATCAGGAATGAATTTTAGCACGGATTGAATCATAATGGCTTCTGAAAGAACTCTTTATTAGTCAATGGCTAAACAATTTTTGTCGATTAATTATGGTAATCACTACTATTTTGAAAATTTATTAAATGTAATAAGTTATGGCTGAGTATGTTTAGTGCTTCGATGCCTAAATTTAAAATTTTTTGAAAAGTGGTGTTTGTCACTTTGTGCTGTGAACGGCTCATATATACAAACAATGTTGTATAACTTTTCGTCTAGAAAATAACGTTATATGCGAAACGGGCAAACTAAGTGCACCAAGAAGCGGCTAGGGAAAGCAGGAGAATGACTTTAACACTGTATGTTATAATTTCATAGAAAAATATTTAGACCTTTTTTTAAGCTATTCGTACAGAAGCTCTTGTCAAGTACCTGTATTAAATAGTTATAATATCAAATTTTAAATTTAAACATGGTTTTGAGCCCCGGTACATTGAATGGTACATATTTTGGAGAGTCACCAGAATATAATAAATATAAGAAAATAAAGATTAATATAAAAATAAATATAACAAATAAATATATAAAAATTAATATTACAGACAAATATTTAAAAGAAATATAATGACTATAAATGAAATATTAAGATTAATGTAAAGAAAAAAATTTTATTATTTTTATAATGATATGATAAGGCCTCCTGTGGCTGTAGGGGAAATATAAGCTCAAATACAAAGAATTATAATCATTGTAAATTGAATGAGAAGCACGGAGAGTCTCGAAAACCAATACCAGAATCCTGGTTCTAGTCCCGGGATTGAGCAAGAAATATAAACATACAATATAATTGGTTTAAAATTCCCAGTGTGCCAGACGGTTCATATCTTCGCTTTTTTACCCGTTACGGATCCGTTACTGATCCGTTGGCGGGAGAGATTCCCAAAAAAAATTCGAATCGTTTTTTTTTTTGGAATTTCTCCCGCAAACGGATCAGTAACGGATCCGTAACGGGTAAAAAAGCGAAGATATGAACCTTCTGGCACACTGGGTTGATATACATTTTATTTCAAATCGGTGAATATAATATTGATATCAACTTAAAAAAAGAGAAAAAAATTATATATGGTGGTATATGGAAGAAAACTTTTCCGACTGAGTAAGACTCAGTGAAAATCGTAAAGTTCTGATGATTTTAGGAAACTTGGACGAAGAAAGCATTTATTTTTAGTTTAGTTTACACTCCTATACTTAGATTTTCATTACCTAAATAAAGTAAGGACTTTTTGCGAAATAATTCCAAGTAAATTTTTTTTTCGAATGTACATGATATATTTAGCGTCTTGGCTCAGTTAAAATCATAAAGTTCCGATGATTTTAAGAAAATTTTACGTAAAAAGCATATCTTTTTAGTACACCCGAAAATTATAAAATAGACTCACTCTTATATATTCTCATTTAGCCTAGTAAGATTAAGATTTATCTGCGAATTTTTTTTACCAGAATAATCTCTATTACAGTACGGAAATTGTGTTCGCATTAAAAGTTATTTAAAGAAATATTTTGAGAAAATCAGTTACTTCTTCGGGATCCCGGGATTATATTATCTAGCTCTGCCAATTTGCAGCAAGTGTCTAACTTTTTTTTATAATTTACTTGAGGCAGTCTGCTTACTCATTGAAAAGAATGATACTTCTCATGGAATTCCGCCATAAGCCTCAAAACAGCGTTTTCTTCAACTTAACGAAAGAGTACCTCAAAATGCTGCAGGTGTATGAGGAATTCTAGCTACAGATTCGGATTCAATGTCAAAAAGTACGATTACGTAAGTGTAAACACATACATATGTCTACACGGAGAAAAAAAATAGTACTTGCTACTTCATTTCTTATGCACCGAAATAAATTTCACCTTACTGTTTTAGTCAATTCAGAATGTATGTTTGCTAGTAATTTTTTTGAAAAAATTGGCGTGATATTTACCTTACTGTAAAGTTCAAACAAAAACAAAAAAAAAATAAATAAACTGACCGGCGCACAGTGCGAAATTTTCCGAGTCTAGCGGAACTTAATTCATATCTCAGCACTTTTAGCAGTTATAGTTATGAAACTTAATACTTGGATATATATTTAGTTGGTAAAAAACACCATGCAAAAATTAAGGGGGATCAGACATGGGGTTATTATACCCCCCATATATGGAAATGCTTAAAACGTTGTATTTCTGCTCCCGTACCAGATATCGCTATGAAACTTGATAGATGTAACCATTTTCTTATCAAAACACCATAAAAAATTAAGAGGGTAAGACAAGGGGTATTTTCTGTTTCTTGCATTTTTATTCTGAAATGCTTCTAAATTTCGAGAGGATTCCCTCTACCTTTTTTGTATATTATAAACTAGCGTACGAATAGTTACCTTAAAACTATGGAGAGTGTCAGATGTTAGTGTTGGTGAGCCTATTATTTCCAAAACAAAACCAACGATGGCGTCCGATGTCGGTTTTTTATGAAATTTCGGTGTTATATGAAATTTCGAAAGACATTCTGGAAAAGGTTTAGTTTAAAAGAAGATCGCAAAATATCGCAGAAGATGTTTGATGTTTCCAGTAGAGGATAAACCTACTTTTCAAATTTTGTACGTTTTAAAATGGCAATTTGTGGTAGCAACTTTTAAAGTATCCAATGAAGTGGAAAATGAAAGCCTTATGAACTTTTTAAAAAGCACAATTTTCACAAACAAATCACACACGAGTTAGAAAAGATTCTGCAATTATTTGAATGCAAATAACTGACAATTTTATTAAAAAAAAAAATGAAAAAATTTTCGCGGCCCACCGACTTACCGTTTTTATGTACCAATCTATGAACTAAAACAAATCGAAAAGCTTTCTATAGTCAAAAAGTATAAATGAATAAGTAATGCAAGTTTCAGGTGCATTTTGCAGTTGTTTCGCAGGGTTATTCACCAAACTGAGTATGAGGTTTTTTAGGTGGGATATTAAGCTACCGAAATATCGAATAATCTGATGCATTTTATGTATTTCAAAAATTGAATAAAGTTCCGCTAAACCTCCCAAATTTCGCACTGTGCGGCGCCGGGGTACGAACTCTGGCCCTTCCTTATGATAGTCAGATTCATATCCTCTGCGCTGCTTACGCATGTGATGTAGAAGCAAAAAAATTTGTAAATAAAGAAAATGTCTGTCCAAAAATAGAAATTTTACTAAAATTATAAAAGTCAAAATGATATTATATTTTTATGATATTTACCTTATTCGAGTAAGGTGACAATTATGACACTCATTTTTGTGCGTGAAAAAAATAAAGTTATTTTGAATAGAATTATAAATTCAAAATTATCATACATTTTTTTCTGAAGGTATAAATTACTTTACATAAAGTCAAATGTAGGAAATTTGTAATTAATATTCCTTTATTATTTAACTACATTTTATTTGTAAATATGACGTTAGGGTTCCATCAAATAGTTCATACGTAAGGTAAATTATACTTGAAATTTAGTGTTGATTACTTTAATTTTTCGACTAGCCGAGTGGAGTAAAAATTATGATGCTTTTTTTTTCTCCGTGTAGCTAAAAGTTCATTCCATTTTTTTTTTTTTTTTTTTTCTTGCTGCAATGTCTTTCTTTTTTATGTTTCTGTATACTAGATGCCTAGTTGTAGTATTAATCCGACGATAAGCATATCTTTATCATAGTACGTTATTGTCAACGGGGAGAACGTTTCTTTTCGATTCTGCTTTTGCGCCCCAGCAATGTGTTATATTCTTTGTAGTACCTATTAGTCCCACATATACTGCCTTACAACTGCTAAAGCTTAGTACATTCGCTAACTTTTGTTGACTTAAGTAGCAACACAATTGTCTAACGCGTAATGGCAAAAGGGACCTTATCTTGCCGGAGTAAAATTCTTTGTACTAGACAAAACATGAGTTTAAGTCAAAATTTCAAGTCTTGGGTTTTTGACACCAAAAGCTACCTACAATGTAGGTCGTACATATCTCAAGATCAACTGAGAAGTGAAATAATTTTAAATTTTAGTCGCTAGATAGCATAAAAATCTATTTTCGAAACCTCTACCAAACTCTACTAAGTAAGTATTGCCAAACTTTAACCTCAATTATCTCAATACAACTATAAGCCTATAATTTTGCTTATGAGCAATTTTTTCTGCGGATTCTTTAAAATTTCATCTTTTATGCAATTGAATAAAAAGCTCGAGTTTGACCTGTAGCAAGATAAGGTTCCTTTTGTCATGACACGTTACATATACGAAATCACAAGCTTTCTGTATACAATGGTTTCCACAAAGTGGTTAATCATCTCTCTTTAGAGTGTTATACCTATAGAAATAATTGCTTTATGGTTTAAAGACAGATTTGAATATTTCGAGTCAAAAAAATCAATAACTAAACTGCCACGTCCTCATTTTGGCGTTACAAATGAAAGCATAATAAATGTACTGCTCATTGTTGGTGATATTAAAATTCAAACTTTATTCATCATTTTTATATTTTATGAACTGCAAGTTTTTGTTCACTGTTACACATTTGGCTACCGCTGAACTGAAAAACAAAAAAAGCAGCTACTCGATGATCTGAGTAACTTCCTTTTTGAGGCGCACACACAGGTTTTTCATGCGCTTCAGCTACAGAATTTTTTTTATTTTTCATATCATTTCTGTATCCTTACTATGTGTAATACCATCACGATCACTTTTCGCTCGATCGATCGGTATATCGGTAGGTATGTAGCTGAAACTTCTTGTTTTAATAAAAATTCAAAACAAACGACCGGCAGACAAATTGAACCACTCGAAAATGCATTAAAAAAAAATGCTTTCAAAGCGCAACTCCACCGCGAACAGAGTCAAAGTCAGCGACGGCGGCTACAATTTTACGGCTGGCGCGATCATCATCATACTTAATGGCAAATGGATTTTGTATACAAATACGGGATGGACTTTTTTTTTCTTCTTCAGTCTTGTTTTTATTGTAATTTTGTTTTTTTTTTTATATATTTTATATATATTTTTATCGCTGAGATGAGATGAGAAGAAATATTGCAGCTTCTAAAGTGATCATCATCGCTAATATCATGTTGATGATCACTACAATTCTACTCTTTATTATACGATGTACTACGTCGATAGTGCTATCTCTTTTTGTAAGCGCCAAATGGCAAGTGAAGCTGCTTACCACCTTGAGCTGGAGTTTCGTTTTTTTTTTTCTGGTTTTCAGACTTCAAGTCAAGTGATCCTCGATGAGAAAGATCCTTTTTTTTTTGTTTTTCGTTGTTATTTTACTTCCTTTACGAGATTTTTATAACTTTTGTATAGCGTTATGTCTGTTTGGGAGACCGACCACTTAAAATATTAATTGTTGTTGTTGTTGCTTTATTTTTAAGTGTTTGTTTTTGTTTTTTTATCGCTCGTTCTCCGCCAAGCCCTCATCACTCCTTCCATGGTGACAAATTATTAATGATCTTTTATTTTGTGGTCTCGTTTTTATTGTTGTTTGTTTAATTTGCTTTCAGATTTCAGTGGATTTTTCTTCTTCTTCTTATTACTCCCTTGTGTTCTGTGTCCCTTTTTACCTTTAAAGGGGGAAAAAAAGAATTGTTTTCTCTTCAGTTCTGTTCTTCTTCTATCATTTGTTAGTTATGATGTGACCGCTGCTTCAGCGCAATAGCGATCTTTCACTTTGATCAAATTAATCTCTGTATCTCGTAAGCTGGCGTCAGTTACCATGGCGCACGCGTGATTATCGTATTCCTTGGATATTTCTTTGTCTTTTGTGAATCGTTGGTACTGTTGTTGCGATAGAGCTGTTTACATTCGACTCGTTGGGTTCTGTATTGTGATCTTTGTGATTCTCAAGTGTAACTGGTAGTAGGGTATCAGATTTCCAAGATAATATTTATATTGGTAATTATTACGTCATAAATTAGTAATAATAATATTTATTTTACACAGAGCGAAGGAAAAAAGCATAACTTGCGTTGCTAAATGAGTTTCTACCACGTTCGTGAGTGTTTTAACTACGTTTCCTTGCTGATTTGGATTTAACAACGCTCCAAGATCAGATTTGTATGGTGCGTTTCTAAATCACTCACGAACGTGGTTGAAACTTATTTAGCAACGCTGGTTGCCAAGGGTTGTTAAATCTAACTCAGCAATGAAATGTGGTTAAAACACAACGAAACGTAGTAGAATCCAAATCAGCTACGAAACATAGTCAAAACATTCACGAACGTAGTAAAAGCTTATCTCAAAATAAATTGACTTTCAGTCAACCTAAAAATAATGATGGCAGTGACTGAGTTCGTTAACGTGTGCATCTATCACACGACAGGTTCAAGGTTTAAATGTCCCCAATACCAAACAACAAAAAAAAATTTTTAAAGCAAAAATTGAAAATTGAAAAAGAAAATAAAATCAGTTTTATTGTTGCTCAGCTGTAAAAATATGGCACAGTCTACAGTAAATACTAGTAAATACACGGTTAGTACTAGGCCGAAACTAGTAAAAAAAGGATGCAGTGGGGGCCAGTTTGATATTAGTTTGTAGTTTGTGGGGGCAAATAAATTTGAATCGTAACGAAAACAAAATACAATTTTCGTTTTTGCTTTTCAAATGATTTGTGTTTTGTGTCACTTGAATTATGTGTCAAAATAAATTGTGGAAGAAAATAAGTTAATGATTTCATTTTTGTTAATGTTGTTATGAATGTAATTTAATTTTATTTAATTTATTTTAAGGGGACATTCGCTTTCGTAATTGAAAAGAAAAACACTTTTTAAAAATTTTATTATAAAAAAACTATTATATTTATTGACAAAACTTCTTTTGGACATTGTTAAACACTGTTTAAGAAATATGAAAAAAATTGTTTTTTTTATTTTTAGTTTCCCTTAGCTGCTGTAGAGGGCGCCATCCAAAAGTTACTTTTAAAACGGTAGGAAATGTTTTAGACCTCCTGTAACAGATTTTTGAAAAATTCAAAATGGATTTTATTCTTGAGACCTTAAACTATACAATAAGCCTTTAGAATTCATACTTTTTATAAAGGGTGTTTTTTTTAGAGGTATAGAACTTCGAATTGAAATAAAATACAAGAAAATCGTTTTAATGTCCATCAATTTGGCTTTATTGGAAGGATAATTTTATGCCATTAATGTTTAAATATGATTTCGGGCATGTGGCCGCCGCCGCTGGCTTGAATAAAGCCAATTCTACGGGTCCAATTTTCAACCACTTTTTCGAGCATATGGGGCCGTATGTCGGCAATAACGCCACGAATGTTGGCTTCCAAGTCCCCTAACGTTTCTGGTTTGTTGGCGTAGACGAGCGACTTCACATATCCCCAAAGAAAATAATCCAATGGTGTCAAATCACACGATCTTGGTGGCCAATTGACATTGATTGTTAGAAGTGCTTACTGATTTTAACGATTTTTTTGCTTTCAGCGACTAGTAGCGAAATTTTATTGCAAATATTTCTGTAGTACACACTGACTTAATATTCCCCTGTTTTAGGTGTAAAGCTCCAATTGCTGTGCACGGTGGCGAATCGATTCATTCGGGTCCTCTTCAACATTTTGCTCTACAGCGGCAATTGTTTCTTCGGTGCGCACTGTTCGACGTCTCTGCGGATGCGTATTATCACATAGAGTAAACGTATTGCGAAAACGATCCATGGTTAACCGAATTAATTGCTCTGATGGACGATTATGTCGACCATGAAATGGACGGAGCTTGCGGTAAACTTCGCGAACTGAACCATTATTTTCGAAATAAATTTGCACGATTTGCAAGCGTTGTTCTTTTGTCAACCTGTTCATGATGAAATGGCAAACCAAACTGAACATAAATGACATTAGAGTTGCCAGATTTGACCACAAAATGCCAGTTTTATCTCTATTTGAAAAACAAACCTCTAAAAAAACACCCTTTATTTTGAAGTTTTTGTATGAATATTTATGAAAAATGCGATAAAATTTAGGGACTTACCCTCAAAAAATGCCCCGTAAAAAAAAAGGGGGGATATTTTTTAAAATTTTCAGAAACTTATTGTATAGTATTTTTTATGAGTAATCGAACAGTCTTTAACAATGTCCAAAAGAAATTTTGTCAATAAATATAATAGTTTTTTCATAACAAAATTTTTAAAAAGTGTTTTTCTTTTCAATTACGAAAGCGAATGTCCCCTTAAGAAAATATAAACTTTAATCAAAAAAAAAAAATAAAATATTACTATAGGTTGACTACACACGAAACCACTGGTTGAAGACTAGTTGTCAAAAGACTACTTCACACCACAACTAGCCCCGAACTAGTGTGAACGTAATGCAGAAGGGGACAATTGAAATTTCGTAGGATATCAACATACAAAAAAGAACAGTTGCTTGTATGCAAAAGGGATTGAAGTCGGACAAGCACTGGTTGGTAGAGGACTAGTTAATGAACTACACTTGAACTAGTCCATTTGCCTGCAGGGTGTTGAAAGGAAAATCTAATTTTTTTTTTATTTTATTTAGCAACGCTAAATGATCACTCACGTACGAAGTCGAAACTCATTAAGCAACGCGCGTTGTTAAAACTGCTACGAACGAGCCATTCTCAAAATTTGGGTCACAACGTCCTTAAAATAAACACGTTTTTGCCACTTTTCGCAATGTTGTTTTCTCTGTAAGGTGTCAAAAACTCAGATAAAATCAAATTTTTTTTTTCTAACCCCATTTTTTATTGCATATTTACGCTGCTACTGGGAGCTGATAGAGAAGGCCTAGACTAACAAAAATTGCACTGTGGGAGGAGGTCTAAAATGTACCCCTGAAGAGTTCTAAAGTTAAAACTGATTTTCTGACTCGTTTTAGAAATTAAATTTTCTTGGGTCACTATAGCGTTTAATAGAAAACTTTTTTAAAGGATGCTTTAAGCTAATTGTATGAGCTTTTAATGGGTTTATTTATAGAGCTTCAAAGAGTTTTGCAAAAATCTGTATCTTTAAAATTGATATTTTCATTATTTTTACTTATTTTATAACTTTGGCGGCCATTTTAGTACCAAAAAGGTCCCATTAACATGCCTTTTTATAATTTTTTTTGGAATTTGCTTTAATTCATTAGTACATTAGTTACACGAAATTTATTAATTTAAGGTCAGAAAAAATACTTTTCAAGAACGGTCTCAGATTAAAAAATTGGTATGACAAATGTACCACTGAATTGAAGTGAACTCGAAAAGGATTCCAAAAAAAAATATATAAAGGTATATTAATTGAGCCTTTTTCATATTAAGATTGCCGCCAAAGACAAAATATACGGAAAAAAAATTTAAAATATCAACGTTAAAGGTCCAAAACTTTGCGAAATCCTTTTAAAACCTAGAAACCAAAAACACATTTTTTTTTTGTAAAACAAGTTAGCAAATCAGTTTTAACCCTATAACACCTCAGGGGTACATTTTAAACCCGCCTCAGGTGGAATTTTTTTGTCAGTCTCGACCTCCTCTATCACCTCCTAGAAGCTTCGTAATCCTATGCGATACACCCTATATATTACACTGTTCGACAATTTCGAACTTTTTGTAAAACAAATTAGAAAATCCAAAAAATTCTTAAAGTAGAAGTTAAAAAAAATTCCCATGCATCATGGTTTTTTTTCCAGCACGTCACATTTTTTTTAATGGATTTTTTAAGTTTTTTTATCCACTGTTCATGAAAAAACAAAAATACCGCATTATTGTGTTAAATCGATGAATTTAACTATATGATCCTTACATCTGAGGTGTGTCGTGTGTTCAGAAAACTTTTCCAGGATATTGCGGGGAATTTTTTTGTATAAAATTTTAGCCCTGTTTAATCCCAACATATGGGTTACTTTTGCCCTTTTCTTAAAAAGGTATAAAAATGACACCTAAAACAGGGGAATATTGAGTCAGTATGCGATTCAAAAATATTCGCTATAAAATTACACTACTAGCTTCTAAGCACGTAAAGGTCGAAATTTAAGCCCGAAACCACAAAAATCGTTAAAATCAATTACGACTTTTCACATTGCACATTAATTACATCCCTGACGCGCTTATCTTAAGTTTTAAGAATTTTTCGTCTTTGGTAACTCTTAGTGAAATTTTTTTTTTTTTTTGTATCGAACAGTGTTATTATTACGGTTTGATGACGTAATAATTGCCGTGTCGTGCTTTTAATTGCTACAATTTTAAAAAAATTGATCCGTTAACTTTTCTGGAATGCTCATTCAAGTTTTAAAAAAAAAATAAGTTCAAAATGAAAACCAAAAAATTAATATTTCATTGCTTTGTGGAGTTCGAAAATAATTAAATTTTGTAATAGCCCGAAGATAAATGCATAAATGATTCTCTATATGATTCGCTGGAGCTTTTGCCTTGTAAGCTATTACATTTCTCTTAATGAAGCTTAATAAAAATCAATAGAAGAACATGAAACAAAATATGTTGGTATAGGCAAAGGTAGGGCACAATCTTAAAACGCGTTGAAACTACAATCCAGTTTGGCGTTAGTATACTTACATTTAAAACCCATGTCCAGTAACATTGTCGTTGAAAGTGCTTTAGCGCCATAAAATTGGAATTACTTATGTACCTACCTAGTATTAGCCTCACTTTTATTTTTATTCCTTTTTTATTACTATGGCCGCTTATCGATCATGCGTTGGTGTAAACCACATTTCTTTCAGATTTATATCGTTTGATATTTTTATTTGAATTTAATATATTAACAGAGATCTACTTATGAACTTAAAGGCTGGTTTTGGAACACAAAATTTTTACTAAATTTAATGCTAATGAAAACTTATTAAATATCAAGAAATTTATTTAGTGTTAGTAAAATCTCTTACTATCAGAAAATGGAACAGTTTTACATTATCACTAAATTTAGTTATTAATTTTTAATAAAGATCTACTAAATAAGTGATAATAAAATTTGTTTCACTATCAAAATACGTATTGGATGGTAATGAAAAATTACTCATGTGAGGTTAGCTCCGTGATTTTCGAAAACCGAAAATTGTTTTAGAGTTCTGGGTCCGTTGGGAATAGTTCTGAAGTTCTTTCACAAAATTCGAAATAGTTCTGCGAAATTGGACCAAAAATCGGAGGTGTAACGTTTTTTGCCCAGTGCCATGTTTTTCACGTAGAGGAGTTCGATTACATTTTTTAACTCACAAGAAAGAGTTCTGGAGTTTTCTATATTTTTTTTTTTTTTTTGACGAAAAACTTTTTTAAAAAATTTCTAGCAAAAAAAAAAAATTGATTACTGATCTGGATAGTTCTAACGAAAATCCTAGATACATTTTTCCGAAATATTTGTACTTTTCATTTTTTCTAAATATCCGAAAATGAAAATTTTATCGTAGAGGAATTTTGATTGGTGTTTTAGGTTGTGCTCGAAGAGTTCTAAAGAAAATATTAAGTACAATTTTTCGGATACTTAGTAAAAAAACCGAAAATTTTTCTGATTTTTCGATTAAAATGAAAAGTACAAATATTTCGCTAGTAGGAAGTGATTCAAGTTTTTTAGACTCTGTAGATGTTATACTTTAAAGTCGTGTCACTTTTATTTTGGACCCGTGTGGACAGCAGTAGTTACATCATTTCAAAAACTAAAAATTATGATAATTTAGAGCGCAATTTATCATTAATTTATCCCAATTATGTAATACTTTTCAGAATCTGTTAATTGGCTAAATATATTCTACTTACCTCTACTAACTAGATCCTGCAAGAAAAAAATTTAAAACAGCCACTTCAAAAGCCGACAGAACAATAGTGACGACGATCTTCACTTGTACAAAACTAAGTACCTCTTGTTGAGTTGGAAAGAGTGACTCGTTTGAACAAGTGTTAATGTATAATATCGCCATCTCTATGCAGTTTCTAACTCCTCAACTATCCTCGGATTTTCTTTAGAACTCTTTGAGCCCTATCCAGATCTGTAATCAGCACTTTTTTTTTGTCAGAAACTTTTATATAAAATATTTTTTCACAAAAAAAAAAAAAAAAAAACAGAATATGGAACTCCAGAACTCTTTCTTGGCAGCTCAAAAATGTTATCTGTACCCTTAACATGAAAAACATGGTGCTGCACAGCGTGTTAAAATCGACTGATCTAGGCGGACATTCGGGAAAAATTGCATGTTAACTGATTCACGAATGGGCTTTGTATTGTTGTCTAGGATAGTTGAGGAGTTAGAAACTGCATAGAGATGGCGATATTATACATTAACACTTGTTCAAACGAGTCACTCTTTCCAACTCAACAAGAGGTACTTAGTTTTGTACAAGTGAAAATCGTCGTCACTATTGTTCTGTCGGCTTTTGAAGTGGCTGTTTTAAATTTTTTTCTTGCAGGATCCAGTTAGTAGAGGTAAGTAGAATATATTTAGCCAATTAACAGATTCTGGAAAGTATTACATAATTAGGATAAATTAATGATAAATTGCTCTCTAAATTATCATAATTTTTAGTTTTTGAAATGATGTAACTACTGCTGTCCACACGGGTCCAAAATAAAAGTGACACGACTTTAAAGTATAACATCTACAGAGTCTAAAAAACTTGAATCACTTCCTACTAGTGATCACTAGCTGAGATATTGAGTTAATTATGTTGCCAATATATATATATATTTTTTTTTGCTATAGCCCTCCCTCGTGAGACGAATTTTCACTTGCTATAAACATTCGATATGTATTTAAATTTTTAAGTTTTTTGGAGCGCTGAACCTGAATAAGGACTCAAAAATTGATTTAAGGGATATAATCAACCCCGAGCACCCTTTAAGTATCTCCTCGGGTGGTTGAAATGCCTTTTCAAGAGAAAATCGTGATCGCAGTTTCTCACAAAAGAACTTATTTCGATCTAATTTCTGTACAGTGCGTTGCATTGCATTGAATTAGTGGAAGAGTTACACAAGTACTCTTGCGAAGATACTCACAAATTATCAAGTGACTGCGACTATTTCTTTAGGAATTATGAGCAATGTCCACCTGAATTGGCCGTTTTTACCACTGTGCGCTAGGCAAAAATGGGCACACCTCCGATGTTTGGTCCAATTTCTCAGAACTATTTCGAATTTTGTGAATGAACTCTAGAACTATTCCCAGCGGACTCAAAACTCTAGAAAAATTTTCTGTTTTCGGAAATCACGGAGCCAACTTCACATGAGTTGAAAAATTTACCATTATAACTAAATTTTTTGAAAGGGAAAATTAATTTCTTTGAATTAAATGGACCTTTGATGAAAATGTCCATTAAAGCTTCATTAAATTTTATGAAAGTGAAATATTGTTTCATTGAAAATTTTTTTGTATTGTTGTATTGTCTTCCTATCACGTGCTCAAGGTTAAGATTTTCTGAGCCTACTTTGGCTCACCCATAACCATTATGATGTCGTTCTTGCGGGTATTGTTAATAGCTGCAGCCACCTGACTGTAGAATTCATCTTTGGTTTCTTTCCCTGCCAACTCAGTGGGCGCGTATGTTTAGAAGATGGTAATATTTCTAGCGGGGGTTCAAAATCTGCACCAAATGAGTCTTTCGTTTTCAGGTTTCCATTCCATCACTGCCTTTACTGCATTTTTACTTAACAAAAATCCAACTCCATTCCGCAGTATAGAAACTTTTCGCCGTACTACCATATTCGCCGGCACCGTTCAAGTTAACACTGGCCTAATCGCAACATTTGAAGGTTAAATTTGTGGAGTTCTCTTCCGGCTTGGAAAAATTTTAAGGAAAAAAACATTTTTTTCTTTCGACCTTTTAATTCGACGAAGTTTTGTGTTTTTCTTATACCTCCGCCATTTGAAGTCCGATCAACAAGTATAGGTATATCGTTGTAAATTTGCATGCTGTTTGAAATGTCAAATGTTTAAAAAAAAAATATTGCATAGTCTTAGGGGGCGATATTCGTTTTTGAAACATCCTGTTTTTCATGTTTTGTACTGAGCTTTTAGATTCGCTATAACTTCTTCAATTTCAACAATTTGAGGAATTTTTGTAGAGATGAATTTTATGATTTTTTGTGGGCTTCCATTCTATAAGGCATTCTTGGCACTTTAGGGTGGTAGAAACTGAGGTAATGAGTACAACTAATCGAAAAAAAAAATCTGAGATAAATGACTTCTATGAATGAAATGTAACCCTTGTTAAGACAATTACAACGATATACTATAATTGTTGATCGGACGTCAAATGGCGGAGATATAAAAAAACGAAACTGCATCGAATTTAAATTTCCTTAAAATTCTTTCAATATTAGCTTTCAAACTGGGGGCGGTCACTCGAACTTTTTTTTTTGTATAGGGTCGATACTATCTAATTCTTACCTCGGGCATATTCTGACCCCTTATTCGCAGGGATGATAGCAAGTATGGTTTCCAACTTTTTTTTTAAGCAAATATTGTATTTTATTTGTTTTATCTGGGAAAATATAGAATATGACGAAAAAATAAATAAAAACTATAGTATGTAGGTGTGTTTTAAATTAATATTTTAGTTTTTAAATTAGTATTTTTCTATTTTGAACCTTTATTAACAAATTTCTGATTTTGAGGGAAGTTTCAGAGCTGGTACTGCAATTTAAATGTTAATTAAAAAATAAAGAATCTCGAAAACGTCAGAAACTAATAACTGTTGGGTGTATGCATTAATTTCCATCGTTTTTCAAAAGATGTCGCCATCAATACATGGTGACTTAAATGTTAGATCAGAAACGTCGTATCTAAAGCTTAGGCATCTGTCAATAACTCTGCATCATTAGATTTGAAAATTTTCATCCGCATCATAAATTTTACTGTGCTCCAAAATGTCCGAGTTCGTGCTGAAAAAGCAACATTTGCGGGAAGTTTTACTTCACTACTATATTTCAAAGAAAACAGCTGCCGAAAGTCATCGCATTCTTGTAGAAGTTCATGGGGACTATGCTCCAGCTGAATCAAGCTGTCGTGAGTGGTTTCGATGGTTTAAAAGTGGTGATTTTGATGTCGAAGACAAAGAACGTCCTGGTCAGGACCAGATAGGTGTGATCCATTATGAGCTGTTGCCAGGTGGCCAAACCATTAATGCTCAACTCTATCGTCAACAATTTATCCGATTGAAGCAGAACGTATGCGACCAGACATGACTCAATCATTTTCCACTACGATAACGCTCGGCCACACATTGCTGCCCCAGTCAAAAATTACCTGGAAAACAACGAAAAACAACGAATGGGAAATTTTGTCTCACCCGCCTTATAGCCCAGACCTTGCACTATCAGACTACTATTTGTTCCGATCGATGCAGAATGCCCTATCAGGAATACGCTTCACTTAAGTTCAAGATATCGAAAATTGGCTCGATTCGTTTTTGGCCGCCAAGCCGGCGCAGTTTTTCTGGGATGGAATCCATAAATTGCCAGAAAGATGGGAAAAGGTAGTGACTAGCGATGGGCAATACTTTGAATAAAATACATTGTACCATTTTCTTTAAATAAAGTCTCAAATAAAAAAAAAAAAAACGATGGAAACTAATGCATACACCCAATAATATATTAATATATATAATATTACGGTTTCTTTATGAAATCGCCCATACAGTAAGAGTCCAAAAAAAAAAAAAAACTACTAATGTTGAAATGACAAAAATATCGAAATGCGAAAAAGTATAAATCAAAAAAATATGTATTTAAAAATTCGAAAAATGTCGAGAAGTCAATTAAATGCTATAACTTTACAACAACATGAACGCTAAATGTTCAACCAATTCAATACCATATAGATTTTCTTGCATATCCGCTATCCGCCAGCAAAACTGATGATCACAAATCAAAAAAAAAACGAGAATGAACCACTCTACTACGGCAACATTCTTTGTCACAAGAGAAGAAAAATTGTCACTTAACAAATTTACACCGATGCATTTAAGCGGTAAAAGTTCAAAGAAACCGAAAATTAATTATGTCACTTCGATGGCGTCCCGTCCATATGGGGGATAAAAGCAGAGAATAAAGAAAACCATAAAAAACGTAAAAGTTGTAGAAGAGGATTAAAGCCGGTTTTCGGAGCAATTCCCTATGCTAATAAAGAAGTTTACGTTTAAAACCTTAAAAACGAAATTAAAAGTCCGACGGCAAAACTAAAAACTTTACTGATTCTTTAAGAATTTACTAAGCGCGTATGTAGCTGTTAAGTATATAAAGTAAATAATTTAAAAAAAAATGAATAAATTAACCTTTTCATTTATGAATTTACAACATTTTTTCTGGGCAATTGCATGATTATTGGTAATAAAATTTTGCATTCATTTTAAGCGCACGCATGGTCTCTAAATTATGATATTAAAGTACTATATAGTTACGTATATGGCTAAGTTTTAGGTTAAAATGCCAGTGTAGGTAATGCGCAATTACTTGAAGTCATGATTTTTATGCTGTTAAATTATTTGTTAATTTTTGCATAAAATTACAATTAAACATAATGTTAATGTGTAAAAAACATTAAAACGCAAATGTAAATAAATACCAAAATATTTTTCCTCAACATAAACATCTGTTTAATTTTTCGAAAAATTTTATTTTTAAATTTTGAGAGGCGCATATTTTCATTTCGACATTTTCATACATCATCGTTTTTTATATTCGATTAGATAGATGCGTTATACCATTCATCAGTGTGGTATTAATTGTGTTCAATGGCGAGCATATCATTGAGGTTTAAACTTGAGTGCATTTTAGGTTTTTTTTTAAGTAAAATTTTCAAAAAAATATAAAATCACTTAACAATATTTATAAGATATTGTAGATATGCGTCAGATGGTGTAGAAAAATTTCAAGTACTTAATTAAGATGTTAATTTTACGAAATGATATTATGAATTTCTGTTTTAAGAGTCACCTTGGATCTTTTTTCTTTTTTTTTTTTTTGTTTTTGATGGTTTTTTGTAAGTTTAAATATACTTGGAAGTTCCAACCATAAATTCTTAAATACTCTACCATTTTTAAAAAATAACAATGCAAAAAGCAATATGCTACGCTGAGTTTTTCCAATATCGTTGAGATTTTTTTCCATTTTCTACTGTATTTTGACAGCTAGTTAACGATTAACAAGCAAAAGCAATTGCATCTGGATAAAACTTATGAAAATTAAGTTTAAATTTATTTTAATGCTTTGCGATTTTAATTAAAAAATAAATTTTTACTCGTTTTATTGGATTTTTAAAATCAAAAGTTGGCTCCACCACCTTCACAAAAAAAAAGTGACGAAGTGAAAAGTAGTTTTAGTATACTATAACTACGGTGGCCTCTGTTCTGTATAATTTTTTAAACGTAGAAATGTTCTGTATTTCAGAAAGTGTTCTGTATTTGTTCTGTATTTTGCAAAATTGTTTTGTAAAGTGGTTTCCACCAAAAAATTAAATAAAAACTAGTAAGGGTGTAACCTTTGGCCTGGGCAAACATTAAATACCCTACACAGCAGTATTTTGAAGATTTTGCTTATATGGAAGGTGCCACGCCCTCTTGTCCAAATTCGCCCAGTTTTTATTTAGAGCTTGCGCTTACAATTTTTAGTATTTATGTGTATTTTGGTTGCATTATCGTGAAAAATACTCCAAAAGTTGCATTTTGAATATATTTTTTGTATGGGCGGTAGGCGTGTCCGTTGACCGATTTCGCTCATTTTCAATCGCCTGAGCTAGCTTTGACGACGGAGGCTAAATATATATACTTTTCTATATTTGCCACGCATCCTTCACTGCGTTACAAACGGAAGGACAAAGTGAATATACCCTGGGTGTAGGGTATAATAAACAAGCAAAATCGAAATAATGTTTCCAACGTGAATATAAATATTGCATATAATCACAAATTTGTAATGAAAAAAGAAGTGTCGGTAACAGTGTTTATTCTAATGATAATTTGCTCTAATGATTTCAAATCTACATTAGTGTGAGCAAAATTGTTCGGATGGAAAAGATATGACCAAGTGTTTAACGGAAAAGTAATCTACGGAAAATTCTAAGAAAATATGGCCAGTAAAACATTGGTCTAAAATGAATATCGAGCCCCCGATTTTTAACGTGAAGATTGTTCTGCAACATTTTTATATTAAAAAGATACCTAATTTAGAAAACACTATTGTATCATCTTAAAAAAAATTGAATCTGTTTTTGCCTTGAATGAATTTTGAGGTTTGTTTTTTTTTTTTTTTTTTTTTTTTTTTTGAAAAATGATAATAAATTTAGAGACAGCAATTTTTTGATCGGAATCCTTATTTGGTGTTTTATAGCATATGTCAAAATTCATCATCCATATCACTTCCGCATTAAAAGTTTTTTTTGCAAATATCCTCGTGACCTTTGAGCCTGAACAACTTTTTACGCGGCAGTGATCTCGATGATGATTTTTGGCTTGGTTTTTAAACACCAAAATAAAGCGATTTCAATTAAAAAAATTGCTGGCTCTAATTTTTCGATCAGAAAGTCTTATTTCAACAAAATTTTTCAGAATTTTCGACCGCTTTTCAAGAAAACCTGTTCAAAACTCGGACTGAAGTTTAAAAATCGTTCATGATAAAAATGGATTCAGAAAGCTGATAAAACCAATGATTGATATATGAATGTCATGAAACAAAAGACTTCTCGTTAAAAGCGGGAGCTTGATATTGATCTTAGACCTATGGTTTATTGGAAAAAAATTCTGTAGATTACGTTTCCGGTAGATATTAAAAATATTTTTGTCATTTCGTCGTCTTAATCAGAAAATGTGCTAAGTCCATTTTATGGCAAAAGTAATGCCATACACATTATTTGCATAATATTCGGATATTGGACAAATATGTTTTTTTCATTTAAAAGTCATCTATTCTACACCATCAAGTAAACTTTTGGTGAAAACAGAACCTAATTTTATTCATTTTAGACAAAATGGCAGCCAATTATTTTTATGACATAACTTTTGCCACAAAATGGACTTAGCACCTTTTCTTATTAAGCCGACGATATGAAAGCTATTTCAATAAGCTATAAAATTGTCGTCCTAAAGTTTTTAATCTGTGAAACATTGTATATAATTATTAATTATACATTATTATTCCCTAGTAAAATGTTGGGGAATAAATTTTTCCAATATACGTCAAAATACTCCGCTCAAATTTTTTCCGATAGCTTTAATTTTTCCATTGAATTTTGCCCTTCCAGAACATTTTTTTTTTGCGATTGCAAACTAAGAAGTAAGAGCATAAATTCTCGAAAATATTTATTTGCTATGACTCATAATTTCGGTGCAAAGTTGGCAAAAAATGATAAGTCCATTTTTATGAATTTCACAGGAGATTAAATTTTAACTTTAATTTGATGGGACAAATCCGACGAAACCTATCAAATCACATTCTATGTATCATGCTTTTTATTATGGGAATCGGAAGACATAAAGAAGTATGTCTGAATGGGGGTTTTACATTCTCTTTTTTTAATTTGGCAGAATTTTATATAACGATTTTCAGTGGAAATCTTTCTATATAAAATGGTGCGCCTAAGCCACAACACGTTTTAAATCAACATTCACACCATATGTTTTTATGGTGTTTCGATGAAATTTTGTACACTGCCTCCATCGACAAAGATATTATAATGGGTTGTGGTCTAGAGAAAGCTATGGACTAGTTCCATCAGTTTGTATATTCTCTCTCAGCACTCGAGAGTCTCATCAGGCCAATCTTTTTTTGTTTAGAAGAACATCGCAATATCGGGATAATTCTTTCTTTGGTTGCCCAATTAAGTTATGGAATAATCTCCCTGAGAGCGCTTTTCCAGACAGCTGTGACATCAGTGGCGGATCCAAGGGTGGGGGAGCGATCCCCCCAGAGATGAATATTATTTATTCCACAGAGGATATGGAAAAATTGACTTATCCGACTCAATTAATGCAAAAACGGCGCAAAAACCGAGTGTATACGAACAATTCGGACTGCTATCTCCTGTGTAAGCAAAATTTGGTACATCGAATTCCATCCAAAAAGGAAAATGAAGCATTAACTTGAAGAGGTCAATGAATAAAATTTGATTAAGATGTTTATAGTTATCGACAATCACTGCTAAGAATGAAGTTCAAAATTTCATGGGAGAGCGCCATGTGCCAGAAGAATGCGTTTTCTGCGCTTTAAAGCAAGAATAACTCAGTATGCTGATATGATAGAAAAAACCAAATCCAGATTCGTAAACAGGATTTCCCGAACTCTAATAAAACTGTAAAACAGTCAAAAAACACAATGAGGTTTAAGAAGACTTAAGTGTATTTTGATCTCCTAAGCGTGAATATGGTATTCTTTTTGCTGTTATGGCTGTGATCATCTCAAATTTTTCGAAATTTGCAGTTGGGTGCTCAGATTTTTATAAAAATTCACAGAGCTGATCTAAGTGCTCTCATTATTAGTTTTGAGAAAACAAATTTTTTTTGCTAGTTATGGGCATGGAACTTTAGGGTGTTCAAGTAGTGTTTTTGCGAAAAATCAGTGCAATTTTTTTTTTCTAAGTCCCGCCATTTTGTCAAAAATAATTTTTTTTAATTTTTGTTTTCGGATTCTTATAGCATTTGAAACGTTAAAAAAATCCAGCGCCAACCCCCTCATCTTGCTTCGAACCATCAGTGTATATATTTATTTCTTTTGGTGGGTCTAGGTGATGCGATGTCCAGTAGTCCCTGGATGGAAATTTAACTGAGAACTTCCTGTCAAACCGTGTTGTTGGTGGTAAATAAACTGTTGTGATATTTAAAAAAAAAAAAAAATACAAAGAAGAAGAATATAACTTCAAGAAAATACAAGGTATACAAAAAATATTTTTGCAATATAAGAAGCTACTCATTATTTATACAAAATCCTACATCAATACCTAAAAGTTATTTCATATACTTTCTTCTTCCAACTTATGTGACTTAACTAAAAACGATGACCTAAGTGGTCAATCGTTATTTAAATGGATCCTATTTCATTAATAGCACTTATGCTAATTTGGATTGTAGGTCTTGCAGACACGAGTGGATACACTACATTAAAAAAAAAGTGATCCGATTCTTATGACCGTGGGCTCGTTAGTAAGATATACAGAGTAGATTTTGCTTATAAAAATAAATAATATTTCGCGCATCATATATAATTTAATGCCTAACACCCATTACTTTCCTATTTGTCGCACCCGTTACTTCTCTTAAGTTAATTTTTATTAATTTATTTACAAACTAAGATAATTCTTGTACAAAATATTACAATAAATAAAATTGAAAGTTTCGTTTTTAACGTCTCTTGTAAAATTGCGCAGATATGAGGGATCAAAAATAGCATATTTGTAACGTCGCAACCGTTACTATAAATTTAGTACACAAAATCATTGAAATTGAACTTTTTTTGATTACATACTCTATTTGTTGACAAGATCAGGATAATTGACAGTTTTACAGTAAAGACACCTTTTCCCTTAATTTGAAAAAGTGCCCTGAATCTGTCGTAGTGATGAGCAAAATAAGTCTTGGTCTTGCGTCTTTTTTTGCGAGACCAAGACCAAGATGCTGATATTTTTGCAAGACCACGACCAAGAGTGCTATGGTCTTGGTCTTGGTCTTGCTCACGATATTTGTAAAGACCAAAAGTTGTTTCACGCCCATTTTGAAGATAAAATCATCTCTCGATTTGAATTTTGGCATCTTAAAAACCCAACTGCTTTGGAAGAATATGGTTTTGAATACTCAATATCTCTGAAAATTTTTTCAAGACCAAGACCAAGACCGAGACAAAGACTTAGTGAGCAAGATCAAGACCAAGACCAAGACTCAATATCAAAACCGAAACCAAGACCAAGACTCAATGTGCAAGAACAAGACCAAGACCAAGACTGCTATGGTCTTGGTCTTGGTTTGCTCATCACTAATCTGTCGCACCTGTTTCTATGGAAATTCCCATAGATAAATCGATCTAACGCATCAAATTATTCATAAAAAATATAAAAAACTACAAAAACGACACTAAGTAAATTGTACATTTAATCATATATATTTGGTATCAAAAATTCGATTAGCGGACAAGAAGTAAACATATATTATGTATAAAATCTTATATTCTCTTTTGCACGAATAATGTACATATCTGCAAATTGCTAATTTCATATTTTTGTTGTTGCACATTACGATTTGACGACGATCCTAAATTGTATATTCCAATGGCATATGGAGTATTACAAGTTGTTGACAAGTTGCTGCTACAAGTCGAACAAAAAAAAAAAATAAAAATAAAAAATTAAAAATAAAATATAAAACTTGACGCACATGCAACCACTGTTTACAGTCAGGTCTTCTTTAATGTGAACGTGCTGTAGAATGGTTAAGCTTTGTTTCTGTGTTCTTTTCATGCAGTTATTACTGTCGTTAAGACACAAAATGCAGAAAATAAAATGAAAACGAATGAAAAAAAAAAAAAACTTTTCTGAGATAAAAATAATCACGAAGCAGAAGAAACGTACGTACGTGTGAAGCATTAAATTGTTTGCTGGGTTTCTTTTTGTTCACATTGGAGTAACAAGCACCACTCGAAGTAGTGCAAATGAAAAGAGAAGTCATCATCACGCACGCTATAGCTATCAAGAAAGTTGTCAAAAAGGGAATTCCTGTGTGTAAGAAAAAATAAAAATGGCTTCTTTAAAGGGTGTTTTCATGTCGCAGGGTTGCAGCCAATCAAAAGGAAAGGAATTTTTTGTTTTGGTTTTTTTTTGGTTGTAGAAAAAATGTTAGGGAGCTGGTGGCAGAAAAATTTATATGATAAATGGTTTGGCAAAAAATGATAGTTATGAAGATTGGAATAAATCAATCAATATAAGCCATTACTGCCAATTATTTGTAGCTGATTTTTTGAATGGCGGCTCTTCAAATATGTAACAAAAATATTAGGGTGGTACATAATAACATCGTGTCTGCCACCTATTTAAAAAAAAATTGGGAGAGCTTAATAACAGAAGTTATTTTCTGTTCTGAGTTGCTCATTTTATACCCAACCAACCAAAATACAGCAAGTTAAAGCTCTGAGCAAAAACAGGATGAATTCGGACAAGGAGGCGTGGTACCTCCCATACAAGCAAAAGTTTCAAAATGCTATACCGAAAGCGTTTTTTGAGATCATTCAACTAAGTTTCACTCAGACACTAAGAACAGCAATTTTTCGATATAAAAAAAAAAAAAAATAATTGATTTCATCGTCAAGCAAAATACGTTTTTTGTGAAGATGACATCATAAGGAGTAACAAAACCCATATCTGCCAATCCCATACTGCTGCAAAAAATAACAGCAATTTTCTAAAGTTGTAAAAAAAATCACTATATTAAATCATCTTGTCTGCCGCTAAGCATAATACGTCTCTTGAATGCCCTGAGCATAAAAATATAAGAGGCAGATCACGGTGTGCCTTAACCCGTTCTAAATCGAACGTCGTAGCACATCAAATTTTTTTCCAGATTCTGTTTACTTATCGTTCAAAAAATTTTCACTCATGACTCCTCGACTAAATTTTGAGATAATCGCTTCTCCAATTGGGGCATTTTCCCATACAAAAAGAAAAAACAAATTTTTTAACTACATTAAACAAAAATTAAAATAATCGCAATCGATGTGTTTTGCGATGCTAAACGCGAATCCAACCTCAGAATTGTCGTTTTTGGCCATTTTTTTGAAGCTATATAACTATGTAACATATCATTTATTCGTCAAATGTGGCTTAAATATTTGAAAGCCTCAATCTTTTCCTTTAAAACCTAATTTAAATTATGGTGATATCTTTTTTTCCTCAAAGATATCCTAACCTAAAAAGACACAAAAGTGCAAAAAACCCGTTTTGACAATATTTCGGTCTACGATATCTCTTAGAAGCATGGAGATATAAATATAATTTAAATCAGGTTTTAAAGGAAAAGATTGAGGCTTTCAAGTATTTAAGCCACATTTGACGAATAAATGATATGTTACATAGTTATATAGCTTCAAAAAATGGCAAAAAACGACTTTTTTTGGTCTTTAGGTTACAATATCTCATAAACTATACACGATAGAGCAACTCTAAGGTTGGATTCGCGCTTAGCATTGCAAAACACATCGATTGTGATTATTTGAATTTTTGTTTAATGTAGTTAAAAAAATTTTTTTTTCTTTTTGTATGGGAAAATGCCCAAATTGGAAAAGCGATTATCTCAAAATTTAGTCAAGGAGTCACGAGTGAACATTTTTTTATACATCATTTGAACGATAAGTATACAGAATCTGGATAAAAATTTGATGTGCTACGACGCGTCGTACGTACGTCGCGACGTACGATTTAGAACGGGTTAAGGCACACCGTGAGATGCTTTGCGTCCTTATTACTGGCGAATATTGTACTATGGATAAGCGATATAGCAATGTTTTAATGGGGAAATCTTCTAAACTATAAGACGTAAGAAAAAAATCTTCAAAATCTTTATTGTAGAAAATTTTCTAAGCTACAAAATTGTGGAATATTTTCCTGTAGAAGTAAGCGTTAACAAGATATGACGAAGAAATGATACAGTATACAATTTTCTTTAGCATGTCTTTATTTGTATAGAATAAAAAAACAGAGTTCTAGACGTCTGCCATCTCGATATTCTGTTTCGTTAGGAATAACTTTAATGCAATATAGCAATGGCAGACACGATATTTAGTAGCATTTTTTCTACACAATTTCGAAATTCGATTAAAAAAAAAATCAGCGCGATGTGAGGTTACCACTTTCTTTTACTTAATCGCAAGGATGGGAACAACATTACATATAAGTGTCAACGACGATTTAATATACCCAAAATTTCCAACAGCTTTCTAACTATTAGGGGCCTACAACAAGACGTCTTGTCGTAGTTTTAAGACATTTTGTTATGTCTTGAACCTTTTTTTTTATTTATCAAATGCTTCAAATCAGTGTCCGTTCTGTGTCTTCACTATTTTTGGATGTGTAAGAGGAAAAATATTGCAGTTGTAGTGTACACTAAAAAGTGCTACTTAGAGAGAAAATTAGTTTTTCGCTCTCTTCCTGTGCCTGTTTTCTAACGCTCTCTCACTATTTCCATCTCTTGCGAAAGAATACAAATAAAATCAGTGCACAGTGAAGATTAGAATCTTGAACTATTTGGACCAAATACTTCAGTTCAGTGTAAAATGTGAGAGTACAAAAATGTACACAACATTTCAAGATATCTTGTACATGCCACCAATTGTGTCAATTTGGTATATTTTTACTCTAAATTTGCTTTTTTCCACAACAAATTTATTGAAATTTTCCTCTTCTTTGTTTCAGTCAACTTCGGACCAACAGTCATCACGTGACTTACCGCAACATCTATTGGAACAACAATTACAACCGACACAGCAATTACGTCAATTTGGCGCTTCTTTTACGCAGCAGCAACACCAACAACAACATCAATCAGCATCGTCACCAAACGTCACAAAAATGTATCACACGAGCACCGGCTACCCGGATTTAACCGGTGGCACTGGTAGCTCTTACCATCACCAACAGGCCGCAGCAGCTGCAGCGGTTAATGCGCCCGTTTATGTACCATCCAATCGAGCGCTTACGAACAGCCAGTACAATCATGTTGCCGCTCACTTTGGCACAGCAGCGGCGCAAAATGCTTGGACCACAGACAGTTTCGGTACGGCACACGCACAGCTGCCAGCACAATTTTACACACAAAATGCCGTAATGATGGGTTCATGGCGCGCTGCCTACGATCCAACTGGTTTTCAACGCACCTCACCCTATGATAGCGCCATGGATTTTCAATTTGGTGAGGGACGTGAGTGCGTGAACTGCGGTGCGATCAGCACGCCGTTGTGGCGACGCGATGGTACCGGTCATTATTTGTGCAACGCCTGCGGACTGTATCACAAGATGAACGGCATGAATCGACCGTTGATCAAGCCAAGCAAGCGATTGGTGAGTGCAGTGAGTGTTGATCATTTTTCTCTAACTATTTTTCCGTTGATGCCATGGATGTGGTGTGTTGAGAGTTCGCGTGGAACTTAAAGTTTTCATTTTCGTTTTTTCTTTTTTTTTTTCTTTTCCATCTCTCTCCTCCATAGACTGCAACGCGTCGTTTGGGTCTTTGCTGTACCAACTGTGGCACTCGGACGACAACATTGTGGCGACGTAATAACGAGGGCGAACCGGTTTGCAATGCATGCGGTTTGTATTTTAAGCTGCATGGCGTGAATCGGCCACTGGCGATGCGTAAAGATGGCATTCAGACGCGGAAAAGGAAACCGAAGAAATCGGGCGGAAGTGGGGCAGATGGTGGCGGCAAAGATGTTAAAGATGAAGGTGAGTTGAGGTGGAAAATTTACACAAAGAAGGAAATGTTTGTCGGCGAAAGAAGAAATTGATTGATGGGATTTAGTTTTTCATTTTCAAATCGAATGTGCATCTTGGAGATGGAGATTTTTGGGTAGAATTTTGATTAGTTTGGGTTACTGATTCCGTGATCGGAGTAATCCTTTCTTCAAAGTACACTCAACAATATATTCAGACATATGGCGTGTATGTAGGTGTTGAAGTAGTTCACTTTTGTCAGCGGCATCGCATAGCCCTAATCTTCTTCCTTGAAAATTACATTTAATTTTTTGAATTGGATCATTGCATTCCGAGATATCGTTCGTTGAAGTAAAAGTATTGGAAATCCATGTAAAGGACTACATTAAATTTGTATAACTTACTTTGATAGATATCAAGGAAACGAATGATCCAACTGGATCTTAATGAATCGCTTTGTACCATTTTTTGTTTACAAAATGGGCTTTCAATTGGTCTTGAAAGATTTCCCTTTAAAAAATCGTTTAGTGAAAATCGTGTGTGGATTCTCATAGAATTTTTCACTCCATGGTGTCATTTTCAAATGGTAATAACTTTGAAAATAAAAATAATACAGAACAACTCATAGCATATGTATTTTGAAAACGAAAAATAGTACTCAGTGTTGCATTTAAGAAAAAAGATCAAGCCAATTTTGGGCGTCCTCTAATAAACTCAAAAATCGTGTTTTTGAACTTTTAGGTTAGAATATCTTAAAAAATATACGTGACAGAGCCATTCCGAGACTGGATTCGGATTCAGCACCGACAACTAAATCGGAAGTAATAATTTTTGTTTTGGTTTGTTTTTTTCCAAGTGTACCGTTTTTCGACCTCTATTTAAAAAAAGGATCAGCTAGGATTTCGATTTGAGTGGATTTTTAATGTACAATTGAGTATTAACAAAACCCCGCATTCCGTTTTCATTGGCATTTTAGGTCAACCTGTTTATCCTTCAGGCGAGGTGCGGAAAAAAGTGTGTTCTGAAGTTTAAAGCAAGGATAACTCGGATAACAGACCTGATAACACAAAAAAACCATTGCCAGATTCGGAATCAGCGACCCTAAATTAGTCAAAACAAGTTATCGAGATCTCATTCAGATTTTTCCTCTTAATGCCATTTTCGAATATGAAATCATCTCCCAATACGGAATCAGGCACCTTGAAAGACCAACTGCTTCAAAAAAATCGGGTTCGGAAATGTTGCATACTCAACTTTGTTCAGCAATTTTCTCAGTAACTTTTAATTTTAAAGGACAAGAGTGAGACCAAGACACAAACATTGACGAAGGCCAACACTGAGACCGAGACTAAATTCCCAAGACCAAGACTCAATATTAAAACAAATTACTAGACCCAATTGGTTTGCTCATCATTAAAAGTTGAAAGTCTACCTCAAAATATGTATTAATTCAATCTGCCTCCCTGTAAAATAACAAGAAGCAGAAAACTTCCTCCACAGATTGCGTGAAACTGTTTGTTTTAAAAGAATGACACGAATAGCGCTTGTTTAAAGCATCTCATTTTGAAAGTATCCCCATTTACTATTCAAAGCCATTAAGTTTTAATTTCTTGTTTGTAAATGGGTCCATCTCAGAAAATAATTTTGGTGCGAAAAAGAACAAACTTGTTTACTTCATGGCGCTGAGGCTATCTAGAAGAGTCTGGTAGAGTTGGACCCACTTCTCTCAACTCCTCCCAAGACGCTCACGATGTCAGCTCGCTACTTATATATTATTGTTTGTGTTTTTATCGGTATTCTTCTTCATCGCTGCAGTCCTATCCAATACCCTTCTCTGCGCCTTGACTTCCTTTACTCTTTTCGCTTTTCAGATTCTGGATTAAATAACCCCTTCTGTCCCACTGATCTTGCTGACTTGATAAGAAAACTTGACTTGATAGATCCCGACCACCAAGCGGTTCTTTATGACTTGGATCGCTTTCACTATTTCATCAGTTGCCAACTCTAGAGCAGAAGTAGATAATGATTCTGGGCAACTATATGTAGTAGAGGTGGGATCCTAAATTTCGCACAATGCCTTTCCCATTACGTTGGTTTGAAACGACTCACTTCAGTCTGTCTCAAAGTACTGTCTTTAAAATAGTTGGAAAATTTATATGTAGATGGTGCTATATTCAATTTAAATAATGTGCTATATCTCGAGTCGCTCTCGGAAGTCAACGACATATCATTTTGTTCAAATTCGAAATATACCTAATTTCTTCTTTATCTTTTTGCAGACCTCAAGCCTTCACTCTCCCTGGATCATCGGCACAGTCTACCGAGCAGTTTGGGCTCCTCTGCGCTTGCTGCCAAATTACAAACAGATTTGGGCATCAAAAATAGCAGCGGCAGCAGTAGTGGCTTAGGCCACAGCAGTGGAAATAGCAGTGCACTTCACAATCTCAGCCTTGGCAGTGCTACCGCATCGCTGCATAGCTCCCTAAGCCATCACATGCATTTGCCTGCCTCTCAAGCACAACATAGTCGACATTCCATTACGAGTCATTCCTCCTCTGCCATTACATCAAATGCATCATCAAGTGGTGGTGGTGGTGCAACATCTTCACAACTTTATTCGCCAACATCACACAATGTATCACAATCGCATGCATCTCAATTGTCCAACAGTTTTGGCGGCGGTGGTCATACCTCCAGCACCTCCAAATATGAACATCTGCTCTCATCGACGACGCCGAGTAGTAGCGCCAGCGCAAATTCTTCACTGCTCTCCAATGGTATCTCAGCCAGTACGCCCAGTCCAAATTATCATCATTCTGCGGCAGCGGCAATGCATTTGCATCATCATCATCATCACCATGCAGCAGCAGCGGCACATCATGCACATTCTGCTGCGGTTTCAGCTGCTGCACATCATTCATCGGCGCTGAGTCAACATCACGGTGGAATGGGTGTGGGCGTTGGTGGCGGTTATGGTGTTAAATCGGAAGCGAATGCTACAAATTATGATTATGTGAATAATTGCTATTTTGGTGGTACGTTTGGTGCATTGGGTGGCGCTTCATCGGGTGGCGTCGGAATGCATGGAACGGCAAGTGAGCTGGCGGGATATCATCATCAGCATAATGTCATACAGGCGGCAAAGTTAATGGCGACTTCTTAATTGTTTGCGCGTCAGAGTTGCTGCACTCCTGTGATCTCGTGTAAAGAAGCGGCGATTGATGCGCAAAACTAACCATTTGAAGGAATATCGTAATGCTGTATTGAATTCATAAAGTGCAATATATACAAGTTACTCCAAAGGAAGTGCGAAAAATTATGGATTAACACCTAAGATACTCTAGGAGAAATAGATCTAACCTCATTTGACTTTTGGATACATCATGTGTACTTGAATTCAGAAAAAACACGAGCTACTTAGATATTCGAGGAAAACTCAAGAAATTTATGATAAATGCAAAGTTTTCACTTTATAATTTAGGTCAAAGGTCAGAGTACACAATAAGAAGTTTCGCTACTATCTCAGTTACTAATATCCTCACTGAAATTCAGTCTGAACAAAAGTTATATGAGATAGTCTTCTATAGAAAATTGATTTCAAGCATACTGAAGATATTAAAGGTCAAAGGTCATATAATCCATAGAACAATCTTTTTCAACCTTCAAATTGAATTTCTATCATATTTTAGGAATCGAGATATCTGCGAAAAATCGTTTTCATGACCTTTGATCTCGAATATCGATTTATCACAATGTGCTTTCATATGCATATGTGTGTACCTTGATTCATAAGATTTTGTTCCAAAGGTTTCAAGGTAATACCTACTATTAAAAAAAATGTTTACTCTTCCAGAGCTTCTAAACGAAATTTTTTCCGGATTTTGATATACCTATGTTACTATAATTTTTCAAATGGTTTGTTTTTGTAAAGCCCGTACCATTAAAGATAAGTTGTCAAAAAGCGAGGGCGTGTTTCAAATTGAAAAACCCAAACTTATAAATAAAGACTTACAATACAATGATATATACTCGTATATATCTTCAAATCAACATAAAAAATCATCTTATTTTTAATCAAAAGAACTTGTAAATCATAATATAAGCATAATCCATAGTTCATATAATTATAGGAAACATAAATACGTAAATATAACAATAAAAATATCTATATTTAAGTTATTATTAATTTAAAAAATATATTACATTAACTTTTAACAACACACTCTTAAGTGTATTTAGCAAAGTTTAATTGAATAATAGAATATATATCAAATATTTATAACTTAAGACTTAAGTATTATAATCGTTACACCCGATATATATTAATATAAATGATTTTAAAAAAATTTTTGCAAAATGTTCCATAGATAATTATTGTATTATATGTACTTATGTATTGTATGTAATTGAAAACAGAACTAGTAAGTATTTAAGAATAATTAAAGTTTTAAATAATTAAAAACTGGTCTTATTCAAAATATGGTTGGATTCAATGCTTGGAAATGTTCTGAAGCTTCATAAGGAATTTCGTTTACATTTTGGAGGTAGGTGCCGAATGTGAATATCATACAATGGTCAATAATGCGCATATGGTTGAATCTCCGAAAATGTACAAAATCATGTTATCCACACCTATTTTTATACCCTACATCCAGGGAATATTCACTTTGTCCTTCTGTTTGTAACGCAGAGAAGGAGGCGTGGTAGATATAAAAAAGTATATATATTCTTGATCAGCGAAACTTCCTGAGTCGATATAGCCATGTCTGTCTGTTTGGCTGGCTGTCTGTGGATATATTTTTCACGAGTAAACTAAGTAAGATAATCCAATGAAATTTGGTACGCTATCTCCGTTGTCAAAGTTAACTCGACTTTTTAAAAATGAGCGAAATCGGTCAACGGCCACGTCTACCGCCGCTAACAAAATATATGCAAAATGCAACTTTAGGAGTATTTTTTCACCGCAATACCACCATAATACACACAAATACAAAAGGGGGCAAGCACAAGCGCTGAGCAAAAACAAGACAATGTTGGACAAGTCCCCCAAACATAATGCATTATTTATCTGAAGTGACTTAGCGCATGTGAATGAGATTTGAAACATATGTAGATGATTCTGAGGTAAATAATATCTAATGACAAAATAGTCGGTGCTTGCTTTCATATATTATTCGTTGTATCATAAACCCATTAACTGGTATATGATGCAGATGAATAAAATTTCCCAAGAGGAAAAATTTCTAGCACTTCTGATCCAAGCACTTCAAAAGTGCTTGTCCCCATAGAAATTTAGAAGCACTATCACAATGATTTTTTATAAGGCTGCAGTAAGAACAACGTGAGTTCGAACCCAGCCCGGGAGATTTTTTTTTACTTTTTTTTGCTTTATTTTTTTTTTTTTATTAAAATATTTTTTATTCAACATCTTTTATTTTACTTTTCTATTTTCCTTTCTCTTATTAATTTACTTTTGTTTAAGGGGACATTCGCTTTTGTAATTGAAAACAAAAAAACACTTTTTAAAATTTTATTATGAAAAAACTAATATATTTAGTGACAAAATTTCTTTTGGACATTGTCTAAAAAATATGAAAAAAAATTTTTTTTTTATTTTTAGTTTAACCCTGCTGCTGCAGAGGGCGTCATCCAAAAGTTACTTTTCAAACTGGTAGGACATTTTTCTCCGAACCTACTCGACCGATTTTCAAAAACCAAAAAGCATTCGATTACTCATAAAAAATATTAAACAATAAGCCTCTGAAAGTTTTAAAAAATAGCCTTCCCTTTTTTTTACAGGGCATTTTTTGAGGGTAAGTCCGTCAATTTTTTCGCATTTTTCATAAATATTCATACAAAAACTTCAAAATATAAAAAAGTATAAATTTTAGAGGCTTATTGTATAGTTTTAAGTCTCAAGAATCAAATCCATTTTGAATTTTTCAAAAATCTGTTACAGGAGGTCTACAACATGTCCTACCCTTTAAAAAGTAACTTTTGGATGACGCCCTCTACAGCAGCCAAGATAAACTAAAAATAAAAAAAAAATTTTTCATATTTCTTAGACAACATTTAACAATCTCCAAAAGAAATTTTGCCAATAAATATAATAGTTTTTTCATAATAAAATTTTTAAAAAGTGGTTTTTGTTTCAATTACAAAAGCGAATGTCCCTTAACTGAATTGAAATTGATTACACAATGATTCCATAAGAACAACGTGAGTTCGAACCCAGCCCGGGTGATTTTTTTTTTCTTTTTTTTATTTGTTTTTGCTTTATTTTTTTTTTTTTTTTTATTGAAATATTTTTTGTTCAACCTTTTTTATTTCACTTTTCTATTTTCCTTTCTCTTTTTTATTTACTTTTGCTTACTTAAATTGAAACTGATTGCACAGTGATTCTATGTAATGCTGCAGGAGCATTTGTATGTCAAATTCTGTTTGGACAACATTTGCTTAATATACAAATTTAATACCTCTTCATATCATCGGGCATTGGTGTAGCGGTCTAAAGGGTTGGTAAATATAAGAAAAAATATCTAGCACGCTGACGGTCGTGGATTCAAATCCTTTCCTTTTTTCTTTTTTTTAAATTTTATTGAAAAAACGCTTACCGCAGCATTACAAATAAGCGCTTTAAAACTCTTTTTTGGTAAGGCTGCGGTAAGCTGTTGCTCGCTTACATCCTATGACAAGCAATGTTAAAAAGAAAGTATTGTTCTTACGGAGCGAAAGCGCTTATTGGTGAAAAGGATGCACTTCAGAAGGGTTTTTGCAACACTTCTTTTCCCATTGGGTTGGTACATATTCAAAAGGGAAGTCGTGCCGTTCATTTTTCTAACTGATGTTACTTTCGCCATTGTTCGTTCAGGTACCCAAAAATTTCATCCATCTTTGTCGAACAATTTCTCGGGCAAAATAAAGTATTTTTGGGGCGTCGTGGAACCGCCTATATTTTCACTGAACGTTGAGCTCGTTTAAATATGTAATTGTGCACCAAATTTTATCCAGCAAATAAATCTTTTTTGGATTCCTTCAAGGTCCAGGGTATGGCTTCATATTAGTGATGAGCAAAATTAGTCTTGGTCTTGGTAGCTGTTCCAAGCCAAGACTAAGACCATGATAAAACTACAAGATCAGGACGGAAAAAAACCCAATTTTTTTTTTTTTCAAGGGTTCAAGATCAAGACCATGACCATATACTTTGGAGGAGTGACTAATAAACCAAGTCCAATAACGGAACCATGACTCAATATCAAAACCAAGATCAAAACTCAATATCCATGACCAAGACTGCTATGAGGGCCTACTCAGGACTACTCCAAATCATATGATGCGTTGGTGCATGCAACACACTATCCTTCGGCTTTTGATTTTCAGCGTTTGGACGATCAACTTAAGTTCGCAATAGATAGTGCTGCCAAAAAAAATAAATTTGCTTGCAGAGCTAGAATATTTTTTTTACTTTCGGAACTAGCTTACTCAAAAAATTTGAATTCTTCAAAACTATTTTTCTTAGTAGTAACATAAAATGTTATCCATGCCATTAATTCTTATAAGCATCACATTTTTGAGCGCTATATATTGCTTGCCAAACAACTTGCCATGTAAATCATTGCTGTGCGAAATTAGTTTGGTTCTTTCAAAGCCCTCACGGTGGTTTTTAAAAAATTTTAACTTATTGAAATACCACCCGCGATATATAACCATTTAGGAAAAAAACTGCAAAAAGTCGAAAAATTCGACTTTATCGAATATTGAAACTGAAAAAATTGCAAACATGAGCAATTTTCGTGATTCGTCAACACATCAGAGGTACGATATGGGTTAAGTGCTAACAATTTTAACTCTTTCAGGACCATAGGGACATATGTGTCCCAAGACAAAAATAAATTATATTTAAATAAGTAAGAAACCGATATATGTAATTTTGACATTTATCAGTTCCTAAACGCTTCCTTCATTCCTATTGAATCTGGCAACACCATCAGAAGAACCGTTATTTTTGTATGATCATTCTAATATGACAGTTTGTGTGATGCACTATTGCTATACTTTACAGCAGAATTTATAGGTGTTTAATTGTTTTTAATCATATTATAGTGTGAAATAATTGTTGACATGTAAATAAATTGTTGTTTTATACATTAATTAAACCATTATTTAAGTTTAGTATATTGATAAATCATTAAATTCAAAATGGGACACCGGTGTCCCTATGGTCGTTAAGGGTAACTTTTTAACTCACTTTTGTACTACAATTTTACCAATTTCACAGGCAATCAAAATAAAAAATTTAATGAACCTGTTAGTAGACATATGTACTGTAACGTACTTTTTAACACAGAATTTGAATCCGAGGCCAGAATTTCTCATATACTTCAGGATTTCGAGATATCCGTGCTTGAAGCTGAGAAAGCGCTGTTTTCAATCTTGCGGAGTAGTTCCAGGAGATGATTTATTTTAATTCTTTTGATGGCATCAAATAGCCCTAATCTTACCTATCAAACCATACCTTTGAATTTTTTTAATTGGACCCTTACTTTCCGAGCTATCACCCTTTGAAATGAGGGCATATTTCCCCATATAAAAATGTATGGGGAAAAAGTCTCCCTTAACGACCATAGGGACGCATGTGTCCCAGAAAATTCCAGAAAAACAGTTAAAATTTTTCGAATTTTTATTTTAAAATATGTTTTCTGGATGCCCAATATACCATTATAAGTAGCTAACATGATTGCATAAGTTCCCAATTCCTTACGGTCCTGAAAGGGTTAAATTTTATTAGAAATTTAAACAACAAATTTTTCACTGAACAAAATCGTAAATTTGGTTGTATTTATTAACATATAAACTAGTGCTGCGACATCGACCGGAAAACATCGATTTTTTGAACATCGATGTTTTCTGAATTAAACATCGATGTCTAGAAAACATCGCCAAAAAAAGATCGATTTTTGGCAACATCGATTACTTTTTTAATAAGTTGAAAACTCTGACAAAACGAATCAAATTTCTCTCAAATTTAATTTAGAACATGGAACAGTAAAATTAAATACATATATAAATGGAAAATACTGCATATTTTTGTATTAATTTAAATATATATTTCACTTTAATTTTAAATTATATTGTAGAAGCCATAACTTTTTGAATATCCTTACAAATATGTAGCTAAAAAAGTCATTATTTTAAAGAAACTTTAAGTATATGTGACCTGGTCTATGAAATGGGGGGCTTACGTGCGAAAATAAGTTTTCGAGAAAACAGCTGGTAAACAACTATCAAAGGTCAATTCTATGCGAATCGGCAAAATATTCTAAAATTTTTTTTTTGACACCTAAGCACCCTTTTCATATACCAGGTCACTTATATACTTTTTATAATTTTTTTCTTATTGAAAACTTTTCAATTTTTTTACTTGCATGTGTTTAACAATATTTTAAAAATTTTCAATTGATAATTTTATGGCTAAAAAGCCTTAATTTTTGTCTCTGATATCCTTTTTGAACTTTGCAATACACAGTTGATTTGAAATATTAAAGTTTTGGGGACTCGCGCATTTAAGAAATCTAAAATCGTATCAGTTTCTAGTTGTGCTGAGATAATATAAAATTAACTTTTGCATTTAATGCAACACAAGTAATATAGTACATAAATATGTTACTTGCACATAATTCCTACTTTATGAAATACAACCATCTTCAGATAATGAAAATACTGATTTATTGACGTCCTTTGCAGTATAATTTTAAATAGATAAGTTCCTTCTTAGTATACATAAGGGCGTTTCACGAAAACAACTTTTTTGATTTTTTTCAAACCTCAAAGCGGATTTGGGTGTATTATGGGATAAAAATAACCTATGAATTTTTTCAGATTTTTTATTGGTCATTTAGAGGTCGTGATATCAACTTTTTAAAAAAATGTTTCCAAACTGTAAAAAAAAATTGTTTAATACCTTTTTTATTGTTTTTAAATAACTCTGACTAACTAAATCACTCACTTTTGAGTCCCTTGGATCCGTAGAATACGAAAAAAGTCATGAAGATGAAAAAACTAGCAACGCCCTACTGGATAGAGCCGTGTATTCAATATAATATCACTGATTTTTCGAAATTTTTGTCAATTAATTGTAGGGCTGTGCAATGAGCTGATCGAACCTGTTCGAGTTTTCGCCACACACAACGAACAAGATCGATCAGCTCGGCTCAACTCAGCTCAACTCAGTTCGTAAGTTCGTGAGTTTTGAGCTGATCGTTTGATCGATCAGCGAATTCGTTGTGAGCTGATCGTTTGTTTGTTGAGCTCGTTAGTTATGAGTTTTCTCGTTTGTTTGGTTACGTTCAGCGTGTTCGTTATGCGTTGGATATGATTGCAATCAGCGTTGTAAGAATTGCGTAGAAATAATACTTACGGTTTAATATTATACACGAATACTAAACAAATATTTTGCATAGTTGTTTTTTTGCTGTTAAATCGAAATTGTGAACTTAATAAAATTGAAAATAAAACTAAGACGTTTTGACAAATAATTTTGAATGAAAAAGTTAATTTTTTTAGGGATGCCACCTGTTTTTTTTTAATAAAATCAAAATTTTCTATCAATAAATTGCTAAAAACAACATTTTCTCTCTATAAATTGACATCTTGGGTCCAAAAACGACGAAACAAAAATTTAGGGCTGCCAGACGTTTTTTTGGAAAATTGCATATCTTTGTCAACTTTCTTTATTGAATGTTATAGAATGGACCCAAAAACCCATAGTAAATTTTTTGGGGTTGCCACCTGGTTTTTTTAATAAAATCAAAATTTTTTTTCAATAAACTGCTAAAATCATAATTGTTATCTGTATAAATTGACATCTGGGTTCAAAAACAATAAAAAAAATTAACAACCAAATGCAATTTTGCAAAAAAAAGTCAGGCAACCCTAATATGGCAACCCAAAATTTTGGACCCAAAATATCAATTTATAGAGAGCAAATGATGATTTTTGCGATTTATTCGAAGAAAATTTTGATTTTATTAAAAAAACCAGGTGGCAACCCCAAAAAATTTACTATGGGTTTTTGGGTCGATTCTATAACTTCCAATAAAGAAAGTTGACAAAGAAATGCAACTTTCCAAAAAAACGTCTGGCAACCCTGATATGGCAACCCTAAATTTTTGTTTCGTCGTTTTTGAACCCAAGATGTCAATTTATAGAGAGAAAATGATGATTTTAGCAATTTATTGATGGATAAATTTGATTTTATTAAAAGAAACAGGTGGCAACCCTGAAAAAATATGTTGGATTTTTTAAAAGTTTATCTAAGCGGTTAAAGGCTTAAATTTATCTTTTTCTTTTTTTTTTTGAAATGTATGGTTTAAGCAAATTTTACAAAAAAAAAAAAAAACATTTGGCAATCCTGAAAGTTGATTCTGCTGTGTACAGCGAAGAGCCGAAGTTCAAACAGCCGAGTTAAACAAAATGATTTTACAAAGCTTCCTAGTTTTTATTTTCAATTTTATTAAGTTCACAATTTCGAATTAAGAGCAAAAAAACAACTATGCAAAATATTTGTTTCATATTCGTGTATAATATTAAACCTTAAACTTGTCCCAATTCTTACACATTTTTTGCAACGCTGATTGCAATTTGCAATCATATTCAACGCATATCGAACACGCTGAACGTAACCAAACAAACAAGAAAACTCATAACTAACGAGTTCAACAAACAAACGATCAGCTCACAACGAATTCGCTGATCGATCAAACGATCAGCTCAAAACTCACGAACTTACGAACTGAGTTGAGTTGAGTTGAGCTGAGCTAAACGAACTCAGTTCGGTACTGAAATTGTGTGAAAAGCTCATGAGTTTTGAGTTTGATCGAACTAGTTCGGCTCGTTGCACAGCCCTAATTACAGTCTGTTAAATAAGAGCGTGGTCACGATTACTCGCGATCGGTAAAGTATAATGCTGTAATTTTTTTTTCTCACACAGAGGGCAGTATTGTCCTTCATGCTTCGTGAAAGTGAATCAGCTGACCACTCTTTTCAATGCGTTCTCAGCATTTTTTCAAAATGAGTACCGCGTACGCGTCGCGCTTTGAAGCCGTTTTTTTGTGTTTGCACCCCAAAGGTCCCAAAATGACCCAAGCGGCGGCTGCGAAGTATATGCAAAAGTCGAAACAGTTTGTGAGTAAGTGGGTGAATCGCTTCAAAGAAGAAAAAAATGTCGATGACTTTCCAAATCGCGGGTCTGTCGGTGTAGTGACGGAAAAACAGGAAAAACTGATCTGTGCTCTATTTTCGAAAAATCCAACATTAACTTTGCGTGAAGGTGCTTCGAAATTGTCCCAAAAAGGTTTGAATATCTCCCACGGAACTATTCGTAATCATTTGATTGCAAATAGTGTGAAATACCGAAGTACTTTGCAAAAACCGATGCTCAGTGAAAAACATGTCCAAAAACGTCTTGAATGGGCCAAAGACAAAATGGTGTCGTGACTTTGGATTGGCCGTCTCAGTCGCCCGATGCCAATCCAATTGAAAACGTTTGGGCGCAAATGAAGATGAAGCTTCAGAAAAACCGACCCTGCAACTTGAAACAGCTGGTTCGACGCATTCACAAAATTTGGAGGTCGTTTTCAGAAGAGTATGCGCAAAATCTTGTTCAAAGTATGTTTTGGAAAAATGCTGAGAACGCATTGAAAAGAGTGGTCAGCTGATTCACTTTCACGAAGCATGAAGGACAATACTGCCCTCTGTGTGAGAAAAAAAAATTACAGCATTATACTTTACCGATCGCGAGTAATCGTGACCACGCTCTTATTTAACAGACTGTAATTGCCTAATTTTGGTAAAAAAACGTTTTTATTAATAGTGAAAAAGAAACGTCAAAACATATTTAAGAACATATGAAAAGGTAAGTAAATTAAATGAGTCATATTCTAAAACAGACAGGGTAATTTGCCTGGCACAGTGATATGTTAAGCTTAAAATTACGATAACTCATGAACGGTGAGTCACACGTTTAAAGTAAAAATATTTGTTTATAGGGAATTACTTGCACTACAATCTACATATGACTTTTTTCAGATGACTTCTAGTTTAGCAGATATTTTTATAACAAACCAGAAATTTCGAAAAAAACCGTTTTTCAAAAAATATCCAAAACGGTTAGTCCTAGAAAAAAACATTTTCTCGCATTTTATAGAACTGTTTTTTCTTCCGACTTACCGTTCATGAGATATCGCGTCTTGAAATCATTCAAAATTGAACATTGTACTATGCGCAGTACTATGTTCAGTTTTGAATGATTTTCAAGTCGCGATATCTCATGAAGGGTAAGTCTGACGAAAAAAATCTTCGAAGAGATCCTTATAGAGAATTGAACGTTCTACAAAATGCATGAACAATTCTTATAGCGTAAAAGTTCTTGTAGCAGTTGCAAATCATTCAGTGGTGCTTCAATTGCACTTTTGCAAGTACATATACCACTTTTTTAAGTATGTAACAACAATAAAAAAATTGAATTGTTGCAGTGCCTTCAGCTCACTTTTGTCTAGCTCAAATTGTCCACTGCGCATAGTACAATGTTCAATTTTGAATGATTTCAAGACGCGATATCTCATTAACGGTAAGTCGGACGAAAAAACAGTTCGGAGAGATCCTTATAGGGAATTGAACGTTCTATAAAATGCGAGAAAATGTTTTTTTCTAGGACTAACCGTTTTGGATATTTTTTGAAAAAACGGTTTTTTTTCGAAATTTCTGGTTTGTTATAAAAATATCTGCTAAACAATAAGTAATCTGAAAAAAGTCATATGTAGATTGTAGTGCAAGTAATTCCCTATAAACAAATATTTTTACTTTAAACGTGTGACTCACCATTCATGAGTACAGATATAAGTAAAGCTGATTTATTAACATAGTTTTCAATAATGTAGGGTTAATACTAAAACTGAACATCTACATTTTTGATATTTTGATTTAAGCACACATGAAAGAAAAATTTTGAAATGTACTTCATGAAAAAAAATCAGTAAATTTCAGAATCCAATACAATAAAACAGTTTTTTCTCAAAACATGAAATATGAACATGTCTTGTTTCAGTACTAACACTACGATATCATCTTAAACATATAGTAACAATTTGTGAACAATGAGATGAAAACAGTAAATCCTATGATATAAACAGACTTGGGATTTTGCAAATTTCAGTGCAAGTGGAAAAATTTTCCATTTTAAAACTTGCCATTATCAGAAAATGCATTTAGTGATAGTGGACAGTTTTTCATTATTACTAAATTTAGTTATCAATTTTCAATAAAAATTCAACTAAATTTATTGATAGTGAAATTTCTTTCACTATCAAAAAATTGATTTGCTCGTAATGAAAAATTTACCATTATCACTAAATCTATTAAAAGTATTAATTTCCATATAAGTTTCATTGAATTCAATGAAACAAATTTTCCCTTTTATTAGATTAAATTTTTCATTACCAGCAATTTAATTTTTTGATGGTGAAAAAAATTTCACTATCAATGTATGCATATTTTGATAGCGTAAAATTTTTCATTACCATTAAAAGAATTTTTTGATAATGGAAAAATTTGCAATGAATTTATTTGAGGAGCATAGAAAATATTCTTATACTTTTAGGCGATTTTATTAAAAAGCATTTGAAACAATAAGTAATGGAAATCACACCGAGTCCGAAACAGTCCTGGGGCCTTACTCTGTAATGCGATGCGATAGGAAATGCGTTGCGAAAGCTAGATTCGATGCGAAAAACAATTGCCACTCTGTAAATTTTTCGCATTGGGAGTAGCGTTGCCAACTATGTCTCACTGAAAACGCTACTCCCAATGCGAAAGATTTACAGAGTGCAATTATTTTTCGCATCGAATCTAGCTTTCGCAACGCATTTCCTATCGCATCGCATTACAGAGTAAGGCCCCTGGTTATTGCAAGTTCCAAAACTTATTGTTAACAGTTTGCAGGAAGAGCACAAATAGCCAAATTATTTGGGCTTCCTTTGGGTTTGGTAAAAATATTCCAAACGTTACTTCTATGCGCCATTTTGTAAAAGTTAAGACAAATTAATTTAATTGTTGTTTACTTATGGTTTTATATTGTGTCTGCTGCACTTTTTCTTTTTAAGTTTTTTTAAATCAAATTAAACACGTATTTTTTCTTACGGCCAACAGCAAAAGAATTTCCACAGAAACGACGCCTACAATGTTATGACAAAATTAGTTGTAGGGCTGTTTACACACACTCAACATTCTTAGTAAGTAGTACATGTTCCAATTTTGAATGCAAATTGTCTAAGCAAAATTTGTGCAAACAAAATTTGTGAAAACAAAGTTTGTGCAAACGAAAATTGAGAAAACAGAATTTGTGAAAACATCGAATAAAAACATCGAGGCAAAAAATCGATTTTGCAAAAAAATCGAACTTAAAACATCGATGTTAAAAACAGTCGATGTTCGTGCAAAACATCGATGTTTCATCAACATCGATGTCGATGTCGCAGCACTAATATAAACAATGCTGCTATTTACAATCGTGATTGTAATTCACAATAAATGTTGTATCATGGTTTCGAACCGTTAGCCAAGTAAGCTAAGGTTACAATCATAGCTTTTTGTGCTTTGAAAAGTTCAGTTGCATATGCTTAGGCGCATTTTTATGTAGCAAAGCATGAAGTGGTTGAAAACAGGGTGTGTTACAAATAAAATATTAAACACACTGTAAGTAAGAATGAGAAAAAACTAAAGTCCGTGTGTTTTTACCAATCAATCATCGATTTAATTAAAACAGTTTAAAAAAGATTCTTAAAGAATTGAAAATCAATTAGTTAGGGGAGACTGGGGCACATTTGACACTAAATTTTCAAAGACCTGTATCTTAGAAAATTATTGCACGATCTTAATACTCTTTACCGTTTCTGAAAGATTGATTATTTAAGATTAAAACCAAGAAAAAAAAAATTTCAAAAAAACTGCATTGAAAGTCCTTTTCTAATTTTTTTCAAAAAAAGTCATTTTGTCAAATGTGCCCCAGGTACGGGGCACATTTGACATTGCAAGGGGCACATTTGACACTCACAAAAATAACACAGAAAAATTAAACAAAACATTAATACATATATTTTTTTCATATAAATACAAATCATAAGTATGTATGTATTAACGAAGACTTATTTTATACTTATATAAGTGTGAGAAGTCGATGTCAAATACGTAGTGCGTGAACGTGAAGTTGGATTTGTTGGAGTTGGTAGTTTAAACTCAATTGCACTCCTTAAAGTCGGGCAAACATCTTCCACTTCTGGTTTTATAAAAACCCAATTTAGTGGTGAAACTCTTCTCAAATAACTGATCTTGTATGAAGTATAGCTAATTACTTCTACAATTTCTCCAACATAAAAAAATGGGTTTTTGGATTTTTCGCCAAATTTCCCAAGGGCAATATATAAGTATAAAGTACAATTTCCAACAACACCCCTTATGAAAACATCAACATAAAATGTTAGGTAAGACCCAGTTTTGTAGAAATTTCATTAGTCTGGATTTTGGGTAACACCTTCGTCAAGATATCTGCAGCGCTTTCACATAATGGGGCGCACTTCAAATCAATTTGATAATTATTAAAAACTTCGCATACATGATGAACTTTGATGTCAATATGTTTACTTCGGGAATTCATCCATCCAGATTTTTAAATTAAAATAAGTGGTAGAGGTCCTGGAAAGCATCTATTCAAAAATCTTGTGTTGTAGATAAAACAAAGGTAACAAATTATGAAAATGAAATGAATTCTGTGTCGGAAGTCGGAATTTCTATCTGGTTTCCGATATCAGAAATAGCGTATTTAACTTTTTTTCATCGCCATCGCGTCTGTTCGTCTTCATTTTATAGTGTGTACCATATCTTGAAAAAGATAACACTAGAAAATCTTCTAAAATACACAAACACATATGCATATGAGTAACTAGCCAAACTATCAACGGAAAAAGGAAAAAACTGCTGCGGACTTCAAACTTGGCAAAATTGTTTATTGGACTATAGTAACTCTAAAAAGTTTCCAGCGACAAACCTTTGACCTTTTTCAATCAGTTAAGAAACAAAATATTTATAGACGTTAGAGTTTAAAATTAATATGAAATGTTCAAATTTGCGGTACTCGCTCGTTTTAGATAACGAAAATAAGGGCTCTTACTTAAAAATAACATATCTCGGTAAATTTTTAGAGGAAAATATTGTTGCACAATATTGTAGCTTATAAAATTTCATATAAAAATAGGCTTAGAGTTGTTTTTGTACGACTTATTGCTTAGGAGATATCCTAATTCAAAATGTGCAAAAATTTGGAAGCTATGCATTTGGCGTGATTGAAATAAACTTGATCGTCGTCCGCGTATATGTGGATTTGACAATTTTTTATGACACTTGGAAGATCATTGATGTACATTATGAAAATCAGAGGTCCTAGCACTGAACCTTGAGGAACACCTCTTTGTACTTTAAGTAGTTGAGAAGTAAAACCATTGGCACTTACAGCTTGAAGTCTGTCTAACATATATGATTTCATTAACTCAATTGCACTTTCCGAAAAACAAAAATAGTGTGCTAATTTTAAGAAAAGCGTATTATGATTAATTGAATCAAATGCTTTTGAATGATCCAAAAGTGCTAAATACATGCTTGGTTTGAGTCCAATGTGGATCTAAGGTCTTCTGAGACATCAATTAGAGCTGTGAGACAACTACGTTTGGACCTGAAACCAGACTGCTTTTCGGTTATGCAATTGTGATAAGCAAGGAAATTATTTATCTGCTTGTGCACAATGTTTTCCATTACTTTTGAGAGGTATGGCAAAATAGCAGCAATTGCCCTAAAATCTCCATTAGCTTTTGGTATTGGAACGATTTTAGCCACTTTCCAGGCTTGCGGGAACTTTGATGTTGTAAGAATGGTATTAAAAAAATGTGTTATATACGGTAGAAGTATCGGTAGCATTGCTTTTACAAAAATTCATATGAAAAAATCTCGAAAAATTTCTAAATGACTTTATTATTCTTCTATAAAGATTAGTTTCTTTCGGCGTACTATATACATATACTCGTAAAACAAATAAAGAGTTTGTCGAAAAAACCTTATACAAGCTTAAATTTAAATAAAACTCAAACCGTTCAATTTAAAAATTTATAAAAATACACGTATGTGATTTTATTAACATATTATAGAAATTCATTAAACATTAAAATATTGGAATATTAATCGGAATTTATAAATCTATCCACTTTTTCCGGGAATCCTGTCATTAACGATTTTATAGTTCTTTCCGTTACCTTTTTTGAGGAGCCGGTCCGTTAACGCTTGAATCAGATATTTCCTGGAAAAACTTTCCTGTGTTCTTCTATTCCCTTTTTACAAGCGCCCAATATCTCTCTACAAGCCGGAGTTCTGGTCAGTTGGGTGGGCTTGCCTCCCGTGTTACAAAATTTACTTTATTATTTGCATACTACTTAAGGGCCTTTTTTCCATAGTGCCATGATGCTAAATCGGGCCAGAAATATGTAGGCACTCTGTGCTGCTTTAAGAAAGGCAAAAGCAGTTTTCAAAGATACTCCTTAATATACATTTCTGTATTTACTGCTCCTGATGTTACAAATGCTTGGCTTCTTTTGTTACAACTGCAAATGGTTTGCTACACAAGAAACTTCTTAAGGAAATTTGTTTGCTTTTTTGTCCGGTATTGTTCCTGAATATTACTTCGTCCATTAGCCACATAATCATGACCCAGAAGTTGTGAAGTCTGCCATAACATAGGTTTCATCATTCATCACACAGCATTTAAATTTTTTTATAAAATTAGACCTAAATTTTTTAGCTCATTTTTGTGCTTCTAAATTCTTTACCTCATTGCGATCTGGAACTATACACGACTTCAACCCAGCATTAGCTTTGGTTCGGCATACAAAAGAATCAGAGCATTTAACTACATGAGCTGCTTTTCTGACAGAAGTGGTCGGAGTTCTTCGAAAGAGTTGTTCGACATCTTTTGCTTTAGCAATATTTGTTGGACCTTTTTTTCTTCCTGATCCAGGTTTCCGTGCAATGTTTAAGTCTTCTTTATGGTGTTTAATGGCTTTTGAAACAGTGTGTCGATGAACCTTGAGATCTGTTGCTATTTTTTTGAAAGTCCACAATGGATTATTTTGAAAAGTTTTAATTATTTTTTCACGTACTTTTATTTCGCTATTCATTTTGAAAGAAATAATAATTGAAAATGAATAATTTGAATAAATGTAATATCTTACATATTTTTAAAAGCTAACGTGATTCAAAAAAAAATTATTCGTTGGACACAGGATAAGTTATGGCTGAAAAAGTGTGAATAAGTTTTTTTCGACACACTCTTTAGTAGAAAAGGACGGTACAATATCATTATCTCTTGTGATAATGTATACCAACTGTATAGGCTAAAGAAAGGATCTGTACCATGAACTTATGCACAATTCAGATTATGTTTTTCTCAGCAAATCTAAATTTATGTTAATAGGTTTTCATTCAATTACAAAGAAAAAACTAGTGCAACTCGCCTAAAAGTATGTCATTGTAATTTTAACTGAGTAAATACGTACATAAACAAGTTTTGAGAAAACAGGTCACTTCCACCCCAAGCTTAACTTAAGGAATCTTAAAGTAACATTGTTGTTGCTACCGCGTATGGTAGGTATTGTTGTTATTCTTGTTGTTTTTGGTTGCATTTCACTACTGTTCTGGATACTTTCAACATCACTTAGTACAGCAGAAATATTGACCAAAAAAAGACAAAAATGGCAAAAAAAAAACAGCGTTTTTATTCAACAGTGTTACCTTTGGTCAGACAAAATATTAACTACCCTACACTTCATTTCTGCCAAAGAAGTGGGTCTATAATCGTTTTGCTCACAGTAAGCTATTTAAAAATTTAAGGTTGTTTAGCAATTCTCCATCCATTTTTGCAAATTTGTCGGCTAAAATGATTATACCCGAGGTTCCTCCTGGCATAAAATACTTATAAATACACAGACTGATTCAAAATAAAAAATTTTTTTGGAAATTTCATGATTACTCCTTAAAATGAATGGTCTGAAAAAAGTGCGCTGTAATTTTCTTAAAATTTTTTCAAAATATCCTATATCCCAAATTTTTTGTGTTGGTATAAGGTACATATACTTATCTCAAACTTAAAATCAACCGTATATTGCATTTTTAGTCTCCAAAAGTAATGGACTTCCGAAATTTCAACAAACTGTAAAACCATTAAGCTACATTTTGGATAAGTCTTGTTGAGTGAAACTAATAATGAACTCTCACAAGGAATATTTTAATGAAACGTATTAGCCCATTAGCTTCTTATTTTATTCTTCTTTTGACCCCTTTTTCCCAAAAATCTATTCTACAGAAAATTCATTAGGGGTCACCAAAGAAAAGAAATGCTTACAATTTAAGAACAATGAGTAACTACTAGTTAGTTAGATGGTTAGATGAAATGTTTAAGCCATTTTTGTGTATACGATGTATCTGTTAAATATTTAATCACCTTCTTTGACGCGTTTCCTTTTGTCTATGGAAAAATGATTGGGAGACGGTTCCATACATTTATGGAAACGTTCTTTTAAAAAATCCAACATATATTTTTAGGGCTGCCACGTGGTTATTTTCTGAAATTTTGTTAAAATCATACTTTTTGTGACTGAATTCAATTTTTTTAGTTTCGGAAACGCTCAGTTGAACTTTTAAAAAATTCCACAACTTTCATTGTTGCCAACTATTTTTTTTTTTTTTTTTTTTTTTTTGTAAATTTTGCTTAATATAATATGTAGGTACATAAAAAAAATTTAATTTGTCTTAAAACGCTTAGATAAACTTTTAAACAAATCCTACATATATGTTTAGGGTTGCCACCTGGTTATTTTCTGAAATTTGGTTAAAATCACGCTTTTTGTGACTAAATTGTATTTTTTGAATTTTGAATAAGAAACGAAAAATTTAGGGTTGCCATATTAGGGTTGTCAGACTTTTTTCGCAAAATTGCGTTTCTTTCCAAAGTTTCTTTATTAAAAGGTTGTATTTTCGACCCAAAAACCCATAGTTATTTTTTTAGGGCTGCCACCTGTTTTTTTTAATAAAATCAAAATTTTCTCTCAATAAATTGGTAAGATCATAATTTTCTCTCTATAAATTGACATCTTGCGTCCAAAAACAACGAAACACAAATTAAGGGTTGCCATATTAGGGTTGCGAGACGTTTTTTCGCAAAATTGCGTTTCTTTCCGAAGTTTCTTTATTGAAAGGTTGTATTTTCGACCCAAAAACCCATAGTATTTTTTTAGGGTTGCCACCTGGTTTCTTTAAATTAAAAATTTTCCTTCAATAAATTGCTAAGATCATAATTTGACATAATTGACATCCTGGGTCCAAAAACAACGAAACAAAAATTGGGGGTTGCCATATTAGGGTTGCCAGACGTTTTTTCGTTATCTGTACAATCTGTAGCTATCTAACCGTTCCTGAAACCAAGAATTTCAATTTAGGTGCAAAAAGTATTCCTTTAACGAAATTTCAGAAAATAATCAGGTGGCAACCCCAAAAATATATGCTGGATTTTTAAAAAGTTTGTATAAACTTGTTGAGACTAAAATTAAATTTTTTATTTTTATAAATATATGGTTTAGGAAAAATTTACAAACAAAAAACCAGATGGCAACCCTAACGTTTTCGTGCAATTTTAAAAAAGTTCATCTGAGCGTTTCCTAAGCTAAAAATTTTAATTTAGTCAAAAAGGTATGATTTTTACAAAATTTCAGAAAATAATCAGAAGGTTTTTTAAAAAAATTTTTCTCAAAGTACTTTTCGTTGCATTCCTTAACAAAAAAAAATATTTCTTGTGGCGGCCGCTCATGGTCAATCTGTTAATCCAGCCGTGGTTGCATGCAACAAATTGGAATTGAGCGCTCGAACGATACATACTGTTCGAACGCTCGATCTGATCGGTGTACTGATCGAACAGAAATTTCTGTTGAAATTGGTTGGTTCGCGCAAACTGCGTTCGTTGTACAGCCTTAGTAACTAGTACGGGTGTTACCTTTGGCCTAGCCAAACATTAAATACCCTACACTGCAGTGTTTCGAAACTTTTGTTTATATGGGAGGTGCCACGCCCTCTTGTCCGATTTTATCCTATTTTTGCTGGGAGCCAGTATTTACTGTTTTTAATATCTTAGTGAAATTTGGTCGGATTATCTCAACAAAACACCTTCAGTATAGCGTTTTGAAGCTTGTGCTTATATGAAAGGTGCCACGCCCACTTGAATTCGCCCAGTTTTTGCTCAGTGTTTGCGCTTACAATTCGTAATATTTATAAGTATTTTCATTGCATTATCGTAAAAAATACTCCTAAAGTTGCATTTTGAATATATTTTTAGTATGGGCAGTAGGCGTGTCCTTTTACCGATTTCGCTCATTTTCAATCCCTCGAGTTATTTTTGATGACAGAGGCAGAGTATGAAATATCCTGCTCAGTTTTTTTTGGCCAGCCAGCAAGCCAGACAGACAGACGGACATGGCTATATCTACTCAGGAGGTGACGCTGATCACGCCTCCTTCTCAGGCGTTACAAACGGAAGGACAAAGTGAATATAACCTGGGTGTAGGGTATAAAAACTGTAGTTCCAATTATTTAATGAAACTCATACGAAGTGTGGTACATGATGAAAAAAAATGATAGGAAATAATTTTGAAATGGCTATAACTTTTGAAAATATTGTAATAAACTGACCATTCTTTCGACTATTTAGAAGATAAAATCTTATACTAGACTAACAAAAAATTTCAACTGGAGGGTTCTAAAATGTACCCTTGAGGAGTTGTAGGGTTAAACAGATTTTCTGACTTGTTTTACAAAAATAAAAATTTTTTTCTTGGTTCACGCTAACGTTTTATAAGGTTTTAAGTGATCTTTAAAACTTCTCGACCTATAAAATTGATATTTTAAATTTTTTTCGTATTTTTTTACTTTGGCGGCCATTTAAGTATGAAAGGGGTCCTATTAACATACCATTTTATATATTGTTTTAGAATTCTTTTTCAATTTCCTTTAATTCAGTAGTATATTTATCATACCAGTTTTTGAATTTGAGGTCAGAAAAAAATACTATTCTATGTAACAACACAAAAGTTACTCACATACGTTACGCGCGCTTTTATCTAGAGGAGATTGTTCTTGAAAAATATTTTTTTCTGACTTCAAATTAAAAAACCAGTATAATAATTGAATGAAACTTAACGAGAATTCCAAAAAAACTTATAAAAGGTTATATTAATGGAACTCTTTTCATAATAAAATGCCCACCGAAGTCGAAAAATAAGAAAACAAAAAATTGAAAGGTCCAGAACTTAGCGAAATCCTTATAAAGCTTATAAACTAAATACACTCTCAAAAAGATCATATAATTAATAAAGCTTTAGGGTGACCCAAGAATTTTTTTTTTTTAAGACAAGTCAGAAAATAAGTTTTAGCTCAATAACTCATCAGGGGTACATTTTAGACCAGATGCAATTTTTTGTTAATCTAGGCCTCCTCTATCACTTTATGGCTTCGTATCCTCATCGATTACACCTTATGTAATGTTATATTTGGGGGCTGTATCAAAATACGATTTGGGTTATTTTTTTTAGTTCACGTTGTAAGTAAATTTTTGTAAATTTTTAGATGCCGAAATTTGAGCTAAGTATTATCTCTAAAAAAAAATATAAATTTCAATCGACAGATGCCGGTTTTCAGCAAAAATACACGTATGTGTCTACTATTCTTAAGCTGCCACGCCCAAAATGAATAGTTAGGTGTAGGGTATAAAAAATCTTATAAAGTTGAATGCAACTGAAAATTTAAGACGTTCACCACAACAAAAGGTTGCAGGTGTTACTTCAGGAAACAAGCGAATGCGCCAGAAAAAAGTATACGTACGTACGTAGCTGTAAATTGAGTTCCCACTTAGTATTGCTGCTACTGGTGCTTTCTGTTGTTGTTGTTGTTGCACCCCATATACTGGCACTTTGTTGCAACATTTTGTGTTTTTTTTACAACTGAGTCTTGGATTATCTTTCATTATTCTGAGGTGATGATTATGAGCGTCAGATAATAAAGAAGTTTTTTTTTAATGTTTTTTTGTCCAACATTTTTGTTGTTCGTTCTTTCACTGGTACTGGTGCTATTTTTTGTTACTTTTAAAAATGAGTTTTTTGCTACCTCTTTCAAGGTAAAATAGTAACAATTATATTACATTTTTTTAATGGCTTACTTCCAAATTAGCATTAAAATACAAATTAGTAAAAATCCAGAGTTTTTATTTGTTTGCCAAGCTGAATTTTACTCTAAGACCAGACAAAGTAGTAAGACGTTTCATTTTATTTAAAACATTGTTTTCAGCTGCGTTTGGATACTTTTTTCCAAAATCTTTGATAAGTTAAATATTCTTGGAAAAAGTCTTACAACATCCATTAAATTGCATTATAATTGTTTCAGCAGTATTATTTTAGGTATTCAGACGTCTGTAAACTCCTCAGATAACACTATGCAACAGAAAAATTATGGAAAAGACTTGACTATACTGGGACGATAGCCCTACCATTGCTGAGTAAAATAATCTCCTGGATTTTCCAAACTTAGCTGCATAACGGTTTTTATCGACCTCCAAAATTTTTGTCAGAAGCTCCTCAGTTTCCGATCAATAGCTCTTGTAGTATTTCAGGAACCGGTTTTTTTATTTACTAAAATTGTAGCTAAATGTATAACAAGCATCTTTTTTTTAACAAACTATGTCAAAAAAAAAAAAAAATCATACAGTGAGTGTTTGATATAAAATGTTCGGTCTTTTTTAGTTTTTCAACCATAACTCACAAAATATAAATTTTTCAAAAAAAAACTTCCTTATGCAAAATTAAACTAGATGTTCGGCAACTGTTAGTGCCGAACCCCTCCCTCCCCTCGTTTAAAGGGTAATTTTTGTACCTTTTTGGAAAATGGTCAAAAATTACCCATTTGTTTGGTATGTAGAGGGAAAAAGTTTTTTACAAAAATATTTCCCTTAAAATCTTCCATAAGTTTTCGGAAGGCATGATATACCTCAGATGTAAAAATCGTAAAATTTTGTGTGTCGACTCAACACATTTATAGAAAACTCCAAAAACCAATTAAAATAAATTTCAACTTGATCCAGAAAATTGAGTAAACACATATAACTTATTTTTAGCCATATTTTCAGAATACATTGGTTTTTTTTTTCAGTAGTGCAACCAAAAGTTGAATTTTGTCGGACGATGTTATAAACTATTTTTTATTCTCTGCTACATTCTAATAGTCCGGGAGCCGGTAATACTAAAAGTGCCGTAGCGCTAATCAATAATATATATACTTTTCTATACCTGCCACGCCTTCTTCTCTGCATGACAAACAGAAGGGCTAAGTGAATATGCCCTGGGTATAAAAACTGGTATGCCTGATACTTCCGGCAGTTTCTAAGCCCACATACTAAGATATTTTTAAATTTGACATTGTAACACGTAAGCTTAAAAAATAACAAATTTCCGTGATAACAGACATATTGTTCCCACTGTCGCACAGTTAAAAAAGGTATGTCGGTCATTTTCGGCAAAACAAATTTGGTCGGCCGGATTTTTTCTGAATGGTTATGAAATCCGCGATGACGGTAAAACATTCCGATAATTTAATAATTCAAAAATCATTTAAAAATATTTTGGTCAAACTAAAACCACGCCGACCAAGCTTTTCTTATTCGTTTTAGTGTAAACTACAATTTTTCATTAAAAATTTCAAAATCCGCGATGACGGCACTTTTAGTATTACCGGCTCCTCGCCTATAATGTAAATACCCAAGAGGAAAAATTTCTAGCGCTTCTGATTCAAGCACTTTAAAAGCGCTTGTCCCCATAGAAATTTAGAAGCACTTACATAATGATTTTTTGTAAAACAACATGGGTGATTTTTTTACCCTTTTTATTTTTTTTTTTGCTTTTTTTTATTAAAATATTTTTTATTCAAAATTTTTTTATTTCACTTTTCTATTTTCCTTTCTCTGATTTATTTACTTTTGTTTAATTGAATTGAAACTGATTACACAATGATTCTATGTAACGCTATAGGAGCATTCGAATGTCAAATTCTGTTTGGACAACATTTACTTAATACAAAACTAGTAAGGGTGTAAATTTTGGCCTGGCCAAAAAATAAATACCCTACACTGCAGTATTTTGAAAAGTTTGCTTATATGGGAGGTGCCACGCCCTCTTGTCCGAGTACACCTAGTTTTTGTTCAGAGCTTGCATTTATAGTTTTTAGTGTCAGAGTGAAATTTAGTTGGATTATCTCAAAAAACTCTTTCAGTATAGCATTTTGAATCTTTTGCTTATATGGGAGGTGCCACGCCCTCTTGTCCAAATTCGCTCAAATTTTTATCAGAGCTTGCGCTTACAATTCGTAGTACTTATATGTATTGTGGTTGCATTGTCGTGAAAAATACTCCTAAAATTGCATTTTGAATATAATTTTTGTATGGGCGGTAGGCGTGTCCGTTGACCGATTTTGCTCATTTTCAATCCCCCGAGCTAACTTTGACGACGGAGGCAGTGTACCAAATTTCATTGAATTATCTTGCTTAGTTTTCCCAAAAAGTGTATTTCAACACACAGCCAGCCAGCCACCCAGCCAGCCAGCCACCCAGCCAGCCAGCCAGACAGACGGACATGGCTATATCGACTCAGGAGGTGACGCTGATCAAGAATATATATACTTTTCTATACCTGCCACGCCTCCTTCTCTGCGTTACAAACGGAAGGACAAAGTGAATATACCCTGGGTGTAGGGTATAAAAAAAATTTAGTACATCTTCATCTTATCGGGCGATGGTGTAGCGATCTAATGTGTTGGTGAATGTAAGTAAAATTAATCTGTTTCTATTCACGGACGGTCGCGGATGCAAATACTGGTGCTGCCGCTGCATTACAAATAAGTGCTTTGAAGGCCTTTTGAAGTAAGGCTGTGGTAAGCTTAAGAGCGCTTACAACCTAGGACATGCAATGTTAAAAAGAAAGAATAGTTCTTACGGAGCGAAAGCACTTATTGGTAAAAAAGATGCACTTCAGAAGTGTTTTGAAGCACTTCTATTTCCCTTGGGTACATACATGCATACCAGTACATATGCACTCGTATATATGTACTTATGTAACTGCTACTGTTAAAAGTTTTATAAAACACTGATTTTGTCATAAAGGAGGTACGAGAACTCCTGACTTTAATTGAAGGAAATTTCTTATGATTTTTTGTTGATTAACATTGCAAGGAAGTTTTTCGTTCCTCTTCATAACATGAAAGGTAGGTATGTCAGTAATGTATTGAGGAAAAAATGTAACTTAATAGAAAACAAAGTAAATATACCCTGTGTGTACAGAAAACTGAATTCTACAACAGCCAACTGACCAGAAATGTGTTCGAATAACATTGAGTAGAAACGTGAAAATATGCTCTCAAAAGATATGATGGTATAGGCCGTTGTATAATATAATTTAAAGCAGTATAAGAGAATTGAGAGCCAAATTGTCGCATGAGATTTTTTGAGAACGCACCACATAACAAAATGTAAATCTAAAGCTTTTTAATGTTAGGTCGCACTGTTAATAAGAGCTTCTCAAACAGAGATTTAGCATTACATGTTATGTATGGAAACTTGAAATACTATAATGTATGTAAGGTATGTAAACATGTGCATTAAAACAGCGTAAATGTTAAGTTTTGAGGAAATTTCTCTAACATTAGGGGTAAGTGCACGAAAAAATATAATTCCCTTATTTTGTCGAAAAATCTTACGTGTATGTTAAGTTACAGCTAAATAAATACCTAACGTATGTGTACGTACAGTGTCGGCCAAAACCTAAGCACCCCTTAAGGAAATTTTTTCAAATATCAAATTTTTTTTGAGAAAACGACGTTATTGAGTTAGTTTATGTGTTTATTTTATTTATTTATACGTTTATTATTGACAAACAAAAACTTAAAAAATTCAGGGTTTTATAAATTAAGAGTTAACATTTAATAAACATTAAAATTTAGAAACTTCATCGGACAAAACTAAAGCATCCCCTTCTTAACATTTAATAAAAAATTTTAAAATTAATATTTAGTTGAAAACCCTTTATTCTGGGTAACATTAGCACATCTTTAAAGCATAGAGGACATTATATTATTAATGATGTCCTGCAATATCCCTTCCCAAGGCGGCTTTCAAAGCTGCAAAGGGATTTTTCTTGGTTTTGCAATTTTCCTTGTAGATTTTTGTGGTGCCGTAACATAATCCCCACGGACATAATCCCCATTCACGATATGGGGATTATGTCCGCAAGTTATTCGGACATAATCCCCATTTTTTCAATGGGGATTATGTCCGCAAGTGTTTCGAACATAATCCCCAGGAAAAAACGGACATAGTCCCCATAACGATATTTTGTTATTGACAACAGAAGCAGCTCAGGATTTACAACTCCCAAAAATTCCAATAACGTTTTCTTAGGGGGTGCTTAGGTTTTGGCCAACAATGTATATGAGAATACTTAGTTTTTGTGTGATAAGGACTAAACACCTCTCCCCATGTATTTTAAATAAAAAGTGCTTGCACCCAAAATGTTTTTTCGGGAAAATGTGTAGAATGACTCTATGATGAAACATATATAGCTCTTTTTCAAAGTGAACGGCACTTTTTCAAACCAGGGCCGAAAACCCCATTTTTTAGCCCGGGGCTATGTACTAAAACCAAAAAAAAAGACTAAAACGGATGCAAAAAAAAAGTATGCAGAAAGTTTTCTGCTTATTCGTAAATTGAAAAACCGTAAATTGAAAAACCCCTTTCAAATATCGTTTATGAGTGCCGTTCATTTTGAAAAAAGGGCTATATATGCTTAATCTAAGAGTCATTATACACATTTTCCCGAAAAAACATTTTGGGTGCAAGCACTTTTTATTTAAAACACGTGGGGAGAGTTGTGACTATCTTAAAATGTATTCTTCTGTTGCTATAAATATATACGATAGCATAGAACCTATTAAAATCTTATCTACTAAATTTTTGCAATGCAATTTCAAATATATTAGGCCTTATCAATATATAAATAGGAAAACGATATCGGTTCAGCCCCTGTTTCTATGTCTCAATCTCAACCTATTCGCTTAATGTTTCTTTTGTTGGAGCGGTGCACAGAATTTACTTTTTTTTAAAGTAGGCGGTGCCACGCCCGTATAAATGGAAAACACGCTCTCACGGCTAAACCGCTGCATCGATTTTTATGAAATTCGGTATGGAAATTGAGTTAACATTACGTAACAATAATATGACTTGTATTTTTAACTGGGCAGTGCCACGCCCCTAAATAAAAAAGCGCTCTTGTGGCTAAACCATCCATGAAGATGAAGATAGAATGAACAGGATGGGAAGATGTCAAAACTTTTTCCTGTTTAGTGGGAGTACCATGCCTCTAAATGGAAAAAACACTGTTGCGACTAAGCTGCTGTACCGATTTTTATAAATGGAGATAACCTGAACCCTAAGGAAGAATACTAAAAGCTTTTTGAGTTTTATCTAACCCCCTCCTCCCAAGGTAGGACATAAAAGCGTTGTGTTTTATAGTCAAAACAAAGTGATCGAATTTCGGGAACAAGGTAAACTCTATTCATATAATGGGTGTTCCAATAATAGGTGTAGTACTTTTTTATCGCTTAAAATATGCATTATCGACCCTTGTCCGCTATATTAAGTGTCATTTTTATCGTGACAATATGGATCGCTACACGAAAGAACTACGAATTGAGATTGTAGAATTTTGGATCTTAAATTCCAAGTCGATGGTGCAAACGCTACTATCGATTCACCAAAAATGGAGTCATAATCACCACATTAGTGAAACAACTGTACGCAACATGGTCTGGACGATATGTGGTTTTAACAGGACGGTGCTACACCACACATATCTCGCCTTAATTTGGACTTTTTGCGCAGTAAATTCCCGAACCGTGTAATTTCTCGTCGCGATGATGTGAATTGGCCGCCCAGATCATGCGATTTGACGCCGTTCGACTTTTTTCTGTGAGGTTACACGAAGGATAAAATCTATGTGAATGATCCAAGGACGATTTCAGACTTGAAAAGCAATATTTCAATACATCGATGATTCGGGCCATTCCGGAGGCCATACTGCAAAATGTCATCGAAAATATGGCCGAAAGGGTGAAATATCTAATAATAAATTATCAAAATAATTTTCCACACATAACCCAGTAGTGTGACCTTTAAAACGAAATAAAATATTTGGAAAAATTCCGAAGTATTCAAAATCAAAGTACCACACGTCTTAATGGAACACCCGATATAAACATAAATGAAAATTTTTTCTCAGACTACCAAAGCTGTCTGAGGAAAAATTCTAAAGAATATATTTTCAAGATTAGGCCCTTTATCTAGAGGTAACATAAATTGACAAACCCCTTCCGTACATGGTACATGGTTTCGTTTCATGCAAAAACCGATACAAATGGTATCAGAGAAGAAGATCTAAAAGGTAGGCCAAGAAGTGTTTTTAATAATCTTAGTACTAAAAAGTAGTAAAATTAGTACTTTTTTCCACTTATAGCAGAAAACTTACTTTGTACTAATAGCCTAAGTACCTTTCCAAAAATGGTCCGAACATAAAAATCGGTTAAGGAATGGACAATTTTCTGAAGGAGGGCTTGTCGCAATTTACCGATTTCCCACTATTTGATACCCCCAAAGTCCATATGAAAATGGGGAAAAAATGTTTGACATTTTTATCGGTTTTGGCATGAAACAAATCCAATCCAAGTTCCAAATTCTTATTTCGCTAGGCATGGAATGGGGGATGTGACTTTCCAGATAATGACAACTTTTTAGAACTATTTTATGCATTGGTATAGTTCATTAAAGATCTACACTTTTCCTCTCTAATGCTGAAAATTATAATATTTTATTGAAAATTCGAGAATAAAATATTATAATTTTCAGCATTAGAGAGGAAAAGTGTAGATCTTTAATGAACTATACCAATGCATAAAATAGTTCTAAAAAGTTGTCATTATCTGGAAAGTCACATCCCCCATTCCATGCCTAGCGAAATAAGAATTTGGAACTTGGATTGGATTTGTTTCATGCAAAAACCGATAAAAATGTCAAACATTTTTTCCCCATTTTCATATGGAGAATAAAAGAAATTACAAAATATACGTACATGTGGAATATTGGGTTTCAGAAATTTGTAATAAATTATTTTGGACATTTTGTAGTAGCTGATTCCGAATCTGGCAACCGTTTTTCTTTATCACATCAGAAATGTTTTTCCTTTTTTGAACTAGGCCTTACTAAAGAACTTGTTTAATTGAATTAAATTAAACTTGAAATAAATGCTCAAAATAGCACAAATAAGATGTGGAAACATTTTAGGGATTTTGGTGAAGTGTGCTTGACACCTTCCCTTAAAACTAATTTGACTCCAAGGTTATACCTTTTTTTTTGGAGACTTTTTTGTACTTTCGTTGATGGTTTCGCCTCTTTTTTGATTGGGACAATTTTGCGTTTTTGTATTGTATAAGATGAATGCTTTCTTCTAATTCAGCTATGTAAGGCGATGAAGTTAGCAATGTGGCTTTTGATTTTTACCAATGCGACTGGAAAGAGGCCTTTGTATTTTTGTAAATGGTGAGATCTGCCAAGGTGATATTTTTCCGGTATTTGTTGATGCTACTGGTTCACATGTCGTTTCTGGTTCTGAAATATTTAGAAAAAGTTATCGCATCGGATTCCATTGGAGTGTTTGCGCTGTCAGCTGTTACGTGGGTTTCTTAAAACATTTCTGCTGCGAGAAAATCTGCATCAGAAAAAATTTTGCGATTGAAAGGATATATTCCGGACATCTGAAGCTATTAATAGCAATTTGTCCACACTGAACTTTAAGATAAGCTTTTGCGAACAGAGAAATTAGATCAAATTGGGTGACTTTTCGACCATTTTCTCTTGTGAACCTCCTAATTTCGTCACTGAAATATACTTTTAGAGGAATCATAAAAGTTTTGTCAAGTGGCTGCATTTTATGGGTCGAATGTGGGGGTAAAGAAATTATCACGACACCATTTTCTCGAGCTGTAATGCCCATCCAATATTAACAAGATAGGTTGTTCCTTCGATGGCTTGGTGTATTCCAAAAAATGCTGAAACCATATAGTGAATATATCAAGTTGAACCCATCCTGATATGTGGCACGAAGATTTAGAACCAGGTGGCGCATCCTTCATCAGATGTTCGTTAAATTGTTTTCTTGGAAATATAAAGTACTGCGGAACAAAGGTTCCTCCAGCGCTCATGCAACTTATTACCGTAATGAGAGAACCACGGTCGGCAGAGGTCATGGCGCTGACCTGTCTTTTACCTTTTTTGGCAACGACTTTCGAAACTTTGCTTTGAACAACGCTCAGCCCTGTTTCGTCAATATTCCATATACGTGTAGCTGGAAATTTGTGCACTTCCATCTGTATTTCCAGCAAATCAAAGAAATCATTAACTCTCTCGCGTGAAAACCCCTTTGCTCTGTCAAAGGAAGTTCCTTTTGACGAAAGGATACTCAACGTATCCTTATGGCGTTTATAAAAGAGATATAACCAGTTCTTGTCAGCGATTTGTGTTAAATCAGAAAACGTATTTGGTATATTATTTTGCTTTGCTAATTGAAAAGCTAGTGAACGGACGTCTGATCTTGTGAGACCCCAGTATTTTGATTCCATTATAAGCAAGTAATTTACTAGTTCTTGCTCTTGGTCCTCGTTGAAAATTGGCTTACGACCTAAATTGATAGAAAACAGTTCTTGAGGAGTTTTTTCGCTTTTAGTCATACGCTGAAGTGCTGTATGAGGTACATTAAACGTTTTGGCGGCTAATAAAATGCCCATTTCTTGCTTCCATACTGCTTCAATAGCCTTCTTCATATCTTGTCGGCTCCACATCCTGATTTCTCCCTTTTTTGGCATCTATAATTAAAGTATGAAAAAATTCTTATCAAATTATGTCTCAGGACACATTAGTTTTTTTTAGACCGTAATGTGGTACACTATACCACATTAGCGAACCCCAACTAAACCACAAAGACCAACTTTAGGAACTACAAAATTGTAAAAATTAAATTGGAAACTTTGTTAATTCACATAAATAAACACTTATTTCACAATATTTAGCACTTACCTTAATTGAATATACATAAAAATTTACCAAAAAGCAACTTTTTCTTCATAAAACTCTTTTCCAAAAAATCGCGAAAAGAAAATCGGCCACACGCGATTCACGTTTCGTTAAACTGACATCAGAAAAATTTTGCTTGATGCATGACAGCAACACGACACTGGTTTTTCATGTTTTCTGACAGAATAAAGGCAGTGACGTTCGCAGGCCACAATAGCATCAGTTCCCCTACGCGTCAAAAGAAACACGGCTAATGTCACAATAATTCCATCTTAACCCTTTAACTGTTTATGTCGAGTATACTCGTCTTCGATGGAAAATAATTAAACATTTAAAGGGTTAATTGACTAAAACACAACTTTTTTTTTAATTTCAACAATATTAATCCAAAATGAATGCAGATTTATAATTTAATCCAACATTTAGTGCTTAACATTGTATGCAAACAAATATTTCATCTTCTGATGATGTTGATTGACTTAAACCTTTTTCTTGCTTTCTTCTTTCTTCAGAGGAAACAAAAAAATGTCTTAAGGAATGCAAAGTTTTCTTTGTGTTTAATTGCAAAATTTTGCAAATCATTGAATTGCAATTAAAGTTGTAAAGTATGGGGCGAACTTACAACATACACCCATTTTTATTAACTACCAACTACTTACATACTACCAGTTACCTAATGCGAGTAGTACTACTGATGGGCGCCAACTTAATGGCAACTTGATAAGCAAAAAAAAAACCCCTTCCCAAAACTCAGCTCCCACAACAGTCAATTCTCAAACACAACTCAATGGAGTTGCACAACTTTTGTCGTGTTGAACTCTCAGCCATTGAAGCGCACATTGTTTAACTGAACCGTGAAATGATGCGGACCTTTTGGGGCAGTGTGACGACGGCGACGACGACGACGTAGCATTGGCAGAAATGTGCAAGAAGTTTTAGTGCCACAGTTTAGTGTTGTTTTTGTGATTGTATTTGTTTTTTGCTACCTTTACCTTTAGCCAGTGAAAGTAATTAAAACTTGTGAAAATTGTTGGAACATTTTTTTTATTTAATTAATGTGTTTTTCTCTCAGTGCATCATTGGCAATAGCAGCATTAGCCATTTTTCATGCAATGCGCAAAATAATTCAATTAATTAAATCGACACAAGTAAAAAATTGTTTTTTTTTTTGTTAATTATTCTATTAAATTAAGTATAATAAGACGAATTGATTTTTAGTCATTTAAGCATGTAAGCATTTCCTAAGCTTTTAAAATTTTAGTCTTTAGTTTAAATTAAATAGTTATTCCCCTGCCATGTATTTTTATAGAAAGTACGGCTGGTTTCAAAAAATGTTAACCATGATAGCAATGTTCGGGGTATTAATAAAAGTTATTCTCAGTTTACTACTTTGAAAAATATCCACACAATCCTTTTGATAATTTTTCGAATAACATTTAGCGAAATATCAAGTCTTATGGCATTGATTCATTGCAAAAAGTTTAAGATTCTTTCAGATACACTCAAATAAAGCAGACGTACGCCATTGAAGCCAATACCCCTTTTATATATTCGTCAAAGATACTCGTACACTACACCATACAGTACACTTAAGTGGATCCAACGAGATTCTGTGTACTTCATCATTTGATTTATAACTCTATTCCCTAGATATACAATATGATATGATTTTCTTGGGATTCATTACAATTCTACAACCATCGAACTTCTCAAAATATTTATAGCGTTCTTCTCTTCTAAAGTTTTTTCATTAAGGTTCTATGAACCTGGTCAAATTGATGGGTTGGTATGAATCCTTTATCTTCAATGATCAGAGAGAGACTATTCAAAAGTAAATTTTCGAGTAGTTTTGATATCAAACTCAGTAGAGATATAGGTCTATAAGACGATATTCCACTACTAGGTTCCCCTGGTTTAGCTAACATAATTACCGCAGTGATTTTCCAGCAGTCACGAACGCGTTCAAAGACTAAGGAAATGTTTATTAAATGGGTGGGTGTGACTTGACTTTTAACCGGAAGTTGTTTCAGTACTCCGGGAGTGATAAGGTCCAAGTTAGGCGCTTTTTTGCTCAAAGGTTCTTTTCATAACCTACACCCAGGGTATATTCACTTTGTCCTTCCGTTTGTAATGCAGAGAAGGAGGCGTGGCAGGTATAGAAAAGCATATATATTCTTGATCAGCTTCACCTTCTGAGCCGATATAGCTATGTCTGTGTGTCTGGCTCGCTAGCTGACAGGCTGTCTGTCTGTGGAAATATTTTTTACGGGAAAACTAAACAATTTAATTCAATGAAATTTGGTACAGTGGCTTTGCTGTAAAAGTTAGCTCGAAGGATTAAAAATGAGCCTTATGTAGGTAAATACACATAAATACTAGGAATAGTGAGAACATGCTCTGAGCGAAAACCAGGTTATGTAGGACTAGAGTGAGTGGCTCCTCTGATATAAAATGGTATCTCGGACCTAGTTTCGGAGATATATCCATCGGAAGATCCGGATATATCTTCTATGAAAACTGCTATAAGTTGAGGACCTCTGGCGTCATATGAAAAGTATTATGACAGCCTATAAAAATATTGTGATCATATTTTCAATTGGATTCATAGTTTTCAAGATAAGATATTTTTTGAAATTTTTCAATTATAACAACATATAAATCAACAACAACCACAAAATACCACCAATATTTTCCAAATCCATCCAGGGGTTCCCAACTTATACCAGTTTTCATAGAAGATACATCCGGATCTTCCTTTGATCACATATTCTTAATTCTATTTTAAGGACTAAGAACTCAATGATGAAAAATTATTTTCAGAATTTTAGCGAATTTATCACTAAACGACACATGAACTCCATTTTGGCCTCCATATGACCTTGAAATCTTTTTTTCAGACGTTCTGGAAAAAAGTGGACCGAGGATTTGGATTCAGGACGTCAAAGTCCCTAGGAAACACATAGTCCGGTCAAAACGCCATGACATTTTTTTATTTTTTTTTTTTTTGTAAACCTGTGTAATCCAACCAAATTTCACTCAAACAATAAAAACATTAATTCCAAGCCTTAAACTAAAACTAGGCGAATTCGGATTAGAGGGCTTGGCAACTCCCATAAGAGCAAAAGTTTCAAAATCTTATACTGAAAGTGTTTTTTGAGATAACCTAACCAAATTTCCCTTAAACACTCAGAACAGTAAACCCAAACTCTACGCAAAAACTAGGATAACTCGCAGCAGAGGGCGTGGCACTTCCGATATAAGCAAAAGCTTTATAATGCTATACTGAAATCGTTTTTGAGATAGTACAACAAAATTTCACTCAAGCACTGAGAGCAGTAAGTGCATAATCAGAGCAAAAGCTATGTGAAGTGGTCGCGGCACCTCCCATAGAAGCCATATTTTCAAATTACTACACAAATTACTACAGGCCAAAAGTAACACCCTTACTAGTTTTTTTTTTAACCTCATTAATAACTTCATTCATGTTGTTCGCTAGGATATTGATATTTGGGTCAGCTGAAAAAGCCTCTCAATGTTGACTTTCGATGGTGGTAAAAAGGTAATACAAATGCACCGAAAACAGTAGGTATAGCTTTATGTTTGATGTTTTTCGCCCATGGTTGTGACTTGTCTAGATATTAGATTTTTTATTTTTTGTTTACTTCCGTTGTAAATGGCATTGTAAGTTATTTTGTAACCCTCACATGCACAAGGATAACAGAGGACTTCCCCTCCGAAAAGTTCTTTCACAAGGGCATATTGATGGAAATATTCTAGGAGCTTTGATAGTTGCGTATTTATGGTGGTGCACAATGGGTTCTTGCCGCCCCTGAAATTTACAAGTACCTTGCAAAAAAACGTATAACTAATTTTTTATTCGTGACTTTGATATATGCACAAGAACAACAGAGTATGCAGACTACGTCCCTCCTCTCCTATCAGCATTCCTGACTCAAATAGTGGTCATTTGGTCAATATCATTTTTTCAACTAAATGTCATCAATTTTACAACTTCAAATAAACTTTTTGTGAAAACAGAATCAACTTTTTTTTCATTTTTAACAAATTGACAACTAATTCACACTATGGCGTTACTTTTGTTGCACCTTGCTTGCAAGCAAGTATGAAGTACAATATCTTCAAACACAATTTTTGGTACATTATGTTACAAGTGCATTCATCAGCACCTTGAAGAGAGAGAAAGAAAAACCAGTTACTTATGTCAATGTGAAAAGTGTACCAATGGTGTAATACAGCAGCAGCACTTTTATTTATTTATTTATTTATCTTTGTTATTAACGTAAACCAGAAAAGGTAAAACTATTTTTTTTTTTTTTTTTTTTTGTGATTAACACAACAAAAAGTGTTACCCCCTCTTACACTGAAAACGCTCCATAAAAACAAGCGGACAGTACAATGGTTAAACAAAATTATGCAATTTTGTGTTGCAGTGGTTTTTCTCTTCAATTTTTGCTTTTGCATTCCAAAACATCGCATCATGTTTGACTGGCTGGCTGGCTGTTTACCGTAGTCGTTGCCGCTTTTGTCCAGCAGCCAATGTATGCATCATCGCATTGCATTTGTGGACTACAACAGCCACCGATTGTTTCCGCAAACATTTAAAACCAGTCAGTTTTGTTAGGTTCAACATATGGAAAATTTGTGCGGAAATAAAAATTGCAATTGGAAAATTTATGGAACACTTTGGAAATCTATAGAAAAATGCAATAATTTTTGTCAATTAATAGTCCAACCAACTTAAATAGTTTATGAAATTCCCACCTACTTAGTTTTGTTACTGCAAAGATTCACTTATTTACGGTCTACGCTTCGACCTTGTAACATTTTTGCGCTAAACGGTGATAGTTACAATTTCAAATGATTTGGCTGTCATTTGAATTCCAGCCATAATCCATTCATCCATCTAACCGTTAAATAACAATGGCTGATATGTTGATCGTAAGCGGCTGTACGCGCGCCAATATGTTTCGTCATTTTGACATGATGTTAATCGAAACTATTTATTGACAGAAGGGGCATTAATTTGTTTATTATCATCCACATTGCAACAGATAAAAAATAAAGAAGAATAGAGATAAAATTGATGAAAGCCCAGTAGTAAATATTTTGCTGTAACTCCCTGAGGGAAGTTACGTCTTGATTTAATATGATCCTATGCAATGACCATTATTTCTTCTTCAGTTGAATTTTGGTCTACTATATCCTCTACTGCCTTGTGGATTCTTCTACTCAATATTTTGGTAGCAAATTAGCTTGGAAGTTTTCCGGTTTTCATACTTATTTGCGTAGATTAATTTTGTTTGCTATGATCATCTGGTGGCATTTTAGGTGTATTTCGGCGTTTCAATAATTTCAATCTGTTCATAATCTTCTACGGAATGAGCCACGTTTACATAATTTTTCCTTGCCCCAGTTTCGTCTATCGAGATAATACTGCCTAGAAAATTAAAGACTAACGTTTTCAATGTCATTATTGCCTGCTTTCAAAATTATGCCATTTCTAGAGGGATTTAGCTTTATACTTTTATCTTGAAAACATTGGTTTTTAAGCTAACCTTTACCGATTCCCAGACAATATCTCCAAGTTTGCTTTAAATATCTGAGTGTCTGATATAATTAGCGTAGTTGAGATCTTCCAATTGTTCCTTTTAGTTCCATTGAATTCCTCTTTTGCCCAAAGAATATCGAATAGCATAGTAAAAGGATGATTTCCGTGGCCGCTTGACAACGCTTTTTCGCGAAGAAACCGGTCTCTGGAGCATCTCGTGCAATATATTTTCCATATCCAAATTACCCGATTTGGGCCATAAAAAGTTAGTTATCATAGTAAGATAGGGTTTACCATTTATAACAACAGCATTATTAGCGCAATTTTCAAAAAAATACCTTTTAAATTATTTCTCCAGCTCAAAAACCCCACCACACGGAGAAAAATTAGTGTCCTAATTCCACTAGAGTATTAAAAAAATTAATGTTATTAACACTAAATTTCAAACATAAATTACGTTGCGTGTAAACTATTAGAATTTACAATTTAATATTTATAAATAAAATATACCTAGTGCAATAATAAATTAATACACAGTAAAAATTTTAGTTTAATTTTAAAACCAAAAAGTTTTTATTTAGAACAATGTCAAAAAAATTATTAATTTTAAACTATTTTGGAATAAATTTCATACTTTTTTGGAGCAAACTTTAAAGTTTAAAATCAACGCTAAAGGGAATCAAAAGTCAGAAAAGTAATCTGTCATTTTTTAGTCTGTATTTACTCTATTATTATATTAAGCTTACAGCCAGAAAAATATAAAACCATTTTTATTTTATAGTTCTAGTAATAATACAGACAGACATTTGCTTAATACACAAATTTTATACCTTTTCGTCATATAGGTCAGTGTTGTAGAGGTCTAACAAGTTTGTAATTGGAAGCAAAAACAATATTTTTCTATCTGTCTCACGGATGGACCCCGGTTTGAATTTTAGTGCGGCCAGCTCGTTTATTTTTTTTTTTTAACGTTACAGTAAGGTAAATTTTATTAAATTTTTTTAAAAAAATTACTATATTTACTGTTAGGTTTTTCGAAAATTCTGGATTTACTTAAAAAGTTAAATAAAATTTATTTTATTGGGGAATTGTCATTGTATTGACTTGAAATTCTAGTAAAATTTACTAGGAATAAAGTAGTAAAAGCTATTTTTTTTCTTCGTGCACAAATTGCTACTTTTTGGCTATATATGGTAGGTAGACTGATTAAAAAAATGATTTTTGTAAATTAATTTCCACGATTGCTCCCTATAATCTAAAAGATGATGTCAAAAAAGTGAGCTGAGAATTTTATCAAATTTTTAATAGGTCATTTAGATGCCGCTTTTGATTTTATTACGATCTCAAAAATTGCAGCATCTTCAGTTTTCATTTTGAATCAATATGAATTTTCCATAGAGAAATCTCATTGACTTTAGTTAGAAAATTTTCTTAAAATTTCGAAAAGAATTTCACATCATTTCTATAAAGAACACAACATAGAATGATGTAAGTAGAGGAAAATTGATATTTCTATCTAAATTTTGCATGGGAGCTCCCTTAAGGGGTGGAAAAAAGAGAATAGTATGATCGAGAGAAATGTTGAGGAGAAAAAATTAATAGGGGCTTGTAAACATATTTTTCCTCTCCGGGCATTGAGGAATTTTTTTTTTTTTATGTTTTTATAAAATTTGTATGGGAGCCCCCTAAAGGGGTGGAAAAAGGGGGTAGTATGTGTGAGAGAAATATTGGAGAGGTAAACTTTCCGGCAACGAAGAATATTTTAGTGCTAGTTCACTATCTCTTTTGTTAATTAAAATGACATTTTTTGTCCAACTCTTGTTATGCCCCTTTTTTACGTTTTTCAACACTCAGGAAAAAATTAGTTTGTAAAATCGATTACTTAACTTTTGATTCAATGTCCAAAATAAGTTGTGAAGTTCAACGAAAATACGTATAGCGACTAAGTCATCAAATTTTGTAGTTAATATTTCTGTTTGGTACATACCAAGGAATAGGTTTTAGGTCTCATTTTTTTACCTTTTTCAGAAAATTTAAAAAATGAAATGTGGGAGATGTAGAGGGTTAAAATTTCTACAAAAATATTCCTCGTAATAGGCAACATTTTGACCCTCCTAAAAAATGCTTAGCTTATTAAATATTGTAATTTTTCTGTATTATCCCGGACCTAATCTTAGATGTTGACAAGAATGATAAGGAAAATAGTACATGAGTATAAGCACTCCTTTCGAACAACTCGAACAACTTTTGTATACAGCGCCAAAATTATCAAATTTTAGGCAATAGCGAAGATATTTCACTGTTATAGTAAAAATCATATGAGGAGTGTTTTTTCAAAAGGGCTTATAACCAAAACGAGGCAAAAGTAATGTCATATACATTATTTGCATAGTAATTGATTAGTGGATAAACCTAATTTTTTTAACTAAATATAATTAATTTCAAGCCATCAGGTAAACTTTTTGTGAAAAAAGAACCCAATTTTATTTATTTATAACAAAGTATCAGGCAATTAATATTATGATACTACTTTTGCCTCGTTTTGGTTATAAGCCCTTTTGAAAAATAACTCCTCATATGCTTTCTCAAGAGACATCATAGTCAACAATCGGGCGAATTTTTTCACAATTATTCTAAGTGTGTTAATCGCCTGGTACTCCAGCCAAAAACCTGCTTATTGGCTTTTGTATAGTTGATTGAAGTTTATCACTAACTCTGCTTAGAGTCTTTTGGATGGCACATAGAGCACTAAGACACAAAAATGGCAGCAATTGAACTACATGAATTGGTCAAGTTAGGTTAAAAGGAGTGTTTAATCACGTAGGGTTTTTCCACTCAGAGATCAATGGGATTCATTGCTACTGGTTACTTTGTGTTAATTAATTCTTCGTATGTAGTTTGTGAAATCCAATAAACCGATAAGACATTCCGAGAATGTAAGTCTCACGATTATCTCTGTGGATATGCAGGTAGATGGGTCCCTTCAACTACTTCACGTATGACAACGTGACGTACATGGTTAGGTCTTGTTCTTCTTTTTATGCCTTCTAACCATGTAGTACGTCTCGAAAAAACGAGAATAAAAACAAAAGTGGCGCAATCTTTATTCTTTCATTCTTGTGCGTTTATGCGAAAAAAAAAAAAATTAATAACACCGACAAAGACGAGGAAGCTGAATACCTAAACTTAAGAGTTAAAGAAGAAACCGATCCGGATGATGAACTTCAAGATGTTTTAAAAGTATTATATAGTATCATAGAATTATAGAATTAAATTATAGAATTAAACAAAACAAATAAAAATGCATTGGAACCTACCGCGAATGTTTTTTAAATCAGAAGGAAATTTTCTTTGAATCAACCTCAAATGTTTGTTAAATCAAAAGAAAATATTATTTGATGTGAATACTAATCACATTCAATTTAATAACTTCAAATTAATAGTTTTTATAGTCAATTCAAATAATTTCGCCATCGGAGCTAAATCGTTACTGATTCACATTGAATCAACAGTGAAAGTTGTCGATTTATCCCTGAGTGTACTTCGCGGTCGGAAAAAGGCATTTTTTCTCAAAAACAAGGCATCTTACGAAAACAGGTTTTAAGCATAAAATGCTTAGAATCGTCCAAGGTTTACGTGTATATTTTATCCAGAATTTTTTGAGACATCTTATAATTTTTCAAAAATTGCATCAAAAAAAAAAATTTAAAAAGTTCAAAAAAGTCTGAAAAATTCACACGTGTCCTTTGAACAATTCTAAGCATTTTTTGCTTATTCACTTTCACTTTTTAAGTAAGATGCCTTGCTTTTGAGTAAAAAATTAGTTTTCCGACCGCGTAATTGAAAAACGCAAGAAATCGATTTTTGGAATCGAAAATTCTTTTTATTTTTCAAAAATAAGTGAATAGATAATCCTTGCAAAGATTATTATTACTGTCTTTTTTAATCCAAAAATGCAATTAAAAAGCTCATTAAATGGAATGGGATTTGAATGAATACCGATTTGTCAAATTTTTAAAGCCCTCCAGTTCGTTATCCAGCCTTTATATTTACTTACTATGAAAATAACGACGAACAGTAAGCTCAAACCAATAATGTCATCTGATCCGTGCATGTTTGTAGCAAATAATCAAATATTACTAATATCGAATGAATATTTTTTACTTGTGTGCTTTACACGAGGAATGCCCCACAAGCTATTTTCATGAAATTTGAATGTAAAGAGATAATGCCACGCCCACTTTAATCAAAATTTTTAGTGTTTTATAAAAACTTTTCCGACTTATTCAACATCTTCAGCTTTTATAATATTTTTCGATTTCTTTAACGTTTTTCGACTCACAATAAACATTTTATATAAAGTATGCTAACATTTTCAATTGACGGTACACCAAACTATTCAGATTCAACAATGCAAATAAAGATAATTGCTATATCGAATGTAACAATCAATTAAAAATAATTTGTTATTTCAAATAAAATGTTTGGTTTTTGTAAAGCAATTTGGTTTTTCTCTATGCCGTGATGGCATTACGATTAAAAAAACCAAAACATAACTAAGGCCGCGAAAAAAAAAACCAATTTATTAGACAATCGTTTTATTGTTGCTAAAGCTGCATATCTTCCATCAGTCATCCATCCATCGCAAAAGCGAAATGGGTTTTTTTTTTTTTTTTTTTTGTGATCCAACATGGTCAAACATCTCGTGTAACCCTTACGTTTAACCAGAAGTAAACCAGTAATTCATTTCATTTTTTAATTTCAAACTATTTTTTTTTTTTTTTTAAATTGTTGCGGTCGGCAATATGACAACAACAACTACAACAACATAAACAATAACAACAATCGATGTAATACCAACAGGTTGTTAACTGTGTAAATCAAACGACTTACGCTGCAGGCCACTGTTTGTAAACAAAATACCAACCATCATCATTATCATCAGCGCTGGTTGAATTTGTTACAACATTGCAGCAGCCAATGGTGCCGTTACGCCCAAAGCGCCATCAGCAGCAGCCGGTGGATTAACCAAAACTATGCATAAATGTAATGTTTCGTAGCGAATTGAATAAAGACAATAACAATAATGACAATAAAAGCAAAAGTGTTTTTGTTAAATGTATACCCCTCCACTATCTATATTTAACAAATGCAATATTAACCCATTTTAGACGGAGCAATTGTTTTGAAAATATGCATTTAATTTTATAATTTTATTGATTTTTTGAATTGAAACTTCTTTGGTGGGTGTTACACTTTCGACCATGCCCAGTTCAAAAAGTGTGCGTAAACATATAATGCCATTCCCACTTTCTTTCTAACTATTAGACTCGTTATATCTCACAAGTTAACTAGCTATTTTGATGAAAGTTAGAACACTGAAAAAAAATTTTTGTACCTTAGGTACTGTTTTAATAAATTCATATTTTTCCAATAACCTTTCTGTATATTTTTTTTTTTTTTTAAATTTGAAATAATATTTAGCTTACTATAAAGTTCAAACAAAAAAAAAAAGACTACTGACCGCACTAGGATTCGAACCGGGGCCCCGCGGGGTCCGTCTGTGTGATAGATAGAAACATATTTAGGGTATTCCTTAAAACGAGTAGACTATCGATAAGCTCAGAATCTCGTAAAACTGTCAAAGTTCATATTCATATTAAGAGTTCACTACGTTTTCGAGGCATTTGCACGCTTTAAGGAATACCCTCATTATTATAACTTACAATTACAAACTTGTTGGAAATCTACACCACTGATCTATATGATGAGATACATACATAAAAGTCCGAACATAAATATTTTTAATATATTTATGAAGTAAAAATGGTAATGTATTTTTCTGGCGGAAAGCAGAATAATCTTTTATATATGAAGCAATCCACGTCAAGTGTACCAGCTCAAAATTTTTTTTTCTCCGATGTCGCTCAAATTTGGCAATATGGTAGCATTTTATGCCTAGTACACTTTTTTCGTAAGATGCTTCCTCTTGAGTAAAAAAAGATTTTTGCCTTCCGCGGACGTTCAAAAGCCAAAAACTCCCATTTAGCGTCCGAATCCCATCTTGAGTTACACATCATTTTAAAGCTAGTAAATTATGCTTTAAGTTAAAGTAAAGAAATATTTTTTTATAAAAATAACACTTAAAAATGAATCGACCAGTTACTTAGATTTATCAATTTACAAACTTTAGTGTAAGCTATAAATTTTTTAAAAAACACCCTTTTCATGAAAATAACTAAAAACGCCAACTTTAACACCCTGTATTTTAACAACCAATGGTACTAGGACCGAATCCTACTGGATTGTTGTTCTTGCACACCGGATCTACCATATTGCCAAATTTGAGCGAAATCGGAGAAAAAAAAATTTTAGCTGGTACATTTGGCATGGAGTGCTTCATATATAAAAATAAAATGGTGTCCGTATGTAGCTTATGGATGCTGAAACTACACGGCCGATTTACATAAATATTTTTAAAAATTGTTTGTTATGTTCTGTAGAAGGATCTTAAGGAGGTGAGATGCAGCTGAGGGGGACGGGGGTTATACCCCCAATAAAAAAAAAAATAAAAAATGCTATATCTCTGCACTTAAACAAGCTATGATTATGAACTTAAGCATAATGTATCTGCCATCATCTGAGGGATTGAGGGGATGCTGCATCCCCATATGAAAAAAAAAAAATACACAAAAACAATATATCAGTGTTCCTATGACAACTATCATTATGAAACTTGGGACATAGATGTTTATTGAGTCGACTATTTAGCATGCACAACTTAAGAGGGATTGAACGAAAAAGATTTGTACCCCCCCTGCAATGAAAATACTCAAAATGCTATATCTCCCCACATATAGTAGCTATCATCATAAAAGATGAGACATCATCTAGATATTATATAGTGTGCGTGTATTTGATACCTTATATCTTTGAAACCGCTTAACAGATCGTAACCATTTTCGCACTATGTATTTGTTACTCGACAAGATTAAAAATTATTATACTTAGTTTTCGCCGTGTGGTATGAATGAATACCGAATCCACAAATAATTTGTACTCATCGATGGGAAAAAGTCAAAAACGTATTTCGGACATGGCCAGAGATGTTTCCAGGCTCTCTAAGTAACCGTTTTAGTCACATTTTTGAAAAATAAAAATTATTGCACTACTCGATGAGGAAAAGTCGGAAATATCTTTTGAGCATGACCAGAGGTGTCTTCAACCCCTCTAAGTAATCGTGCTGGGCTCATTTTTGTAAAAAAAAATAATTGAACCAATCGATAAGGAAATGAGTGCTGTAGTGTCATCGAATGATCTCATGAATATTTTCGAAAGCACCACTGGTCATGTCTAAAATATAATTTCGACCTCTTTCCATCAATTAGTGTACATGGTATTGATATACGTCACCTACTGTTCATGGGTACTTTCGATAGCACTACTACACTCAAAAGTATTCATTTTACTCACTTCAGTTCGAAAATATTCGTTGACACTATTTATTATTTTTGGGTGCGGCATTCATCGGTTACTCAATGCACTTGATTATAAACTGTGCTGAAGAAGTGTGCAGATTATCCACTGGTGAAGACTTGTGCAAAACAGGTTAAAATAAAATATGAATGCTGCGCATGCGCAATGTATGTACACAACAGACCGAAATTGCTCGCGCACATGAAAGCTTCGAACGTTAATGTCATGGTTGTTGTAGCCATTTGAGCATTTGTCGTTGTTGTTAAACTACAGAGTATCGGCGGCGAACTGCTTGAGTTGTTCATTAAATGCTCTCTTTTCTGCTTTTTTCCTTTTTTTTTTTTCTTAATGTAAAATTTGATTTGCGTCAACATAACCACAATGGTAAAAGGTAAAAATATTCATTGGAGTTTTTAAAATGTTTAACAAATTTTGAAGCACTTTCTTGCAAACCGTTGACTAAAACGGTTGTCGTTGTTTAAAAGCGTCGCGAGCGGTTGATCGAGAAAAAGGATATCAGGATATCATTGTTTAATATTTAATTAAAAAAAGAAATATACAAAACATTTAGCTGTATCTCTAGTTACAGTTAAAATGTTGCAAACCCAATCGTTAAAATCCAAAATTGCGTGCGCTTTCGGCGTTTTATGCTGTACCGTGTTACCTACATTTATCGAGGCGTATACGCGACAAATAATCAATAACTCACCACAGCTGCAAGAGCGACGTAAGGATATTCTAGTGCTTAATCCTGTAGTGTTTCGGATTACAATTTAAAAATTAAAGTTCGCTTAAAATATCTTTATAAAGAAAAATGAGTAGCAAGTGTTGATTTTTGTGGAAAATAAATTTTTGATGTGATTTCAAGATTTGGAGATCGCTTAAAAGTTTTTTTCCTGTAACGTTAGTCCTGCCGCTTATAATTTTTTTTTTTTTTATTTCTTTTTATTCAAATACATATGGGACTATGATGAACTCAAATTGTGATCTACTTTGACGGACATAAATAAATTTTCAGAATGTTGTTACATTTGTTTTTGTTTTAAGTTTTCCAAAATATAAGTGTTGTGCATTTTTCCCTACCTGTGCGCGGAATTGCTGTGACTAATATCCTGTTCTTATGGGTTTTTGACCCCCTTTTCGCAAGAAATGGGTTATAATGGCTTAAAGCGTTCTACAAAAATATTCTGCAGAAAATTTTATTAGGTGTCATCAAAGGCGAGAAATGCTTAAAACTTAAGAATAATGCGTTACAAAAATTATAAAATTCATTATTCCGAAGTTTTAAGCATTCTGCTCTTTGATGACACCTAATGAAATTTTTTGTAGAATTTTTTTTTAAACACTTTAACCCATTATAACAATTTAAAAAAAAGTCAAAAAGACCCATAATAGCAGGATATAATGGGTAAAGATGTTCCAGAAAATAGTTCCCTGCATGATTTAACGATGACTTTTTAACCAAAATGAAGATTTAGAGTTTAACAGTGGGATGCAATTTCGGAAATACGCTAAAAAAACAATACGAGGTTGATCTAAAGTTCCAATCTTTGTTTTATTATAGAACTTGATCCACGACGAAAAGTTTGATATATCGTACGACTCATTCCGAGCATATTTTGCCGGTGCTTACAAAGAAAATCTTCCAACCGAAAGTTGCGGCGAAGAAAATCTTTTTTTTTAAATTGCGGCGAAAAAAATCTTTTTTGTAATATGCGAACAAGAAAATCACTTTTTATAAAATGCGGCGAAGAAAATCACTTTTTACAAAATGCGGCGAAGAAAATCACTTTTTACAAAATGCTATACATATATATGTATATAGATTTTCTTCGCCGCATTTTGTAAAACGTGATTTTCTTCGCCGCATTCGCACAAAAAATATCTTTTTCGCCGCAGTTTGAAAAAAAGGATTTTCTTGTCCGCATTTTAAGAAGAGATAGTCTTCGTAAGCACCGGCGATTTAAGATCGTAATTAGATAAACACAGCATCAAGCCGAGATTTTGCTACATTGTCGTATCTGAGACTTTCTTTGCGTTATCGACCAAGATTCGACTTGGCATCTCCGATTTTTATGAAAATTGGTGAAAAATTAGTATTTGACACGAATATTACTGTGGTAAAATGATTTTTCGAAATTCCCAAAATTTTCAAGATGGCGGCCATGGGAAGTTCGATCCTACCATTGGATACTCCCATATTTGAAAATGTATAGCTCCTCGGCTTTTAAACTGATTTTAATGAAATTTTCAGGGTTTCTTTAAGAAAGTATGAGCTTTTGAAAAAAAATAATTACACTAAAAAAAAAAAAATTTATTTTTGGTCGAAAAAAACCTTTTTCTTTTTTCAAAGCCATTTTGGAGCTTGGAGCACGCTTTTTATTTTTTTAAAAATATTTTTATTTAAAAGTAAATTTTATTATAATCATTTTCCAGTCCTCAAAATTGTGGTATGTTTTAAAGTTATCAAGTTATGAATTTTTGAAGTTGTATAAAATTGTGTTTATCATGAGTCGTTGGTGCGCGTGCGCTACCATACAGCGCTGCCACCTTCCGGACGCTATTTTTTCTTGGTGAACCTTAGTGAAATTTTTCTTAGCATTTTTTTGTGGAATATTTTAACCAATTATAGCCAAGTTTTTGTATAAAGGGGTCAAAAGACCCATAAAAACGGGATATAATGGGTTAAGACGTTCTAGAAAATTGTTCCTTGCTTGATTTCATGTTAACCTTCTGGAAGACATTAACCCATTGTGTCGCGTTTCTATGGGTTTTTTTGACCCCTTTTTGTGCGTGCGCTACCATACAGGGCTACCACCTTCCGGACGGTATTTTTTTTTCTAGTGAACCTTAGTGAAATTTTTCATAGAACTTTTTAGTAGAATATTTTAACCCATTAACCCAAGTTTTTGGATAAAGGGGTAAAAAAAATCCATAAAAACGGGATGTATTGGGTTAAAATGTTCTAGAAAATTGTTCCGTGCTTGATTTCATGTTAACCTTTTAGAACATATAAACCTATTATATCTCGTTTCTATGGGTATTTTTGACCCCTATATCCAAAAACTTGGTTATAATGGGTTAAAATATTCCACAAAAAAATTTTAATTAAAATTACACTAAGGATCACTGAAAAAAAAATACCGTCCGGAAGGTGGCAGCCCTGTATGGTAGCGCACGCGCACCAACGACTCATGATAAACACAACATTATACAACTTCAAAAACTCATAACTTGATGACCATAAAACATACCACAATTTTGAGGACCGGAAAATGATTATAATAAAATTTTCTTTTAAATAAAAATATTTCAAAAAAATAAAAAGGGTGCTCCAAGCTCCAAAATGGCTTTGAAAAAGAAAAAAGGTTTTTTTCGACCAAAAATAAATTTTTTTCAGGTTAATTATTTTTTTTCAAAAGCTCATACTTTTCTACAGGAACCCTGAAAGTTTTATTAAAATCGGTTTAAAAGCCGAGGAGCTTTAAATTTTCAAATATGGGAGTATCCGAAGGTTGAATCGAACTTCCCATGCCCGCCATCTTGAAAATTTTCGGAATTTCGGAAAATCATTTTACCACAGTAATATGCGTGTCAAATACTAAGTTTTCACCAATTTCCATAGAAATCAGAGATGCCAAGTCGAATCTTGGTCGATAACGCAAAGAAAGTCTCATCTCTAAATAACATTCAAAAATTTTTTTTAAAAACTCAGCTCAATTCTTTGACATCCTCTTGCAGATTTTTGGGTGTAATCGTGAATATGTATGTATGTATGTATGTATTCTCCTTTAACTCCTAGGAGGAGCATAGGGCCAATATGAAATCTCTCCATTTGTCACGATCCCTTGCGATGATTTTAATCTCTTGCCACGACTTTCCCGATTCTTGGATTTCCTTTTCCAGCGACCTCTTCCAGTTGGTTTTGGGTCTACCACGTCCTCTAATACCTTGTGGATTCCACTCAAGAGCCTGGCGACAAACTTCGCTGTGTGGTTTCCGGAGTGTGTGACCAATCCATCTCCATTTGCGCAGCTTGACCTCGATTGCTATAGCCCTCTGATTGCATTTTTGATGTAGCTCGGCATTTGATCGTGAATATAATATAATAATAATAATATAACGTTAATTTTATTACACTTATTTATCTCTCATTCCAACAGTCAAAAAAAATTCTTATACAAAATATTGCAACGAATTAAATTGAAAGATTTATTTTTGTTTTATGCAAAATTTTACAGATCTGAGGGTTCAACTTTCATGTAACGTCGCACCCGTTACCATCGTTTTTGTATATAAAAGCATTGAAATTGAATTTTTTATGAATTCTTCTATTTATTGATAAGAATGTACATAATAGTCAATACTTCTAAAATTAAGACCACTCTCTTGCGTATTTATTCACATTCTACTTCTTATTTGCAAAATTGGCCTTAAACTGTCGCACCCGTTACTATGGAAATGCCCAAAAATAGTAATTTTAGATGTATCTTTCGATGCTGGATCCGAATCTTGCACCAGAATTGCGAAAACTTGTCAGGATTTTGAGATATCCTAACCTAACCTTTGGCCTTTAAAACCCATTATGAGTTATATCAAAATCTTTATTTTTCTATAAAATATCCTGAACTGAATTAAAAAAAAACCCATGTTTTTTGCAATTTTTCAACGTTTTAGTCTACGATATTTTGGAAAAAAAAGATATCGATGTTATTTAAAGCGGACCTTAAAGACAACAAATATGTTCCGTAGTAAAGAAAAACAAGGCATCTTACGAAAAAAGTGGATATGGCATAAAATGGTTAGAATCGTCTTAGGAATAAATACGTGTGAGTTTAGTTTAAAATTTTTCGGAATGCACTTTTTTTTTGGACCAATTTTTAAAAAATTATAAAATGTCTCTGAAAATTCTAAAAATTCTACTACTGAAAAAAGAATTGAACGGCACACTATATGAACCAATATCGATTACCCCTTTTTTTTCTGGGATATAACTCCTAGGCATGTGGAGAGTGCCGACATTACTACAAGTGTAATTGTGCTTTGATATTTATGTAGAAGACAGATGGAGACTTCCGAGCAATAATACAAACAAAATTTTCGTGAAAACAGAGCTCAATTTTTTTAATTTTTAACAAAATTCCGGCCCAATTCACATTATGACATAACTTTTGCTTCACCTTTATAATCAAAAAACAAAATAAATTATGTTGTTTGTAGGCAGGTAGGATTTGTTAATGAATGTACCATCCGAAATAAAGCCTTTTTTTGTGATTGCGCCAATTGATGAAGAATGGTCGAAAATAATTTTTATACCCTACACCCAGGGTATATTCACTTTGTCCTTCCGTTTGTAACGCAGAGAAGAAGGCGAGGTAGATATAGAAAAGTATATATATTCTTTATTCTTTATTCTTGATCAGCTTCACCTCCTGAGTCGGTATAGCCATGTCCGTCTGTCTGGCTGGCTGGCTGGCTGGCTGGCTGGCTGGCTGGCTGGCTGGCTGGCTGGCTGGCTGGCTGTGTGTTGAAATACACTTTTTGGAAAAACTGAGCAAGATTATTCAACGAAATTTGGTACACTGCCCCCGTCATCAAAGATAGCTGAGGGGATTGAAAATGAGTGAAATCGGTCAACGGACACGCCTACCGCCCATACAAAAAATATATTCAAAATGCAATTTTAGGCGTATTTTTCAAGACAATGCAACCAAAATACGCATAAATACTAAAAGTGGTAAGCGCAAGTTCTGAAAAAAGACTGCGCGAATTCGAACGAGAGGGCGTGGCACCTCTCATATAAGAAAAAGCTTCAAAACGCTATACTGAAAGCGTATTTTGAGATATTCGAACCAAATTTGACTTAGACACTAAGAATCATAAATGAAAGCTCTCAACAAAAATCGGGTAAAATCACACAAGGGGGTGTGGCACCTCCGAAATAAGCAAAAGTTTCAAAATGCTATACTGAATGAGTTTTTTGGGATAATCCAACAAAACTTCACTCAAATATTAAAGACTATAAATGCACGCTCTAAGCTAAAACTAGACGAACTCGGACAAGAGGTCGTGGCACCTCCTTTATAAGCAAAAGCTTCAAAAAGCTATACTGAAAACGTTTTTCACTCAGACACTTAAAACTATAAATGTAAGCTCTGAACAAAAACTAGATGAACTCGGACAAGAGGGCGTAGCACCTCTGATATGAGCAAAATTTTAAAAATACTGCAGTGTAGGGTATTTAATGTTTGGCCAGGCCAAATTATACACCCTTTAATTTATTTAATGTTTGGCCAGGCCAAATTATACACCCTTACTAGTTATACCCTACACCCAGGGTATATTCACTTTGTCCTTCCGTTTTCAACACAGAGAAGGAGGCGTGGCAGGTATAGAAAAGTATATATATTCTTGATCAGCGTCACCTCCTGAACCGATATAGCCATGTCCGTCTGTCTGGCTGGCAGGCTGGCTGGCTGTGTGTTGAAAAACACTTTTTGGGAAAACTAAGCAAGATACTTCAACGAAATTTGGTATACTGTCTCCGTCGTCAAAGATAGCTCGAGGGATTGAAAATGAGCGAAATTGGTCAACGGACACGCCTACCGCCCATACAAAAAATATATTCAAAATGATATTTTAGGAGTATTTTTCATGGCAATGCAACCAAAATACATATACATACTACAAATTGTAAGCGCAAGTTCTGAAAAAAACTTAATGAATTCAAACAAGAGGGCGTGGCACCTCCCATACAACCAAATGCAACAAAACGCTACACTAAAAGCGTTTCTTGAGATATTCAAACCAAATTCGACTCAGACACTAAGAATTATAAATGAAAGCTCTCAACAAAAATTAGTTGAAATCGGACAAGGGGGTGTGGCACCTCCGATATAAGCAAATGTTTCAAAATGCTATACTGAAAGAGTTTTTCGAGATAATCCAACCAAATTTCACTCAAACACCAAGAACATTAATTGTAAACTCTGAGCTTAAAATAGACGAAGTAGGATTAGAGGGCGTGACACCTCCCATAAAAGCGAAAGTTTCAAAATGCTATACTGAAAGATTTTTTTAAGAAAACCTAACCGAATTTCACTCAAACACTCAGAACAGTAAATGCTAGCTCTACTCAAAATCAAGGTAAGCTCGGAGGCGAGGGCGTGGCACTTCCCATATAAGCAATTTGTTCTAATACTCTCCTAATAATATACTTGAAATGCAGTGTAGGGTATTTAGTTTTTGGCCAGGCCAAAGATACAACCCTTACTAGTTGTTTTTGGAATTGCTTAACTTAAATTTTTGTTTTATATTACTTCAAAAAGAAGGACTTCCCCTCTTATCCAAAGATTATTTTTGATCTTTCTCAATCGATTAGTGAAATAATTTTTTATTTCAAAACGTGGCCTTAAACTGGGACTGGGAGGCACCTCTCATATTGTTAAAACTTTGATTTCGTGCTTTCCCCATCGATAAGTGCAAGAGAGTTTTTTGTCAAAAATTACCCCAAAACGATCACATAAATTTATTTTGCAAAATGTGGCTCAAAACGTATACTTAGGGGGCTTGGAGACCCCTTTTGGCCACGTACAAAGATTATTCTCGATCAAAATTTATTTTCCCATCGATTGGTTCAGTAGGATTTATTTCAAAAATTAACCCAAAACGTTCACATAAAACTTTTTCAAAAAATGGGCCAAAACGGTTATTAGATAGCCCGAAGGTCATTTCCAAAATTTATTTTTGACATGACCCTACTCCAGTCCAAAATTTGTTAATAAAAAAATATTTGTGTTTTTGTACCCTACATCCGCGTATATTCACTTTGTACTTCCGTTTGTAACGCAAAAAAGAAGGCGTGGCAGGTATAGAAAAGTATATATATTCCTGATCAGCGGCACCTTCTCAGTTGATATAGCCATGTGTCAGATAGTTCCGTCGTCAAAGTAAGATCGTGGGATTGAAAATGATCGAAATTGGTTAACGGACACGCCTACCACCCATGCAAAGAAAAAATATTCAAAACGCAATATTAGGAGCATTATTTGCGATAACGCTAGCAAATTTCGCATAGTTAGTAACTATTAGTTACTAAGGATGGTTAACACAAGTGACGAGTCCAATAGTTTTTGGATTAAGAAAAACACGTTTATTTCGAAAATATGATAGACTGATTTATTACTTAACTTAGAAATCTCGCGCGTAATCGCAACTGAACGATCAAGTACAAAAGAGATACTAAAATCAAAGGAATATGCAATAATTGTTAATAGCTATGATAAACGAAACTGTGATACGCATGAAGAGCGAGTATAATACTTAACGGTATGAAACTAAACATATTTAAGAGAAAGTTAAAGAATATTTATGTTAATAAGTGTTGCCACAGGATGATATGCTCCAACATCCCGGGCGCCTTGACACAATGTCGTCAATCAATCGGTAAAACAGCCAACTTAGCAATTGGTCGTCTAAAAACGCCGGCCGTGGTTTTGACATCCGCCACGCGCACTTTGTTGTCGCTGCCAGTGTTGACGCTGATCACCCGACCTGTGAGCCATTGCTGCGGTCGAAGATTGTCGTCGTGAATCAGCACGAGCTTGCCTACGACTAGGTTCGGTTGCTCCTTGCTCCACTGAGTGCGTTGTTGAAGCGTATGAAGGTAGTCCCGTGACCAAGCTTTCCAAAATGCGGTTTTGACTGCCGATAATTGCTGCCACCGTTTCAATAGCGATATTTTGGCTTCGTCCACGCTTGGAACGGATTCTGGCGGTAGCGTACGCAGCATTTCGCCGTGCAACATGTGGGCGGGAGTCAGCGCTTCCCCATCGTTCGGGTCGTTGCTGTGAGGAGCCAGTGGCCGAGAGTTGAGAATTGCTTCTATCTCCGCGAGAATAGTTTGCAGCTCTTCGATTGTTGGAATCATTTTGCCTATTGCTTTGATGAGAAGGGTTTTGGCGGACTTTACCCCCGCTTCCCATAGACCGCCAAAATGGGGAGCCCTTGGCGGTATAAAGGCAAAATCCATTCCTTCTTTTGCTGCGAATTTCTCCAGGCAATCTTTCTGAGAGGCGAAAGTTTCTTTCAGGGCTTCGAGTTTTCGATGAGCACCGACGAAGTTCGTCGCGTTGTCGCAAAACAGCTTTTTCGGAAGCCCTCTGCGGCTGATGAACCTTTTAAGACAGAGAATGAAACAATTAGAGCTGAGGTCTGTAACAGTTTCCAAATGTATAGCCTTTGTGGCAAAACAGACAAAAACCGCTATATACATTTTCACTGGCGGTTTGCCACGAATTTTCAAAGTAACGTCTACTGGACCACAAAAGTCTATACCACTTATTAGGAAAGGGCGACATGACATAACACGCTCGGTGGGTAAGTTACCCATGATTTGATTTAAAAGTTTTGGCTTGTATTTAAAACAGTGGATACAGCGTCGAACTATTTTACTGCACTGTTCTCGAGCGTTTATAATCCAAATTTCTTGTCTGAGCATGCCAATAAGAACTTTTGGTCCAGCATGGAAATTTTTTATGTGCAGATGTCTGAGGTACGTTTCTACAAAAGTGCACTGTGGCAACAATAATGGAAAACGAGCCTCATACGGTATGGATGCATGTAGTAACCGACCTCCAACGCGAATTACCGAAAACTCAAGTCCGTCTTCTTGAAAACTGTGCACGAATGGATTGAGTTTTTGATAGCAGGGCGATAGAATTTTGGAACTTTTTAATTTCTGAAATTCTGTTGCAAATGCTTGATTTTGAATGACTTGAACGATTTTAAGAAAGGCCAACTTCAGCTCTTGTGAAGATGGTGGCCTGTCACACTGAATTTTCCTCTTAAATCTTTTTGATTTTTTAGCACGCAATACATATGAAAAAATTTGTAAAAGCTTTGAGTACGAAGATGTTTTATCAATGAGGTCATAGAGAGAATTATTTGTAGTTTCAGCTATTACAAGTGTTACTTGAGTTTTTCGCTTTTCGAGAGCGAGCTGCTCTTCAGTAAGGTCAAAGTTTTTGTTTTTAGGCCAAAACTCTTGTTCTTGAAGAAGAAACTCAGGTCCAGTGAACCACATAGAATTCTTTAAATCTTCTAATCTGCAGCCTCTTGACACAAGGTCTGCAGGATTGTATTTAGAAGGCACATGAAACCATTTAACATTTTCTGTGAATTCCTGAGTTTCAGCTACTCTATTAGCTACAAATGTATTGAGCGCTGATGGATGAGATTTTAACCAATACAGGGTAATTTCTGAGTCGGTCCAGAAAATTACTCGGTTATATTCAAAATTAAGTAAAGGACGAAGAGTAAACCAGAGTTTTGCTAATAGATGAGCAGCGCTAAGCTCCAATCTTGGCAAAGATTTAGATCTCAATGGCGCGACTCTAGACTTTGCTGTCAACAAGTTGGTATGAACGACGTTATTTACGCGACTTCTAACGTAAAGACAACACCCGTAAGCACGTGTAGAGGCGTCAGCGAAGCCATGAATTTCAATGTCAGCGACTGAATATATATGAACAAACCTAGGAACCGATATTGAGCTTAAAAGAGTTAAGTCGAGCTTGAAATTTTGCCAACAAGTATTTAAACGTTGGGGAATCGATTCGTCCCAATTTAAATCATTCAACCATAGTTCTTGAAGAAGCATTTTTGACCGAACAATGAATGGTGCTAAAAGTCCTAAAGGATCGAAAAGACGAGATGAGATGGACAAAATATTGCGTTTTGTTGCACTCAAATGATCAACGTCGTTGTCAAATCGAAAACAAAAGGTATCATCTTTAGGACTCCAAGTGATTCCAAGAGCCTTGGTGTACTCTGTATCGTTTATTTTGAGTGGTCTCTCCGTACGGTTGTCGGCGCAGGAGGAATTATTAGAATACCACTTTGATAGCTGAAGACCTGCTGATTCCAAAATCTCGGTAACTTGAAGACGAATAATTTCAAGATCCTCTAAGGTTTCAGCACCGGTAAGTAAGTCATCAACATAAAAATTGTTTGCGACAACTCTCGATCCAATTGGGAGTGACTCAGCGTAAATTTCGCTTAGATATTTGAGACAGCGAATGGCTAAAAATGGAGCCGGAGAGGTACCATAAGTAACTGTATTCAAGCTGAATGTTTGGATCGGTTCTGTAGGACTTTTTCGCCAAAGTATACGTTGAAACATGCGATCTGCCTCGTCAATTTCGAATTGACGGTACATCTTTGTGATGTCTGCTGTCATAGCGTATTTATGCAGTCGAAAACGTAAAATCGTAACATACAACTCAGGTTGGATTGTTGCGCCAACCATCAAAATGTCATTCAATGAAACTTGAGATGATGTCTTGCTTGAAGCGTCGAAAACTACACGAAGTTTAGTAGAAACGCTACTAGGACGTAGCACGCATTGATGCGGAATATAATAATGAGGACCAGAAGGGATCTCATTGCTTGTAGGTGACATGTGCCCCAAATTTAAATATTCGTTCATAAAATCCATGTAAAGCTTATGCATTTCAGGATTTCTTTCCAATTTTCTTTCTAACGATAAGAATCGCCGCTTAGCAGTTTCAAAAGAAGCGCCTAGCATAGATGGTTCTGCTTTAAATGGCAAGGAAACTTGGAGACGTCCTGAAGGTAATAGTTTCACAGACTGCATAAATTTACTTTCGCATTCTACCTGTTCTTTTGTCAATTTAATTGAATAAGGCGTAGAAGGAAGCTCTTCATATTCCCAAAATTGTTTGACAAATGCTTGCAAATCGAAATTAGTTTCAGGTGAACTTAGTAAAAGGCATGAATTATAAGAATTCTGAGGAACAGTGGTATATTTTCCCGAAATAATCCAGCCAAATAAAGTTTTTTGAAAAGTAGGCAATTTGGTTTCTACTTTTATTTGACCTACACACATTATGTCAAAGAAAATCTCAGCACCTAACAAAATATCTACACATTGCGGCTTGTGGAAGAATGGATCTGCGAGATCAATGTTTTTTGGAATGTTCCACTTTTCAATAGGTAACAAGCGATCAGGGTGATACGTTGAAATCGATTTCATTATCAAATATTCGCTGTCGAAACTGTATAAGTTAAAACGAGATTGAAGTGTAGTGCAGACAGAATGACGAATTTTTTGATTAGAATTGCCTATACCAGCAATTGGCACAAATTTTGATTTTTTGTTAAGAGACAAGGTGTTAGCCAACTCTTCAGTCATACAATTAACCTGCGATCCTGAATCGAGTAGTGCTCTTGCTAAAACGAAATCACCAGAAGCATTTCGAACCTTTACGACAGCTGTAGCAAGAATGACACGTTCTTCTGCAAATGTTGCATGGTTAATTGAGGTACTAGAAACAGGCTGTTGAATTGGACTGAGCGAAGATATTGGAGCATGCGGTTCAGATGAGTAATTATGGAGCGATGTGTTATGAAGACCTTGGCATACACGACACTTAGAAGACCTGCATCTGGAAGCATTGTGACCTTTACGAAGGCAGTTTAAGCACAATGGGAAATTTTCTACAAACTGATATCTTTCGTCAATTGGTATGGCAGAAAATGAAGTACATGCGTAAATATAGTGCTCGTTTGACTTGCAATAAAAACATTTGCATTCATTTGAACTATTTTTTGATTGTGTTTGACTCGTTTTAGTAACGGATAGCGATGATTGCCTACCTTTTTTAGAAACAGATGAATTATTTTGATTTTTATGTTTTTGAAATGAATCATTTTGTTTCGCTAGAGAGGATTCTTCGACAGACAAATGCTGAAAACGTTTGTTTAACATGGCCTTACATTCACTCCAATTTGGCAGCTCATTGTAATCCAAGTTTTCTTCCCATTTTGATCTTGTAATAGAATCTACTTTAGACATGGCCAAGTGTATAAGAATAGCATTCAAAATATTTGTGTCGTCTCCAACTGACAAAAGCGATTCATAAATAGCAGAAAATGTGTCAACTAATGATCTTATGCCTGCAGCAGAGGGTTTAGTAGCTTGCGGAACTTCAAATAATTTCGAAATTGTGTCAAAAAATATAAGACACTTATTGTCGTATACACTTTTTAAACTTGCAAGCGCCTTTGAATAGTTTTCATCTGAAATCTGATATGCTATAACTGTGCCGAGTGCTTCGTCTGATAAACATGTTATTAAATGATTGAATTTTTCTATGTTACTGAGAGATGCATCATGGTCTACCAAGCTTTCGAACATGCCGATAAAGTTTTTAAAGTCAGCATATTTACCGCTGAATTTAGGCAATTTCATATTTGGTAACTTTGATTTCCTATCGACCATGTGATGCGAGGTGTTACTAACACTTGGCTTACGACTGCTGTCAATCAAACAAATTAAAGAAGCTTTAGTTGAAACGCACAAATCTTCTAATTCAGCTCTTTGTTCTGAGTTATAATCAATTGCATCGATGTCATCTTGAGCGGTCATAGCTGCATCAATGTACTGATTTAAAATGTCCAAACGACATTGCAATTGAATTGGCTCAAGAGAGATAGTTTTGTCTTCAATAGCTTTTTGTATGCGTCGAATATTATAAACTGCAAGTTTTCTTTGTTTTTTATATTTCTCAGCAGCCATGAACGAAACTTCAGAATCAGAACACTTTACATTTCTTCTACTTTTATTCATGTTGAATAAATTTGTGTTTATAAAAATGTTATTCTGTTAGTTAACAGACAACAAAATGTTAATTGCTTTTAACAACAATGGTTAATCTGTTAGTTAACAGACGGAAAAATGTTGATTGATTTTAACAGCACTGATCATAAAAATGTACAGGCAAAATAATAAAGTCGAATAAATTTTGTTAATTTTGCTTTACATGCAAAATCGTTGAGAGAAAACCGAACGGAAGATTCTTTAGCAACAACAAGTGTGAGTTAAGCCAAACGCAATGTAAGATTAACGGACGGTAGTATGTACATATGTGCTTACGTAGCACAGTCACTCAACAAAAAAATGGTACGTGAATTTGAAGTACAGTTAAGCACTGCAAGTTGGGTTATGTATTGTTGGTTAAAGCGAAGGCCAAAGACGATATGTATATCGTATGATGAATATGTAACCCGAATAGCAAGCCTTTGTAACGACTGTACTTTTATGAGATGATTCGAGAATTTTGAGAAAAACTGTAAAAGGCTATATACATATATGTATGGTGTGACCACGAGGCCCTCTTTTACAGTTCTTGTCTGTTTTTTAAAGGCGCATTTTTAGAAAAACAGGCCAATATATTTCATGTATCAACGATGTATGTATGTATATGTATTTGAATATAATTTAAAATGGTACCTGGCTTTTGACAATTCTTCTGCTTTCCATGTGGAATTCGGATGATTCAGATGGACGTCAGGGAAGCCCAATTAGGTACCCGATGGCGTGATGATGATGAGGAAGATTTGACGACGTAATCCAAATAACGACGTAATCCAATTAGCGAGGTTTCGACGTTGTCTGTTTGTTAACAGCAACAACGTATGGTGTTTAGCTCGATCGATGATAACCAGCACTGCTTTTATGTACAAGATTTATTCTTGTGTTTTTGTAAAAACAAGATTTTAACACGCGAAAATTGTTTTTTATTTAATTTTAATAAAAATATTTCCGGAAAGTTTTTGAAAACCAGTCCCTGCTCGGGCGCCAATGACGAGTCCAATAGTTTTTGGATTAAGAAAAACACGTTTATTTCGAAAATATGATAGACTGATTTATTACTTAACTTAGAAATCTCGCGCGTAATCGCAACTGAACGATCAAGTACAAAAGAGATACTAAAATCAAAGGAATATGCAATAATTGTTAATAGCTATGATAAACGAAACTGTGATACGCATGAAGAGCGAGTATAATACTTAACGGTATGAAACTAAACATATTTAAGAGAAAGTTAAAGAATATTTATGTTAATAAGTGTTGCCACAGGATGATATGCTCCAACAACAAGCTTTGAGCAAAAACTAAGCAAATTTGGGCAAGAGGGCGTGGCACCACCCATATAAGTAAAAGTTTCAAAATGTTATACTGAGAGCGATTTTTTAAAATAATCCAACCAAATTTGTTAATTCTTAATAAATTACATCAAAAGTTTTTAACCAAACAAATAGCTTTGTCCTTTATTAGTGTACACCAGAGATGCCAATTTTCGGGTTAAAAAAAGCAATTCCAGGATCGTATAATTTTTCAAAATACATCATATATTCCAAAAATAGAAAAATTTTAAATAATTAGTGTTGAACGTAATTTATACCGATTTTTCTTCACATATTTATTTTTAATAAAAAAAAATATTTTGAACGTTTACTTTAAAATATTCACTTCGAATTTTTAATGCCTCTAATTACTGAACTGTTCACGTAAATAGTTTTTTTTTTTAATTTCTCGAAAATCCCAGAATTCGTTTGAACTTTCTTTAGTTTTTACTATGTATATTTTTTGATACAGATTTTCCACTCCAAGTTATACCTTTTCCACATCATATTGATATAGTTACCTTTGTCCAATCAAATTAAACTTTGCAAAAAATTCTCCTACCTTCGTAATGGAACTTGATGTATGGATGAGTACTGTGTCCAAACAACACCATCCAAAGTGTGGAGCGAGTTGGACAAGGGGGTTCGTAAAAAGGTAATTTGATTTTGATTTGGAAAAGTTTAATTTGATTTGAAAAAAGATCAATATGATGAGGAAAAGATTTAACTAGGATTGAAAGACCTGAACATTCTATTCAAGACTTTCCGACTAAAGTAACTAAATTAAAATACATATTTTAGCTAGTTGGCTGCAAACCTGCCCGCGATCAAATCCTAACGAAAATAAATGTTTTCGCAAGCTCTTCGAGGGATGTTTTCCAGCTTTAGCCGCTGGAGTACCTGAAATTGGGGTAAAAGGTTTTGAACCGCTGCATATCAATCAAGTATCGGTTTCGAAAGGTAGTGGAAATTTGATACTCTCTGGAGGATTTCAAAATCTAGTCATACGAGGGCCATCTAACGCAACAGTGCGTAGAGCCAAGTAAGTAGTAAATGGTTGCGAATTAATGTAAAAGCATATATATATATTTTTCACACAATTCTTTAAAGCTTGGATCTCGATAAGCGTTTGCTCAACTTCGAACTGGAAATTCCATTGTTACGTATACGCGCAAAGTACAATTTAAAAGGTAACATTTTGCTGTTACCACTAATTGGTAATGGCGATGTAGCGATGGCACTGAAAGAGGTGAAAACTGCTGTTTATACCAAAATTCATTTGAGCAATGAACCGGAGGTAAGTGTCACATTACACGTGTAAACAAGTATAATTTTTGGAAATTTTTTATTTTCCATTTCACAGGAAGTAATACATATCGATGAGATGAAAGTGACTTTTATTGTTGGCGGTATGCGCATACATTTGACAAATCTCTTTAATGGCAATGAAATACTTGCCGCCTCAATTAATTCATTCCTAAATCAGAATGCAAATGAAGTGATATCAGAGTTACGTCCAGATTTGGAACGTGGCTTGGCTGATATTTTCCATGGACTTTGGAATAATGTGTTTTCGAAAATGCCAACGAAATTGTGGTTACTGTGATGTATGAATTCAGTTTAACTTAAATGACATACCGGTAGTTAAGTGCGTATTTTTCATTTACTATAAGACATTTAGTATTTTTGTTGTAAGATTATTTAAATTTTAAAAAAACAACAACAACAACAACAACTAGTAGTTAGTAAATAATATTTTGTTTTAATGTATTATATTGTTTTTAGACAAATAAAGAAAAAAATGTACGTGTTAAAAAATATAATTGCGCAATAACTTCCCGAATTTCCAAGAATGAAAACTAGAGTTATTTTCCTCATAGTCCTTTGGTTCCTGTATCGATTAATCTTAATTCGTCTCAAATTTCAAGCCTTAAATCATGTTGAGCAAATATTCATAAATAAAAATTGGGGGTTACCGGGGAATTTTTCTCAGACTTCCGGGAATGTTTCTTCACGATAACCCCCATTTAGTCCATGCTAGACATTTTCTAGTGATGAGCAAACCAAGACATTGGACATTGAGTCTTGGTTTTGATATTGAGTCTTGGTCTTGTTTTTAGTCATTAAGTCTTGGTCTTGAAAAAAATTAAAGAGATTATTGAGTATTCAAAATTTCGAAACCTTATTTTTCCAAAGCAGTTGGGTTTTTAAGATGCCAAATTTCAAGTTGGGAAATGATTTTATCTTCGAAACTGGACTGAAAAGCAGTCTTAGTCTTGACGATAGCAGTCTTGGTCTTGGTTTTGCAAAAATATCAGCGTCTTGGTCTTGCTCTCGAAAAATTACTAAGACCAAGAACAAGACTCAATACGAAGACTAATATGCTCATCTCTAACATTTTCGTTTTTTATTAAAAATATAAAAGCATATTTTTAAGTAAGAAACGTTAAGACGAAACAAAACGATTCACAAAGAACAAAAATGATACCATTGAAGTCATAAAAGCATGTGTTTTTAGTTTAATAAACCTTAGACTACTAAGTAAAATATTCTTCAATATTTAAATCCATTTAGATATGCTGCACAAATGAGACAGTACAAAATAACCAAAACTACTAATTTAAGTCTTTGTCATCAATCCCCAAGAAAGTTTTCTGTGTAATTTCACAGTTCTTTGGTCAGCAATGTGACGACTATTTGTATATAGAGTGCAGTTAAGGGAATAGTAACCACTACATTTAATTTTCTTTGTGATGTTTAAATGGCAAAAAAGAGTTGAGGCTGCTGTTGGGATTTAGTCTTGTCTATGAATTAGTTACATTAGCTTCCGGTTACTCGTAAAAAAGAAAACCAAATACTTTGTAAATTTTGTACGACTATAAAAGGTTCAAAGCAAATAACACTAACGCACAAAATATAAAAAAAAAATGGTATGAACTTTTGACCAGACATATGCATGAACCCTTATAAAAAAAATATGATGAAGTGAAGAGTAGCAATGCTATGATAAATTTAAGTCAAGTTTACTTTAGTGACACCGCATATTTTTTTAACCTCGTTTATCTTGTGAAGCTTTTAATTCTACGGAAGAATATATAATCAAAAAGTATCGCTTGGATTTAGCTTTGAGGTTATAACCATCAGAACATCCGGATATAGCTTAAAGATAAACCAGTATAACTTGGAAAACCTTCGTTTGATATCAAAGATATTGGTATCAGTACCTGCTCGTTAAACATTATGGTTTGTACATTTCACGTCATTTTTTTTACTTACATCCGTTCGGAAAAGGCCAATTTTCTTTAGAGCAGAAAAATTTATCTCCGCACTTACACTACCGGCCAAAAGTTTAGACTCACTTGCTTTATTTTGAATTTTTCAAAATATAGTACCTACTTAGTGAATTCCAGCGAGCATAACAATAACAAACAACAAGTTAGGGTATTCTCTTTGTCGAACCGTGAAAAGGAGTGGGTTTTGTTGGTTAGGGATTAGGTAGAACGAGCATAAACTTATTATATGCTTAGTGCGTGCCACGCGTAACGTCGTTGTGCTTCAAAAATTCACTCAAAAAATCATATTTTTCACCGTTATTTTGTGTTTTTCTTTTTAAAAAGGTTAGTAAATTATTTTTCATATCGAATATCGTAATGGTTCTGACGAGTTTGTCATTTAAATTTGCATAATTCGAGAATAACTGTATTTTATTAAAAATTGAAGAAAAATACATATTTTATATTTATAGTATGTTAATTTTATATTGAACTAATTAAACAGTAATTTTTGCAATTTTTCAACAACAGACGAAAGCAAGTGTTAACATGGAAATTGATTACATATGTTTCGGCTACTTCCACATACATATTTATATATTTTCATATATAAACATGTATATAGCCTCATCAGATCAGTTTTAGTTAAATCTTGCCAGAAACCGTACTCGAACCCGTGACTCCGGTTTTCTAATGAAAGAGAACGCGGTGCTTAACCGATTGTGCTATAGGTCACGAGTAAACTCTCTGAGCAGGATCGCCATTACGCATAAATCATAAGGCTCACTAGCGCCGTCTGTTGTGAAAAATTGCCAAATTGTTAGTTGGTAACACACTCTGGTTTTGAGACATGCTAATGGCGATCCTGCTCAGAGAGTTTACTCGTGACCTATAGCACAATCGCTTAAGCACCGCGTTCTCTTTCATTAGAAAACCGGAGTCACGGGTTCGAGTACGGTTTCTGGCAAGATTTAACTAAAACTGATCTGATGAGGCTATATACATTAGGCTGACCCAAAAAAACTAAAGGTGTTCCGATTTTAGGTGCTCAGCACTCAAAATGTTCGGTATGGTCTAGAAACTACGTATGTAAACTTTGGTAAAAAAATATTGAGATTTAGCACTCGCGCAAGCTCGATAAGTAGCGCTGCCTTGATCGTACGAGATTGGGGTTCTTTCAGCCCGTGGAAATTGATAAAAAAGGATTGGAACAATATTTTTTTCTATCCTACTTTATGTTTTCGAGGTCGCTGAAGACAATGGCATTGCCAGTTTTTGGAAAAGATTACAAGATTTCAAGATATTTAAGATATCTCTCGAAAAAAAAAAAAATTTGAGATTTTTGTTAGATTAAATTGCCATTAATCGTAGGAACATTTTTTATTTTTCTTTATCGGAATGTAGTCTTGTAGCCTAAATTGTGACGGACAAAATGAGTGGTCGCACAATACTTTTTGACAAAATCTTCTCGAGATATCGGCCACAGACTGAACCGCCGTCCTGCCGTATTGCCGGTCACTGGGGATATCTGCCGATTTACGCTATTTTCATTGATTTTTGAGATCCTACCTTGTACTTTTGACGTCGTTGGAAGATAGAAAAATTACTTCAGTGGAAGATAGAAAAATTTGGGAGACATTGGCACCTTTCCAGAAGAAAACCGCGATGGTCATCAATTACTAGCTCCAGATGAATCATGCGCGGAAAAATTATGTCGAGGTTTTAGAGCTAGTTCTGCTTTTCATTGGAAATCCCACTAGGGAAATTTATCATAGGAATATCTTGAATGTATTGAAACACTTGCATTTTATCGTGAAAATAAATGTTCCCGCATCTCCAGCGACGTCGAAAGTACAAGGTAGGATCTCAAAAATCAATGAAAATAGCGTAAAATCGATAGATATCCCTAGTGACCGGCAATACGGCAGGACGGCGGTTCAGTCTGTGGCCGATATCTCGAAAAGATTTTGTCAAAAAATATTGTGCGACCACTCATTTTATTCGTCACAATTTAGGCTACAAGACTACATTCCGATAAAGAAAAATAAAAAATGTTCCTACGATTAATGGCAATTTAATCAAACAAAAATCTCAAATTTTTTTTTTTTTTTGAGTGATATCTTAAATATCTTAAAATCTTGGAATCTTTTCCAAAAACTGGCAATGCCAATTGTTCCAATCCTTTTTTATCATTTTCCACGGGCTGAAAGAACCCCACTCTCGTACGGTCAAGGCAGCGCTACTTATCGAGCTTGCGCGAGTGCTAAATCTCAATATTTTTTTACCAAAATTTGCATACGTAGTTTCTAGACCCTACCGAACATTTTGAGTGCTGAGCACCTAAGATCGGAACACCTTTAGTTTTTTTGGGTCAGTCTAATATACATACATGTTTATATATGAAAATATATAAATATGTATGTGGAAGTAGCCGAAACATATGTAATCAATTTCCATGTTAACACTCTCTTTCGTCTGTTGTTGAAAAATTGCAAAAATGACTGTTTAATTAGTTCAATATAAAATTATCATACTTCAATTTAGAAAAAGCGCGTTGGTACTTTCATTAGTACTACACAAGCAATAAAAAAACAGTCAATAAACTAACTACATATTTTTTATTTATCGTACTGAGAGGCCTAAATCAACGACAAAACATGAAGATAAGTTCATCTGTGTCGAAAGCAAGAGAAATCGTTTTATGACAGCTCCCGAAATTTGCGAACAACTTAACTCCACGCGGAAAACACCAGTATCTGTTACAACGGTAAAGCGACGTTTGCGCGATTATGATTTAAAAGGATGTGTAGCTACCAAGAAACCGTTACTACGCAAACAAAATAAAGTGAAAAGATTAAATTGGGCAAAAAAACATAAAGATTGGACAGTTGAACACTGGTCCAAAGTCTTGTTCACCGATGAATCGAAGTTCGAAATTTTTAGCCGACGACGCCGACAGTATGTTCGTCGATTGGTCGGCGAGCGTATGAATAATCAAAACGTAGTGCCAACAGTCAAACATGAGGGTGGATCAGTCTTGGTCTGGGGATGCTTTGCTGGACAGAAAATTGGTGACCCTTGTCCAAATTGAGGGTATCATGGACAGAAAAGTGGGGCGCGGATTCGTTTTTCAAGAGGATAACGATCCTAAACATGCATCCAAATTTTGTCGAAATTATATAGCCGCTAAAGAAAATCAGAAGGATCTTAAATATATGGAATGGCCTCCTCAGTCGCCTGATTGTAACCCGATCGAGTTGTTGTGGGACGAGTTGGACAGAAGTGTAAGAAAAACGCAACCAACCAATTCAAAACAGCTTTGGACATTTTTAAATACTTGTTGGAATCAAATTTCGACGTAATCTTTACAAAAACTAATTGAAAGAATGCCCAGAGTGTGTGCTGCTATTCTTCGAGCAAAAGGCGCATATATTGAAGAATCCAAAATATAAAGAAATACTGACAAATATTTGTAATTTTTGAGATGTTTTGTACAGAAAATTATTTTTTTCCTTAAATAATGATAATAAACAGAAATAATGGACTAAAACTGTATTTCCTTTCCATTTCATGAAAATTCTTAGGTGAGTCTAAACTTTTGGCCGGTAGCGTAGCATTCAAAAAAGTACAGAAAGTACAGATTCGATATTGGGGGTTATCGTGAATCAAGATTCCCGGGGAACTTTCTTAAACTGCAATAGAGAAAATTCCCCGGGAATATTTATTCACGATAACCCCAATTGCAAGAAAAGTGCAAATTTACAACCCCTAACAGCCCCGAACACTTTTAATATTTATCTGAATAAGCCATATTTACATTTATTTAAATCAGTTCTTACATTTTGATCCCTTAAAGTATGCAAATTTTTTCAAAAGCTTCATAATTTTTTTAAATTTGAGCTTTTTTTTGTAGCATACTTTAATACAATATGTTTTAAAGACTTTGAATTTCAATAAATTTCATATGCTTTTCTTTTAGCCTAAGAGGATGCACACACATATTTTCCAGAATACTATCAATACTTTTGGAATGTTTGTTTACTAGTTCCCAAGAAAAAAAATTTCTAGCACTCCAAGCACTTCAAAAGCGATTGTTCCCATAAAAATTTAGAAGCACTTTCACAATGATTTTTTTTAAGGCTGCAGTAAGAACAACATGGGTTGGAACCTAACCCGGGTGATTTTTTTTTTTTTTTATACTTTTCTTTATTTTTTTTTTTTTTTTTGTTGTTTTTTTTTAATAAAATAATATTATTTATTCAACCTTTTTTTATTTCACTTTACTATTTTCCTTTCTTTTATTAATTTCTTTTTGTTTAATTGAATTCAAACTGATTACACAATGATTCTATGTAAGGCTATAGAAGCATTCGAATGTCAAATTCTGTTTGGACAACATTTGTTTAATATACAAATTTAATACCTCTTCATATCATCGGGCATTGGTGTAGAGGTCCAGGATAGGTTAGGGTGGCGGTAATTGCGTGAGCAAAAACCTCACATAGCGCAACTAGGTCCATAGCGTTACCATAAGCTCCCTTCTATTAGGAGAATAGCATTGTTCTGGCTTCCTGATTTTCATCTATATCGAAGGTTCCAGTTTTTAAAGCGATGTTCATTAGTTTCGATAATGCTGTTCCAGCTATCTCATTTATGAAGCCAAACATAGCCTGCCCAAGAGTAGCCATTCTGCGTGTGGTTAGCGCCGGGCAATAGCACAAGACGTGCTCTGTATAGCGGTCTAAAGAGTTGGTAAATGTAAGTAAAAATAATCTGTTTCTATCTATCACACCGACAGTTGTGGATTCAAATCCTGGTGTGGCCAGTTTTTTTTTTTTTTTTAATTTTATTGAAAAACGCTCACCGCAGCATTACAAATAAGTGCTTCAAAAGGACTTTTAAAGTAAGGCTGCGATAAGCTTAAGCGTGCTTACATGCAATGTTAAAAATAAAGAATAGTTCTTACGGAGCGAAAGCGCTTATTGGTGAAAAAGATGCACTTCAGAAGGGTTTTTGAAGCACTTATTTTCGCCTTGGGCTTCGAATTGATTTGAAGTAACGCATACCTGACGATTAGTCAAATTTTTAAAGCCGTTTAGCTCATTAACCAGGCTTTATAATGCAAAAATATTACTAAAATCAGAAACACCAAAATTGTTGACTCGTACTTCACGGCGAAAACACCAATTTTACATAATTTCCGGGAAAACCCATTTTGATATGTTGTTCAGGGCAAAATTCTCTATCGATTGGTATGGGTTTTATGAAATTTGGAATTTGTGAAAGACTCAAATCTAATTTGACTGGTTTATATCAAAACTAATGCTATATAAATATTTCGCCATACCCGAATAATTATATAGAACTACATACATAGTACATATTTATTTTGGTAGTTTTTATTTGTCTTCAAATTAAAGTCGCGTAATTTTTTTTCCAGAAATGAAACAAAAAGTGTTCTAAAAACAAAATCAACATTTGCAGAGCATGTTTTGTTACTAAAATTCATAATGCGGCAGGCACGTGTAAAGTTTATTCGCAGGGGCATTTCTTGCGAAAGGAGATGACGGGGCGCATGGTGGACATTCATGTGGCTAATGTTTTCCATTAAATTTTTTGATCATAACCAGTGTGCCTTACAGTTATTGATAAGCAAACTCAATCTTGGCCTTAGTTATTTTTCGCGACCAACACCAAGACGCTGATATAAACTCAAGACAAAGTTTTAGTGTCCAAGACCATAACAAGATTGCTATGGTTTCAGTCTTGTTCAAGACAATAACACTATAAGTTAAATTTTAACGCACACAGTAAAAACTAACTTGCTCAACTCAAACTTATTTTGGTGGTTCTTTGAAGAGTTTTTGACCAGGATTATTGCCTTATTTTTTTTTTTCAAAATTTTAAATTTTTTTAAAAGTTATAAACATGTTTATTTTTGTGTACTTTTTTTAAATTGCGATTTCTCCGTAAATAGTAGTCAAATTGTACGATGACCTAGAAAAAATTGACCACTGCAATTTTTTTTGGTTAATGTTTTTAGGACCACTAAAAAAGCTTAACGTCAAAAAGGTGACCTCCCACCCTTGCGCATAAGCCGCCATCTTGAAATATGTTTGGTTCAATTTATCTCGTTTCCTTTTGGTCGGACAGAAAAAATTTTAAACAAAAATTACGGGCAATAAAATTCTACGTTTTTTTTTATCTCGAACGCGATATCCATAATTTGATATTTTGAGCGGTAGAAGTGGCCGCCAAAGTTACAAAAAATCAGTTTTTTCCATTTGCACCCACTGAGTGTTATTTTTTGAAAAAGTCTTGAAACATAATTTGTAGCGTTTGCAAAAACAAGCAAAATAAAGTTTAAATGAAGTAATTATCTCAATTGGTTCTCGAGTAATTAAGTATTATGTGATCAATTTTCAGATAAAAAACATTAACAACAAATTTTTTACCCGCATTTTATTTCTAACTTGTAATAACTCGAGAACCAATTGAGATAATCATTTTATTTAAAAACTATTTTGCATGCTTTTTCAAGCGCTAAAAATTTTGTAGTCCCAACATTTTAAAAAATTAACACCCAGTGGGTCAAAATGGAAAAAAACCGATTTTTTGTAACTTTGGCGGCCTCTACCGCTCGGAATATCAACTTATGGATACCGCGTCCCAGATCAAAAATACGTAAAATTTTATTGCCCGTAATTTTTGTTCAAAATTTTTTTCTGTGCGACCAATAGGAAACGAGATAAATCGAATCAAAAATATTTCAAGATGGCGGCTGAATTGCAGGGAGGCGAGGTCACCTTTTTGGTTTAAGGCCTCTACAGTGGTCCTAAAAACATTAGGCAAAAAAAATTGCAGTGCGCAATTTTTTCTAGGTCTTTTTACATTTTTACTGTACTAAAACTCGAGAACCAATTGAGATAATGACTTCATTTAAAAATTATTTTGCTTGTTTTTGCAAGCGCTACAAATTAAGGGTGTCAGCGTAGAACAAAAGTGAGCCAGTTTTGGCTCGACTACAACAAAAATAATATTTCAAAATTATGCAAATTTCGCAGAAATACAACAATCACAGAAATAATTTTTGTTGTTATTTTTTGAGCTTGTCAAAATTTCGCGGAATTAAACATTTATGAAAAATTGTTTTTGTTGTTTCGCATAGAAAAAAACAACAAATAATTTTTCGTGTGTGTTGTAGTTCTCAGAATTTTAAGAAATTATTGAAATATTGTTGTTGTTATAAACGAGCCACCAAGAAAACAACAAAAAAAAAAAAATTTTTCTGATTGTTATCCTTCGGGGAATTTGAATTTGTTGTAAAAAAAGAAAATTTTGCGCTGACTGCGCTTGGCTCAGTGATTTTAAAACGCTGACGCTACAAATTATGTTGTCACAACTTTTTCAAAAATCAACACCCAGTGGGTGCAAATGGAAAAAAATGATTTTTTGTAACATTGGCGGCCTCTACCGCTCAAAATATCAACTTATGGGTATCGCGCCCCAGATCAAAAAAAAAAATTGAATTTTATTGCCCGAAATTTTTATTCAAAATTTTTTCTGTCCGACCAACAGGAAACGAGATAAATGGAATCAAACATATTTCAAAATGGCGGCTAATGCGCAAGGGTGGGGAGGTCACCTTTTTGACGTTAAGCTTCTATAGTGGTCCTAAAGACATCAATCAAAAAAATTGCAGTGCGCAATTTTTTCTAGGTCTTCATACATTTTTTGACAATTTTACTGTACTAAAATATTGAATATTAATCTGCGTCAGGCTAGGTTTTCTGTAAACCCGGTTTTGAAGTTATTAGGCAATAGGCGATATTAAACGATATTAAATATTAGCATAGCTGTATAACAAATATTATGGCGGCTTACGCCGTTTTTTTAAAGTAATGTAAACAAATATGTTTTAGCTACATGAAAACAAATTTTTTTTTTTTTTTTTTTTTTTAAGAAACAAATTAATGTAAATAACATAAAACTACTGTTGTTCTTATTATAAATCTAAACATGAAAATATTTTGCTATAAAAGCCGCTTCCAAAACAAGTTCAATCACTTAAACAGTAAGCCATTCGGTCTTGAAGTTCGTAGAAAATAGTCATCTTAATTTTAAATTAAAACATGATGTCAAATAATCTGCTGATAACTGGAGTTATTTTGTTAATTTGGGCTATTTCTATGGCGCCAATAGCATTAACATCACCAATGGAAACATCATATCCATCTACGTGGTACCCCTATACATCAGATTATTAATAGGATTGCCAGATACAAATTGCGTTTCGCCTGGACTTTTGGAGAATAAATCTAAACTTTTTTGGGTAGAAAAAATAAAATTTATTTAAAAAAATATATTTCAGTCTATTATTTAAACCAAATAAGCAAAAATTTCTAAGAATATGTTACACATTACGGTAGTGTTGCCAGAAAAGTGATGGTTTTTTCAAATCGACACACCGTTTTCTCAAAACTTTTGGGTGAAATATACAGTTTTCGGCACAAAAAAAGATAAGATCGTTAATGATAAAACTTATGTTATACCAATTTATTCTCCACGAAATGTTTAGAAGCTGCAGGAGGTCAAAAATAAATAATTTCTTTATTTAACCCAGTACCAGCCATTGGCTGAAGGATAATCATAAGTTTTTGTATATCTTAAAGAAAAGTATTCTACCTACATTTTGCTAAGGTTAAAAATACTAATTACAAATAAATAAATAAATAATCTTTAAACTCGCTATAACTCAGACTTATAATGACTATTGTATGTTGAACAATTATACTGTACTTATTCGTAACGAAATATCCAAGTTTAAAAACACCAATTGGAATAAAAAACTAATGACTCTTGACAAATATTCCAAGCCTTTCTGGAACATAGCAAAAGTTCTCAGAAAGAAAACCAATCATATACAATCAATTGTTTACAACAACGAAACCCTTATTTCAAATGCTGATAAAGCAAATGCTTTTGCTTCAGAATTTGCACTGAATCACAGGGTTTCAGAAAATCTTGGGTTACAGGCTCATAATGATACTGTCAGTCAGGCTGTTTCAACTTTTTTGTCTGAAATAGTAGATACTCTGCAAATTAAATACGTTTCAACTGATTACATAATTCTATTAATACGTGAGTTACGTCCAAGAAAAGCTTGTGGACATGATGCTGTTAAGAATTTTATGCTTAAAAACTTTCCAATAGCTGCAGTGAAGTATCTAACGTTTATTTTAAACTCATGCCTGAAACTTCAGTATTTCCCGTCTAGTTGGAAAACAGCTAAAGTAGTGCCTATCCTGAAAGCTGGAAAACTGCCGTGTAATGTTGGTAGTTATCGCCCTATTAGTCTATTTAGTAGCCTGACCAAAATCTTGGAAAATGTACTTAAAGATAAATTATGGAATTATATTAATAGAAACAGCATTATTCCTATGGAGCAATTTGGCTTCAGACGATTTCATAGTACAACTCATCAAATAAAACGTAGGGTAAGGGAGGGAAATATGGACCACCCATCTTTCTTTTTTAAATAAAACCCAAAATACATAAAACAAAACAATTAATTTTATGTCATTCAGTAAAGGAAACAATTTACCTTTATTCTGATTCACTTTTAGATAAATATCTCATCAGGATAAAGAAAAATAATTAAAAAACTGAAAATACTCAAAATGAAGATAAAAAAAAGTGTAGTGTTATATGGACTATATAGTCCATATTGCCCCACATGTTTATTTGGTACAGAAGTTACATATAAAAATGTCATTTCCACATTCGGCATATTTTTCATGACTCCAAGAACGTCAAATTACACATTCAACCCAAAATTCGCCACGTCGATCTTCTGAGTAAAGGGTATTACAATTTATGCATTATTTATAATTTTTTTCCTTTGCAGTTAACGAATTACATATAATGACCATCAGACTCGTCATGAAAACTGCAACTAGATTCCCCATCTGAAAAAGATGATAAATACATTTGTTTTTGAGGCTTTTTTCTTTGGTGGTCCATATTACCCACAGCACGTGTTGGTGAAATAAATGGTTTTTTATCAAAAACTCTTTTGGTTAATGAACTTATTTGTGCTAATAAATTATAAATGGTATTCACTGACTTTATATAATTAACCATTTATTTAAAAACGCGATGTCTTTAAAGTGTAATAATGAATTATACTCACTAGAAAAAAATTATCACTGATCTCTTTTTTTGAAAAATCAACTTTACAGAAACATGCGACTTCACCGGACGCTAAAATTGCCCTATTATAAGCTTTAGGTATTAGCGTTAAGTTTGAACATGAATAACGGTAAATCCTATGTATGCAGTGGGAAATAACCGTGTGGTCCATATTACCCACGTAGTCCATATTTCCCTCCCTTACCCTACATATTTGCGATCATATTAAAAACAATTTTGAATCGAAAAAATCTACTGCACTCGTACTTCTCGACGTTGAAAAAGCTTTTGACACTGTGTGGCATTGTGGCCTTATTTACAAGCTCATCTCTTATAACTTTCCGCCATATCTCATTAAAATAATTAATAACTACATTACTGATAGCTTTTTTTGTGTTGCATTAAATAACGAGTTTTCTGATCTTTTGCCAAGTACAGCTGGAGTCCCACAGGGTTCGGTAATTGGCCCAATTTTGTACACAGTATATAGCTCTGATTTCCCCAAGGTTGGTTCTTGTGAGTTTGCTTTCTATGCTGATGATACAGGGATATTTTATTCACATATATTTGGCCAAAATATAGTAAGTGAAATACAAAATACACTCAATGCTGTTGTTCACTTTTTCAACAAGTGGAAAATAAAAATAAATGCTGAGAAAACGCAAACTATCTTTTTCACTAGAAAACGAAGTTCTTGCTTTCTTCCTAGCACAAAGCTCAACATCAACGGCTCGGAGATCCCTTGGTCCAGCAATGTTAAATATCTACAATAGGTGTTTATCTTGATAAGAAGCTCACTTTTCAAATCCATGTTCAAAATATTATTAACAAGTTCAACATTGCAATAAAAATTTAATATCCCTTAATAAATAGAAAATCTGATTTGTGTATTGCCAATAAAATAATTATTGTCAAAATAATATTTCAGTCAATAATTCTTTATTCTTGTCAAGTTTGGGTTGGCTGTGCAAAAACACATATTAAAAAGCTACAAATTAGCCAAAATAAGCTTTTAAAAATGGTTTTGAGATTGCCGTGGCATTACTCTACAAAAGATTTGCACAAAGAGTGTAAGGTTAGCCTCATTGAAGACTGCATTAAAAAGAGAACTGATAAATTTAAGATATTATGTGCCATGTCTGATAATCATTATATCCCAGTGTGCCAGACGGTTCAAATCTTCGCTTTTTTATCCGTTACGGATCCGTTACTGATCCGTTGGCGGGAGAGATTCCTAAAAAAAAAGCGAATCGTTTTTTTTTTGGAATTTCTCCCGCAAACGGATCAGTAACGGATCCGTAACGGGTAAAAAAGCGAAGATATGAACCGTCTGGCACACTGGGATATCAAATCTTTTTTAAATTTTTACTTTATTTTCTAGTCATCAATTTAGTTTTTAAGTTTTGTTGAAGGTTTTTTGTTAGTATGTTTTCCTTCATAAATAAAAATGTTTATATATTTACTTTATTCTTGACTAATATAATGTTCTAGATGTAAGGTATGTTTTACCATCTCTGTGAATTGCGCAATAACAATAAGTTTTTCATAAGTTTTTCTCATACTTTAATAAATAAATCTAAAATCTAATAATGGTTATTCGTTTATATAATCATTTGCATCAAACTGACTGAAAACTTATAAAATGTAGCTTATATCAGTCTGACTGAAAGCTTTTATGATTATAATTTTACGTTAACCCATTAGTGCCCACTGTTACATATACGTAACGGCGATGCCGTTAGTTTAAAATGCCAGTTATATGTTGCAGACGCATGCTAATTCATGTTTAGCCATCATAAAACAATGAAAATAGATCAGTGCGTTTTATGAAGTGCATATTTGGTCTTTGGTTCTTTTCACTTCGTCATGTGCTATTGTTTGTGTTAAGTGATAAATTTTTAGTTGAAGAAAACCTTGATATGGCGACACGCAAACGCACACTGGTCGGAAAATCAAAAAAGCTGGTCAAAATCGAAAAATAAAGTTGTTGTTTTTTCACTTTTAATTGTTGGTAATGGTAGAATATTATCCACTTTGCTCGTTTCAGTGGTCAGAAAGACCTCTGTGCCTAAAAAACTCTTCTCGTTTGAGTTTGAAGTTCACCTATTCTTGCGAAGAATTTTTTTATTTTTTTTTTTTTAATATAAAGCATCTCAGTAAACAAGTGGAAAAAATAACTTCTGCTCATATTTTCGCAATGTAACGAAATGCAGTCTCTCAGTGGATGTTTATTTAATATGTTTCTCAAATCCAAAGCGTTTTATCTCGTTCACAGTTTATGTAAATAGGCAACTGTTTCGAGAAAATATATACACAAAAAAATTGTTGAAGTGGTTTTTAATATGATAAATGTTATAGCATCCACGGCCATCCGTCTAGTTTCTACATGCATCTTATTTAGGGTACATTTTTCTACAAACCTGTAAAAAAATTAGCAGCCCCGAGGTGCCTCTGAAAAAGATATTAGGACTTTTGTAAAGCATTTCATTTTCGTAATAATTGATCCCAGAAACAAAACTTTCGTAGATAAAGATGCTGTTCAGCATATTTTGACCGAAATTTTGGATGTGCCTTTTTGTGTTACAAAAATTAATTTCATATTTAGAATCAAAGACCTCAAAAACCCCAATAACTCTCTTCTTATTGATTAATATAGTTATGCACTAAACGAATCGTCATTTTGGATCCGCCATTTTGTATTTCGCAAGCTAGATTTCAGATTCATTATAAGCAACATCTGAAACTCCCATGTACCGTTTTTGGTGGTAATAAATGCAGCTTAGCAGTATTTAGTCCACCATTTTGGATCCGCCATTTTGTTTTTTTTTTTAAATATATTTCAGATTCGTAATAAGCATCATCACAATCCTAAAATTACCGACTTTCGTGAGAATATATTTGGTTAAGCATTATTTGTGCACCATTGTGGATCCGCCATTTTGTTTTTTTTTAAAAGGGTTTTCGGATTCGTAATCAGCATCATCAAAAACCCCTTATTACCGACTTTCAGAATTTTTACCAGCTTTTTCGGTTTTCCGACCACTGTGAAACGGTAAATCATTTTTTAATATATCAAAAATAGTGTTTTGTGAAATAATTTTTGTAAAATGTGACTGAGAAATATTCTCAGTTTTATTAAAAAGACCGAAAAGAAAAGACCGTGGCCCATAGGCTTCTCCATGGGCGTACGCAAGGGGGGCAGGGGGGCAGCTGTCCCCCCCTAGCTCTAGCTTTAGAGCTACAAATATATCATATTCATTCATTTTTACAGTAGCTTTTAAAACCTTTCATATTAAAGCCAAATAAAACACAATTTTTTGGATAATAGTTTATACAAATACACTATTTTTATCTTTACTATACTTGTTGGCGTGCTAACCCTATTGGTAGCCCTGCGCAAATATTTATTGAACATACCAAACTGTCAAAAATTATTTCGCTCTAAATTTTTTAATGTCGCCCTTCCGGCAAACTAAAACTTCTTTCATTTTGTAACTCCATAAGTAACACGCGACTTATATTGAAGCTAAGTAATCGCATTTATATGGTATAGATTGTAGCCAGATTGAAATATTAAGTTGTTCATAGAGGCCATAAGCACAAGTGTAAGCAATTTGTACTATATTTTATTTTAAGTTTATTTAAAAATTTTTAGCCCGATTTACACGTTTTTACTCGTATAAAACTATATTGTAATTACCAACTGAATTTTTGGAATAAAACTAATTGAAATCATAAACATCGGTGCTTAAAATACGTGTTGAATGGGCTTAGGTATGCTTTGACCGGGCCGCCTTCGTACAATACTATTTATTTATTTAATTGCAAACAATTTGGAAGTAAAATCGGATAATATTTTAGAAAGTTATTATTTCTTATTATTAGTATTCTCATAGGTAAAATTATCATTTTGAATGAAAATGAAGCTATGAATAAAAAACATCGACTAAAATAACAAGATCAGATTGTCTACCGAGCAGGGATCGGTCTCCAGGTACAAAAATGTATAAGGCTTTAAATGCTTAAAATCGTTCAAAGTATTTTATAAATTTTTTTAGACCTTTTTTAACGTTTCAAAATAGGTCAAAGAAAAAGAAAAAAAAAAAAACTGTAAAAAAATTCACACGTGTACTTTGTACGATTCTAAGCATTTTAAACATTATACAATTTTTTTGCTTCATAAAAATCGACCCAGTTTATTGAATCTGTTTATTTTTTCCAAAAAAAAATTCAAAATGGTCTTACTTCACTGAAACCTTAATAACTTTTTAAAATATGATCTGATTTTAGTATATTTGGGCTTAAAATATTTAAAATTAAATACACTTATAAATAAAAATATAAAAAATATTGCAAAATTGTAAAAAATTAAAATGAACTTTTCGCTCAGTTTTAACTTTTAACTTTAACTCAGCCAATTTGAATAGGATTTTAGTAACTGATACATTTAAAAAAAGCGTAAGAATTTTTCTTTAAAACAGTGTATACAAAAATTCGATCAAAATTGGGTTCCTCGAAATATTTTTTTATAAAATTAGAGCTATAAGTGTCGATTATATCTAGAACGGCTCCTCGAAAAAAAAAAATTAATGCGTTTTTTGGAGTCAGCGACCACATACCTAAGCAAATTTTTATTTACTATGAACTTTTATTTAATATTTTAGTGCATAAAAATATGCAACTCCTACATTGAAATTTCTTAAAAAAAAAAAAGGTTCGCAAAATTTTAGTTTGGCCCCCCCTGGATGAAATCCTGCGTACGCCTTTGGGCTTCTCTGCAGGGCGGCAATTATGCTGTTACGTATGTGTAACTGTGGGCTATTATTTTGAATTTTGTCACGTTGCACATATGTAACTTTGGGTCAATCACAGCAATTTTTAAAAGATGTAAGTGCATATGTTATGTGTTGTTTTTTATTTAGATTTGGATATTTGACATTAGAAGAGGTTAGTATTTTCCTTGAAGAGCTTATGAGTGATGACAAACAAGATGCTGTAGTGGAAAAAGTGATCATTGAACCGCCTAGTGGTCACGCCGTAGAATCTAATGAAGATTCTGGTAAAGAAGATGGGGGTGGTATTGCATCAAACCTATCTAAGGGATGGTTAATACAACCTTGCCAAGTGGCTGTTCGAGAAATTGGAAATGAAATTGAAGATGAGGAAAAGAAGATCTTGCAACAAACTCTTGATGACATAGTCAATAATTACTTTACAAACTTGGAAAGAAATGATGGTCTTCCATTTTTACTTGGCTCGTTGATTCAAAACGCCTGGATCTTACATCCTAAAGGAGGTATGTCACAACTAAACTTCCGCAGAGCCATTGCTACTCGATATTGCACAACTCTTGGTACCGTAAGGCCAACTCAGAGCTATCGCCAAGCAACTGTTGCTGGTCCTGAACACTGTAGCCGTTATGACTTCGTTGGACATTTTATTGCTGAAACTAAAGATATTGCAAATTTCTAATAGATTTTTTATGTGATTCATACGCTTTTTATATTAAAACTCAATAAATATGTACTTAAAAACTTAATTTCCAACTAAACCATTATTTTGAATTTAAAGGTCATAGAAAATTTTTTTATCAAAAGAAGTAGAAATATCCCACTGTTACGCATATGTAACAGTCTCCACAGGCTGATCCTCGATAGGTATCAAAATTTTATTTTATAATTTTACTTTCTTTACACTATAAAAGTAAGGTCACGAAATTTCATACCCCTAGCACTTCTGGTTAGCTCTGGGCATTAATGGGTTAAAGACAGTTCAAAAGATATAGAGGAGCAAAACCAGAATATCGGATTATTTACTGGTATATAGTCCATTATAAATGGAACATTTCGTAATCTATTTTGACTTTGTGGCGAGTGATGGTACTTACTTCAGTTTATTAGTGTTCGTACATCAAATGCCTTCTTTTTTGGCCAGCCAGTGGTTGAATTTACAGGAGTCCTAATTCACTTAGATTTGGAAGTTCATTAAAATACCTTTTATATGACACCAATACTTTTGATATCCATCCAACTTATACTGGTTTTCTAAAAGATAAACTAGATCCGATTTCTGATTATATATGGCCTTCCACAGGAAAAGGTATATGATCTTCGCTTTTCAGTTTATGGGGAAATTCAGTGCTAAGACACGTTCAAATAACAAATACCAATAAAAACAGTCTTATCAATTGATAAACTTTAGAACGATATTTACAAACTTGAATTTTTCATTTTACGATTTCAAAATGCCATAACTCAGTCAAATTTTGGAATTTTGCAGTGATCGAGGTGTAATTTTATTCAAAATAATATGTTTTTTTAGAAAATGCAACAAAACCGATTTTGATTTTGTTAAGATAAGGTCGCTTTTCCTTTGGAGGGCCACATTTATTCTAAAAATTAAAAGCTGCATAAAATAAACAAGGCTTAAAAAAAGAAACATAAGGTGTCACTAAAGTAAACTTTACTCAAATTTACCCAGTGACTCGACGAGCAATAAATCATGCAATGGTTCAGACAAAGCACTAGAACTAAAATTGTAAATTCTCCCTCTCGAGAAGAAATATATTTTCGAGAGGGAATTTCTAGATAAACTCATAATATGGCTTATTAAAAATAATGTCTCACTCATATTGTGTATATGGAATTTTATAGAAAATGCCAAAAATTTTATTTTGAAATTTCTCTAGTATTCTTGTTTTACATACAGTTGTGCTCAAAAAAATAGTAGTGATACTACTGGTTAGCTTGTTTTTGTCATATCTTACTGATTATTTGAATTATCGATATTTTTTTTTACCAATTTGTAACGCTATGAAAGCATAATAAGAAGACCCACTACTTTCAATTTTTACGTACTTAGTCTAATTTTTATTTGAAAAATTCGCAGTTAAGCTGGTTTTTGTCTGATCAAAATAATAGTAGTGTATGTGAAAATTTTGTCAAAAAATAAGAATAAACCGGATATTCCTAACAAAAAGGGTATTATTATAATCATTTATCAGTTTCTCATCGGCGTGCAACAAAAACTTTTCCAAAAATGGGACGAGGCAAGCATTGCAGTTCTGTGCGGCGTGCACTTATAAAAACTTGATTTCGAAGTTCAAAACTTACAAGGAAGTGGAAAATTTAGTAGGTTGTTCACCGACTATGGTTCGAAATGCTATCACGTTCACCCCACGCCTTGAAAAACGCGTCCGACCTCGTCTAATCTCCAAGAAAGAAGAAAATCGTGTGGTGAGATACTCAAGACTAATCCAAAATTGTGCTTAATGGTGGAAGGGGGTCTCGGCAATACGTAAGACGACCACCAAATACGGAATTAGATCCAAGATTTACCTTAAAAACAATCAAACACGGAGAAGCTAGCATAATGATTTGGGTATGATTTTCGTACAACGGTGTGGGGCCTATATATTGGATCCAGGAATTCATGGATCGGCACCTACACGTCCATATATTGCAGGAAGTCATGTTGCCATATGCTAGCGACCAAATGCCACTGAATTGGGTCTTTCAACAGGACACCGACCCCAAGCACACTAGTAAAGTCGCCAAACAATGGTTTCAGGCCAACGACATAAATGTTCTTGAATGGCCCGCCCAGTCGCCAGATCTGAATCCCATTGAGATCCTATGGTGCGACGTGAAGAATGCAGTCGCCCAATGTCGACCGACCAATGTTTCGCAACTTTGGGAAACAGTTAAAGACGCCTGGGAATCCATACCTGTCCAAAGATGCCAAAATCTTGTGGAGTCGATACCAAAGCGCTATGCTTGTGTTATTGCGAATGAAGCCCAAGCAACTAGATACTACCCAGTGTGCCAGACGGTTCAAATCTTCGCTTTTTTATCCGTTACGGATCCGTTACTGATCCGTTGGCGGGAGAGATTCCCAAAAAAAAAGCGAATCGTTTTTTTTTTTGGAATTTCTCCCGCAAACGGATCAGTAACGGATCCGTAACGGATAAAAAAGCGAAGATTTGAACCGTCTGGCACACTGGGTAGTGATAACGTTGTGTTTTAAATAACCCATAATTTTAAAAACGTGGCTATTTTGCAAAAGTTACACGACTGCAAATTTACACTACTATTATTTTGAGCAGCCAAATTTTAAGAACTTGTGAAAACTTTAATTTTTTTATCCCAACTGCCTTGAAATCTTGTTAATTATTTTTTTAATTTCTCCTGATACCACTCTTGTAAAAAAAATGTATTTCAATTCGATCAAAATAAAAATTCAGATATTTTTAAGGTTGTTTAAAATTTTATAAAAAGCACTACTATTATTTTGGACACAGCTGTAAGTCTCGATATTTCCATAAAGAAGATATCGAAAAATTTTCTTTAATTTTTTCGTTGTTTTATGTAAAAACATTAGAACTTGAAATTTCTTTTTGAATCTCTTATTCTTTAAGTCTCGATATCTCGAAAAGTAAGCGAGATATCGAAAAATTTTTCCTAAATTTTTTCGACTTATTTTGAGTCGTTTTATGTGAAAACATCATCAAATCTAACATTTCTTGAAATTTCTTCAATACTTTCGTATACTTTAAGCCTTGATATTTCGAAAACAAAGCGAGGTATATTGGTGTTATTTAAAATTTTTGACTTATTTTAAGTAAATTTATAAAAAGAACATTGTCAAATCGAGAGGGCACGAAAATCGAAGTATCCCCAAGATACGAATCCGATTTAATTTTATTTTAGAATTCTAAAGTCGAGTAGATGTCTTGAATAAAACTGCGAATTCCGTTTTTGTCCGTATACTTTAGAAAGCACGGGAGAATAATTTGCATTTCAAAAGACGCGGAGAAGTCGATGCATATGAAATGGCCGTTTATTCTTATAGTGGGTTTCTTTGAGTTCTAAGTTTTGGTTTTTATAGTTAGGCGGAAGTCAAAAGTGAAAATTATTGTAACGTTCCTCGATCAAGCTAAGCACTTTGTGAGCCGTGGTGTGCCGAGTTAGTTACGTTGAAATAGATGGCTTATAACAACTTTTGATACTTATTTCCGATGAATTGTGACTCTTTCGATACCACTCAATGCTCTACGAATTTTTCAATACTATTCTATTAGGACCCCTACTAAGTTAAAGACGTATGTATGTGGACTTCAGTTCCAGTGAAAAGTTTGTTAAATTATCTTGTACACATGTAAGCTTTTAAAAATTATCATCCAACAGGTACACTATGCTAAAATTATAGCCAATTTGCGAGAGAACTTTTTACCATGAAAAAGTTAAGGTTCTTGTTTATGATTGAACCTAAGTAATTATCACATTGAAATGAATGCATTTTCAAGTAGCTTTAGAATACATAATTGGAAATAAAAAAAGCAAGATTAAGAAAAAAAAAAAGTTTGTTTTTTTATTGACAAAACTTAAACTTTTGTTGCAAACATTTAGCCAAACACATTTTACTCAGGCATTAACTCATCAAAACTATAGGTCTTAAATAGTTTATCTGCCGATGAACGTACAATTTCAGACACAGCATTCTCCATTAGTGGACGAACTTCCTCGGACAAAGTATCCCAATTTTCATTCAAAAAAGTGTTCATGCGTTCGCCCAAAGCTTTATCACCATTAAATAAATTCTCCAAATGTAAGCTTGTTTTACCTAATGAATATTTGGTTTTAATATCTTTAACCTTAATGTAAATGCGTCCATTTCGCTTATAACGTTCAGCATTAATGATCGTATTTAGCTCAACATTCGCTGTAAGAGTGGAAGATACAATTACGTCACTTATGTTTCATTTTGATAATATATTTATGTATATTTAATACTTACTGAAATTAGCTTGGCATTTACCATTACCCATAAGCGGCATCATCATAATTTTTCCCTTCATCACGTAATTCGCACGCATTGTGACACTGGGGAATGTCATGGTCATTACTAGTTTGGGACGCGATGTATCCACCAGCATATCCGTCAATGTATAATTCGATAGTCCGTGCACTTTAACATTCTTAAAAGTGGAATGTAAATATACAGCGCCAGAATCTTGATCCATTTTTATTTCCGGCACAACTAAAGGCTCTACAGCTGGCACAAATAATTCGGGAATGCCATGTGGTAAACGATCTTTGAGTGAGTTTATTGTATTGCGTACACATGCATTTATTTGAGGATCACTGCGATGACATGGTTTAACAAAGGATGCTAGAAGAATAATTAGTAAGTATTTGAATATTTGTTTCTTTTTGAATATAAAGAAAAAGCTTACGTAGTTTCTTTGCTTGTTCTTTTTTAGCTGGAAGTGCATTTGTCCAAACTGTTAAGAAAACCAGAAAGTTAATTAACACCAATCCATGTTGTTTTTCTGTCCACATTTTGAATGTTGAGTGCTGCTTGCAGTCTGTAATTTGTAGAATAAAATTCTTTTTTTATATAGAGCTTGGCACGCGTTCGCTAAAGGTCATTCTTTACGTTTGTTATGATGAATCAGCATAACTTTGAATTTCTGTGTTTATTGCAAATTTGATGCAGCAAGCAAAATTTTATAATTAACATAATGCAGCACCATATGACAAATTTACACTGAAAATAAAAATTATTTCTAAATACACAGTGCAACAAATTCTGGGGAAAAAATTCTTAATGAGATCTTGATAACTTTCTTGACTATCAGATCTTTGATACGAGTATGGTAGAAGGGGGAGGTTTCGACACGTGGGAGGCTTCATCAGTGCCAAATTTTGCGATTTCTATCCGCACTTACTCCCGCGTGTAAACTAAAAAGTCTTACTCTTCATGGTACGCAGCTATCATAAAAATTTCTCTGCGCAATTCGGCTAGGGTGCGTAATTAGTCGTGATTTTGTATTTTTATAGCAAGTTGATGTGATATTTGCTTGTTGCTTTTTGTGTGATACTCGGTTAATAAAATATAAAATTTCCGTTTTTTTTAGCAGATACTTAAATATATTATTATGTACTGTTAAATTACATTTAAGGTTTGCAAAATAAATAAAAGTTAACTGCGAAATTTTGCAAATTTGGAAACAAGTGGATAAGGGAGGATTCGTCAAGTGTAAATGGGAGGATTCGACAACTGAAATTTATACATATGATTCAATTATTTTCCATGAATCTGATTTTTCACAAGATATGGAGTTCGGTACTAATGCCGAGGTACAAATGGATATAGAATCAGCCTGAATCATGTCTCGAACTCGTTCAAGGCTCTGACCTTCCTGATCCGAATGATTTGCTGGATATGGCTCCGATTGAAGACGACATCCCTGATTTTCGTTCTCCCATTGTATCACCGGAAGCAATTCGTCTTTTACCATCTACATTGAAAAGGTTGAAGGTTTCAAAAAATCGAGGGAATCAAGAACTTATATGACTGACGAAGCCTCCCCAAAAGTGGGAGGTTTCGTCATTTATTTTAACTATGGTTTTTTGGTCACAGTTCCGAAAATAGCTAACATATAGAATTTTTTGTAATTTACAAAAGAAGCACACATATTCGTGCATAGTCTGTGTGTATTCAAAATACATGCACAATTGCATATGGAAGATATAAGGACTTTCTTGTTAGGGTGTCGAAACCTTCCCCTTCTCCCTTAATCCTTGCTTAAAAGTGCAGAAAACGCTTTTTTACGACATATGGTACATCCAGAAGTTAACTTTTGCTAACGGCATCGAATAGCCTTGATCTTTATCTTTAAACCATTACTTTTACTTTTCCAATTGGATAGTTACTTTATAAGATATCATCCATTGAAGTAAAGATATTCAAATTTAATATAGTTCTTTATATGGATTTGTGATACTTCTACTTCAATGGATGATATCTCGGAAAGTAATGATCCAATTGGAAAAGTTTAAGGTTTTAGGACGATGATTAGGGCTCGACGCCGCACAGTGTCTCGTTTTAGCGCTAGACGTGATAAATTCAAAATCTAAATTTTAAATTTCTTGTATGCAGAAGTGTTCAAATATGTCCACTTACCTTCAAAAATTTATTTTTTGTTAATTGACTAACATTAAGTACATATATTTTACTCGATGTATAAGTTTTCCAAAATTTTTAGTGCTTATATATATCTTACATAGTGTTGCCAGAAACAATTTAGACAGAATTGCAATTTTTTCTGCTTTCGAAATTTATATTTTTGTTGTATATTGAACTAAAAATCTATCTGTACCACTTTGCACCGGGTAAAGATGGCTACTTTAGGAAAGTTTGTAGTTTTTTACTGATGACACGTGAAGTTTAAATACTCGCACTTTCTCGCAAAAAAATTTCGCCATACTATGAAAATGGTACCAGACTTTATAATAGCCACACTACGTAAAACATTGCAACTGTTTTTTTTTTTTTTTTTTGTGGGGGTTGCAGTGTTGATATGACGTACATCCATGTACCAAATTTTAAAATGATAAAGGTATATAGATAGGGTATTTTAATTATGTTCGTGTAGGGGTGCTAAGCCCCCATATTTTATCCCCCTCACTTTTTGTATGGGATTTTGGAAATAAAATACACGTTCACAATATAAAATTTTGTAATAATAACTGCATCAGATGCAAAGATATGAGGAATTCTCAAAAATTGTGGAATTCTAAAGTTTTTGAGGCACATTCACCAAACTTGGTGGAGAGTTCACTTTTTATATAAGAATCAAAAATTGGAAGGGTGCAAGTCAAAAAAAAAAAAGTAAAAAAAGTTACGCATATATATATGAAGCAAAACACGTCAAGTGTACCAGCTGAAAATTTTTTTGTCTCCGATTTCGCTCAAATTTGGCAATATAGTAGTCCTGATATACAAAAACAATATTCCGGGAGGATTTGGTCCTAGTACCATTTATTGTTAAAATACAGGGTGTTAAAGTTGGCGTTTTTAGTCATTTTCATGAAAAGGTGTTTTTTCAAAAATTTAGAGCTTACACCAAAGTTTGTAAAGTAACTTGTCCCATTCATTTTTAAATGTTCTTTTTATAAAAAAATATTACATGGTGAAAAAAATTTTTTTTCACCGAAATATTTTAAACTTAAAAATACCTTTGAATTTTTTTTTAAAAAAACCCACTTTAAATTTTTTTTAAAAGTACTTCATATTAAAGCATAATTTAAAAGCTTTAAAATTATGTGTCTCTCAAGATGGTATTTGGTCGTTGGATGAGAGTTATTGGCTTTTAAACGCCCACAGCAGGCAAAACTATTTGTTTACTCAAGAGGAAGGCATCTTACGAAAAAAGCGTTTAAAAGCCAAAAAGTCTCATCCAACGACCGAATACCATCTTGAGTCACACATCATTTTAAAGCTTTTAAATTATGCTTTAATTTGAAGTACTTTTAAAAAAGATTTAAGGGGGGTTTTTTTAAGAAAAAATTCAAAAGTATTTTTAAGTTTAAAATATTTCGGTGAAAAAAAATTTTTTTCACCATGTAATATTTTTTTATAAAAAGAACATTTAAAAATAAATGGGACAAGTTACTTTACAAACTTTGGTGTAAGCTCTAAATTTTTGAAAAAACACCTTGTCATGAAAATGACTAAAAACGCCAACTTCAACACCCTGTATTTTAACAATAAATGGTACTAGGACCGAATCCTCCCGGAATATTGTTTTTGTATATCAGGACTACTTTATTGCCAAATTTGAGCGAAATCGGAGACAAACAAATTTTCAGCTGGTACACTTGACGTGTTTTGCTTCATATATATATGCGTAACTTTTTTTACTTTTTTTTTTTTGACGTGCACCCTTCCAATTTTTGATTCTTATATAAAAAGTGAACTCTCCACCAAGTTTGGTGAATGTGCCTCAAAAACTGTAGAATTCCACAATTTTTGAGAATTCCTCATATAGCAATTGAGGTGCTTTTTGTATGAAGGGTATAACGCCCCTTGTTCAATTTCCATCAATTTTTGCAAGGCGTTTTATGAACGCAGTGTACAAAGTTTTATAAAAGTAACTGCTACAGGTGCAGAGATATAGCATTTGAGGTCTTTTTTGTGTGAAGAGTACAAGACCCCCTTGTTCAATTTCTTCCAATATTTGCAGGGTGTTTGGTGAACGCAGTGCACTCCTGTGTACAAAGTTTTGTGTTAATAACTGCTGCAGGTGCAGAGATACAGCGTTTTGTTAATTTTCATCGTATGGGAGCTACCCCCCACACAACCCCGTCAAAATCGCTTCATCTTATTTCGTGAGGTCAGTGGATATATTTTAACAGTTCTGCATACTAAAAAATGCAATTTGAATTTTTCACGTCTAGGCTTTATGAAACAGTGCACTGTGCGCCGTTGAAACAATTTAACTACACTTCTACCTGTATGTTATGTGCACTTTAAAGATAGGATTACTCCGATCACAGACATGATAGAGAAAAATGGTTATTAGATTTGGAATTAGCGACTCTAAATAAGTCATAAAAAGCTATTGTGATCTCATTCAAAATTTTTTGTTGCACATTGTTGATATTAAACATTTTTTTTCTGGCGGTAGAAAATAACGGCCAATGTCCATTTATTGAAATGAAATAAGGCCCACATAAATACGAAATAAAGCCAAAATTGAGTAAGTCATTTTTGAAAGGGGATATGTGACAAAATTTTTTACTTGTGACAAAGTTAAGAAAAACCCTCATAAGTTTGGTAAATCTTATGTTAATGTGATTTTAGTGAAGGGAGGTTAACTTATATTGAAATTAAGCCGTAATCTGCATACTTAGAAAAAATTCAAAAGAATTAAATTTTGTTCATATAAATTTGGGCGATAATCATTTTGGAAATGTCTCACACAATTCATTTGAATGAAATAATATGGGCGTTAGAAATATGAAATATCGCCCAAAATAAAACGAAACAAGTGCCATATTTTTAACGCAATAAAGCCCGCATTATGGGCGTTATTTTCAAAATGATTATAGCCCAAATTTATATGAAAATAATTTGGACATTATTTGGTTTTTTTTTTAGACGTTGATTGAGGTTATTTCCTATCGCCTATTTTTTATACCCTACAACGTGAGAGGTATGGAAAAGTATATATATGTATTCTTGATCAGCATCACCATCTGAGTCGATATAGCTATGTCCGTCCGTCTGTCTGCCCGTTTAAATCATTTTAGTATTTTTTTGAAGCAAAATAATTCGATGAAATTTGGTACACTGCCTCCTTAGTCAGCTCGTGGGATTGAAAATGGGGAAAATCGGTCAATGGACACGCCTACCCCCCATACAAAAAATATATGCAAAACGCAACTTAAGTAGTATCATTCACAACAATACAACCAAATTACACATAATTTGGGACGATAAGCGCAAGCTCTGACCATATAAGCAAAACTTTCAAAATTCTAACTGAGATAATCCAACTAAAAAATTAAGTTGAACTGGGATAAAACGGCGTTGCATCTCCTGTACAAAAAAATTTTCAAAATACTGTACTTAATTTTTGGCCAGGCCAAAGGTAACACACTTACTAGTTCATGACTGCTTACTATTGCTTTATGCGGATATCAATCCGTTTGGAGTTTAGGATACTTTTCAGCAAATTTATTATAATTTTAAAACCCGAGGGACGATTAATGGCGGCTGTTTATTAAAATATCACTGAGCTGTGGTAGCATCACACATCCAGAAGACGATTTCCATTTGTTTTTCATTGAACTATTTCTAAAAAAATATGAAACTGATATAATAAAAAATAGTTATAATTAACAAAGAAAAACACAATACCTTATGGCCACTTTGATAGTCTTCTTTTCAATTTTACCAAATTTTGATTTTATGTACGATAATTTAATTTATTTATGAAGTTAGTTTATTTATTGACTGTTATTTTTGCTTGTATAGTACTAATGAAAGTACCAACGTGCTTTTTTTCTAAATTGAAGTTTAATTAATTTATATTTGAAAAAAAAATGAACATTAGACAAACTTAACACAACCATTTCATTCAGGAAAATGCTTATTTTCCGTAAAGCAACTATTGGAAATGCAAACATTACACTGATTTTAACAAAAACACTTTATTGTCAAAGTCTTATTAATATAAAATTTAGGCACAACCAGAAAACTTAACATATTCGATATATAATGTAATATATAATCATTATTTAAAAAGACTCTTTCTCTTAACAATAAAAGTGATAACGTAAAAAATAAGTAAGATATAAATTTTTTAATAAAACATTCAACATAAACAGCTTAAATACACTTTAAAGAATATTAATATAACTTATACATTACACAGAAAAAATACACTTTTATTTTGTCCATCCGTTTATAATGCATAGAATAAGGCGTAGCACTAGTTACATTTATTTGTTCTTGTTTAGCTATCTATGTCAGCTATGTCTATTTTTCTGCCTGTTTGTTCAATTATTAGAATCATGCGATAATATATATTTTTTATCAAATAAATTTGAGCTCTTACTGCAAGATGTTTACCATATTGAGTAATAATAGAGTTTATCTACTACATCTATTAGTTTTCTTAGCTATTTAGCTTTAGCTCGTATTGTTCGCTTAACTGTTGACCTAAACACGATGTTTCAATTGTTCTTTTCAACTCGTTTTAGTTTTTTATCGTCGTCTCGTTCCCAAATTTAGATTCTTGAAATATATTGAAAAGATGAATAGGATAAATTGATGGATTGGGAGAACAAAGCAATTACCCTTATCTTAGTAGTTGTAAATAAAACGACATTCGTATCATAGTCTTAATCATTAAGACACAAATATAAATATGACAGCCATTTTACAACTACTACAGTAAGGATGATTGCTTTGCTTTTCCAATTCCTCAATTAACCCTCTTCCTCGTTTCAATATATTTGAAGAATCCAAATTTAGGAACGAGACGACATTCATAGCAAAAACGACTTAGAAACGATAATTAACATGCCAACGGAAAATATGGGGAATCATAGTAAACATTTAACGCTTAGATCAGTAAGACCGTCTACAGAAAGTCTTCGTTAAAAACAAATTTATTTGTTAATTGAAAATTTTCCCCGCTCAAACTGTTAAATGTTTCTTTCGTATTAAAAGTACGAATTTAAACGGTTGCTTTTTGAACGTGATCACTTACTTGATTTGATTGTCTTCCCTAAGACCGTCTACAAATGGTCTTTCATCTTTTGAACTTGGCAGCCTAGCAAACAAAATATCGACAAATGGATTTCAAAATGTTGTATTTGTCGTAACAAGAAGAGCCAGCATTTCTAACTTGCTGCTCAAAGGGTTGACATAGGCTGTAAAACAGCCAAGTGAAAACTTATTTCACATAAAGCGAAATGGTGAAAACAGTGACAGAAACAGAATTAAAATTATTTTAATCATATCAAACAGTTGAGTATGCCTTCATAGCCGATAAATTACTGCCATGTCTAAGTCTAGACATCTAGAACAAAATATTTTCCAAAAATGACTGGACAAAATTTCTTCATAATAGTAGGACGGAATTCTATTTGATCGCTACTAACAAGTTACGGGAATAAGTCTCTTCACTCAGTGCTAATATAAGAATGTATTTTATAACGACACATTGGACACTCTATAAATTAGAAAAAGACTTAAAAAAGATTTATCACATTTTAAAAAACAATAAAAAATACCATTACCTCAAGGAAAACTTGAGGAATCTTTTTATAACAAATTCCTTAAGCTACAAAATGGTTGTTGCATAAAAGTTAGCTAACGAGATATTTGCCAAAAACAAAACTGATTTTCTTGACCTTCGATCTCAAACATCTTGAAACGAGATTATGTGTTATCTTATCTAATATTTAAACCGATGAAACAAGACTTTAGCTTCAAATAAATCGATTTTTTCTCATAAGAAAAATATTTTTCCTTTAAGAAAGCATTAATGAGGATACAGATTTAATAACTTTTAAATCATTTTAGTGAGAAATCATCGTGAGAGAGGTGACAACCTAATCCAGCAAAACGGTTAGTAATACCTACTGAATTTCCCGCACCCATGTTAGGTGAGAACGGAGTCAGTACCGTTGATCCAAAAAGAAAGTTCAAAAAAACTACAACAGTGTAATAAAGTATTTTCGAGATACGAAATTACATCTAACTTTCGTAATGGGGATAACTGAAGTGACGACCCATTTTTTGGTCCTAAAATATAACGCAAACTAGCCTTATTTTGTTATTTTGTTAGTGTTTATGTAAAACACTGAACAGAAAGCTTAACCCTTCATGTTGGCGGAAAAATAATGTAAATTGTTAACTGTTCTACAACAATTAAAAATTAGAAAATAATTTATGTTTTGAATCATTTCTTTAAAAAAAAAAAAAAATTGCGGTAGGTTTGCAATTTAATGATCGTAAGGAGAGCATTGACCAAAGTAAGGTAAATGCTTAACAAAAGTATTTTTCAAAATGTAGACCTTGAATATCAATTTTTGGTATTAATTGATTTTCTTGGTTAAATGGTCAGTAAAATTACAATTGCAAATTGCTTCAGCTGAAATGATATGAAAGTTATTGGTCAATTTAGATTATTCAAGCTTAAATGTGATGGGCTGTCAAAATAAACAATTTCAGATGTTAACTTGGATAAGGATACTAAATAAATTGTCTTTCTGTGCAACCATATACTTAAATAATTATTTTAGTCCATATTAATAGTCATTGGCAGACAGATATCGTCATCCAACATCTTTTGAAACCTGTAAAAGTAAAACGAGAAGAATGATGTTTATTAAAGCGCTTTAATTTGATTTAAAGAATTTACAACTTACAAATATAGCTGATGTCTATTTTCTTCCAGCAAATCGTTGGTTGGAGGCAAATCAAGAATATCATCTAGTGATGGACAGTCTCCATTTTGTATTGCAATATCATTACCGCCACCATCCATTTTTAGGCAGCAAAGCTGCTGATTTATATAATTAATATTATTGTTTTGATGATGTGACTGCTCTAACAACTCCATTTGAAATTTTCCAGTCGCCTTTGTCAATTCCATATCGAATTTATTCAAGAAATCATTGGCATTTTTAACAATTTCACATATTAAACGAAATTCCTTGTGCACATCGGCAACAGTTTGTCTTACATTTTTTAATTGTTGGCTTTCTAGGAATTTATTACGTTGCTCAAGACAATTGTATATAGCTTCTTTGCATCTCGTTGCAAAATCTGATGGATATTTTTGCCATTCGTGGAATTTATTTCTGCACACAAAAAATGAAAATAAATTTATAAGTTAATCATACTCGTAGATAATGATTAAAGCAAATTAATTTTATTCGAAGAGCTCATTCGAAGTAATTTTAATTTTCACGATATTCATAATAATTTGGTCCCTATTTGGGTGTGAGGATTAATTTGGCTTGCCAAAAAATACCCCTAAAATAACTGACAAATATTTGGGATTTTAAAAGTTAATGCAAATTTAATCTAACGCAGATCTTTCTTAAATTATCAATATGGTGGGACCAATTCTCGACATTTTAGAAACTTAAATGTTGTTTAAACCCGGGATACCCATTACCTCACTCTATTCACTCTTTCCACTCTTACAACAACCTCATATTTTTGTAAAATTTCAAACATGTGTTGTAATTCAAGGAATCTAGTTTGCTACTGCACATTCGCTTTCCATTGCTTTGTTATTGTTTTATACGCTGAATCGATCAACCAGCACTTTGAGTATTTTCTTTGTAATGCTGCTTACATAGTGTTTGTGTTTTTTTGTCGTATTCACGCTGATAGTTTTTTTTAATGATCTTGCTGGTATTTTAATGTTCCACTCTTCAAATAATTTAGAGGGCCATTTAGAGGGCAGTTTGATAAGTTTGAGACTTTTTGAATAAAATATTCATATCTTTATCGGCAGAAAAAGATTTATTTTTCAACACAGTTTTTTTTTTTAGCTCGATATATTTAGTCCAGCGTTTTTTCAAATTTTTTTATTCCTCTTCCAAATAATAGGTTTTCTTAAAGCCCTCAAAATAGAAGTTTGTTTCAGTAAAGGCATATTCATTCAACCCAAATCTCTTACCGCCCAGCCAGTTCTTCAGGTTTCTAAACAGGAAATAGTTGCAGAGGGCTAAATCTGGAGAATATGCTGGATGGGGTAGCCATTTGCAGCCCAATTTATGGGTTTTAGACATGATGACTACAACATGTGCACCTGTAAATTGTCCTGATAAAACAGAAATTGTTTTTCTTCGCCAAATGCGGTAATTTTAGCCTCAAATCAATATCGAATCAGTCCTACAGCTAGGGATAATATTCGGCGGTGATATTTCCATCCTTTTCAAGGTAATCGATGCTAATGACACCGCGTTCATCCCACAAAACAGTGCCCATGATCTTGTTTGCCGAAAGTTCCATCTATACCTTCTTTGCGGCAAATTGTCCCGAAGAAACTCACTGTTTTGATTGTTTTTTGATCTCTGGTGTATTGTGATGGATCCAAGTTTTGCCCACGAAAACGAAATGGAGCAAAAACTCGTACGGAGCAAACAGTTGCGTTTATGGTTCAGTCCAACCATGCCCCTTGTGGATTACATCACAAACCATGCCACTTCGTCATTTGTCCTAGATCTGAGTTTATTATTCGTTGGTTACAAGTGTCTTGAAGTACCCTCGTCATTGAAATAGTTTTTGGTTATGGTTTGTTAAAATTCACAAGATTGTCTGCTTTCAATGGCTGTCACACACAAACGTAAAGACCCAGCTTGCTCAAAATTTCACAGTGGTCTGTTAATAGATGAAAGTTGACAGTAACAGTGTTGGATTTAAATTGTGCGAGAAATTCAAAGTCTCGAACTTATGAAACTGACCCTCGTATATCTAAAGTTAAGCAAATGTTTTATAATGAGTTTTACTTACAATTCATATATATCTTTGTTTAAAACATCGTTGAAGAACATGTTCGTTGCTTGTTCTTTGATGCGCCGGTTTGCGGATTTGTATCTTTTGGCCACATTTTGTAAAATGTTTCCTTGAATTTCTCTGAGGTTGCAACTTATTTTTACAGATTCACTTTCCCAACTTTGAAAAAAGTTTGAATACTAAAAAAACAAAATCGAAAAAGCTATATTGAATATAAAAAATACTATCAAAAGCTTAACTACCAAATTTTGGCATGCATTTCTTGCTTGTTCAACCATTGTTGAAAATTGCCTTACACGTCCATCTAATAACAAAATTTGATCCTTCATTGCGCTTATATGCTCTTCGTAAAGAAATATTTCGTTGTCCACGGTCAGAGCATATTCATGCAAGCCCTTTAGCAATGCTTCCAAATGTCTATTTTCTTCGGAGAGCAAATAATGTGTGTGCGCTATAATTTGTTGATGTGTCCATGGTAAAAGTTTTGCATCTTCCAAGAAGACTTTGATTAAGCTTGATATGTATGGATCACATGCATTGTAGTCGCCTTGATAACTCAACAAATATACCATTGCAGGAGGGTTTTCACTATCCGCGGCATTATTAAGCCATGACTCTACATATAAGTCAATTGGTCTAGTTGAATTGGTAAGTGTTCGATGTGGATGAAGTGTTGGCAGTATCATATAGTAGGTGCTGCGCGACAATCCCGTCTCACGCTCCATTTCATTTGCAAGTTCTTGCATATCAGGGTTATGGGAAACCTCATACGAATAAAATTTATAGGTGTTTAAGCAAAATACTGTTAAAATTTTGCTTTGGATGATTTCATCGAGCTGTGTGAAAATTTTAACATCGCCAATTGGTCTGTGTAATTCATCCTTCTCTTTGCCTCTTGTTCTATGATTCTTATCTAAGGCCATACGTAACCAGTTTTCCATTTTCAATTGAAATGGACGACTCATACGATTTTCATTGAAAATTGTAAGCAAATTGTGAAAAGTTTCCTTCTTTGTTGGATCCTCCTTTATAGCTATGCAATTGGGAGGCTTTAGTTTAATATTTGTTATTTTATGAAATGGTTTTTGATGCGGTATAAAGGGTAAAACACCGCACATGAGCTCGAATCCAATTACACCCATTGACCAATAATCAACGGTTTTTGTATATTGGGAGGTATCAACAATTTCGGGTGCAATATAATTTTGCGTGCCCACAATACTGGCGATCTGAGTTTCGTTCATAACTGCGCGGCAAAAACCAAAATCAGTAAGCTGCAAATAAATTAAGAAATGACGTGATCAATTTCGATTTTTTTTTTTAAGTGCTTTATTAACATACCTTATACATTTTCGTATTGCCCACACAATGTATAACAATATTATCTGGTTTTAAATCACGATGCTCAATTTTGCATACTGTGTGCAAGTATTCTACGGCATGCCTCAATGCGTGCATTACTTGTCGCACTTCGAATTCACTTAAACCATTTATATTTTCTGGTTTTCGTAATACGGATCGAAGATCTCCACCGTTACAGTATTCCATTATAATAATTGGTAGCGGACGCCATGGGCCATGCTGTTCATTTAGATATTGCACAAATGCCTGATCTTTGAGATGAATGCCCTGCACTATATATTCGATTTTAGCATTAAGCATATATTGATGTTCCGATTTCCAACGTTCTTGCAGTTTGAAAATCTCATCATCATGCATATGCTGGCGGTCACGCAAACATCGTTTGGTAGCTGAAAAATATCGAATTTACATAAAAAAAAATATGTTAAAGAAATGTTTATATTTAATTTTATACTATAAAATTTTTTTACCGCTCCATCAATGCCGATAGGTGTGATCAGGCAGAGGAAGAAATGAGCTAAAAGCTCTCAGATTGCAAACCACTTCTATCAGCGGGGTTCTTTAAAAAGTAAATGAAGTTATTAAAGTTGAGAACTTATCATAAATGAAGCAACATTTCGAACGCAATGCGCTGCACTTAACTCGAAATAACGCAAAATGAAATAACGCCCAAAAAAAAAGGAACCAAATAAGGCTCAAATTATTTTCATAAAACTTTGGAATAACTCCCAAACTGTGCTCTTTATATCGTTACAAGTATTGGCGTTATTTCGTTTGAGAAATAAAGAATAAAACTAGCAAGGATGTTGCCTTTGGCCTCGCCAAAAATTTTTCTTGTAAGGGAGTTGCCACGCCCTCTTTGTCGAGTTTGTTTTGTTTTTGCTGAAAGCTTTCATTTGCTGTGTTTAATGTCTGAGTGAGATTTGGTTGGATTATCTCAGAAAACTCTTTCAGTATAGCATTTTGAAACTTTTGCTTATATGGAAGATGTCACGCCCTCTTGTCCGAACTCACCTTGTTTCTGCTCCCAGCTTCTACTTGCTATCTTCGGTACTAGTGTGTATTTTGGTTGCTTTACCAAAAATGATGCTCTTAATATTGCGTTTTGAATATATATGAAGCAAAACACGCCAAGTGTCTGGTACACAAACAAATTTAAACCTGGTGTTTAAATTTGTTTGTCTCCGACTCCGCTCAAATTTGGCAATATGGTAGATCCGGTGTGCAAGAACAACAATCCGGGAGGATTTGTCATTTCATGAAAAGGGTGTTTTTTCAAAAATTTTTAGCTTACACTAAAGTTTGTAAATTTATAAATCTAAGTTACTGGTCCCATTCATTTTGAAGTGTTCTTTTTATAAAAAAATATTTCTTGGTGGAAAAAATTTTTTTTTCACCAAAATTTTTACACTTAAAAATACTTTTGAATTTTTTAAAAAAAAACCCCCATCTATTTTTTTTAAAAGTACTTTAAGTTAAAGCATGATTTATAAGCTTTAAAATGATGTATGACTCAAGATGAGATTCGGACGCTACATGGGTGTTTTTGGCTTTTGAACGCCCGCTAAAGGCAAAAATCTTTTTTTACTCGAGAGGAAAGCATCTTACGTAAAAAGTGTTCTAGGCAAAAAATGCTTGGAATCGACCAAGAAATACGTGTGGTTTTTTTTTTGGAATTTATTGAAAAGTTAAAAAAAATTGTTTTTTCTTTCAATAATTTTTGCAAAAATTTTTAATAAAAAAAATTTTTCAAAAATTATTAAAAAATTCCAAAAAAATTCACACGTATTTCTTAGACGATTCTAAGCATTTTTTGCCTAGTACACTTTTTACGTAAGATGCTTTCCTCTCGAGAAAAAAAGATTTTTGCCTTCAGCGGACGTTCAAAAGCCAAAAACACTCATGTAGCGTCCGAATCCCATCTTGAGTCATACATCATTTTAAGCTTATAAATCATGCTTTAACTTAAAGTACACCAATACCTCACTTTGCGTCGGGGTTACGTTCCAAAAAAACACGACGCAAATTGAAACGACGCAAAGTGAATTAAGAATTTCTATAGCAAGCCATCTAAAGATCGAAGATAGGTTCCAGGGTTACGAAAATACTACTTTTTAAAAAGAAAATTGAACAAAGTAAACATTTAACAATCAAAAATAATTGGGGGGTTCCTTTAAACGTGTAAAAGCCTCGAAAACCTCGTAAACTCATAAAACTGTCAAAGTTTGTATTGATTTTGACAACTTTTACGAGTTTACAAGGTTTTCGAGGCTTTTACATGTTTAAAGGAATCTCCCAAACATAAAATTTTATTACGTTCATACAAAAAACAAAAAAAAAAAACCTATTCAATTAAAACAAAATAAACTATTCAATTAATTTATGAAAAACAAAATTAAAATTATTCACTGTCTTTCACAAAAAATTGAACAGCTTTTTTTTTAACGTAAAATAATTGATATTCGTAGCTACAGCCTGGGACACTTTAAAACTAATTCCGCTGTCAGACTCGTTTTTTAAAAAAGTCTCCATAGCTTCGTCAATCAAACACATCGCTTTGGAAATTTATTTGGAGGTTAAATTTTGTTCTTCGGAATTAGAAACAAATGTGGTGCCATCTTTCAGAAAAAAAAAAACTTCAAAAAATTTCAAAAAAAAATTAATGACTTGTTGAACCCAAAACAACGCAACTTCGAAAATCTAACGACGCACAGTGAAAATTAGTACTAATTAAGCAGCGACGCAACTTCGAAAAAACGCAAAACGAAACGACGCAAAGCGAGGTATTGGTGTACTTTAAAAAAAATCGAAGGGGGGTTTTTTTTAAAAAAATTCAGAAGTATTTGTAAGCGTAAAAAATTTTGGTGAAAAAAAAATTTTTTCACCAAGAAATATTTTTTTATAAAAAGAACACTTCAAAATGAATGGGACCAGTAACTTAGATTTATAAATTTACAAACTTTAGTGTAAGCTAAAAATTTTCGAAAAAACACCCTTTTCATGAAAATGACTAAAAACGCCAACTTCAACACCCTTTATTTTAACAACAAATGGTACTAGGACCAAATCCTCCCGGATTGTTGTTCTTGCACACCGGATCTACCACATTGCCGAATTTGAGCGAAATTGGAGACAAAAAAATTTAAACCTGGTACACTTGGCGTGTTTTGCTTCATATATTTTATTTTTTTTTTGTATGGGATGTAGGGAGGCGTGCCCGTTGACCGATTTTGCTCATTTTCAATCCCACGAACTAACTTTGATTACCGAGGCAGTATACCAAATATCATCGAATTATCTTGCTCCTAAAAAAATACTAAAATGATTTCGAAAGACAGACATGCCTTCATCGACTCTGGAGGTGACACTGATAAAGAATACATATACTTTTCTATACCTGCTACGTCTCCTTTTGTGCGTTACAAGCGGAAGCACAAAGTAAATATACCCTGGGTGTAAGGTATGTATGGTAAGCGTTTAGGAAGAGGGATGGGGGGAAGGAGGAGTAGTGTCAATGAACATTTTCTTAAATCTACCGATGTCACAGCTGTCGTTTTTTTAAGTTTTGGACTTTATTTCGTTTTTATATGGGTCTTATTTTATATTGTGTGGGCGATATTTCATTTCAATAAATGGATGTTATTTGGTTTTTTTTTTTAATTTTGTGGCCGTTATTCCATTGTGCGTTATTTTTTACCGCCCAAAAAATCTTCTCAATTTAAATGAGGGTCTTGCAAAAATACTTCACAGCGATTTCAGGAAAATTGAAGGAAATGAAGAAGCGACAGATATGTATCAGTAAGATAATATCTGAAATTATCTCGAATGTGAATAATTAAGGCTTCAAAAATATCGTCACCAACGCTTTAGTGCAAATATTTTTCGAGAAGAGGGGTGATACAGTAAAATAACGTCTTGCTGATGAGGGATAGTTCATAAAATCACAATCTTTCAAATGGCCTTTTAACCCTTCCTGTTTGGTTAAATTTATTAGTTCCTAAAAGATTACATATGGAATCAAATTCATAGCAGCAAAGAAGTAAGCGCAATTACTTGCAATTAAAAATTTTGAGAATGGTATGTATATATGCATATATGTACGTGTGAACATGTACAAACAAGTGCATACTAAACATTTATACTTTAAAGTTTGCAACTGATAATTCCGCTGTTAAATATTTTTTAATACCTAGTAGTGATAATTTATTTGTTTTGCGGTTGCTTATGACTCAGTCGTAACGTCATTTACTGATATCGATGAAGAAGTAGGTGCAAAGCTTTTCTATTGACCAATATTTTGATATGTTTCTTTTTATGAATGAACCAGCAATCAATACCGGCATTGTTAAGGTGTCACAATTTAATCTATAAAGTGTTTAAGCACTCTAATTTTATTGTTTAATTTGGTTTATATTTATTGGAATTGCAAAAAGATAGGTTTTTCCGATGTCATTATAAAAAAATAAGTACCCATCATGACAAACAATGTGTATTAAATTAAAATCATCAGCACCTTAACATGTTACAAAGTGCTACAAAGTTGTGATTATATCTTTAGTACTATTAAGTTTACACAGTAAACTCTGTTCCGGTTTACATCACAAATGTAATAAAATACCTATAGCAAACGAGATCTAGCTACGTAAATGGTGATTGATAAGACACTCAACTGAAAAAGGTCGTTAAAGAAAAATCAATAATCGTGGAGAAAATTCGAAGTAGTTGGTAATGGAGAAGATTTCTTTATAGGATCTTTTGCCTTTAGAAGTAATAAGAAAATAAGACTCCGAATCGAAAACACTTAAAGTTATAAGTAGCTTTATTACAAAGTAGTGCATAGAGAACAATCTCTGTTCGTTTCTTTACGCCTTAAAGTTATTGATTATCAAATATGAGAATAGAATCGGAAATATTTTTAAAGTTTCATTCAAATAGTAGAGTAGAACGGGGCAATGTCGTGCACTCAACTTTGACATGCTCGTAAAGCCGTACATCTCAAGCGAATGCAACGAGTAAGCATCCGATCGAAAGATAATTTCATTGGTTGCATCCATGTGTTACAACATTTGTTTAGCGAGAAATTGTGTTTGTGTACGTGATTGTGCACGACATTACCCCAATGGTCGTTTTAAAGGTCAACTTCGATAACTCTGTGAAGCCCAAAATTTTTTTCGAAAACCAAATACTTCTTTTCTTTGGCAGGATATTTCGTTTCAGAAAACACTTACCTGGTATATTTTCCCGCAAGGAAAATTATTTTTCTGACCCGATGAAAAAACACTTTTATCGTCCCGAAAGCGTGCGTTTTGAAAAAAAGGTTACTCTGTAGAGACGAACTGGTGAAAATTGCTAGTATTATATGCATAAGCTCCGTAGGTCAGCAGATCCCTACCTTACGAACAGTTGGTAAATCATTCAATTCTTTGGGCTAAAACAGCCAGTGCACGACATTACCCCCTGCACGACATTACCCCGTTCTACTCTATATAAAAAAGCGTAATAAAAATCATGAAAATCATCAGAAAGTATTGAAACTATCGAAAAGAGACGTTATAGCCTGTTCTTACCGGAGATAGGTAATTTATGACTGTTTCCAGATTTATTTGACGTTTAATACATGATAAATGAGGTGAGTTACGGCTAAATCACTTTAAAAATCTCCGGTGGAAATAGCATGTCATATAAAAAAAATTATCAAAAGTAATGAATATCTGAAGAGATAGGGTAAAGTATCAAATGATATCGAAAATTTTCGAATAACATCGAGGAGCAACGAGTGATGTCGAAAAGTCAAAGATTAGGTATACTGTGCAACACAAAAATCTGAATTTGATTTCAGTAACTTTTTTTTGACTAAATCTAGGTCGCTGATTCCGAATCTGGCAACCATTTTTTCTTATCACGTCTGAGATCCGTGATATTCTTGATTTAAAAGTCTGGAAAACGCTATTTTCAGACACATGGCGTACATTCAGAAAATAGAGTAGTTCACTTTTGTCATTACTTTCCGAGATATCAATATGTAGTTTGGTTGTAAATGAATTATAACAACTGTAGTTGTAGGTTAATAATGATAAAATATTTATGTATATTTTTTAGAAGTTTTACATTTTTTATGATAACTTATTTTGTACATTATTTTTATCAAACTAACAAAATACAAAAATCATTTTTTGAAATTTAAAAACAAAAATAAATTGATCAACAATCATAAGTTATAGGATATAGGATAACAAGTAAGTTAAGTAAAAGTAAGCACTACATTATTCCCCCCGTTTGACTGTATTTGGTACTGGATAATCTGTGATGCATTGGATCCGTTCGGTCGATGGCTGAATACCGTCTTTTGATATATTGTAACTTAAGAAATTGATGGAGTTAACTCCGAATACGCATTTATTCGGTTTAATATTTAATCCGTATTCGTCGAGACGTTTAAAAACTTGTGTTAAATGTGTGACGTGTTCTTCTTCAGTTTCACTAGCCACGAGTATATCGTCAAGGTATACGAAAATAAAATCTAGTCCTTGCAGTACTTCATTGATGAACCTTTGGAATGTTTGTGCTGAATTCCTTAAACCGAATGGCATTCTTAGGAATTCAAACATTCCAAAAGGTGTCGTAATCGCTGTTTTGTGAACGTCCGCGGTAGCCATGGGAATTTGGTGGTAGGCTCTAATCAGGTCAAGTTTCGAGAAAATTTGTTTATTGTGTAAGTCAATAGAAAGGTCATGAATGTGTGGTAAAGGGTAGCGGTCTGGTACTGTTATAGCGTTCAGTCGTCTGTAATCTCCGCATGGTCTCCAGTCGTTGGGTTCTCGTTTTGGGACTAAATGCAGGGGAGATGCAGTCATCGAATCCGACGGACGGCAGATTCCATTTTTAACCAAAAACTCGAACTCATTCTTTGCTATCTTTGACTTGAGAAGATCTAAGCGTCTTGGTCTTGAGAATGGTAGCTGTCCTTCAGTTATGATGTGGTGTTCTGTTTTGTGTTTGACAGGTTTGTTGTAGTCGGGTTCTGTTGTTAATGATGGAAAATGTTTAAGTATTTGTGTGTATTTATTTTCTATGCAAAGTAATTTAGGGAGTGGTGTTTCAGTGAACGCTGTGATAGTGTTAACTGCTAGGTTAGTTAGTGGGTCAATAAGTCGTTTGTGTTTTAGGTCGATCAAAAGTCCGTACTTAGTGAGGAAGTCCGCTCCAATAATAGGTTTTGCAATATCTGCTAAAATGAAAGTAAAAACAAAATCCCTGCGTAACTTCAAATTTACAGTAAGTAATTTGTTACCGTAAGTGGAAATAGTACTTCCGTTTGCTGCAGTTAGCTGTAAATCGGACTTGCGTTTAAAAGTTTTAAATTTGGAGGCGGGAAGAACTGAAACTTCCGCGCCACTGTCAATAAGGAAATTTAGTTTATTGTCATTGTCGAAAATAAAGAGACGACGTGTAAATGTTGTTAGATGTCCATCATCAGCCGTCGCGATGATGGAATCCTTTAGTTTGTTGGTGTGTGTTGGGTGTTTTGAACATAAGAACATGGTTGTTCACACTTTCTAGCATCGTTACCAAACTTATAGTGGTATCGACAGAGCCAATTTGGTGGGCGTTGACGGGATGAGTTCCGAGAATTAGATCGTCTTCTGTAGCGATCTCTAGAAAATGTTCTGTGTGATGAACGATATTGCTGTTGATCCTGTTTTATTGAATTTACTTCTAATGTAAGTTTGTTGAAGCATTCTAAAATTTTCGAGGTAATATCTGTGAAGTTTGAAATAACTGCCTGCAGATTAACCGATGGTGAAGCAATTGTTTGAGGCTTAGCTTTTATTGAAGAAACTTCACTTTCAGTGATAACTTCCCATAAGTTATCAGCGAGATTTAGAACTTCGGATAATTCTTTTAAATTTGATCCTGTCAAGGCTACATTTAGACTTTTAGGGAGCTTTCGAAGCCAGATTTTTCGTAAAAAATCTGGTTCGACCGATGTTCCTGCTAAAAGTTCCAAGGATCTGTAGAATTGGGATGGCTTCCGGTCGCCAATCTCAGAGTCGGATAGTATTTTATCGATCCGTTTGTTCTCGCTCAGAGAGTTGCGTTCGATCAAAATTTTCTTAAGACCCTCATACAAATTTGTGGATGGTGGACTTCGAATGAAATCCAAGACGGTAACAATAACTTCTTGAGGAAGAGCAGTTATCGTATATTCGTACTTGGTCTTATCTACCGATATACCTTTGAATTGAAATTGCAATTCCGCGTGGATAAACCATACATCGGGACAGTTTGTCCAAAATTGTGGGAGCTTAATGGACGTTGCAGATATTTCGGACGCAAGAACATTATCGAAAGGGTTTGGAATTGTATTTTGGTCTTGATCCAATTCAATCAATTGAGTTCGATTTGCCGAATCTCCATTATCGCGATTCGGGGAACGAAACATTTTAGTATTTATAAGAATAATGTAGAGTTTAAAATTTAGTTAATGTAATTATAAGTGAATTTTAAGTTGAAAAATAATTATTAAGTTTAAAGTTGATTTTAATTTTCTTTTTTTTTTGGTTTTTTGCACTTAAATAATATCTCTTACGATAATTTTCAGCTAAATAAGCTTATGACAGTATCGGCGATTAGATATATTGATGTTTGAAGATTCTGCACGTCGAGCTGTTAACGGTTATTTCTTGAGCTATTTTTCTATCTTTAGAAATTGATTGTTGTTGCTGCAAGAATAATTGCTGGTAGCGGTCGCTGTTGATGTTCTTGGATGAAATGTAGTTTTTTCTTTTTTTTTTTTTAAATAGGTTAAAAGTCCAGCAGGATCGCCAGTTGTAGTTTGGTTGTAAATGAATTATAACAACTGTAGTTGTAGGTTAATAATGATAAAATATTTATGTATATTTTTTAGAAGTTTTACATTTTTTATGATAACTTATTTTGTACATTATTTTTATCAAACTAACAAAATACAAAAATCATTTTTTGAAATTTAAAAACAAAAATAAATTGATCAACAATCATAAGTTATAGGATATAGGATAACAAGTAAGTTAAGTAAAAGTAAGCACTACAAATACTACTACAAAACTTCATGGATGTACGCCATATGTCTGAATGTAGCGTTTGCTCTACTTTAAATCAAGGATAACTGGGATCTCAGATATGATACAGAGAAAAACGGTTGCCTAAATCGGAATCAGCGATCTAGAATAAGTCAACAGAAAGTTACTGAGATCAAATTCAGATTGGTTTCCCCTCAATTTGTTGCACAGTGTTATCGTTAAAAAATATTCGAATAGCACAAAAAAAAAAAAATAAAATAAATAGAAAAAAACTCAAACAGCTGAACGAAAAAAATGCCACCATAACGTATGTATACTTTGACTCTTTAGAGTTTTTCTATATCTGTTAAAAAAATACAGCTATGGAAAAAGTAAAAGCACGATTGAGGTTATTTAAAAAAAAAAAAAATGTATTTTAGTTTGTTGAATGATGATGTTTGAATTATTGAAGTGGCTATATCTCCATATGAAAAAATCGAAAAATCGCTCAAAATCCAATTTGAGGCAAAAAGTTGAAATTTTCAGCATTATAATTATAATTATCCAGCTGAAAATTGCAACTTTGAGCGATTTTGAGAATTTTGAGCGATTTTTCGATTTTTTCATTTGGCTATATCTCGGTAACGAGCAGAGATATTGTTTTGATGACTTCAGCAATGTTGTAGCTATTGTTTAGAAGAAAAAAAATGCCGAACAAACTTAACCGAAAAAAATTCATCCAGTGCCTTAAAATCGCAAAAATGACCATAAAATCCTTATATGAGTCAACTTTGCAAAACGCTCTGGCAGAATTACTTGTTTCGGCGAGTACTTTCGACGCCTTGTAACGGATTTTAGTTCACCGTCAATGACTTGAAAAATGTTGCACTGTGTTATATAAGGGTGTCAGCGTTTTTAAATCACTGAGCCAAGCGCAGTTAGGGCAAAATTTTCGCTTTTACAACAACTTCAAATTCCTCGAACTGCAACAATCACAAAACCTATTTTTTGTTGTTTTTTTGTGGCTCGTTTGCAACAACAACAATATTTCAATAATTTTTTAAATTTCTGAGAACTACAACACACACGAAAAATGTTTGTTTTTTTTTCTTTATGAGAAACAACAAAAACAATTTTTCATAAATATTTTAATTCCGCGAATTTTGACGAGCTCAAAAAAAAAAACAACAAATATTTCTCGTGTGTGTTGTAGTTCTCAGAAATTTAAAAAATTATTGAAACATTCTTATTTTTGTAGGCGAGCCAAAATTGGCTTACTTTTGTTCTACGCTGATACCCTTGGTTTATAACAAGACAAGGTAATTTAATTTACATAAAACCTGATACGGTAGTTGAAAGCACTAGTCTTTTTCTTTCAAATATAATTTTAATAATTTCGATATCTTTGTTTCTTTGAGATTTGAAGATAAAGACTATTGCTTTTAACTACCATATCAGGTGGTTTCATGTAAAGAATTTATCCTGTCTTGCCGCAAATATAGAAAAAAAAAAAAACAGTGAACTTTGTGGATTTTTTTTTGTTCTGAATTAACCCAGATAGCCCTGACGTCTTTCTGGAAGGATTCGGGACTTTGGTCGGCATTTTGATGTTTTCTTCTCATTTAAAGTTGTCGGCGGACTCAAATTTAATTTTTAATGGCCGCTGTTTTATTCAGTTATATATGTTATGCCTATTTCCCACCAGCGATTACGCCGATTTCGCCGTTCATGGCTAATTTCCTGTTGATTGTTTTTGTGTATTGTCTTATTGTTTCAACTCTCTAGATACTGCTTATAATGAATAAGATAAAATATTGCCTCTTTTGAAATCACCAACGTCTTTTATTTCGACAATCTTTCTGGAAGAACGTCAGTCGAATCCGCGTCATAAAATTTTCTTTTTCATACTCAGAAAACTGCTTCCATTGGAAGAAATTTTGGAAGTTTTGGAAGGAAAGGATGATGCCATAGGATATAGAGCGGTCAATTTTGTTTTATTACAACCAAATAATGCCGATGGAGGCCTTACTCAGGGAATTGATACCAATTTGTGATGGGCAATACAACATCTATCAAAATAACAACCTGAATAGCAATGACCGTTTTGCCGAGGTTAATCTCTTCCTGAACGAGATATCGCCGGTGCTTACGAAGAAAATCTTCCAACCGAAAGTTGCTGCGAAGAAAATCTTTTTTTTGAAATTGCGGCGAAAAAAATCTTTTTTGTAATATGCGGACAAGAAAATCACTTTTTATAAAATGCGGCGAAGAAAATCACTTTTTACAAAATGCGGCGAACAAAATCACTTTTTACAAAATGCCGCGAAGAAAATCACTTTTTGAAAAATAATTTTTTCAGAGATATTTTTCCTATTCCTTTTTTCCAAAAAATTTACATTAAAGAGTGTTTTTTTACACTGCATTTTTAAAAAAGAGATTTTCTTCGCCACATTTTTTAAAAAGTGATTTTCTTCGCCGCATTTTGTAATAAGTTATTTTCTTCACCGCATTTTGTAAAATGTGATTTTCTTGTCCGCATTCGCACAAAAAAGATATTTTTCGCCGCAGTTTGAAAAAATGGATTTTCTTGTACGCATTTAATAGTCTCCGTAAGCACCGGCGATATGTCATTCTATTGCCCTGCTCTCTTTATAACATTCAGTCGTTGAGAGTATTGTCCTACCATTCGGAAGTTATGGAATCAAAAAGTTTACAAGAAGAAAGCCGTTTAGGTATGGGAACAATTTTTAGCTTCTAGATCATCTTCCAGGTTGGAATCATACCAAAGCGGTTGTTTCTTAACGGACAAGGACTCTTTAAATTGTTAAGTGATTTGTAGTGACATTTGGGCGGATTTAATGAGAAATATTCGCTTCAGAATACAGAAGAATTGAAGAAGACATAGGAATAAGTACGTTTTTTGCTTTAATTTCAACAAAAAACCGACGTTCTGAAAGTAAACACCGAAAAGCTTGAAGCTAAACTTTCATTTTCAGCGTTCAAGAGTCAACTACACTAAGGGTTCTGTTTTTGTTATTCTTATAGACTCGATAAAAAGAGAAACTAAGTTACAAATAATGAAACCGATTGAGAACTATAAACAATGATAAAAATTTTAAGAATTTTTAAGTGTGTTACTTAATGACATTTATATATTGAAAATTGATTTTGTAATTGAACTTTTAGTCATATATTTGCAAAGATTGAAAAAAATCAAGTTTCAATATATAAATGTCATTAAGTAACACACTTAAAAATTCTTAAAGCTATTTGGGGAAACACGCCCTGATAAGGTGGCAACACCTGTAATCGGTATTGACTCTGTTGTAAAGAAACAGCTATACCAAATATCAATAAATAACACAAACAACAATTATGATATATCAATACGTATTAACACACAAACAAAACTGGCAAAAGTCTGGCAAGGCTGGTGCAGTGGTAACGACTTCTGCTACTAACCGGGAGGTCCTTAGTTCAACTCCCGCCCAGGCCAAAAACACAAAAAGTTTTCAAACTTGCAATTTTTCAATTATAATTAATTTAGTGAAATAAATATAACTATAATTACAACAAAAATAGTCTGATGAGTCTTTGTGGCGAAAGACGAAACATATGTCACTATAGCCGTGTTTTTAATCCGTTCCTTGATTTGTCTTAATTATGTGTTAGAAAATGCATTGATAGATTTATATGTAAATCGATCTTTGCAAATATATGACTAAAAGTTAAATTAAAAATTCAATTTTCAATAATAAAAATTTTAGGCTGACGTCCTTCTGGAAGGACGGTTATTTGTGATGTCACCAATTCGAAAAAAATTCTCAAATCAGCATATTTATTGGCAAACAACCTCTAATATACGAAATATACAAAAAAATTGGTAAATTTTTAAAAAAAAATGCAGGTCTATCTGAGTTAAGCAAATATATCTTATCTCGCTAAAATTCTTAAAAAAAATCAACTGGTTCTAATGTTATGTTAATGCACCATTGTGCCAAGTTTCAATAAAATCGCTTTTTTTTACGACACTTCAAGAATAATAATGAACCATATATACAATTGAAGCTAGTTTAATATGGGAAGATAGATAAAGATTTTTGTTTAATTTTAGCAGACGATTTGCATTTCACTGTCTAAGGCAAAAAAGTAAGCAATACGAAATTTACAATGTAAGTAAATACAACTTGATTGATTAACGATTATGAATTGATTATAATATAAACATGAAATAAGTAGTTCTGTTAATAATTTAATTAAAACCTTATAAAATAATGCTAATTCAACTGAATCAAATAAAAATAAAGTGCGCCAATTTTACATTCCAATATATTAATTTTTCTATTTGAATTTCTAACAAAATTTGTTCGTAAAAGGTGTAAATGTAATGAATTTCGCAATAATAAGCAATCTCACAATAAAGTAATATGTATTTGCACATGAATGGATGGATAAGAAAATGAAATTTTATGCACAAAACTCCAAATACTATTTTTAAACAAAACATTTGGCTGACATCCAAGTAGAAAACCCATAGTTTTTCATTTAACAACACCAATTCATACACTCTCCTGATGTAGACTCATAGCGACGGCTGTGCATAAAATTCAGATTATGATGTTACAGCGTCACAACACGACGAAACGTCATCAATTGGCCCACACAGCGTACAAAAATAATAATCGCTACTATATTTTGTTTCCATTGTTGTTGTTTATGTATTTATAAAGTTAATTTTTTTGTTTTTTGTTTACACACATATTTCTCATTTTCTGTTCCTTTACAGCACTTGCAGTGTAAGTGCAATTTTTGTTTTTATTGGCGCTTTGGCGATAAGAAAACTTAAAATTTCAATTCCAGGAATCAATTTACAACCATATCGTATAATTTTTATATATATGCATGTAGTATTGTTTAGTTTTTAAATAAATAATCAAACAATATACAATGTACAGTTTACTTATAGCTCAGAATATACATTTTTTGTACCTACAATGTATTCACTCCTTTTGAGACCAATAAAATATTAATGTTATAAAATTATTTATTTATTAAAAAAATATATCAAAATCGTAGTAAAAAAAAAGAAGAAACAACCACGTACGAGTCATTTGAATAAATTGAATGCTTTTTGTGGTTAACAATGTCGCAGGCTTAGTGGAATAGTGCATTTACTCAAACTTTCAAACTTTAGTAGTTATTATATGAAAACCGCCTGACTGTTCTGTTTTTCTCGGACACCGTAGCATGCAATCGCAACAAAAAAAAAAAAAAAAAAAAAAATTTCTTCAGGGGCAAATTTCACTAGAAAGTATGGTTATCTATTGGCAATAATTTGGGAGGAAATATTTTGACATTTTTTGTAAGAATTTATTCTCCAAATTTTTAAAAGGGAATTCGAAGAATCTGATATGAAAAGCACATCACTGTGGACTGTGTGTGGGCATCACTGTGTCAACGTTAAATGGAAAGTACCAGGGCTGCATAGTACTTTTTTGGCGAAAATCGGTAGAAAAAAGTATTCACTATTGCAAATACAGCCTCTTGAGAAAGGAATATATGCTCGAGGGAGTTTTCAGCCATTTTCATGATAAGGCCCAATGGTTGTTGAAAAACATTTGTAAAATTTGTATCAACCCGAAAAATTGGTTTTACATTCAACACGAAGATTTTTAGTTTCTTAGTCATTGACAGGCATGGCAATCTACCAATTGCCTAATGTAAACGGGCCTTTGGCTACTATATTTATAATAACTTAAGTTATGTCACTATTCCCTTAAGTGTGCGTATGTTATCGCTTGCAAATATTCATATCTTGCGGTTTTCATAGCGTTCAGTGCATAGCTTTCAATTTTATTAGTTGATTAAAAGTTGAATTTGAAATTCATTTTTAAAAGTTTGAATTAATAATTATTTTTAATATGCATAAAAGGTCTATTCTAGAGTACTCTAGAGCTGTATTTTATCACAATAAAATACAGCGTGTAAACGTTAAGGTTACGAAGCTTCTGGCTGATGATAGAAGAGGCCTAAACTAACAAAAAATTGTATTCGAGGAGGGGGGTCTAAAATGTACTCCTGAGCAGTTACAGAGAAATAACACTTTCCGATAGCCCAAGAAAACAAACAAACAAAAAAGAGCTGTTGTGTGAAATTACTCCAAGTGCTTTGTTTTTTTTTTTTTTTTTTTTCACCGGAATTGTCTTTATTTATGCATGATAAATAAAGTGAAAAAAGTCCATTGCGCAGTCGTGAGCGCATTAAAAAGTTATTCAGGCTAAAAACAGTTTTTTGCAAATATTTCGCTAACGCTAACAGAAAAATGTTGATTCCAAATTTTGCAGTTCAGGAAATTTTCTACAAAAATATAAAAGCTTGGGAGATAACCCAATTTATAAATTTTTTTAAATCATCGTTAAATTTAATTTAATTCGATATTACATTTGTCAAACATACCAATTTTTTGATACTAAAAGAATGTTTATGCTTTGCAAATTACATTTTTTTAAAAAGGTAAGTGATTTTGAAAGACAAAATTATTCCGCTCAAAAGGTTCTTCAATATTAATTTGAAAGGTATTTTTTTAAGTCAAATCAAAAAATTAGTGTAGCAAATGAACCATCGAATTAAAGAAAATTGTTATGTATGTTAATAAGAACTTTTTCATACTAAAGTCAAAAAATATAAAAAAAAAAATTTGGTGTGTTTTCAACACTTAATTTTTCATGGAAAAAAGCAAAGTTTAAACAAAATTTTCATCGTTATTGATTGGCAAGCTGAATTTCCGCTTGTTACTGAACAACTAACGAATAAGCTGCAAGTATTCGTCAACAAATGCTTAATGCGTATACTAAATGTTTGGTGGCCTCGCACTTTATCAAATGCCGAGCTACATCAAAAATGCAATTAGAGGGCTATAGCAAACGAGGTCAAGCTGCGCAAATGGAGATGGATTGGTCACACTCTCCGGAAACCACACAGCAAAGTTTGTCGCCAGGCTCTGGAGTGGAATCCACAAGGCAGTAGAGGACGTGATGGACTCAAAACCAACTGGAAAAGGTCGCTGGAAAAGGAAATACAAGAATCGAGAAAGTCGACGCAAGAGATCAAAGTCATCGTAAGGGATCGCAACAAATGGAAACGTTTCATATTGGCCCTATGCTCCTCCTAGGAGTTAAACGAGAATACACATACGAGTTGAATTTAAATGCGTTCATACAAGAAATAATATTGCAAAACGTTCTGGTTGCCACAAAAATTGGCAGCCGTTCCGGAAAACTTTAAAAAATTTAGAAGATCTTGAATTGAAGTTGAGTGAGATAGCTGACATCTCAAAGATTTGGTATGTTTACATGAACATTTGACCATGCCCAAGCTCCTTTTAAAATGGGTGCTATGTTTACTGGTTTTTCAAGACGATGTCACAAGTTGATGAAAAGATGATTGAAATGAATGAATTCCGTTTCGAGTTACTTCCCCGCCCACTCTTTTCTATAGATTTCTCTAACAGCAACTTTTGCCTGTTTGCAGACCTAAAAAAATGCTTACTGAAAAAAGATTTGCCCAAAAAAGCAAGTGGTCGTCGAAAAAATGCCTTTTTGGAAGCCAAATTTAAATCGTTCTACAAGGTATCGAAATATAAGAGAAATGTTGGAATGGTAGTATCGCTTTCGATTTTGTCCAAAAAAGTGGTTGTTTCAACTCTACCTAGAGTGTTTTTCCGCGGTTGAAAGATTTGCAATAAATAAAAAAAATGTATGATAACGGTCCACGTCGGTCCGCAGCTATAAAAAGGTTGAGAAACACTGATCTAGAGGTTATCAACTTTAAAGAAAGATCCGAAATTTCCGACAGCTATATCTCCGAAAACAGATCGAAGCTACAATTTTTGAGAACGAATTTTTGACTTGAATCATCTGGAAACTAAATTTTAATTTTCCATAGTAAATACAACTTTTTACACAACAAAAAATCATTTGTTGCGATCATAAACAAAAGAGGGATTTTATACCAGGGCAAAGCCATACTTGAATGTACAATCAAAATATATTGTGTTGTTGGCTAACTTAAAAACTTAACAACCAATTCTGCACGACGAAAACATTTAGTACAAATAGTCAGGATTACGAGTCAGTGCATAGTGCTTTTAATTCTGATCTATGGAACGATTAGTCCAATTAGAGCCAAACTGTTTAAAACTTAAAGACAAAATTTTTTTCACTTAAGGTGTATATTGTGAAACGTTACAAGCTTCTAATCACACAATGAGTTAGTAAAATAGTAATGTTTTAAGAAAGCTTAATGAAACTTTCCAATTTTTTGAACTTGAATGCAGTTAAATTTGGTCTGAATTAAATTTTAGTCGCCGAAGATAGGCACGGACAGCGATTTTGACCACTTTAGGACTCCTGTGTCGTTGGACAATAGTTCAATGACGACATTGACACACATGTAACATTAAGAAAACGTTAAATAGTAATGAATTAATACATTTAAGTCAAATTTTACATTTTTTTACATTCGCTCTCATATTCGTTTCTAGAATTAAGAACTTGACTAGCAAAATTAATTTTAAAAGAAAAAAAATTACACGATTATAACCATATTGGACTTGTGCCAAAATAGGTAGGTACAGATTTCCACTCCAATTTATACCTTTTCCACACCAAATCAATCCTTTTCCAAATCAATTTCAACTTTTTTCAAATCAAAATTTACTTTTTCCAAATCAATTTAAACTTTTTCCAAATCAATTTAAACTTTTTCCAGATCAAAATAAACCTTTTTCACATCATATTTAACTTTGCGAAAAAAACAAGCACAAAATTATATATGTATCTCTACACCTGCAGCAGCTATCTTTATGAAACTTGGTACTTGTATAGATTAAGGTATATTGTAAGTACAGAGATATATAATTTTAAGCGTGTTTTCTCGCAAAGTTTAATTTGATGTGGAAAAAGTTTGTTTTGGTTTGGAAAAAGTTTGTTTCGATTTATAAAAAGTTTAAAATGATTTTGAAAAACGGCAGGTTAACTTGATTTAGAAAAAGTTCATTTTGATTTGGAAAAAGTTTAAATTGACTTGGAAAAAGTTCAAATTGATTTGGAAAAACGGCAGGTTAATTTGATTTGTAAAAAGATTTTATTGAATTGAAAAAAGATCAATTTGGTGTGAAAAGGGGTTTTACTTGTAGTGTAAATCCTGTATTGATTGATAAACCTGTATAATCAATGCATAAGCATCAGTTGCATCCTGTGCAAAAATACGGTAACGTGCACAGAAATCAATACAATGGTAAATATTTCATTAATTGAAAAACAAACAATCGCTCCATATCATGGACGACATAAACAAAACGAACTCAACTCTAGCAGTGACGTAGGAAATTTTAACATCTTTTTTTTTATCAGCATTCAGAGAATACATTTTATTGGTCATATGCTGATGGTGCAATATAAAACACCAAACTCATTCCAACGAACTCAAATCCAATTTGGAATCACAACGCATTTAAGCGTTTCCATGGTAAAAACTCCTTTCAGTTGAACCATTGTTATGCGCAAAAGGGTTCTTAAAGACACAACCACATTTGTAACCGGCAAAAGTTTCCAATGAAAATTTTAATGCATTTCTGCGTAAAAGCAATTCTGTTGAAAAATAATCAAACAAGTTGTTGAGACTCACCTATTTCCTGATTTGTAAGTCTGTGTTGCCAAAGCAGCACCTCACCGAAACCGCCGTCACCCAACTTTTTCTTCATCTGCCAGTCCCGAAAAGCGCTGATCTCCATCATTTATTAAAATTTTATTCCAATAAAAACAACATATAACAATAAAAATAACACAAAGCGCTACCAGCACAACCGAATTCTATGATGATTTTGATACGATTGAAACTGTCCAACAAAAGAAACGTCACATAATCTCATTTTTGTTTTAAAATCTCATTGACAATTGATGTACTTTTTTGACAATTCAAAGTGTCAAAAAAGTACATCAATTGTCAATGAGGTCAGAATAAATTCATCAAATGTCACAACCAAAACCAAGTACTGTCAAAAGTGACTCATTATTCATATCAGTGTTGCATTTGTATTTAGTACTTTTTAAACAATACCATTTAGTATTCAGAGTTGTAAGATAATGCATTCGCGTCAATAAACTCGATTCACACAGGATGGCTAGAAAATGATAGAACACTGAAAAGTCTAATGTTCCTGGGACTACTCTGAAGAACTTTTCCTTACGCCATTTATCGAAATTCGCAGAACCAACGCAGTTATTTAAGCTGTTAATTTTGAAAGTAGGCAAAAGTAAAGACATAATATAAATTGGCTGAAATTTTGTTAGAAATGATTTGGCCGCTGCACTTCAGCGCCGATAAATTGAGCAAATGTCACAACAAAACAGAACGTCAGTTTACTGTCAGAAGACCAACTACTGTCAAAAGTGACACATGATTCATATCAGTGTTGCAGTTATTTTAGTACTTTTTAAACAATACCAATCAGTGATGTCGTTTGTACTCATATAGGAGTATTTTACTCCTATTTGAGCAAGCGTACTCCTATACTCCTCGAAACCATTTTTGTACTCCTTTTCAATACACGGTGCCTCTTTGGAATCCTTCAAACAAAAAACATCTGTAATGCAAATTAAAATGTTCAATATTTGTGCTGCTTAATAATTTTGCAGTATACATACTGTACAAAGGTTTTAATGTTTTCTGACAATACCCACCTTTAAAGTAGTTTTTAATATGCATATATGTATGCGTAAACAAAACCTTTTTGGGTAAAAACTTTAATTCTGTACTAGGAAATGAACACTCATAATACATATTTGAAAAGTTCTCAGTAAGTGAATGAGCGATAATTTGGAAAAGCGTTGAAAACAAGTTATTGGAAGGAAATATGGACAAGCTAGTGAAAGAGTTTTTATATTTCTGCAATTAAACTTACGAAAATTAAATTAACGAAACTGCAGAGCCCGTGGAGGTGAAAAATTACAGATGTATTGCTGTATCCAGCAACAAAAGAGCACAAAAATTGGAAAGATTTGTTTGGCTCGACTCACGAATGGGTCCAAAAAATGGACCAAAGTCGCTTTGCAAACATTCCCAAATCTTGTTTCCAAACAATGTTTGCCAATTGACAAGACATGGCAGTTCAAAATTTCATTCCAAGGTTGTGCTGAGCTTGAAAATCAACCAGACATCTCTAATGCTGGCAAAATTTTGTGTGCCAAAAAATACAGTCAAAGCGCGTGAGCTCCAAACAATTATGTGTTTGTTCAGCATAACTTGTCATTTTCGTTTATAACCAACCTAACAGCCTTAATAGAAAAGGTAGCGAATTGATTTTGGAAGATGGTTTAGATGAACTGACCCAAATTTTGAGATTATTATTGATAAAACAACGGATGTTAGTTCAGAGAAATGTTTAGTTTTGGTGGTTCGTTTTTTCGAATTTTCACAAGGAAAAGTAAGAGACCGGTTTTTGGGTTTAATTCAACTTGAAGAATAAGCATCAAAATAGTTTATGAATCGATTTAAAATTGTTTAAGCAATGCAGAGATTCCTTTGGAAAATCTTATTGGCTTCGCATCCGACAACGCCTTCGGAGACAATTCAAGTGTAAATCCTTGCTACAAGAGGGTATACTAGAATTATATGTAATGGGCTGTACATGTCACTCTCCGCATCCATGTTCCGTAGAAGCACCAAAAAATATTCCTCGTCATTAAAAAGCACTGGCATTTCAGGAAATTCAGGACTATTTCTAGGTTGCCAATCCCACAATTCTTAATGTAAGTACATCATACGTATATACAAAAAATTTATTGTTGCACTTTATCCTTACAAAATATTGTCGGACAAAAATCTCTACAATAAATAACTTATGATTGATATCGTCATAAAAAGTTAATTTTATTCAATCAGTCGTTAAAAAAAAGAACATGTTAGCATAGTACTCCCCATTAGCACAAAATACTCCCCAAAAATCTAAAAATGAGCACCGAGATTTTTTTTGAAACGACATCACTGATACCAATGGTATTTAGCACTTTGGTCAGAGTCGTTAAAAAATGCATACGCTTCAATGAACTCGATACACACAAGTGGCTTGAAAATGGGAAAATATTGAAAAATGTGATGTTCCTGGGACTACTCTGAAGAACTTATCCTTGAGGCATTTTTCGAATTTCGCAGAACCAACGTAGTTATTTGAGACGTTAATTTTGAATGAAGGTAAAAGCAATGACATTATATGAATTGTTTGACATTTTGTTAGAAATGAATAAAAGTGTGACAGTTTTCACATAAAGTTTACATGATGGAGTTTTGGAGTTTTGAAAAATGAAAAAAGAAAAAGTTCAGAATAGTGCCAGGAATTTTACATTATATGGTGTTCTATCGATTTCGACCCACCCTGTGTATCACAATAAAAGCTGTGTTTGAAAAATAAACAAATATTAAATCAAAAAGTGTTACTTGTGTATGATTAATCAAAGCTATAGCTATATACGATTCACAAGATGGTATAGTATGCATTAATATCAAAATACTCTGCCTTCGATTTATTCGAAGTTGTAACTATTTGTGTTTCCCACGCGAAAACGGGTTTATCTTCTATGATAAAATTTTCAGGAGAGCTAAACATAAGTATAGAACTGCAAGCTTTATTTAAAAGTCAACAATATCAGACTGAATGTTTAAGGCTGATCCTATTAAGGTATGACATTATACAGGGTTTCCACTCCAAGTTAAACCTTTCTCACACCAAATTGATCTCTTTTCAATTCAATTTAAACTTTTTCCATGTCAGTTTAATCTTTTCCAAATCAATTTGAACTATTCCAAATCAAAATAAACTTTTTCAAAACCAAATTAAACATTGCAAAAAAACACGCTTAAAATTATATATCTCTGCATCTACAGCAGCAATCGTTATGAAAATTGGTATATGTGTTGATTTGGAAAAAGTTTATTTTGATTTGAAAAATATTTAAATTTACATGGTTGAAATTTTCAGCGCGTGACATTTGACAGCAAATAATCATACAATGGGAAAAAAATTTTTGATAACACGCTCTGGAGGGGGTCAGGAGGTTGAGAGTACGTAACCATATGGCTACTCTGGACCAAACCTCATACATTTTTTTTATGAGTTTTACCCTGCGCTAAGGGTTGTTCTTACGTTTGTAACGCAGAAAAGGAGGCGTGGTTGGTATGGAAAAGTATATAAGTATGTATATTCTTGATCAGCGTCGTCTCTTGACTTTATTTGGTAGTGTTCATCTGTCTGTCTGTGTATGGAAATATTTTTCACGCGAAAAGTTAGCAAAATATACTTACTAGCTCGGAGGATCAAAATGACGAAATCAGTTAACCGACAAGCCTGCCGCCTAAAAAAAAAAATTATTTGAAATTCTGTGAGCTGTCTTTTACTATGAAGGCAGTGCGCAAAATTGCATCGAATTCTTTTGCTTAGTTTTCCCGTGAAAATTATTTCTAGACATACAGACAGACGAACATAGTCTAATCGACTCAAGAGATGACTCTGATCAAGAATATATACTTTTCCATACCTACACTCAGGGAAAAAACGATAACTTTCACTGTTGATTCAATAGATATCAGTAACGATTTAGAGCCAAGGGCGAAATTACTTGAATCAACTGTGAAAAACTATTGAATTTTTGACAGTGATTAGCATTCAAATCAAGTAATATTTACTTTTGATTTTGTATTTATTTTGGTTTCCTTCTGAAATAATTGTTACACTGTTATACTTTTAAAAATTTTATTTAAAGCTCATAAGTTGACAAATTTTTTACATAGGGGTAAGTGGGGTAAAGTGGGAAGTGGGGTAAAGTGAGAAATGCCCCTTTTCGGGCAAACTAGCAAAGTATAGCTGTCATGCGCTTCTGACATGTACTTGCAATGACCGTAAGCAAATCTTTATGGTATAGCGATGCGTGTATACGTATTTTTGTGATCTCTAGAATCATGTAAAGTTTTTAAGTGATTTTGAAATTTAATTTTGAAATTTTTAAGCATCGATATTTTTACTGTTTCTGGAGATAAACCGATTGTAAGTACACAAAAATATTCTTTGTAGTCTTAATTTTGATAACGCAAAAAGATTCCGTGTAATTCATAGAGTGAAAGAATGAAGCTCACATTTTTTGCAAAATGTGATATCGGGGTAAGTGGGAAATTTTTTATGGGGTAAAGTGGGAAATGTTATTTCACGATTGCTGGTCCCCACTTGTCAATGTGTTATACTATTTCATGATCCAAATAAGTGTTGTACATTTATATTGTGAGTAAACACTCCGGAAAAGCTAAGCGAGTTGCAAAAAGCAGCTGAGAAACGTTTAGCAAATAAACGGAAGAAAAAGGGAAACGAATCACAAAAAATAGAGTACCAGGAGCAAAAAAGCACCACCAGCAAAGAAAGCGTCAAAGAAGAAACAAAGAAGTTCTAGCTCAGATGAAGATCGTGATTTTTGCACCATTTGCAAGGAACTCATGCCCGAAATCATGACCAGACACAATACCATCAAATGCAACCTAAAGGATTGTCAACGCCCATTTCACTTGAAATGCGTTAATCTCACTACAAGCTTCTTTCATTACTAACACTGCGACTCGGACTTTGATGTTTCATCAGAGAACGACGAATAAGCTACTATTTTACAAAATTTTTTAAACACATTTTTTTCATATATTTTTTCCAGAAAAATCATTATTTCTTTTCATATTTACTCCTATGGGTGTGTTCCTTGAACCTTTTTTGACTTACAATAAAGATATTAGAACTTTTTCCAACATTTGTATTAGTTTTTATGAGTTTTGAAAATTTCCCACTTTACCCCACGATTTTTAATTTTTGCCATTTTGGGCATCCTCGATCAAAGCGCCGTACTCAACAGAAAATCCATATTTTCGGTTCGTTTCTTCGGCAAAAAAAAAGCTTATTTAATTTTCTTTATTATAAGAAGTTGAAACATAAAAAAATAAGAAGTTTTGTTCATTTTATGAAGCTTCGAAAAAAAATTTCCCTTTTACCCCACTTTCCCCTACATATGATCTACAGATCTACAGAATAAAAAAAAAATGCAACATGAACACGAAGCGACGACGCTATCAATTTTTTGATGCTCTATGAATGTATGTGTATGGTTATTTCACAAATTACAAATATACCTACATTCCAATGTGGCAAACAAATTTTACAATTTAAAAACTTTTAAAAGTTCCAGAAGTTCATCATCCGGATCGATTTCTTCTTCCATGGTTAGGTATTCAGCGTCCTCGTATTCTTCGGTATTATCCATTTTACTTTTTTTTCGGCACCACACGCACACGTTTTCTTTGAACTTTGCAAGAATTGCGACACTTGTGACGTGCTACATATGCATATAAAAAGAAGAACAAGACCTAACCATTTACGTCACGTTGTCGTATTTACAGTGAACTTACCAAATTAATGGTTACAGTGAATCGACAGTAAAGCAGTTGATTTTACAACCGCATTTTTCCCTGAGTGTACCACGCCATTTTTGCGTTACAAAAAGAACAACAAAGTGAATATACCCATAGTGCATGGTATGTAAAGTGACATCTTGATCCCTGAAAAATTCCAAAAGTTGACTGAGTTATGGCAATTTGGAATCATAAAATTAAAAAATCAAGTTTGTAGGTATCGAAGTTCAAAGTTTCTTAATTATCAATTTTTACAGGGTAGAGGTTTGGTAAGACCGCTTCTATTGGAATGTTTTATTTGGTAACCATCCTAAAATCAATTGTAAAATGTTCAGAACATGTCTAAGCACTGAATTCTACCATAAACTGAAAACCAATAAAATTTACCCTATCTCTTATTTTTAGCTCTCCTTTAAAATTTTGGCAGTGACGGAATTGCTTTAGAGAGAGGATATCATGGGTTTATTTATATTTAATGTACAATTTTTGGTTTAATTTTAATACCAAAAAGTATTTATATAGAACTAGCTGGCTTGGTTGCGACTTCGTTCGCCCATTCCCGATGCCTTTACGTACGAAGTCCCATCCATCTCCATCGTCCCTCTCTTCCAATCACCAAGGTTTTTAAAGATTCATGTATCAACTTTTGTAATCAGGTACAGATTTATAGTATTTTATATATTTTTTGTATGAAGGGTGCAACTCTCTCTTCTCAAGTTCATCAACTTTCATAATCATAGCTTGTATAACTGTAGAGATATAGCATTTTTTGTATTTTTTTCGTATCGGGGTGCAACCCCCGTTCCCCTCAGTGGCATCCCACCCCCTTAAGAACCTTCTACAGACCATAACAAACAATTTAAAAAAAAAATTATGTAAATCGGCCTTCTAGTTTCCGCGTTCATAAGCTACATACGGACACCATTTCATTTTTTATATATAGATGACAAAAGCAGTATTATTTTTAAACCATATATTTTGGAATGAATTTCAAACTTTTCTGGAATAAAATTTAAAAAAAAAGTTTTGGGACTTAATACCAAAATAGTATAAAATCAGTACCTAAGGGAATCAAAAGCAACAAAAGTGTAATTTTTATACCCTACACCCAGGGTATATTCACTTTGTCCTTCCGTTTGTAACGCAGAGAAGGAGGCGTGGCAGGTATAGAAAAGTATATATATTCTAAATCAGCGTCACCTCCTGAGTCGATATAGCCATGTCCGTCTGTCTGGCTGGCTGGCTGGCTGGCTGGCTGGGTGGCTGGCTGGCTGGCTGTGTGTTGAAATACACTTTTTGGGAAAACTGAGCAAGATAATTCAATGAAATTTGGTACGCTGCCTCCGTCGTCAAAGTTAGCTCGGGGGATTGAAAATGAGCAAAATCGGTCAACGGACACGCCTACCGCCCATACAAAAATTATATTCAAAATGCAATTTTAGGAGTATTTTTCACGACAATGCAACCACAATACATATAAGTACTACGAATTGTAAGCGCAAGCTCTGATAAAAATTTGAGCGAATTCGGACAAGAGGGCGTGGCACCTCCCATATAAGCAAAAGCTTCAAAACGCTATACTGAAAGCGTTTTTTGAGATATTCGAACCAAATTTGACTCAGACACTAAGAATTATAAATGAAAGCTCTCAGCAAAAATTGGGTGAAATCACACAAGGGGGCGTGGCACCTCCCATATAAGCAAAAGATTCAAAATGCTATACTGAAAGAGTTTTTTGAGATAATCCAACTAAATTTCACTCTGACACTAAAAACTATAAATGCAAGCTCTGAACAAAAACTGGGTGTACTCGGACAAGAGGGCGTGGCACCTCCCATATAAGCAAACTTTTCAAAATACTGCAGTGTAGGGTATTTATTTTTTGGCCAGGCCAAAATTTACACCCTTACTAGTTTAATTTCATTCAGTGATACTAGTATTGGAAAGTGATGTATTTGTATATGAAAATTTTATTGTATGGTTTAAATAAAAAACTGAAATGCATTTATTTCTTCAAATAAATATAAAATTTTGTCCATATTTTTTTAAAGTCTAGAAAAATCCAGATATATTCTTCAAAATTCCAGGTGAAACGCAATTTATATCTGGTAATCCTAATATTCAGCAATATATGTTGGATAATCTGATGTACATGTTGATGGATATTCTTTTATTTGTAATGTTGATATTATTGGTGCCATTAAAATAGCCCAAAATAACAAAATTACTCCAGTTATCAGCAGGTCATTTGACACCATGTTGAAATTTAAAATTTAAGTAACGATCTTCAACGAACCGCCGGATGTTAACTGTTTTTATGATTGAACTTGTTTTGGAAAACGCTTTTATAGCAAAAATTTTCATGTTTAAACTTATAATTAGAACACGTGTAATGTTATGTTATTTGCATTAATTTGTTTATATTTATTTTTTATTTGTATCTACGATTGCCAACTTAATGAAAATATTTGTTTTTGTGTTGGTAAAACATATTTGTTTACATTACTTTTAAGGAGTTATATAGAATGTACTTGAGAAGAATAATAACGGTATTCACAAAGTAGGGCAGCTAGTATGGCAGGAGGGTAAAAGAGCAAATCTGCTCTAAACAACAACAAAATACATTTAAGAAATTTAGCTACAAGTAAGCTATTTTGCTACACAAAACCATAAAGTAAATATGAATAGCTTTTCAAAATAGCAAAATATGTCAGAATTATGTTGACATTTGTGTTAAAAATTTAAATAAAATTCAAAATTTTTTTTTTTTGTGCAAATTAAAATTAGAATAAGTGAAAAGCGTAAAGCCACTGAATACTCTTGGACAACTGTTGGTCATTTTTTACACTTCCTTGGTATTTTCATAAATTTTGATTTATAAATTTTGACAGTAAATTTTTTTGTTTTTCAGAAGCAAACAAAAAACAGCTGATTTCGTAGCTCTAAATTCACTAAATAAGCTTACACGGTGCTTTTTAGCTCATCTGCCTCACCAGCTGCCCTACACGGTGCTCTTAAACAGTCGATAGGTTTTTTGGCTATGTGGAGAAAATCTGTGAATGGGGTTTCATTTGTATTAGTTTAGTGGTCTGAAAAATGCAAACCCCGAAACCGTAGCTGATCATCCCCGCGAAATATCGCAAAAATACATATCCCATATAAAAAAAAAAAAAAATCGAAAAAAAACCCAACAAACAAATATAAAAATAGTTATATTTAATGTATTTTGCAATGTTAAATCCGAATCCGGCCTGAGAACTGCTGTATCTCATACGGTTTTTGAGATATCTTACCCTAAACAAGGAAAAAAAGCCGATGCTATGTTTTATTGCTGTGTTTTGGAGCTATATAACAGGACGTATATCCGTAAATTCTGATGCAAAAATGGAAAGCTCTAATCAATCTTCTAAACCTAATTCAAATAATGTCGATATCTTCATTTTTCTAGGAGATATCCTAACCTAAAAAGTTAAAAAAGTGCAAAAAACGTGATTTGTCATTATTTCAGTCTACGATATTTCGGAGAAGGATAAAGCTATTGATATAGTTTAAATGTGATTTTAAAGAAAAAGATTGGAGTTTTCAGGTAATTTATCGAATTTTGCGTATGAATGTTCTATATTCTAGTTATGTAGCTTAAAAATATAGCAAAAACGGTATTTTTTCCTTGTTTAGGCTAAGATATCTCAAAAACCGTATGAGATATAGCAATTTTAAGGCCGGATTCAAATTAAGCATTGCAAAATACATTAAATATAAGTATTTTTATATTTGTTTGTTGCGTTTTTTTTCCGATTTTTTTTTTATTTTATATGGGATATGTATTTTTGCGATATTTCGCGGGGATGATCAGCTACGATTTCGGGGTTTGCATTTTTCAGACCACTAAACTAATACAAATGAAATCCCATTCACAGATTTTCTCCACATAGCCAAAAATCCTATCGACTGTTTAAGACCACCGTGCCTACTTCGTGAATACCGTTAATATATTTTTTCCACATAAAAAAAAACCCATCAACTAGTCTTCATATATCTAAAAGATAGTCCTATATGTCCTGTAAAGCATATTGAAATTAAGTGGGGAAAATGTGTTTTTCGTGGCAAATATATTTTAAATTGCTCGCTCGATATACTTTCGTATACATACGGTACTTGAAAGCTGATTATATTAGGCACACTTAAAAAAAAAACACCATTTGACATAATTGGTCCACAAGAATTAGAAGTTAAAACCATTTTTAATGCATCATTTTAAAATTTCAATAGCATTTCATTCCAGCTGGGGCTTCTCATATGGGAGAACTATGGGAAGCTGGAGTTAAAAGTTTCAAAGTCCATTTTAAAAGGATGGCCGGAAGTCAACATTACACTTTCGAAGAATTTTTCACTTTGCTTAGTCGAATAGAATCATGTTTAAGTTCGCGCCCACTTAACGCCATGACAGAAAATCCAGATGATTTTCAGTCTCCCACTCCTGGCCATTTTTTGGTAGGTGGACCCCAGCTATCTCCTGCAGAGCCTGAAATCGCCGAACAGCGCCTAAAAATTGTCAACCGATGGCAAAAAGTCTAGGCAATGCAACAAGTCTTTTGCCAAAGATGGAAAAGTGAGTACTTACTAATGAATGGTGGTTTGATCGTGTAAACAGAACGTACATATCTCGGCAATGACAATCATGTACGTGTCGCCAACCACCGAGCGTGGTTGCATTACGCGACCAACAGTTAAGCTTATCGTGCTTCCCTCGTCATAGAGGCACACAAAAATCACTTTTTTTCGTTCTCTCATTTTGTTGCAGAATGTCTCCTTCTCATTAAATTGTTGGTAATTTGTTGGAAGAGATTGGTTTTCAGGCTGAGTCTGAGCTGCTTTTAAGCAAGCCTAAGACTGTGCGAGAGAGTGCTCCGGTTGAGAATGCAGTGAGCAGTGCGGTCGTCTAGGTGATCCGTCACGATAGGAGTCGGCTGTGCTCGTTGGAGCATCGCCTTGCAACGTTCCGGCAGTTCCTCGAAAAGAACAGTTTTGCTTCACCGCTACTGCTTCAATTGCCTTTCCTCGGGGTACTGTTAAGTGTCGCCATTGCAAGGGCGATCACCACACCTTAATGCACTCTCATATCCGAGTGCGACCTCGCTAGTCTTCGTCCAAGAAGTAACAAAAAAGGAGAGCTTGCCAAAAAATAAATTGCAGATTGACCAGCAAACTCGTGCATACGCACCATCGGAGGAGAGGGGGTCTGATACCGGGCCTCGATCGTCCTCGGCTAGGGTCCATTGTCCAAAGCGGTCTTCTCCCTCTCCACCGTCTTCGATGACAACACAACGATTAATGATGTTTTTACCAACGATCTGCTGACGGACACATAATGAAGGAGCGAGGGTTAATCGACGCGAGCTCACCAAGGACCTCCATTTCCAGGGCTTTTGTTAGGAAGTGGCGAATCCGAACCTCCCGTATGGATGGAGAAATGATTTGAACGTTGCAACTACGGGCGAGCTGCGACAACAACAGGGTTATCGAGGTGATGGCTCGTGTTGATGCGGGACGTGAACTGGTGATTCCTTCCCGCAGCATCGATGAGCGGCGTATATAAATACATATGTATGTTATATGTCCAACATTTATTTTCCATCAAAATAATTTAACTCAATTTAATAAAATCGATGATTTTTTATTTGGATTTTTATTTTTGGACATTTTTTTATTGGATGTTTTTATTTTTGAAGTTTTTTGTTTTTTTTGATGTTTTTATTTTTGGATATTTTTTTGGATATTTTTAAGTGGAATAAGCGCTTTAGAAATTCGTTGGATGTGCTTTTAAAAACGGGTGATGAATCTCGAATTTTTGCATATGAACAAAAAGACAATTGACAAGTTGTGCGACATCGGAGCTTTGCGAAGCAAATAGTGGCTTGGTTTTACTTCAAAAATCAAAGATCTGATGCGTAAACAACAAAGAAGTGATTGAGGCATGTAAAACTCATATTTTAGAGCTATCATCTTCCGACTGGTCAAACCATTTGAACAAATAATTTGAGCGCATGTCGTCTGAAGAATCATACCCAAAAAAATGTCAAACTTTTCAACGGACATAAAAATTTGCATCGGAAAACACTAGGGGCACTTTATTCTCGAAACTTATGGAGTAACATTCGCAATTGACTACACTGAGCTTGACACATGCTAAGCGTAAAACCAATGGGTTCGCTGCTAGTTTAAGGTTCGATGGTATGCAATCTAATAATACATTGGAGTCTTGTAATTTATTTGCTAAATTTTTTAAAGGTGTTTATGAAACCTGTGATAGCTTAACATCGTTAGACCATATTAATATTGAATCAAGATTAGGATCTGTAGAGAACTTCATAGTAATAGAAAATGATGTTTTTTCTGCTATTAATGCCTTAAAACCTAGTTTTAAATATGGTGACAATGATTTTCCTGCTACCTTTTTTAAAAATTGTAATAGAGCACTTTCAAAACCTTTAGCTTGTCTTTTTTTAAGTTGTCTTTAAAAAGCGGTAAATTTCTCGATATTTGGAAAAATCGTATTTTGATACCAATATTTAAGTCTGGTGATCGCTGTGACGTAAGTAACTATAAAGTAGAGCGCCCATATGTGCAAAATTCTGATTTTGCTTGCTCCCCGTCCATTTCCTGAAATTAGAGGTCAAAAAAATAAGATCTCAAAAAAAAATTTGGAATCGGTAGTGGAAAAAACCCAGCCGGTTTTCGATCAAGGGTCGAAAAATTGACTAAAAAAAGGGAAGTCGCTTTGACTGCCCGTTACTTCAAAACTGTTAATTTTTTCATAATATTTTCAAAACAACTTTTGTAGAGCATGACTAGGTCAACATTATCTTCTTAAGAAATGTTGGTCCATTTCTTAAAAACTAAAATTTTTTAGTAAATTTTCATTTAAATTAATCAACATTTAATTCCCTACAATATAGCAATTCCAGAACAAATATTTCGCCCTTCGAAAATTACAAAAAAACAATTTATAGAAAAAGTCATGAATATTTTCTTAAAAAATATAAGTTTTTGTACCGAAACAACAACAAATTTAATTTTTGGAACAACGTTTTTTAAGAAGATAATGTTGACCTAGTCATGCACAAAAGTTGTCTTGAAAATATTATGAACAAATGAACAGTTTTGAAGTAACGGGCAGTCAAAGCGACTTCCCTTTTTTTAGTCAATTTTTCGACCCTTGATCGAAAACCGGCTGGGTTTTTTCCACTACCGATTCCTAATTTTTTTTTGAGATCTTATTTTTTTGACCTCTAATTTCAGGAAATGGACGGGGAGCAAACAAATTCACAACTTTGCACATTTCATATATCTTGTGGGCGCTCTACTATAGAGCCATTGTCAAACAGTCAACTTTTGCTAAACTTTTTGACAAAATAATTAAAAATAAACTTTTTCATCATATAAGCATAGAAATTTGTGCAGCTCAATATGGGTTTTTACAAGGATGATCTACTTGCACTAACTTGGCTCTATTAACCATTCAATTTTATTGTACAAACTAAAGAAGTATGGGTTATCTGAGTGTCTGTTAAAATTTTATGGGAGCTATTTAACGAACAGTAAACTAAATGTTAAAATTGATTCTGTTGTTTCTGACATTGTTATAAATGCATCATCTGGTATTCCTCAAGGTACACATTGTGGTCCCCTTTTGTTTTTAATTTTTATTAATGATTTGCCTAATGTGATTAAATCGGCAAAATGTTTGATGTTCGCTGATGATGTTAAGTTGTTCTTAAAAGTATCTTCTATGTCTGATTGTTTAATGTTACAAAACGATTTAAACAATTTATCTGAGTGGTGTTTGTCCAATAATCTTTGTTTAAATATCAATAAGTGCTGTACAATGTCATTCTTTAAATGTGCTACTCCCATAACTTTTGATTATTCAATCAACAATAATTTGCTAGCCCATAAAATTGAATTCAAAGATCTAGGAGGATATTTGATGTGAGTTTTAGCTTTAAAAGTCATTATGAATATTTGGTTTCGAAATCGTTTGCTATGTTAGGTTTCATAAAAAGGAATTCTGCGTGTTTTAAAGATCCATATACGTTCAAAGTTTTATATGTGACTTTGGTTCGTTGTTTACTGGAATATTGCTCTGTTATATGGAATCCATTTTACGCCGAGCATTCTAATAAAATTGAAAGAGTACAAAAACGCTTTACTACTTACGTATGCAATAAGTCAATTGCGATGGCAAAATGCACTACCTTCATATGATGCTAGGCGTTAACTTCTTGGGCTTCAGTCATTAAAGATAGGCGTACAATTTGTTCGTTATTATTCGTCTTCAATGTGTTAAACGATAAAATTAATTGCTCGGAAATTTCTAGTTTATTTGTTACTTACGTCCCTACTAGAAATCTAAGAAATTATAGATTCTTAGAGGATCGGACTCATTTGACAAATAATTCATTAAATGCACCTATTGCAAGATACATTCGTGTATGTTATAATTATTGTCAGTTCTTGGATTTTAATGTAAGCTTGTATCGGTTTAAACTTAATTTATTTGAATTTTTTAATTAACTTTTACTTAAGGCTGTAAGGTTCTTATTTTAGTCTGTAAGATTGTTAATCTGTAGACCGAATTTAACAAATAAATAAATAAATAAATTATAAATTTTTGTAACAAAAGAACCTGCATAAATATTGATTTTGTTTTGAAAACACTTTTTGCTTCCTTTCTTCAAAAAAAAAAAAAAAAAAACACACGAGTTTAATTTTAAGACAAATAACAGAATAAATATGTAAATATTTTATTAATCGGGTAAGACCTGAAATTTATTTTGTGAACAAGTCAAGCGTTGCTTCCAAAGCCAAATTTTTTTTTTGCCACAATATGGGCTAATCCTGCGTTGCGAACGTTACATTTGTACGCATATTTTTAAATCCTGAAGGCGCTCTGAATGTTTAATTCTTAATTTACCTACAGTGGTATGTTAACCTTTAAGAGTACTTTCAGAAGGCATTTAAAAATATTTCATGTCTTGTATCAGTTAGAAGATAATCGTGCATAAAGTGCTGTTCGCACGTTACGAAAAACAGAAGTCGTTGTGGGGATCAATGTATATTTTTAAAATTTTTTGCGAATTTTCCAGAATAAATGAAAAAAGCAAAATCCTCCAAAGAAAGAAGAATATTTGAGCATATTGAAACTGCTTTTGAGGGAATCAAAGAGTCCTTCGTTCGTACAAAAATTTAACTTTTGTGTGTTGCGCACGTTACGTTGCGAACGTTACAATTTTTATTTTATATATATACATGGGCTATCGAAAATTGATTCAGCCCCTTTCCAACTAACTTAAGCACATTATATTCGCTTGATTTATTTGTGGAAAAGGTTGTAAAGAAGTACAGTGCACACAAAAGCAAAATTTTTTCTTGGCACCGCATCCCACGGTGAAAATACGCTGTTGCAGCTCAACCACTGCATCGATTTTTATGAAATTTGTAATGCAACGTTATTAAAGACTTTTTGTTATGTAGCTGCTGGTGCGATGCCCCTAAAGGCGAAATGCATTTCCGCGGCTATACCGGTGGACCAATTTTTAGGAAACTCGGAATGGGGATTGAACCCTTAGAAAGCATATCGAAAACCCTTAGTTATTTAGTGGGCAATACCACTCACCTAGTGGCAAAATACGTTTTTACGGTAACTTTATAATTTTTCTCTTGGTTGACCTTTTTTCGGATATGCCCATATGGCTTTGGAAATTAAATACAACACTACAGCAAACACAAAAAGTGTCGCTCAGACCTGGTTTCAGAGACATAGCAATCGGAAGATTGGGATATAGCTTTTATGAAAACAAGTATGAGTTCTGAGTCCCTTGATGGATTTTAAAAATTTTGGTGTCATATGAAAGGTATTATAACTAGTTACCAAATTGTTGTACAAAAGTCTTAAATTCGAGTTTTCGGTTTCGATATATGGCGATTTTAAGATAATTTTGACCAGATTTTTTTAAAAAACAATATTTTTCCCAAAAAACGTCTCATCAATCCATAACTTTAGTAACACAATATGAAAGGCCAATCTATTTTCTTTTATTACCTATGCCATTGCCAGGTCTATGTGAGGTATTTGCTTACGCGATTACCGCCACCCTAACCTATGCCATTTGCACCAGATTTCCTATATTTGTAAAGTTTATTTTTTAATTTAATTTATTGATTTAAATTAATTTTAAAAAGTAGAAGAATTAAAATTTGTATTTTATTTTATAAGATGTCTTCATCTACAACATTATCATCATAATAGCTCTCTGGTTCGTAGGAAACGACTTTATGCAATTCTCCCTCATATTTAAAAAAATTGGCTCAATGGTTTCCACAACATGAATTTTGCAATATATCGCGCGAAATTTTTAATAACAATTTTTCTCATTGTATTTGTTATTGGTGGTGTCGTTGTTGTTATTGTAACGACTCGTACGCCAGGCTAGATATTGTCTTCAAGGTTGCGATTCCTGGCCTCCCAAAAGGATGGTCTCTCTGAGACATTGTTGTTGTTGTTAGTGGTGGTGCTGTTGTTGTTTTTGTTTGCGCTGTTTTTGTAAGTGATGGTGTTGTTGTTGTAATATTTGCTAAATTTCATGAAAATTTCTTTAGTTTAATTTTTGTTTTTCTATAAAAAATGCCCTAATGATGCAAATTCAGCTTCAAATAGAATACTTAACCCTTTCATGCCCGAATTAATTTGGGGGGACTTAAAATTTTTTTGAGGCCATACAGTTGAAAAGATAGACCTAATGAACTTATAGTATTAATTTCAAGGACCTGTATATCCTAGTTTGGTCTCTGGAAGATGTTGCCTATAGGCAACATTGGGCATTGCTGGTAAACTTTGTAAAATAAAATTAATGAACAATACAGTTTTTATATTGAATTTGAATGGAAATTTGATTAGAATTTGATACCCATTTTCTCCAATATATAGTCTGCTGAAGTCTCAAAGGGCTTGCAGTGTCCATAGTGTAAAGTTATAATAGAAGTTGAAGGGGTTTTAGCTGGAACAGATGACAAATTTGCGCTCTTATCTGTAAGTGCTGTTCTATTAGCAGTATTGCAGTAGTTCATCAGCTATATCTAACTGAAAGTTCCTATTTTATTATATTTTTTATCTCTGTGGTAGAATAGCTATCTACTTCTGCCACATTTATGTACCATCCCAAACTCTGAATTACACCTAAAATAGATCAGAAGACGAAACAGCGATATTTACAGCAGTGAGTGTCATCCACAAGGCTGTGGTAAATCAAAAGTCACCTGCAAAAGGTCTTCGGAGAAGGAACTCCAACGGAAGTGTCTTGGAAAGAGATAAAAGTCATTACATATTGCTCTTGTACTCAAGTATGAGCTAGAGATAAAATACATACAATACAATTATGCACCAGGATACTATGCGCAGATACCATTTCTTGGAACGATGGTTAATCGCATATAGTTCCATTAACATATCGGAAAGATCAACACCTCCCATGTGCTCATTGAAGCTATCGATAACTGGAAGAGGATTACCCAAAAGCTTTATAGTGTGATCGTCGTCCTTTTATTTATTTATTTATTTATGAAATTCGGTCTACAGACTAACAATCTTACAGACTAAAATAAGAACCTTACAGACTAAAATAAGTTAATTTAAAAATTCAAATATATTAAGTTTAAAGCGATACAAGCTTTCATTAAAATCCAGAAACTGACAATAATTATTATACACACGAATGCATCTTTTGAGCAAATTCAGTGTTCACTATAGTTCTCTTTAGTTTTTTTGTATGAAATTCCCTCCCCCCAAGATCAAAGTCTGTACACGGCAGTGCTCCTCAGAAACGATCATTAGAAGTTAAAGTTAAAGTTATCGAAAAACACTTTAAGATATTAATTTTTGGAAATGTTGGGAATATATTCCTAGTCAAAAGAGAAACTCCTCCTAGAGAGGTTCCTCTTCAACTTACAAACAGAAGTCATATAAAATTCCTGAAGCACCAACTCATGTTAAAATTTTCAAAGTTGATTTTATCAAAAATCTCGTTTTCTATTTTTTGTTCAATTTCATTGACTTTAGAAAATTACTGAGGAACACCTAAGACCATTTTTGTGCAATTAATTTGTTTTTATGATTCTCTTACATGTTTTTAGTTATTTTATGTCCTTTTTGATCCAAACTTATATATACATATTGATTTTTAATTATATGAAATATACATCCACTTTTTGTATAATTTTTTTACCACGCATGGACATAGCAAAAGAACATAATTCAAATGATAACTATTAATGCTAATGAAGTTAAATCTATTTATAAGCAAGTAACACATATCAAACTATTGAACAAAATTCGTAATTGGCGAAAAAAATTAGAAAATAACAGAGTTTTTAGCGCAAATATACAATGTTGCCTAAAGGCTACAATGGGCATGAAAGGGTTAATGAAGGAAAAAAGATAAGGCTTCCATATTTTGTTACTACAGCTATAGGTTAATAAGGTATTTTTTTTTTAATTTATAATAGCTTATAAAAAAAAACTGGTCAAAATTTTCACAAAACCACCATATCTTGATAACTATAACTTGGATTCAAAACTTTTTTAGAATTTGTAGCCAGTTAAAATATCTTTCATATGACATCAATATTTTTAAAATCCATCAAGGGATTCAGAACTTATATCGGTTTTTATAAAAGCTTTATCCCGATCTTCCGATGGCCATATTTCCAAAACTGGGTCCGAGCGACACTTTTTGATTACATATTTTAATTATAACTTTGACATGAAAAGCTTGTTTTAAACCAAATTGAGTTCTGGGAGTAACGGTTGACCTTAGCCATATTTTGATACTTAAGTTATGTATATGTGTATTTTAGAGCGGTCCAAAATTTAAAAAGTTTTTTAAAAATTTGCGGCAGCGCACAATCACAATGCAAGTGTCGATAAAATTGTTGGTTAAATTTAATTTTTTTTTATGGCAATCTACAGAAAATAGTCCAATTAAGAAATCCCCTGAAGATTTCTGAAAACAAATTTGATTTCTAAGTGTAACAGATTGTTAAATTCAAATTTATTTTTTTTTCGGATGTGTTCGCACACATTTCAGGATTATAAAACTGCTTCAAGTAAAATCGGAGCTGATCGGTTTCGTAAGTTACAACCAATTACATGTTTTTTCTTTTATACTGTGCAGTAAATAATATATTACTATTATAACCGCCCTGAAAGTTCCCTATGAAGAAAAAACTGATAAGCAACTCCTTACATTTTCCTCTCCTCAACATTTGTTTCTAAAATTTCCGTCCCTCATCTCAATCTCCTAGGGGAAACGTAGGAGAACTGATGCTATTGTGGTATAGCTAATGCTTAGGTGGAACTGGAAAGAGAACCGTTAGATCAATTTCATCCAAATTTTGTTATGCTGATCATTGAAGTATTGGCTACACAATATATTTTAATAAAATGTGTGCAAATTCATTAAAAAAAGTTATTGAGTAAAATCTAAAGAAAGTCAAAAAAGCTGTTTTCAAAAAGTTGGCAGGTAATTTGGTATATATGGTAGCGCAATGTGGTATGTATACTGATCAGTACTTGTAAAGTGGGCAGGTAATGTGGTACATATAAGTAGAGTAATGTGGTATACTTAACCATACAACCAAATATAAAGTTTGAAAGGCATGAAATAAGTTCAAATTAACATTTACATTGGTTCTCAAACTCATAGTTCTTATTAAAAATAAACAGCAATCAAATAATGTAAAGAATATCAAGAAATGTTCACATACCACATTAGCGAAGCCCGACTATACCACACTGGCCAATTTTTAGAAATTACAAAATTGTAAAAATTAAATTGGAAACTTTGTGAATTTAGATAGTTAAACACTTCGCAATATTTTTCACTTACTTTAATTGAATATAAATTGAACTTCACCAAAAAGCAATTTTTTCTTAACAAAATTTTTTGCCAAAAAATGCACAAAAGTCCATTTTTTTTACAAAATTGCAAAGAACTACCAATGGTTTGATTTCAGAAACCCTGTTTTTTAGATTCCATTAGTGCTCACGAGTAACTTTACATGATTTCGTGTTGAATCCATGACATTTTGATTCAAACTTTTTTGTTACTGTACAGTTGAAAATTAAAAAACCATGTAATTGGTTGTAACTTTCGAAACCGATCACCTCCGATTTTGCTTAAAGCAGTTTTATAATCCTGAAATGAGTACAAACACATCCCCATACCACGATTTTGTCGTCAATAAAGTCAAACTCAAAACACGTAGGAGCCCACTGTGCACAGCACTTTTTGAAAATAAATATTGCTCCTAAGCCACACAAGCAATTGTTATGAAATAAAAAGCAAACGAAAGCTAACATACCAATTTAATTTTAATATTTTTTTTCTAATTCAAATTAAAGTTATTTTAAAAGTTATAAGAAAAGTTGTTCAAACATTAAAAACCAACAATGCAAATTTTCTTTAGAGTAGAAATAGTGTACCCCGCAGCACTCAAAAACGTACAAATAGTACAGATTCGATATTTTAACAAGAACTAAATTCACTTTCCAGAACTGCTCCGATTACTTTTTATATTTATCTGCATATACCGTATTTACGTAAAAATCAGTGATTTTCTAAAATTTGCATCCCTTAAAGTATGCAAACTTTTTTATAAGTATGAATTTTGTTGTAGCATACTTTTATATGTTTCAAATGCTTTGAAGTTTTATAATTTTCATATGCTTTTCAAACAGCTTAAGAGTATGCACACACATTTTTTGCCAGCATACTTTGAAAAATAATTAAATTTTTGAAAACAACATGAAACTAGTAAGGGTGTAACTATTGGCCTGGCCAAAAAATAAATACCCTACACTGCAATATTTTGAAAATTTTGCTTACATGGGAGGTGCCACACCCTCTTGTCCGAGTTCACCCAGTTTTTGCTCAAGGCTTGCATTTATAGTTCTTAGTGTCTGAGGGAAATTTGGTTGAATTATTTCAAAAATTCAGTATAGCGTTTTGAAGCTTTTGCTTATATAGGAAGTGCCACGCCCTCTTGTCCGAGTTTGTCTAGTTTTAGCTTAGAGCGTACATTTATAGTTTTCAGTATTTGAGTCAAATTTGGTTCGATTATCTCAAAAAACGCTTTTAGGAAGTGCCACGCCCTCTCGCCCGAATTTGCCCAGTTTTTTCTCAGAGCTTGCGCTTTTGATTCGTAGTATTTATGTGCATTTTGGTTGCATTGTCGTAAAAACTACTCCTAAAGTTGCATTTTGAATATACTTTTTGTACGGGCAGTAGGCGTGTCCCTTAACCGATTTCAATCCCCCGAGCTAACTTTGACGGCGAAGGTAGTGTAGCGAATTTCAGACCCAGCCAGCCAGACAAACGGACATTGCTATATCGACTCAGGAGATGACGCTGATCAAGAATATATATACTTTTCTCTATCTGCCACGCTTCCTTCTGTGCGTTACAAACGGAAGGACAAAGTGAATATACCGTGGGTGTAGGGTATAAAAATGTATCAGTATGGTAAATTTTATGGAAATCGAACCAAAACTGTGGAAATGCCGTTCCGTTGTATCGAGTGAGAGCACTGTGCGATGGTTTGAAACAATGTTGCCAAGAAATCACATAGCCGATTTGGATGAAATTTTCACAGTTTGTTAGTATAGATCAGGGGAAGGTTATCGATTAGAAAAATGGGCAGTGCCACGACTCAAAAAAAAACGAAATTTGTTATATCTTACATTTATAAAAGGCACTAAAACAAATAAATACCAATCATTAGAAAAATAGGCCCTAAAGTACAAAATTCCACATATCTCAGAAACTGTTTGACGCTTAGGAATGATATTTGGGATATAATAGACGGTGTCACGCCTATAAAAAAAACAAAATTGGACATGTCTCTTAAACAATTCTAAGCTTATGGATTGTATCTGTTACATATGTAAAGGGTACCAGAGCAAATGTTATCAACTAGAAAAATTGGCGACGCGATACCCTGAACAAAATTCATCATAGCTATGAAACTACTTGACGCAGACGAATAAGGTTTGGTATATCTTCTCTTCTTATACGAGATAAAATTGTATGTTTCTTTGTACTTATTTCTGTGCCAATATTTTTTCTCGAAAACGGCTACAGCGATTTTAATGAAACTTGGACTAGTGTTAGATATTAGCTTACAATGAAGAATGAGCTAGGTTTGAACTTTGTAAATGCTCACCAGAGGGCGTGGCACAGCCTTAAATTTTAAATTTGATTTAGTAATAACTCGCAAATTATACAAGGTATTTGGATGAAATTTGGTGAGCGGGTACGGGTTAATAATACCTCGTAACGGACAAAAAGTGAACTGGATCGAAGAAGTGCCACGCCCACTTTTCAGCCCTTGAAAATTTTGATTCAATATTACTCGAAAACGACTCCAACAATTTTGATGAAAATTTAGGAGATGTTACCTCTGCAAACAAGGATTAATATGTGATATGCCGTTATATTGGGAAAACTCGTTGAAGGGCGTGGCACCGCCCACAAAAATATAAAACGGTATAAAAAGAAAACTAATAAAGCAAACATTCTGAAATTAACTGTGAGGTGCGTAATTGCAAAAAGGCATCTCTGTTCTGAAAGTGGGCGAAATATTGCCATTGCGCGTGGAACCTCCCATACAAGCCAAATACGTTAAATGCTATTTTTCGCAAATGTTACAAGATATTTTAATGAAATTTGGTATGTAGGTACGGCTTATTAATGCCTTATAATAACCGAAAAGTGGGCGGTATCGAAGAAGTACCACGCCCCCTTTTTAGCCGTTGAAAATTTTGATTTAATATTACTCGAAAACGACTCCAACAATTTTAATGAAAATTTAAGAGATTGTACCCTTGAAAACAAGTGTTAATATGTGATATGCTGTTATATTGGAAAAACTCGATGAAGGGCGTGGCACCGCCCACAGAAATATAATACGCTTTAAAAAGAAAACTACTAAAGCAATCTTTCTGAATTTAACGTAAGGTAGTCTACTTGCTATTAGGCACCATTACGAACTGAAAGTAGAGAAAATATCGCCTATGGGCGTGGAATCTCCCATACAAGTAAAACACGTTAAATGTTATCTCACGCAAATGGTACAACATATTTTGATGGAATTTGGTACACAGCTATTGCTGGCAAATGCTTTTTATATAAACAAAAGTGGGTGATACCGAGAAAGTGCCAGGCCCACTTTTTAACCATTCAAAATTTTGATTCGATATTATTCGAAAACGACTCCATTAATTTTAATGAAAATTTAAGAGGTGTTACCCTTAAAAACAAGGAATAATATGCGATATGCCGTTTTATTGGAAAAACTCACTGAAAGGCGTGGCACCGCCTACAAAAATATAATACGCTACAAAAAAAAAATACAAAAGCAATCTTCGTAAATTTAACTGTAGGGAGTCTCCTTTTTATTAGGCACCTACGACCTGAAAATGGGCAATATATCGCTGGTGCGCGTCGAACCTCCCATACAAGTAAAACAAATAAAATGCTATTTCTCGCAAATGCTACAACGTATTTTGATGAAATTTGGTATGCGGATCTGGATCATGAGTATCTTAAGCATAACGAAAAGTGGGATTCGTTCAACAATTGCCACGACCACTTTTTACCAAAATAAAAATTTTAGTTATAGTAGTAACTCAGGCACAAAAAAAGAATGGAATGAACTTCTTATTTTTAATATGCAGTCTTATGTACTTTTTGACGCTGAATCCGTCTTCATCAGCAAAACTGTCATTATACCTGCAGGGTTTTGAAATATCTTTGCTTGAAGTTGAAGAAAACGCTGTGTTCAGTCTTAACTGCGTGTCTACAAGAAAAGGTGAAAACCTTTTTTATTAATGGCGTTGAATAGCCACACTCTTCCTTATCAAAACTTTTCCAATAGGTCTTTTACTTTCCGAGGTAAGATCTTTTGAAGATATGATATTTCAGCCCCAATACAATAGACGAAATATTTTGGATGCCTGCCATATCCCATTTATTTAATTTTTTGATATTTTTCTATACCATTCCACACTTTCCAAATATTTTCTTATTATTATTCTCATCGGTTAATTTATCATTTTGAAAGCATGAACATTGGAGGTGAAAAGGTACGAATTCCATCACAAAAAGTAGCTATGAATAATATCATCAACTAAAATAATAAGATTAGATTGTTGACCGATCCCTGATCGGTCGCCAGAATTTGCGTGAACGGAAAATAAAATTTTTGTTTTTTTAACAGCTTTCGAAAGCCGAGTGGCGTTTTTAAAAATTTCAATATGACGACGTTGTAGCACGCCCCGAAAGGGGACGTAAAATATTTTTTTTCAATATTTTGGCGTAAATTTCATCACTCGGAGGTCTTAGGGGTCGCTGATAATGAATCTGAAGTCATAATTTGACAATCTTCAAATCCAAATTGGCGAATCCAATATAGCGTCTCACATCATAATTTTTCTTAATTTACAGAACCTTCATTGAACTTCATATTACACGCTTAATGATAAAGCCGTTGCAACTCCATAGAACTTTTTAGTTATAATCCACTGAGTGTAAAATTCGTAAATTTGGGAAATGGAATTAGAGATATTTTGTGATGATCCGGATATCCTTTTTATATTAAAAAACTAAAACCTAAGTACGCAAAACTTAAGAAAATAAATCAAATTATTCTTACCATAAGTTTCAGAAGGTAAGATCATTTAGTTTTTAAGATACACTCATTTAAACTTTCACTTATTTTAAGAGATTTTTGGAAAAATTACCATTTTCTGAATTCATCAAGTTTCAGAAGCAAAAACTCAGAAATAGTATTATTTTTTTGATATTCTGGTACTTGAAGTATGTATGTTATCTAGATATTTAACTTTAAATTTGTGCAGAAAAATATTACCTTTGACTCAAAAGCGCTCTCTTAAAGACTACTGTGTGAAACCTGATCTGATTAGGTGTAAATTTTAAAATATGCTTACTTCAATGTACAAAGGCCGCAGCTTTGAGCCATATTTCAAAATCCAGACCTGATAGACCAAATCTGACTTCGAACTCGAACTTAATGGAAAAAATTTACATACAAACATATTTAAAGTATGTCCATTTTTAGAAATTTTCCAGGAAAAGAAATTCAAACTTAAATATAAATAGAAAAATCATACAAAATCCGTCATTAAATATGCAGTCATGTCTTTTATCTCGGGAAAGATAAGACGTAAAGATATCTCGGGAAAGATAAGACGTAAAGATAAACGATTTTTCTTTACGCTTCAATGTTTGACGTTCAATCACAAAAACAGCTTATCCCCCAATATTTGAGTTCGTAGAAGATCGCTATTTAAATATCAATATGATGTCGAATCACCTACTGATAACTACTGCACTTTTATTAATTTGGGCAATTTCACTGGCACCAATAATAACAGAATTACCTATAGTGTTTGGATATCCAATGTCATCGTAATTCGCCTATTACATACACGTTTATGCATCATTATACCAACAGGTATAATCTCATTGCATGGGGCCAACATTTGCAGATAATTTTCCCGTTTGAATTGATCAGATTCAAATAAGGGACAACTCAAGCGCGCTATTCGAAATCAACTTTGTCAGTATGCCAACTACATGGCTTTCATTATTTTCTGTTTTTGGACGACTAATTTATAGTTGGCCTACTCGAAAAAGCTAAGTTTATGTAGTATGTAAGTAGTATAGTAGTACATGTTTATTGTTTGTATGGTTTCTTAAAATAAATTCAAATTTTTTTCTTTAGTAAAATCCAAATCTATTCTCTAAAAGTGCAGGTGAAAAGCATTTTATATCTGGTAATCCTATGGTATCCATGTCATTGTATATTCCATTATTTGTAATGTTGCTACTAATGTTGTCATTGAAATCGCTCTAACTAATAAAAATGCACTAGTTATCAGTAGATAATTCGACATCATGCTGAAATTTAAAATTTATAAAACGATCTTCTACGAACTTCAAGTACCGGGTGGTAAGCTGTTTTTATGATTGAACTTGTTTTCGAGACCTTTTTATAGCAAAATTTTTCATGTGTAAATTTATAATTAGAACACGAGTAGTTTTATGCTATTGACATTAATTTGTTTTTTATTTGTACCGAAATAATAAAAATATTTGTTTTATTGTTGCTAAAACATATTTGTTTACATTATTTTTGAGGAGTTAAATAGAATGTACTTGATCAGAATAACTAGGGGGCTAACTGGCTCATATGATCCTCCCCATACATAGAGAAAAAAAAAACAAACTTATGAACCCGTCTTCCATATACCTAAAAGATAAAAAACATTGAAGTTAAGAGGAGAGAAATGTGTTTTTCAGGATATGGGCGACTCTCCGAAAAATGTACCATTCAATGCCCCGGCGCATTATATGTATTATGCTCCACACTAAATGGAATAAGAATATAAGAATAAGCATATGCCGCTTATATTACCCTATTAACGTGTAGAATATACATATATTATCCGACATGCAGGTGAATCAACAAGACTGAGTGTTCAGGCAGACACTGTTTCACTCCGTCTTATGAACAGCTTGTTTCTGAAACATGTCCACCATAGCTTTCAGCTGGCTATAAAGCCCTCTTAGTCCAGTCAACAAAGCAACAAAGAGACATTCAAACCAAATTTTTTCTATTGTGATATTTTGTAAACAAAATTTTTATTTAAAGTTAAGGATCCTAGTGCTAACGAAGTTCCTCGGATGACCCAGAAAGTAAATGCCCAAACATACTACATCACTGATGGATAGGTTAGGTTAGAGTGGCGGTTTAGCGATGCAAGCTAAAGCCTGAGTAGCCATTTTAATACCACAAAAGTGACTGGACAGACTGGTATAAGTGTATGTGAAAATTTTAATCACCTAACGATATCTATATCCAGTTAGTCCTGTTAAGGTAATTGAGCAGCGAGCCAATTTCAATGTCGGCAATTTTGCTGAGTGTATTGAAGAAAGGCTTTCCCAGTGATTTAAAGTGTTCAAGAGATTCTTGCTCGTTTGCAAATAAGCAATTCCGACAAAAGGGGTTGAAAGGGATGCCTAGTTTTTCAGCATGCTTGCCGATGGCCCAGTGTCCAGTGCAAACTGCGGTAATTCTTGCTATATTAATACGGTTATTAGCTAGTAAATAAGTAGTTTTTGACCTGCTATATGAAGGCCAGATTGACCTGGATATCCTACATGTAGTCAATGCTTTCCAATTAGTGTTCGCGTCAGTTAAGTAAAATAAGAAGATCCTCTTCTTTACTATACCTAGCGGAGTATGTACCCGCACCGCACTGGTGACGTTAAGGGAGCAACCGTGCCTAGCAAGATCGTCAGCCTTTTCGTTACCCTCCCTATGGTCTGGAACCCAAACGAGAGCAATATCAAACCGACGTCCGAGCCTGACTAACTCCTTCTTGCAGTCCCCCACCAATTTTGACCTTATTATTACTGAATTCAGTGCTTTGATAGCTGCCTGACTGTCTGAGAGAATTGCCACTTTTACGGAAATGTCATTATTCTCTAATGATTTGCAGGCTTCGAGGATGGCAAAAACTTCTGCCTGAAAGACGCTGGCTGAATCTGGCAAGCGAAATGATTTAGATAGTTCAGGTCTTCTGAAAATATTCCCGCGCCAACACCACACTCCATCTTGGAGCCATCGGTGTATATGGCGGTTTCAAAATTTAGGTTGATACTGCCATCTTCCCACTGAGCTCTATCAGGAATCCATACTCGAAAGTTATTATCAAAACTGAGTGTGGGACAGGTGTAATCTGTTGAGCTGGTAAGCTCAGTTTGCAGATTACCCAAGAGCCGGTTTCCCTGAGTCTAACTGCGCTACTTGAAGCAATAGCTTTAATAAAAGAGGTAGGAGGCAAAAGGTGTAAAATAACGCTTTGAGCTGCGGTAGGGCAAGATCTCAGTGCCCCCGTTACACCGACACATGCGGTCCTCTGCTCCCTCTCTAGTTTTGCCTGATTTTAGCCTTTGCTAATAGCCGGCCACCAAACTAGGGAGCCATAAGTGAGGATTGGACGTATTTTTGGTTGAAGTCCCCATTTTTTACTGAAAGTTTTTTTGCAGGCGTAGAAGGCTATGCAGGCCTTCTTGCATCTCAGTTCGATGTTTCTTTCCAGTTTAGCTTTGCATCCAGTATGACTCCTAGATACTTGGCTGTCTTGGAAAGTGTCAGAGTATGCCCACTTAGCCACATGCTGTGGCCCATGAGCTTAACTTTGTTAAAGCTCCTTCCATGATATTACTAATCACGTCTGGAAAGGGGCCTAATACTAGTAGTACCACATCATCCGCATACACAACAACCTTAACCCCATTTTTGTCAATCTGATTAAGGACAGTGCTTCTTACCACTAGCCAGAGCAGAGGTGAGAGGACACCCACCTGAGGTGTTCCTCTGCTAACTGATTTTACCACCTGGCTTGTACCCATACAAGATTGAACAATTCTTGTTTCAAGCAGGGATACTATCCATGTGGTAAGACACTCCTCTACCCCAAGCCCGGTAAGATCACTGATGAAGTGCTGAATATTTGTATCAAGCTTCTCATAATAACAACTTCTGCAGAAGTCGTCGTAGGGAGAACAAAGTGTACTTAACAAAAAGACAGTGGCCAGAGAAAATACATATCATTTATTTTAGCTGAGGCTTTTCTGAAGTAAAAAAACTTTCTGACTTCTAACAATTTAGCATTAACCAGATCAGATTCAGAATTGCTCGTGCACAAGTCGAATCTCTCGCTCTTCTATAAGTCGCTATATTTCTCTTACTGTTGGGAAGTTTTATCGGATAGTAAAGGCAGTGATGAGCCAAGTCTAGCGAGTTCATCAAATTCGTATTCCTCAGAATATCTACAAGTATGTCCTGCTATCCAGCAAAGAGTTGGTTTGATTGCATTAGCAAACACGCTTAGAGATTGCTTCTTCTAGATTTGTATTGATTTTTCAGTTGTACACTTTTGTCTCGTTTGGTAAAGACTTGCATAGATCAATCATAGTTGACAATAGAGTTGCATAATATCACAACTCAAATTCCAAACTTTACCAGTTTCGATGTAATGCATTGTACAATGTAGATATTAGTGATGAGCAAAATTAGTCTTGGTCTTGCGTCTTGTTCTTGGTCTTGCTAATTTTGCGAGACCAAGACCAAGACCAAGATGCTGATATTTTTGCAAGACCAAGACCAAGACTGCTATGGTCTTGGTCTTGTTCTTGCTCACGATAATTGGCAAGACCAAGACTGCTTTTCAGTCTTGCTCATTTATAGTTAAAAGTTGTTTCACGCCCGTTTTGAAGATAAAATCATCTCTCAATTTGAATTTGGGCATCTTAAAAACCCAACTGCTTCCGAAAAATATGGTTTTGTACTCAATATCTCTGAAAATTTTTTCAAGACCAAGACCAAGACTTTATGAGCAAGATCAAGACCAAGACCAAGACCAAGACTCAATATCAAAACCAAGAGCAAGACCAAGACTCAATGTGCAAGAACAAGACCAAGACCAAGACTGCTATGGTCTTGGTCTTGGTTTGCTCATCACTAGTAGATATTTAGCTACTGTAACATATTTGTACATCATCTTTGAATATGTCCTACAGAATTCTCATAAATGAGCTTGTCACGAGCAAGTCGATCTGTTTTGCGCTTGCTGCCAGAACAAAGCGATTCGACAAGTGGGCGAAGACTAAAGCTACAAGAGATTGGAGATCATATTAAGATCCGTATATAGAGATGACTTTATGTTCAATAGGGGCGGAACATCCCTATTAACTATAAATGAGTAAGACCGAATAGCAAGTCTTATTATTATTCAAAAGGCTATGAATTCCACCACGACCTAAAAGATGTTTTGTACAGCCTCTACCCCTATCAGAATAGTTCCAGATATGAATTTCGCCACTGCTGTGGAATCAAACGAACTTAAGTTATTGGAGTTCAGAATAGCAGTCTTGGTCTTGACTGTAAGCTTGACCAAGACTAAGACCATTGCAGTCTTGAAATTATATCATAAGGCCAAGACTGCTTTTGCTCATCATTAACCGTTAGGCATAGTTGGCCACATGACAGTCAGTCTCCCGTCATATCAGTCGCTTCCTGAGCTCAGCAGATTAAATAGAGTCGTTTGTCCCGTCATCTCCTTTCTCAAGAGATGTCCCTGTGATATTGACTATACTTGACATGTGACTACCACATTATAAATTTTAGTAACAAAACAAGCTCTATAAATATTGGTTCAGTTTGAGAACACTATTTGTTTAGTTTCTGCCAAAAAAAAAAGAACTACACGAGCTTAAATTTAAGACAAATAAATATGTTCCATTTTATTATTAGGGTATGTCGAAATATTTATATGTTTTGATACTTATATACTCTGCTTTGTTATTTGTATAATATACATTGTATATGTATTTAAATTCAAAGAATATTTTATAAGCATGTTTAATTATTTACGTCGGTTTAATGTGGAAATATATAATTCCTCTCACGTTATGTCAGTTTCGACTTTCAGGAATCAACTGTTGTAAGTGATAACATACACGGAGAAAAATTAGTGTCATAACATTTACTCCACTCTAGTGGTAAAAAAAATTAAAGTAATTACACTAAATTTTAAACATAATAAACATAATTATTAACTTTTTGATGGTTCCGTAAAGTAATATTTACAAATAAAATATAAAGAAATAATTCAGTAATATTGACTCCATTTTCCTATTCATAGAGTAAATTATGCTTTACGCTAGAAAAATGTGTAACCATTTTTACTTCATTGTTCTAGTAAAAAAATATTTATGTTTGAACACACATTTGCTAAATATACAAATTTTATACCTCTTCATCAAATAGGTCAGTGGTTTAGAAATCTAACAAGTTTATAATTGTAAGTAAAAGTACTGGGGGTTATCGTGAATCAGTATTCCCGGGGAGTTTTTCTCAAACTGCTAAAGAGAATGCACAGCAGTCTGAGAAAAATTCACCGGAAATATTTATTTACGATAATCCCCACTATGTTTCTACCTTTCACGAACCCAGGTTGTTGTCAAACTAAACGAAACTAAATAGAAACGACATTTGGGAATAGGGGTGAATAATAAAAGTGTGTCAATATACCGCTTAAAACGGTCGGCAGGAAGAACTTATGGGTATCACAAAAATTACGAGAATAACTGAAGTTTAGACTGTGTTCGGGGTCGATCATAGATGAAAAGCTTGGTTGAATTAAGATCTTAGTTGATCTTTTTCGCTCGACTGTAGTCCTTCCCTAATATTTTAAAGTTTCGAAAAACAGGATTGAAAACTGAGTGCACGAGATATTGCATTTTTTATAAATTTTATGGACTTTTTATTAAAAAATGATTTTTCTCGTATAAAAAAAAAAAACACAACATAACACGCCACATGGCTAGGTGAAACAAACCATTCGCGGGTTTTCTCCTGAATTGGTATCTGGGGACCTTCAGCAATCATACCCCATTTTCTATAAAATCATAAGTGGTGCGGTTTTTGAGAAAACCCAATTTTAATGAAATTTTCCATATTACACCAAAAGAACTAAAATCAACAAACAAAAACAAAAAAAAAGAAATTTTAAATGTATTTTTGATGCTGAATCCGAATCCGGCACCAGAAATGAAATAATCTAAATGTGCAAAAAATATAGTATCTTTAACACTTTTAGGCTAGGAATTCTCTAAATACAGACAAGCTAGCGCAATTTTGGTACTGGATTCGGATTAGCAAATGAGCAATCCAAGGTTAAGTCCATAGAAGTCTTGGTCTTGATCTTGGACATTAAGTCTTGGTTTTGTATCTGGAATTGATCTTGGACATTAAGTCTTTGTCTCGATCTTGTTCTTGAAAAAATTTCTAAAGATTGTTGGGAATTCCAAATTTCCAATCCTTATTTTTGCAAAGCAGTTAGGTTTTTAAGATGCCAAATTTCGAAATGAGATATGATTTTATGCTTCAAAGGGGCATGGCACACCTATTAACTATAAATTACCAAGACTGAAACGCAGATGGGATTTCTCAAAAACGACATTGCATACGATTTTATGGAAAATGGGGTATGCTGCCTGAAGGTCCCCAGACACCAATTCAGAAGAAAACGCGCGGGTGGTTTGCTTTAAAATTAAAATCGGTTCCACCTAGCCATGGCCAGTATTTTGGCAAATAAAAAAAAGTTTCGAGTACCCCAAATTTTTTAAGGGATTTTGTTCAACATCTTATTTGAACATATTTTCAACAACGTTTTTTATTCGAATTTTTATGGAAATTTTTATTGTGGCACTAGCACACAAGCAAACATAAAAGTTCGGTAGTTTTAACCAGACCTATTTTTTTTAACGTATTTGTTTTACGCTGATTCCGAATCTGAAATCAGAATTGCTCTATTTGTTTTTGAGATATTGTGACCTAAAATTTAAAAAAAATTATAGTTATAGTTTTTGAAGTAATATAACGAGATAAAGTAAATTCTATTCATTAAACCTGATATCACACATTAAAGTACTTATCAGCTTTTTTCTTCAAATTCCATGCTGAATTACTATATGCAGTGTGTCACAGAAGTATTTTGCATACAAAAAATACTCAAAAATTCTAATTAGTACTCAATTTTTAGCCGTTTTATTCTTAGAAAAGTAATATTTTTTTTATAAACTTCGAGTCAATGGAACGTTAACTATGATACCACTTCATAAAAAAATTAAAATAATGCGTTCTAATCACTTAAAAAGCAAAGAAATGATTAATTCATCTTTTTTATAAGACCAAAAAATTCTATTGAATTCGAAGAAGAATATCGCTGTGGTGTTTAAATCTCTTTGATGTTGTACAGAAGTGTCCCAGGATGTGTATTTAGGGTCATTGTCTTTTGAAAATAAAAAGTCATGTTGTGATAAGCCCATTTTTTAAGTGCTGGGTGCAAATTTTTTTCGGAAAATGAGACCTGATATTCATGTCTATCCATATTGCCAGCATTAAGTTACAGTTTCCCTATTCCATGAGCCAAGAACAGCCCACGACACACCATCATGTAAAATTGTTGCTTTTAAGCTATAAAAGTTTAGGGTTTTATTTGCCTTATGCCTGACCATACGGCGTCTATCGATCCGATAAAAAGCAAATATTATATTATTGGATCCAATAGAAAGCAAAAATAATATTTTCGGATCCGATGAACGCCGCATGGTCTGGCATAAAGCAAATAAAACCATTAACTTTTATAACTTAAAAGCAATAATTTTACATGATGGTGTGTCGTGGGATGTTCTCAGATTATGGAATGGGGAAACTTAAACTTATCGGTGGCAATATGGATAGACATGAACATCAGTCCAATTCCACAAAAAAATTTGCGCCCAGTACTTAAAAAATGGGCTTACCACAAGATGACGTTTTATTTTCAAAAGACAATGACCCTAAATACACATCCTGGGACACTTCTGTACAACATCAAAGAGATTAAAACACCACAGCGATATTCTTCTTCGAATTCAATAGAATATTTTTGGTCTTATCTAGTGGAAAGGTCAAAAAATACCATATTTTATCAAAAAAATGTGCTCAAACAAGTACTGCAAGAAAAATGGGAAAAAAGCACCGACCGAAACTGTCGTAAAGGGATAGAATCCTCGCAAACATGTTTAGATGATGTCTCCTCAAATAACGGCTACCATGGTTATTATTAAAAAAGCCTCTTTTACTTGGTAAATAATCTCAAAGTAAAATTTTACTAAAAAGAAAAATACTTTTGTGACCTTATAAAAAAGATGAATTAATCATTTCTTTGCTTTTTAAGTGATTAGAACGCATTATTTTAATTTTTTTATGAAGTGGTATCATAGTTAACGTTCCATTGACTCGAAGTTTATAAAAAAAATATTACTTTTCTAAGAATGAAACGGCTAAAAATTGAGTATTAATTCGAATTTTTGAATATTTTTCAGATGCAAAATACATCTGTGACTCACTGTATATGTAACTTTACTCGTCTTTGAAATATCCTAACTTAAAAATTAGGTATGAAGGTAAACAGAACACTATTTTTGGCTATTTTTGAGGTTATGTACAGAATGAATTAAGTTTTTCTGGTCTTTTATATAAAATGCATTATGTAGTGTTATTCGTTATCTACAATATTAGTTATTGATTGGTCTTCTGCAATTTTTTCTTGCAAAGTTATGACCATTTCAATAAAACGTCTTGAAATTCGAACACTTCTATTGCTTAATTGTGTTGTCTTTAAGATCATCAATCGTGCTTACAATTTCATCTGCAATTTTGTTGTTCAACTGAGATTCATATGGAGAAATCACAGCAAGTGTGATTTTTCGAAAAAAAAAAACAAGTATTTTTCAACCTGCCTTACTGACTTTTTTCGATCGCCCAATATTTTCAAAAATCATTTTTCGAGGATGACGCATTGAATTTAGCGAATCAGACTTTCTCAAAAGAAAGTAATTGTTTGTAGAAAAATATTTCTAATATACATATTTAAAATTGATAATTCGCGGTCCAAAATAGGGTGCCACATGTTTGAAAAATAACCTATTTTTTTGGAAAAAGTCATATTTGCTGAGATTTCCCCACATACCAGTCATTGTTCAAGTTTGTACTGGGGGGCGATTTTTTTACATATTAATTGGCCTTAGATCCAATGATCATGCAAGGTTTGAGACTGTTTTGTTCCCCCAGGTTGTTGTGCCCCTGAAAATACCATTTTTTTAGACACAAATACGTTTGAAAAATCGCCGTTTGAGCATCTTTTCAAGTGTGTTACCGCCGAACCAGAGGTAGCACACCCTTTTACCTGGCCAGATCTTTTATTCGTAGCATTAAGACATAATATTTCATGGGGAATATTGCGAAAAAACAATCGCCTCCAGAGCAGCATGCTAGAAACCGAAAATTACCAAATTTCTGGTAAAAACCATTCATACAGCTTGAGAGACCCGTGTCTAGCGTTCTAACGGAGGCACATCAACGGGTTTTTCTTAAGTCTAAACACTCATGCTAAAGATCTTGAAAGCCACAAACAATCCGCTGAACCTCTTCAAAAGTTATAACTCAATAATGGATGCAGTTTTTTCAATTCATACTCAAAATTTGTGAATTTTGGTCGAATTTTGGCAAAAAAAAAACTAAAAACCAAAGCTTCCAGGCGATAGCACACACATGTTTTTGTATTAAGCATCATCCAATAAGACATGTTAAACGGGTGCTCACTCGGCGAACCGAGACACCGAAAGTCACACTTGTTGAGACTTACCCAAATACATATGCCCGGAAAGCAGTCAAAACTTTTTTGATATTTCAGATTTCCATTTTTGATGTGACGATATTCTCGGATAGATCTGAAAGATTTACATTCAGTAAGCTCAACTTTTTTAAACAAGTCCGAGAGAAATAGAACTGTAATCTATCAAATCTCATAATGAAGGAAAAAAGCACAGCTTTTCGACATTGAAAAACATAATGGGGGTTATCGTGAATAAATATTCCCGGGGAATTTTCTCAGACTGCCGTGCATTCTCTATTGCAGTTTAAGAAAATTCCCCGGGAATATTGATTCACGATAACCCCTAATAACCTTTGCTTTCAGGTGTGTAGTCGTTTCAAAATTTTTCCCTTAGAAAGGCATTGTACTTCGGTGTGATATAAAAGAGTTTTATAGCAGAAATCCTTTACGTCACATAGCTGATAGAAAATTCGAAATTAAAGAGGTCGAGTTTTGATAAAATTGACTACTTGGTTGAATTGGTTTATAACAATCCACATATGCGGTGTTAACAAGTTGTTCTTTATGAATCATTCAGTGAGCGCGGTGATAAGATTTGGGTTTTCTTTGCCGCACAAGTGCAATAAATCCATCCCTTAAGGGTTTTTTTCATGTGAGAACTTGATTTGTCGTTTTGGATTGGTTTCTTTCAATTTATCGGAAACTTCTGGCAAACATCCGTAATCTTTTGATTACTCATATACTCTGGTTTTGAATGTTGATTCGACGCCAAAACCCTTTTTCAGTCGATCGAAACACTCTTAAGATAAACCTACTCAAAAATCATAAAAATCATCGCATGGAAATTTTACGCCATAATTCCATTTTTTCAATGAATTGATTTTTTCCAGTGAATAAAACATAATGTTACCATAAAAAATGTCAAATTTTTCAAATAGAAAAAAAGTCAATTAAAAGGATTGTTGTTTTTTTTTTTTAATTAGTTTAGTTTAGATTAGTTCTAAGTTACACGCTCCTGTAATTATATTAATTGCTCAAAAATTCTTGCGGTACACTTGACGATCTGCACACAGTTTGGGAAACACTGATGTAGTGTGAAATATTCTAGGGAGCTGTCGATTTTTTAAACGCTCCAAATGCTGGCAATTTTTTCCAAGCGATGAGATCATTCAATGATATTTTTATTTGAGGTGTCACAATTAAGTCAATCGGTTCCAGGCCACCTGATGAGCTCGGTGGAAATGTCGCTGATGAGGTAGGTGCAAATTCTGTTGACGTTGATGATGATGACAATGATGACAGTGGTGCCATTGTAATTGCCAAAATAAACAAAACTTCACAAGTTATCAGTATTTTATTCGACATCATATTGATGTTTAAAATTTAAACAACCTATTCTGCGAAACTCAAGTATCGGGCTCTAAGCTGTTTTTGTAATTGAACATATTTTCGAAGTGTCTTTTATAGGAAAATTTCTCATGTTTAAATATGTATATAATTAGAACACAGGCAATATTATGTTATTTACATGTTGCTAAAACACATTTGTTTACTTTTTAAGAGTTATACAGATTGTATTTGTGTAGAATAGCAGATTCTTGTGTTATTAGGGGGCTGGCTAACTGGCTCATACGCTTTTTCGGCTTAGCGTTAAGATTGCCACTGTTTTAAGTACTAAATGTTAATGCTGTGCAAAAACTATGTGAGATGCATTCAGCATAGGTTCATATAAGCGGGCTTTGAAACGTCTCTTTTTTTAATGAATTCGGCTCCCTAATGCTCATAGCGATGCCGAGTGTTTTTTGTTCGAATGTTTCATGTGCAAGTGGGAGATCAAACCAAGAAAAAGACCACAGAAGTCTTGTCCTTAGACATTGGGTTTTGGTCTTGGATAAGGTATTGGGTCATGCTGTTAATGCTCTTTGTCTCGGTTTTAAGACTTGACCTTAGAAATAAAAAACTAGTGAAAAAATTGCAAATGGTGTTGCAAAATTTTTGAAACTATATTTTTCTATGGATCTAGTCGGGCTTTGTGAGGTTATTGCGCTATGCTATTATCGCCACCCTAACTTAAAATATTCTTGGCCGTTGTCTTGATCTTTAAGTGATATCAGCGTCTTGGTCTTGGCCTCAGTCTTATGCCCCAGTCAGACGCAGTTCTAATGCACATTACAGACGCAATAATGGAAAACTTTTTATTGCATGATTTTAGGCATTTTATAAATACATATTTCTTAGACATTGACTTAAATTCAGGGTACAAAAAATTCTGATTAGCTTTTCTTCTGATGCTTAACTCACTATTAATCTTGTTTTTGATTATTTATAATTTTTTGGACCCTGAATTTGAAAATTTTATTTTGGTCAATGTCTATGAAATAAGTATTTAAAATATGCCTAAAATCATGCAATAAAAAGTTTCACATTATTAGTCATGTTTTTGGTATTAATCTTGACCTTAGAAATAACAAAATTTAAAATTTCACTCTGCGTCAATTGCTTTCTGATTTCAATAGATAAAGCGATCTCTTTTCGCAAGAGAAGTCCTTGCGATAAATAAACATACTTCTAGCTGTACACTATAAAAAGGCAGCAAAGCAGTCCTTCTACGACCGCTTCTATAGAAAGGACAATAGTATGTTTAGAGAATCTGTAGTAAAGAAAGAGTTAGGCGTTCTAATAGGCCTGTCCTTAGAAGGCATCCGAGAATGTTTCAAAGGATCTTAAAGAAGGCAAGAAAGATGCATTGAACATTCTCCGACTGGGTTATAAGTACATACTTTTCTTCCTTAGTACATTTAAGGGGTATAGAAACAGAGGTAGCAAGTTCTATTTTTGTTATGAATGAATCTGATATTGCCATCTATTTGCATTTGATAAAAGCTTGTGATCAGTCTAATTAATAAAACCAAATACGTCCCTATCTAATATACATCAATGGTCAAAAACTGCCAATCAAAGCAAAGACAGCAATGTCCATTGAATTTGTTTTGATTACTATCAATTTCATGTACAATTGAAATGCTCAAAATATCATAACTCCTGAACCGTAAAACATACCATCTTAACTTTTGGCTCATATGAAAGCTTATTTCTTTCCTTTTAACAAAATATACTTTGAAAGGTCGAAAAAGTAGGTCGGTGGAGCGGTTTTTGTAATTTTAGTACTGAAATAGTTATAAACTATGTAGTTTTTGGCAATCAGAATAAATGTACTAAACCTGATTCAATACCTTTCCAAAAATGGTCTAAACATGAAAATTGGTTAGGAAATATTTTAGTTAGTTTTACTGATTTTTCCACTTTTGCACTCCTCCAAAATACACAGTACAGTATTTCTTGTCTCTGATAACCCTACTGAAATTTTCCGTAAATTATTTTGTGGAGCACTTCAACCCGTTTTTTATTAGGGTCAAAAAGACACAATGGGTTAAGATGTTCTGGAAAATAATTTTTATTGTATAATTTTATGGTGACCTTGAAACAACAATTTTAATCCCAAATTAACATTTAGAATTTTACAGTAGGGTGAAATTTCGAAAATACGTTTTTCTGATGGTATTTTAACTAAAGCTAGTAAGGGTGTTACCTTTGGCCTGGCCAAACATTAAATACCCTACACAGCAGTATTTTTAAAATTTTGCTTATATGGGAGGTGCCATGCCCTCTTGTCCGAATTCACCCAGTTTTTTCTCAGAGTTTGCATATATAGTTCTTAGTATTTGAGTGAAATTTGGTTGAATTATCTCAAAAAATGCTTTCAGTATAGTGTTTTGAAGCTTTTGCTTATATGGGAGGTGCCACGCCCTTTTGTCTGATTTTGTCCAGTTTTTGCCTAAAGCTTGCATTTATAGTTCTTAGTGTCTGCGTCAAATTTAGTTCGATTATCTCAAAAAACGCTTTCAATACAGTGTTTTGTAGCTTTTGCTTACATGAGAGTTGCCACGCCCTCTTTCTCGAACTCACCCAATTTTTTCTTAGAGCTTGCGCTTACAATATTTAGTATTTATGTGTGTTTTGGTTGCATTATTGTGAAAAATACTCCAAAAGTGGCACTTTGAAGATATTTTTTGTATGGGCGGTAGGCGTGTCCTCACTCATTTTCAAGCCCCCGAGCTATCTTTGACGATAAAGGCTGTGTACCAAATTTCATTGAATTATCTTGCTTGGTTTTCCCAAAAAATGTATTTCCACACACAGCCAGCCAGCCAGCCAGACTGACGGAAATGGCTATATCGACTCAGGAGGTGACGCTGATCAGGAATATATATACTTTTCTATATCTGCCACGCCTCCTTCTCTGCGTTACAAACGGAAGGACAAAGTGAATATACCCCGGGTGTAGGGTATACAAATTATATGTGGTTGATTTTAGGTTCCAATTATTTTTGTATTCACCTTGATGCACATAAGATGAAATATTTGATATATCAAGAAATCATTCCGAGCATTTTCGGGATCGTAATTAAATAAAAACTGCATCAAGCCGATATTTGGCAAAAAAATTATTTTTTATACCCTACACCCAGGGTATATTCACTTTGTCCTTCCGTTTGTAACGCAGAGAAGGAGTCGTGGCAGATATAGAAAAGTATATATATTCTTGATCAGCGTCACCTCCTGAGTCGATATAGCCATGTCCGTCTGTCTGGCTGACTGGCTGCGTGGCTAGCTATGTGTTGAAATACACTTTTTGGGAAAACTGAGCAAGAGCTAAAGAGTTCCTGCCAGAGCGTTGGCTTCGAGAGGATAAGGAAACGCAGTCGCAACAGGATGCAGCATGTCCAAATTCGCTAAAGGCTACACATCCGTTTGTATTTTTGCCATTCGGTTTTGGTCCAAGAATGTGTATTGGTCGTAGAATTGTTGAAATGGAACTTGAAGCAGGAATGACAAGAATCCTTAGAAATTTTAAAGTAGAATTCAATTATCCCACCGAAAATGCCTTCAAGAGTTTGCTACTGAATGTACCAAATATACCATTGAAATTTAAACTGACTGATCTTAAGGATTATAGATTAAAGAGAAGAGATCAAGGGAAGCTTAGCGAAAATAGTACTCAAAAGAGTTAAAGCACCCTTTGCTCTTATCTATGTACTTTTTTTTCAGTTTCATGGTCATCTTATCTGGCTTGTGCAATTAACGTATCTATTAATCTAGACAAATGTGATAGCAAATAGTGTTTTTATTTCAGCAATGTTAATATTGGGTGTACAATAGCTATGGGCTAGTTTGTATGGACATTTTTAAAAATTAACTTTTTATACCCTGCGGTGGTTTTTTATGTGACGTTTGATGAAAAAGTAAGTGAGCCAAAATTTGGAGGGGGTGGGGTGGGTCTAACCCTTGCCGGTTTTGAGTCAAAGTTCGAATTTCGGGGGTAAAATTTTGAAAAAAGCTTCTAACTGCAAACCAGTTATACTTACAGGCATAGAATGTATGACCAACCCCCATTATATTTTCTACCCCAACATTTTCACCAAACATACTTACCCCCTATCTCTACCCCTAAGGGTCGCTCCCATATAAGCCTTAATTTTTATGACATTTTTATAAAATCGACCTCCACCACCCCCAGGCTGCCCCAAAAGTATGACCTACCCCCATTATTTTTTCCACCCCATCATTTTCACGAAACATACTTACCCCCTATCTCCACCCCCTAGGGGTGCTCCCATACAAAAATACTCATATTTATGTTAATTAATAAACATTTTTGCTCTCATCACCCCTACTGCCCCCATATTGCTACTTAGGAAGGTAAAATGTATGACCGACCCCCATTAATTTTTCCAGCCCGACAATTTTACTAAACAAACTTGCCCTCTATCTCCGTCCTTTATTTTTTCCGGATGGTACGATCGGCACACCCAGTAACTGCTCGTTTCCGTCATACGTGATACGCGTTTTTTTTTTTTTTTAATTCAAAACCACTGTAACTGTGGCAATTAATTTTTGTAACAGAAGCAATATTAGTACACCAGTGTAAAGTCGCACCCCGGACCGCTTTTGTATGAGAGCACCACTAGAGGGCGGAGATAGAGGGCAAGTATGTTTTGTAAAATTGTTGAGCTGGAAAAACTAATAGGGGTCGGTCATACATTTTACCTTCCTAAGTAGCACTATGGGGGCAGGGTTGATGAGAGAAAAAATGTTTATTAATTAACATAAATATGAGTATTTTTGTATGGGAGCACCCCTAGGGGGTGGAGATAGGGGGTAAATATATTTCCTGAAAATGATGGGGTGGAAAAAATAATGGGGGTAGGTCATACTTTTGAACAATGTAGGGGCAGCCTGGGGGTGGTGGAGGTCGATTTTATAAAAATGTCATGAAAATGAAGACTTATATGGGAGCGACCCTTAGGGGTGGAGATAGGGGGTAAGTATGTTTGGTGAAAATGTTGGGGTAGAAAATATAATGGGGGTTGGTCATACATTCTATGCCTGTAAGTATAACTGGTTTGCAGTTAGAAGCTTTTTTCAAAATTTTACCCCCGAAATTCGAACTTTGACTCAAAACCGGCAAGGGTTAGACCCACCCCACCCCCTCCAAATTTTGGCTCACTTACTTTTTCATCAAACCTCACATAAAAAACCACCGCAGGGTATAAAAATCGAAAAATTGTTATTAAGCCCATAGCTAGTGTACAACTTAAAAACCGGAATTTTTTAGCGAAATTTGATGCTTTATTGTGGAAAAATGTTACAATATATTTTATTCAAAGTATTGTCCATTGGAAGCTACAACATTTCCCCATCTTTCAGGCCATTTATGAATTCCATCCCAAAAAAATTGCGCCGGCTTGGCAGCCAAAAATGAATCTATCCAATTTTCGATATCTTGAACTTAAGTGAAGCGTATTCCTGATAGGGCATTCTGCATCGATCGGAACAAATGGTAGTCTGATGGTGCAAGGTCTGGGCTATAAAGCGGGTGAGGCAAAATTTCCCATCCGTTGTTTTCCAGGTAATTTTTGACTGAGGCAGCAATATGTGGCCGAGCGTTATCGTGGTGGAAAATGATTGACTCGTGTCTGGTCGCATACGTTGGTCGCTCTGCCTGGATTTTCTGCTTCAATCGGATCAATTTTTGACGATAGAGTTGAACATTAATGGTTTGGCCACCTGGCAACAGCTCATAATGGATCACACCTAGCTGGTCCCACCAAATACAGAGCATTACCTTCGAAGCGTGAATATTTGGCTTCGGTTGTGATGGGCCGGCCTCACCTTTCTTAACATACACTGTTTTGCGCTTGGGATTATCGTAATGGATCCACTTGTCATCGCCAGTGACAAAACGATGAAAAAAACCCTTCCTTTTGTGGCGTTCAAGCAGCATTTCGGACATCAAAAATCGGCGTTCAACATCCCTTGGCTTCAACTCGTATGGCACCCAATTTCCCATCTTTTGAAAATATCCCAAGGCTTTCACACGTCTGGAAATTATTGCTCGATCAACTCCCAATGATTCTGCAAGTTTTTCTTGCGTTTGACATGAATCTTGATCGAGTAATGCCTCTAATTCTTCATCCTCAAAGTTTTTCGGCTGACCAGGACGTTCTTTGTCTTCGACATCAAAATCAGCTTGATTTAGATGGAGCATAGTCCCCATAAACTTCTACAAGCAAACTATGACTTTCCGCAGCAGTTTTCTTTGCAAAACAGAACCTCCCGCAAATGCTGTCTTTTTCTCCAATTTTCGAAGTTATTCATCGTGAAAAATAATAATGATAAGATAAAATTGTTTTGTTGACTGATTTTGACAGCTGTCAAATGTACCTTCAAAATGACATATATATAAAGTTCGAGCTTTCACGATATTTGTTAGTACGGACATCCACCGTCAAATTCCGGTTTTTAAGTTGTACACCGAATATAAACTTGGACTTTACCAATTTCTTCGTTGTGTTTCAATATTTTCCGAAACTTTTGGACACTTTTCGATATATTGAATATTTTTCGATATATGTATTTGGACTTTCACCGATGTCTTCAATGTTTTCCAATAATTTTGGGCTTTTACCGATATTTCGACAATTTTTGGACTTTTTCCGATATTTTGTACGTTTTTCGAAAATTTTTTTGTTTATTTCACTATTTTTCAACTTTTTTCGATATATGTATTGCATGTTTTTCGATATATGTATTTGAACTGTTACCGATGTATAGGATGTTTTTTGATAAACTTGGACTTTATCCAATTTTTCCAAATTCGTGTTGCGCGGTGAAGGAAGAATATACTAAATTTTACTGTGCGCCCGAAAACAGACTTTAGGGTGTAAAGGTGAGCGGACGATGCCGCACGCATGTTACCGATATTTTAGATGTTTTTCAATATTTTTCGAAACTTTTGAACTTTTATCGATATTTTGGATGTTTTTCGTTATATTTGGACTTTTTTACCTATACTTTAGATGTTCTTCTATACTTTTAGACTTTTGCCGATATTTTATATGTTTTTCGATACATTTGGGCTTTTACCGATTTCTTCGGTGTATTTCGATACTTTTGGACATTTACCGATATTTTGGACGTTTTTTCATAAACTTGGACTCCTACCGATTTCTTCAATGTATATTTTAATATTTTGCGCTACTTTTGGAATCTTACCGATAAAATAAATATATCGGAGCATCTGTTTGTGGCACATCGTTTTAAAAATAAAAAAAAGTTTCGTTATTAGCTTTTTAGTGCAATCTGGCTTTTTATTAAAACCAGTGCAACGCCGGGTAAAACAGCTAGTTTTGATATAAAATTTACTTATTGATATTGTAAACTTATTTTTATCATAAGCTATAGAAGATTGAATAAAATCGTGAACTTGGAAGCAATTGCAGTGGTCCACGTAGAAATAGATTATGATGATGGCTAGTGATGAGCAAAATTAGTCTTGGTCATGATTCTTGAAAAATTACCAAGACCAAGACACTGATATCATTGCAAGACCAAGACCAAGGCTGCTATGGTCTTGGTCTTGCTCACGATGATCATCAAGACCAAGACTGCTTTTTAGTCTTGCGAATTTATAGATAATAGAATTGTCATGTCCCTTTCAAGCATAAAATTATATCTCAATTCGAAATTTGGAATCTTAAAAACCCAAATGCTTTGTAAAAATAAGGTTTGGAAATTCTGAATGCTCAACAATCTTTAGAAATTTTTTCAAGACCTAGACCAAGATCGAGACCAAGACTTATCGACCAAGATGAAACTCAAAACCAAGGCCAAGACTCAATGTACAAGAACAAGACCAAGACTGCTCTGGTCTTGGTCTTGGTTTGCTCAGCACTAATGATGGCTGCTGATACATTATATACAAAGGTCGGCAAGGGGTACCCCTAGAGAACAAAGTTCACATGTATACAAAATGTGAGCATAAAATTTTATTTCGAAAGTCGATTTGCGTCACCCATTCGTAAAATATGTACACTAAAAAAAAAAATTTATAAATTGCGATTAGGCTATAATTTTTAAGAATCTTGGCGTGATAGAGAATAAGAATTCTATGAAGAAAATTACTTCAGATATGACCCTCTGCTGTTTTATTATTGATGCCGAAGGACGTGCTAGGAAAGGGTCTTCAACTGACACAATTTCTAAAACATATGTTATGAAACCACTTGCATTGACTCAAAATTTATTTTGTGAGCTAATCTTAGATGGTCTGTTTTGACAACATGTTGTACGTCAGAGGCGATATGGCCACATTATGACGCTAGTAGAACAAGAAGAATTGTCTCATTAGATAGGAGATGCCTCTGAATTTTATTTTGGGTCATTGCAGGGCACTACTTTATACGCAGGCACACCTCAAGATTCGAGCTCACTGACGTAAGAGTCCATTCTTCATTTCTCTTGCAGATTTCCTCAAAAGAGCCCCAAACTATTTTAGAGTTTGCAAAAACCGGATATAAGATGGTCCAACTGCGGCCTAAGTTATGATGACACCGGCCATTTTCAGTGCTATTCTAATGCTTCCTTAATATGTTTCTGAAACTATGAGCCAATAATACAATTTTTTGTCAGAAATAATGGTTTAAAAAATATATACCAATTTCGAGAACTGCAACGGTAAAAGACTAAAAGACTTTAAAATATCTTTCTTTTGACCCTAATAACTTTGAAAATATTTAAAGGACTTCTTCACTTTTAGCTAAATCCGGATCTTTTGACTGGTATCTCTCCGAAACTGGATCCCATCGAAAAATTTTGTTGTTCTTGTTGTAATTAATCTTGATCCTCTTCTATTTGCTTGGGTAGCAAACTTGTTTCTTTTTCAATGCACTAGATAAAACACAATTCACCTACATACAATTTTAAAAAATAAAAATTTTTATAACACAAGTTTTCCCGTGTACAGGTTGTACTGGGTTGTGAACAGCAGAAATACCTAAGAATAAATATTTCCTTTTGTTTGCAAAAGAAAAACAAATTGTATTCTAGAACATATTTCGTTTTGCCTTTTTCGTTAGTTTTCTGAACATTTCCCCAAAATCATAATCGGAAATAATTCGATATGTGATATCGAAATTTTCAATATAATAAATTTTTTTTTTGAACTTCTTGATATCCGGAAAAATTTCGTTCTTGAATTGACAACCTTTGAAGCATACGGTTCATCATAAGTAAAATTTAATCCGAAATTATTTTTAAAATCGAAAAGTTTTCCAACAAGTAATTTGAGAAAAGAAACTTATGCCAACACCATCGACATAACTACAAAGAAGAAGAAAAACTCGCAAAAAGATTTATAGATCCAGTCTACACAACTTATAGAGATGAAACCTGGAACATGATCTCTGGAGCCACTTCACCAGTGCTGTAAGATGTGCACGATAACGATAGAGAGAACTTCGTAAAGTATAAAATAAAATAATCTGCATAATAAGAACAAAAATAGGCAGTTGTTATATTCTTGATTGATTAAATATAAATTAAGCGAGGAAAAACTCGATTACATAATAAAATAGAAAAATTAACTAAGTCGAAATATTAGTTATAACCACATGAATCTCATATTAATTCATTTAAAACAAAAAAAAAAAAGAAAAACTAATAGTAATTCTTGCATTAACTAAATTTTAAAAACAAGAAAAAAAACCTTATTGCTAATTACTTACTATACCTAAATGTAATCGAAACATATATACATACTTAAAAACTAAATCATATTTTTTTGTACAATTAAATCTTACTTTCTATATACAAATCTACATATTTACAATACTTTGCATGCTGCACCTTTCTACAGTTTCTTTCATTTCGAGTGTCTAAGCTGAAGACGAAAAGTCTCCAAAAAGAACGGAATGTAACACTAGTTTTGAAAGAAGATCTGGAAACCAGTTTGTGTTAGGCAATGAAACCGCGTGTGTGTCTAGTTAAAGAAAACAAAATTTGTAAAGTCTTGAAACAAAAAAAAATAAGAAAACAAAGAAAAATGCATGTTTAAAAGTAAAATGCGAAAACAAGAAAAATATATACAGAAAGAAAGAAATAATTAAAGTTCTATGAAAAGGTAAAAAAAAAAAGAGAAAAATTTATTTAAACTAAAATTAAAAGATAAAAATTAGATCAGTGCATTGTGAATTGCAAGGTTAAAGTTTTGTGAGAATAATATATATATTCAGTTTTATATTATTAACAGATTTTGGATTAAAATACCGAAAAACCAATTCATCGAGGAATGGCCATCTCTCGCTGCGTTGCAGACCGACCGTAAGTTTTTTTTCCATTTTTTTATATATGCTATTCTCACTACAGCTAACTTAGCTCAGCTCAAAACCCTTTTAGCTTGAGTGTAGATTTTTTTCGTTGTGTGGAGAGTTAGGTGAATTTGAATTATTATTGAAAAGTATGTGCAAATGCAATCGTTGTACATAATAAAGTTCGTTGAACTTTAAGATTTTTTTTTTGTCTGTATATAATCTTTACGAAATTCATTTGCTTAAAAAACAGTGAGGGCACTAAACATTAGTACTTGTTTTTGAGTAATTTTTTTATTGCAAAAAGTATGCATTGTATTGAAACTAAAACCTTTTTATATATACTATCATAATTGCATTGTCTAACGTATACATGATTATTTTGTTAGAAGTTAAGGATAGTTTTAAAGCATTTTTTTTGTTAATTGATTATTAATTTCAATGAATAAATAATGAATTATAACGTTTAAAAAGTAATTTGGTCCGAACTCTTTTGGATAGGGTAAGGTAAGAGGGCATATTTGGGCTTCTAGTATCACCGCATAGAAGCATGGCTGGGTGGGTAAGGTGCAGCTGTTTTATTCTGTAGAGCTGCTAAGATTGGCTAAAGTAAAGTATAGGTTGGTTATCGATGGCCCTTTTGGCCTTTTCAAGTTTCCGTTCTTCTAATTTTTTTTTGTTAATTTAATGTGTGCATTTAAATTTTTTCTTGTTTGTCCATCAGCAGTGAGTGCAACCTGATCATGCCTTATTTTGAACTCACGGCAGACTGAAGCTCCGGCATAAAGCAAAGTGCACACGGGGTATTGGTCAGATGTGTAAGCCCACAAAATTTATTCGGTTTAATTTATTTAAGCTTTAAGCTGCTGCTGAAGGTTCATAACAGAAATGGCGCCCAACGTGGGGCCCACAGTATGTGGGTCCCAAAAATATTTAACTTCACATTTACTTTACTGCCACTAGCATATGTTTGTCGAGAAATTATATAAATAAAGCTAAATGCTAGTCCTTGTAACTCCTTCATAGCTTTGGTGAGTAAAGTAAGTTTTTTTCTTATGTACGTAAAAGACTATTGTGGAATATCTTTTTAAAATGCTTTATGCTCTTTTAATTTGACCTGATTAAGAATTTTGCGTATATCACACGTTGACTTTAGTTTTGATTATCCAGATATGGAACTATATTTCACAAAATATACCAGATTCTGTGAACTATAAACAAAATTGAGTGTGAATTATGGATAGCCAACAAATTATTTCATCTTAAGCCAAATAATTATTTTTTTTGCATGCCTTTTAACCCTTTTGTTCATTAGATAGTAGGACCAAATCACATTTATTGCACATTTTTGAAAATTTGTTAACTTGCATTTATACACTACATACTCGTATATACATTTTTTATTATTTATATCCATACCCTTATTATTACCCTTTATTATTATATACAGATTTTTTACTTTTATTTTGTTTAAATTTTCCTTTATATTGATAAACGCGAAAAATTACTTTTTACCTACATAATTTGTTGAAATTTTTACGGGGATTATTTGCTGATTTTTCAAGTTTTTATCATTCGTTTTTGAACAACCATCGCTTCCTTCTATTGAATTTAAATAAACTTATAAATCATGGCTATGCGTCATAGTTCTGAGAATTTGCCAACTGAATCAACTAGTGTTTGCACTATTTGCCGTGAGAATTTAAATGCGGTAGATGATGTGCTTAATACAGCATGCGGCCACAAATTTCATAGAGTTTGTTTAATAACATGGCTCAAAAGAAATTCATCTTGTCCTCAGTGCCGTGCCAGATGCACTAGTCGTGATTTCGAAAATAGAACACCTCATACTGGCACCCGAACAAGATCGGTAACGCAAAGGCAAATGCAGGAACCACCTGCAGCACTAGAAACTTCACAATCTGCTGAGCCACCACGTCCATTGTCAATTGCTGACACACAAAATCTTTCAATTTCACAGCCTAGAAATCAATTATCAACAAATCAACAATCTCAAGAAAATTTAGTAAATTTATCGTCAAGTAATGATGAAATTAGAATTCGAAACATTGTTTCAGCAGTCGTTACAGCTCGACAAGCTTCTATTTCTGAAAATCTTGAGAATCGCATGGGTCAGATTGAATCAAGCTTAAATAATATTTTAAGCCAATTAAATCTTAATATGCAACAACGTGAAACTGTAAGCAGTCATTCTACTAGGCCATCCGTACATCAAAATGTTTCTTCACATGATTGGCCAAATGATGTGCCAAATTTATCATTCAATGCTAGGCCACAAGCAAATTTGGCAAGACAAGATTCTCCTAGATTTGGTGATGCCTCTATAGTTTCTAATTCAGGAAGAATTGCTCAATTGATATCCAATTGGGATATAAAGTTCGATGGCACACCAAAGTTGTCTATTGAAAAATTTATATATCGCATTGAGTCTCAAGTAATCGATACCCTTGGTGGTAACTTTAATGTCCTTTGTGAACATGTTCAAAGTTTGTTCACCAATGAAGCAAAAGACTGGTATTGGCGTTATAGACGATCAGTTGAAAGAATAACATGGCCATCTTTGTGCCAAGCTTTAAGAACAAATTTCGAAGAACATAAAACTGACACTGATATGAAAGAATTGATGAGAGCTCGAAAACAAGGTCCTGTTGAATCATTCGATGATTACAAAAACTCTATTTTAAAAATTGCGGAAGATTTACATTCTGTAATTCCAGAATCTGAACTAGTTGACATTTTGCAACGCGGCTTGCGTCCACGCATTCGTCAACAGTTACTATTTGTTCAAATAGACTCAGTTGCACAGTTGCGTAAATTTTGCCTAAAAGGTGAACGCCTTTTAGATGACATCAGCAAGTCCAATACTTCAGGTTTGAATAAACCTAGCAATTTTCCTAGACGTAATATAAACGAATTAGAAGTAGATCTCGATTTGTCTACTGAAAGCGATTCCATTTTGGAAATTGAAGAAATCAGACGTAGAAATGTAGGAAAACTTTTATGCTGGAACTGCCGAAAAGAAGGCCATCGTTTTTTCGATTGTCGTGAACCTCGAACCACATTTTGCTATGGGTGCGGAGCCCCCGATACATATAAACCTGATTGTTGTAATTGCCATCCGGAAAACTTAAATGCGAGCGAAGGTTGCAAAACAAACCTTCGCAAGGATCTTACAAAAAAGAATTAAAGTCACTCATACGTCCTGGTGAGCCTTTGCAACAGCAAAAGAAGTTAGAAATTTTACCGAATGAAAATTTAAAATCATGTCAAAATCCTTATTTAAAAACCATTATACCTTATGAACAGCGTTTAGAACTATATAAACTTAAGAAAGATGAAATTTTTAGTAATTTATCCTCATCAAAATTGGAACCATCTCGTTCGTCAACTAGAATTAGAAATTTTTGGAAAAATATTAAAGCAACTAGAAAACATTTAAATAAAATTATTTGTTCAATTCAGCATAAATCTAACGATTTAAGGCCTTACGCTGAAATTACTTTACGTAATAAAAAATATTTTGGTCTCCTAGATAGTGGCGCTGAGGTCTCTTGTATTGGTGGTAATTTAGCAAAAGAGTTTACTAATTCAGATCAATTTACAAAACATAAAGTTTCTTTGCGTACTGCTGACGGAAAAAGTCAAATCGTTTTTGGAACACTAACTTTGAATGTTTCTTGTAAAAGTATGTCGAATGATATTACATTTTATATTGTGCCTTCCTTGGCTCAAGAGCTTATCCTAGGGGTAGACTTTTGGCAAAAATTTAAAATTGCACCAAAACTCATTTCTCAAATTGATTTTAATGATGATTCTATTGAACAAAATTCTGCTTTTCGTGTTTTAAGCTCAGAACAAAGAAATCACTTAGAGGCTGTACAACAACTGTTTCCATCATGTGAAAAAGAGGGTCTAGGAAAAACTTCACTTATGGAGCATATAATTGAACTCGAACCTAATGTCCGTCCTATCAAACAGCGTTACTTTCCTATATCACCTGCTATCGAAAAACTAGTACATGCAGAAATAGATGAAATGTTGCGATTAGGCGTTATAGAGAAAGCTCCTAATAGTCCGTGGTCCAGTCCGGTCGTGTTAGTAAGAAAACCAGGAAAAGTTCGGTTATGTCTAGATTCGAGAAAAGTTAATAGCTTCACTATAAAGGATGCATACCCGCTACCTCATATAGAGGGTATCTTGAGCCGCCTGCCAAAAGCAGAGTTTATTTCATCACTTGACCTTCGTCGCGCTTTTTGGCAAATCCCACTTGCTGAAGGCTCTAGAGATTTCACTTGCTTTACAGTCCCCAATCGTCCGCTTTACAGATATTGTGTCATGCCCTTCGGGCTTTGTAATGCCCCACAAGCTCTCTGTCGGCTTATGGACCGCGTGGTGCCTCCTGAATTAAGAAATGAAGTTTTCGTCTATCTAGACGACCTCTTGATTATTTCAGACAGTTTTAAAAAACATTTAAGCGTTCTGACTGAGGTTGCTTATCGGCTAAGGAAAGCAGGTTTAACGATAAACGTTGAAAAGAGTAAATTTTGTATTCAAGAAGTAAAATATTTAGGCTATGTAGTGGGAAATGGGACGCTCCAAACTGATAATGAAAAGATATCGTCTGTAACAAATTATCCACCTCCAACCACTGTGAAGCAGCTTAGAAGATTTTTAGGCATGGCTGGTTGGTATAGGAGATTTGTGGATAGTTTTGCCTCTATTACTACACCCTTAACCAATCTTCTAAAGAAAAGCAAGAGTTTTAAGTGGACTGCAGAAGCTCAAACTGCCTTCGATGTTCTAAAAGAAAAACTCTCGACAGCTCCTGTACTCGCTAACGCTGATTATACAAAACCATTCTTAATACAATGCGACGCCAGCAAATTAGGTGTTGGAGCAGTTTAGGCTCAATTAAATAGTGAAGGTGTTGAAGTGCCAGTTGCGTATTTTTCGAAAAAGCTTAATAAAGCACAAACAAATTACAGCGTGACCGAGCTTGAATGTCTCGCGGCCATACTAAGCATAAAAAAATTTCGAGCCTATGTTGAAGGTCAGGAGTTTACTATCATTACTGATCACGCAAGCCTGCAGTGGCTAATGCGACAGCCTGACTTGTCTGGTCGCCTTGCAAGATGGTCCCTTAAGTTACAAGGTTTTAAATTTAATATTCAGCACCGGCGCGGATCGCAAAACGTTGTCCCTGATTGTCTTTCGAGACAAAATTTTGAAGAACTTAACGTATTGGACGTTCGTCCTTTGGTTGACTTAAGTTCGAAAGAATTTGAGTCAGAGGAATATAAAAAGCTTATACAGCATATAATAGAGAATGAATCCATTTTGCCTGATCTGCAAATTATCGATGGTAAAGTCTATAAGCGTACTGAACATGCTGATGGTAACTTTGAAAATGAAGCCTACAATTGGAAACTTTGGGTTCCAAAAACGTTAGTTCGTCAAGTTATTGAAAATGCTCATGTGCCAGCAAACAAATGTCATGGTGGGATTTCTAAAACTCTAGAGCGAATTCGTAAAAATTTTTTCTGGCCAAACATCACTGTTGATGTTAAAGATTTTATCGCGAAATGCGAAATATGTCACGAAAATAAATCTCCGAACAAATCGTTACGGCCTCCAATGAGTACCCAATATGTTGTGCAAAGGCCCTTCCAAAAACTATACATTGATCTTTTAGGACCATATCCTAGATCTAAAGCCGGAAATATTGGCATAATTATAGTACTTGACCACCTGACTAAATTTCCTCTGATAAAACCGATTAAGAAATTTTCATCAGCAGTTATATGCGACTTTTTGAATGAAAACGTTTTTCCTATCTTCGGAAGTCCTGAAATAATTTTTAGTGATAATGGGAAACAATTCAAATGTTCTCAATTCAATAACATGCTAAAAGAAAGAGGAATTAAGCACACGTATACTGCTGTTTATAGCCCTCAGGCTAATGCCAGTGAACGGGTGAATAGGTCAATTATCACAGGAATCAGGTCTTATATTCAAAAAGAACATACTGCTTGGGATAAAAATCTTAACGAAATAGGCGAATCTTTGCGAAGCTCTTATCACCAGACTATTGGTTATACACCGTATTTTGCACTGTTTGGTTGCCAAATGACCACCAATGGTAAAGATTACGAGTTGCTACGAAAGTTGGAGTCCTGCTCAGATGAAATGGTGAACAGGGAAGACAAATTAAAAATTGTGAGAGAAAAAATACTGAAAAACATTTCTGACTCATTTGAAAATGCAGCCAAAAGATACAATTTGCGAAGTACGAATAAAACTTTCAAAGTTGGTGACAGTGTATACCGACGAAATTTTGTTTTAAGTGATTCGACTAAGAAGTTTTGTTCGAAGTTTGCGCCCAAGTTTATCAAAGCTAAAGTTGTTCAGATCAAAGGAAACTGTATGTATGAATTAGAAGATGAAAAATCCGGGAAGAAAGAAACCTATCATAGGAAGGATATTCAGGAAAGAAAATTATAGTTCAAAAATTGCAAAATTACTGTTTCATTAGTTCAATATAAATTTATCATATTTCAATTAAAAATCGTGTTGTTACTTTCATTAGTACTGTACAAGCAAAATAAAAAAAAAAATAAAAAAAGAAAAAACAGTCAATAAACTAAAGTCATAGTTCAACCCTTTTCAATTTTTGAAACTGTGCTTCAAAACTTGTTTTGTACTGGGTTGTGAACAGCAGAAATACCTAAGAATAAATATTTCCTTTTGTTTGCAAAAGAAAAACAAATTGTATTCTAGAACATATTTCGTTTTGCCTTTTTCGTTAGTTTTCTGAACATTTCCCCAAAATCATAATCGGAAATAATTCGATATGTGATATCGAAATTTTCAATATAATAAATTTTTTTTTTGAACTTCTTGATATCCGGAAAAATTTCGTTCTTGAATTGACAACCTTTGAAGCATACGGTTCATCATAAGTAAAATTTAATCCGAAATTATTTTTAAAATCGAAAAGTTTTCCAACAAGTAATTTGAGAAAAGAAACTTATGCCAACACCATCGACATAACTACAAAGAAGAAGAAAAACTCGCAAAAAGATTTATAGATCCAGTCTACACAACTTATAGAGATGAAACCTGGAACATGATCTCTGGAGCCACTTCACCAGTGCTGTAAGATGTGCACGATAACGATAGAGAGAACTTCGTAAAGTATAAAATAAAATAATCTGCATAATAAGAACAAAAATAGGCAGTTGTTATATTCTTGATTGATTAAATATAAATTAAGCGAGGAAAAACTCGATTACATAATAAAATAGAAAAATTAACTAAGTCGAAATATTAGTTATAACCACATGAATCTCATATTAATTCATTTAAAACAAAAAAAAAAAAGAAAAACTAATAGTAATTCTTGCATTAACTAAATTTTAAAAACAAGAAAAAAAACCTTATTGCTAATTACTTACTATACCTAAATGTAATCGAAACATATATACATACTTAAAAACTAAATCATATTTTTTTGTACAATTAAATCTTACTTTCTATATACAAATCTACATATTTACAATACTTTGCATGCTGCACCTTTCTACAGTTTCTTTCATTTCGAGTGTCTAAGCTGAAGACGAAAAGTTTCCAAAAAGAACGGAATGTAACACTAGTTTTGAAAGAAGATCTGGAAACCAGTTTGTGTTAGGCAATGAAACCGCGTGTGTGTCTAGTTAAAGAAAACAAAATTTGTAAAGTCTTGAAACAAAAAAAAATAAGAAAACAAAGAAAAATGCATGTTTAAAAGTAAAATGCGAAAACAAGAAAAATATATACAGAAAGAAAGAAATAATTAAAGTTCTATGAAAAGGTAAAAAAAAAAAGAGAAAAATTTATTTAAACTAAAATTAAAAGATAAAAATTAGATCAGTGCATTGTGAATTGCAAGGTTAAAGTTTTGTGAGAATAATATATATATTCAGTTTTATATTATTAACAGATTTTGGATTAAAATACCGAAAAACCAATTCATCGAGGAATGGCCATCTCTCGCTGCGTTGCAGACCGACCGTAAGTTTTTTTTCCATTTTTTTATATATGCTATTCTCACTACAGCTAACTTAGCTCAGCTCAAAACCCTTTTAGCTTGAGTGTAGATTTTTTTCGTTGTGTGGAGAGTTAGGTGAATTTGAATTATTATTGAAAAGTATGTGCAAATGCAATCGTTGTACATAATAAAGTTCGTTGAACTTTAAGATTTTTTTTTTGTCTGTATATAATCTTTACGAAATTCATTTGCTTAAAAAACAGTGAGGGCACTAAACATTAGTACTTGTTTTTGAGTAATTTTTTTATTGCAAAAAGTATGCATTGTATTGAAACTAAAACCTTTTTATATATACTATCATAATTGCATTGTCTAACGTATACATGATTATTTTGTTAGAAGTTAAGGATAGTTTTAAAGCATTTTTTTTGTTAATTGATTATTAATTTCAATGAATAAATAATGAATTATAACGTTTAAAAAGTAATTTGGTCCGAACTCTTTTGGATAGGGTAAGGTAAGAGGGCATATTTGGGCTTCTAGTATCACCGCATAGAAGCATGGCTGGGTGGGTAAGGTGCAGCTGTTTTATTCTGTAGAGCTGCTAAGATTGGCTAAAGTAAAGTATAGGTTGGTTATCGATGGCCCTTTTGGCCTTTTCAAGTTTCCGTTCTTCTAATTTTTTTTTGTTAATTTAATGTGTGCATTTAAATTTTTTCTTGTTTGTCCATCAGCAGTGAGTGCAACCTGATCATGCCTTATTTTGAACTCACGGCAGACTGAAGCTCCGGCATAAAGCAAAGTGCACACGGGGTATTGGTCAGATGTGTAAGCCCACAAAATTTATTCGGTTTAATTTATTTAAGCTTTAAGCTGCTGCTGAAGGTTCATAACAAGGTAAACTGATTTTTTTATAAATTCCCAGTTGCAAAAATAAACATGATAGAAGCATGAATCATGCCTCTTTGGGGTGCTTGGCATGCATGCCGCCCTAAATGCTCGTTCGTTTCTTTTTTGTACAGGCATGTCATAGGAAATCATGCATGCTCAAAAAATGATCTGGAATGCTAGAATCATGTTTTCTATTCATGATTTGCTCATGCTCTAGAACACATATATCATATTTTCTATTCTATACTATCCATGATTCTGTCATGCTTTCGAACAATTGTTTCATGACAACCCTACTACACATGATTCACTGTAGCTAAAAGACAGCTTCTTCATGTTTTCTTTTCCATAAATGATTCATTCATGCTTTTGAACGATTGTTTCATGGAAACCCTATATTTTCGTTATAAATATTTTTATTAATAGTTATTATTAACATTGTTTCGTTATAATAAAAAAATGATATCAGCACCACCAGAATCTTCTCAACAAGAATCATGAAACTCTTTACCCGCGGAGCAAATGTGATATATTGGTGATAAGTATATGTACAATATTTGCACTTTTAAAGATATCTTGACATACTGAGGAATCTTTATGTGGCATTACAGCACATTTTAAGACATCAGAGTAGAGCCTGTGAAATAAATACAATAAATAATATTGCGGAATTTGAAAAAATGGCTTGAGAATAATAATTAAATGAGCCGGTTATTTTGAAAGTGGCCAAAGTTCATTCGGGAACAAAAGTAATGTCATAATGTGAGTTGGCTGCCATATTGTTAGAAAAGAAACTTTCGCGGAAAGTTTACCTCATGTTGTCAAATTGAAGGTAAAATGTTAACATTTGATATCGGTCAAAAAACAGTATATAATGACACATAATGTAGCAGCCATTACTTTTGCATTTCAATGAACTTGGGCCACTTTCAAAATAACTATCTCAAATATAACAAGATAATTAACAATATATTTATTCCAAAAAAATTCAAATCTTACCATTTTCCGTATGACCGTAACCCGAAGCAAAATACTCTCTGGACAATTATTGTAGTTCTTAATTATTCTGATATTGCTTTTGCTCTAATATGCTCTAAAAATAAATTTATTAACATTACAGGGTGGCTGATTCGAACTGTTACCAACTTCAGATAGACTTATCTGACAGATGGAACATGACAGCTGTCTAAAAATTGGCATGATGTTAGTTCATTTGGCTGGAAAATTGCAACCAGCAATTGTTCGTGAGCTGAAACATTTAAAAGTGAATAAAATGTTTGTGTATCGGACCATAACACGTTAAAATGGTACCGGCAGCGTTGCCAAACGACATGGTGGTGGTCGGAAAATAACTACAACATCACCAGAAATGGTTCGAAAGGTGAAGGCCAGAATTGAGCGAAATCCGAGACGCAGTGGCAGACAAATGGCTGCCGAGCTGAAAATATCGCGTGAGCGAATGTAACACATATTGTCAAACAAGCTCGGACTAAAAGCCCTCAAGTTCCAAAAGGCGCATGATCTCACTCCTGCTCAAAAAAAAGTTAGGCTCGATAGAGCCAAGGAGTTGTTGCGCTTGCACGCCGCCGGAAATCTGTCACAAATTGTCTTCTCTGATGAGAAAAATTACTGTATCCAGCAATATGTAAACAAACAAAATGATCGGGTTTACTTGACAGAGAGGTCCTACGAAAATTTGAATGTTCGTTTGGCCACCAGGACGCAGGTACCACCGCATGTGATGGTTTGGGCTGCAGTGACTGCTGATGGGCGCTCACCATTCGTTTTTTTGGCCGCTGGCGTCAAAGTAAACGCCCAGGTGTATCGTAAATCAGTGTTGGAGGGTGCTTTACTACCGTGGGCACGCAAACATTTCGGTCGCAAGCCATGGACATTCCAACAAGACTCGCAAGTTGCTTTTGGCTTTATTTTTTGTGACATAAAAAATGTTGACTTCACTTCACTTCATATAAAAACTCAAGTTAAACATGATTCAGGAGTACAAAAGAATATCAAAAGGAGTTTTATATTATTTGATTTTCTATCGTATTTTCCTAAATGTGATTTCGAGATGAAAATTGTTTTCAAAATCAGGTTTAAGTAATTTGAATAAATTTGAGACTTTTTTTTCCTCAAATCTTCCGTATTGCTACGAAATGTATGCATGATTCATGAATGCTGCAAAGCATGCATGCTGGCTTTTGCAACTGGGTTATGATTTGACAACAAAATAAAATTATTTGTTTATTGTTTTTTTTTTCTCTCTCTTTGCACAACTACAAGCTATTGTTTATGTAGTGGTGCCGACCTTTGATTCTATATGATAGCGTCTAAGGCAAATAGAAGAGCCACTATAGAAGCTCTTTATCCAAAAAATCCGCTAACTTATGTGCAATAAGTCTTGTTACCACACTCGATCAAATGAAGTCCAAAGCAACAACCATACTTTCATCAAGAAGGTTAACATTTTCATTTCACATCTCAGTGATGAAGTGTACAAAATATTGCAAATATTAAGCAAAGCTCTGGAAGTTTTGAGATTTGCAGGGACCTTCTTGTCTAGTTCTTAGTATGTAGTTCGAAAGTAGTCGTTTGATACAGCCCAGGACTTCTTCTTGATGTAGGTGAGTGGCTGATTGCTATCTGGAAGTGAAGCTTTACCTATTAACGCAATCAGTGAAAATTGTGTCATTCTAAAGAGGGTTGGAATATACAAAGGCGTTTAATTCTACACTGCCTTAAGAAATCCCCAAAAGTTTTGGTTTTTTTTTTTCGATAGTAAGTAAAAGCTTTCTCTTTCTCCACAACGAATTCGTTGAATAGCTTTTAACGCCGAATCGACTCATTATAAAGATTTCAAGTTTTCTAGTGAAGTCATTCAGTATTAGCATTCCTATTGAAACGAAAATTCTGGTATGTTTCCGCTTTGTACCTGACTACAATCCTGCAAGCCACTTTAAGCCACGAATTATCCTTAGGCCTAACGCTGACTTTTTTTAAATAAATAAAATAATTTCCTGCGCCATTAAACTCGCAGCATTCATGTTTTCATTAGGAATTCTACAGAGTTTCAGTTCCGAACAATTAAGAACTTTCAATTGATTTTGAATCCCTACTTTCCCTCTTAACTTTGACAATTGGCATTAAATGTCATTAATAACAAAGCCAATAGAAGATAAATTAGATAACGAAGAAAATGAAAAACAATTTTCATTTTCCTGCTTATGACATTTACTGTCAGAAATAAATTTTTTCTGTTTTAAGGAAATTATAGCGCAAATTAACCACTGTTTTAATTAATTTCTAATAAGATTCCTATGCTTTCTATTAAAATAGGTCTGAACAAATCGGTTAAGAAATGTCGATGTTATTGATCATTTTGCGAAGCCGTATCGGTCGATTTAAAGTGCTATAACGCTGAACAGATCATAATTACAAAACAGTTAGAGATACGGTCTTGATTTTCTATTCATATGAAAGGTAATTTGGTTTTATTTGCAAGAAAAATATTTGGAAGATGAAAAAAAAAGGCCACTGAAGATTTTTTGTAATCTTGTACTAAAAGAGTACTAATGTTTAATGCCTTCTCAAAATAGGTCTGAACATGCAAATCAGTTAAGAAACGTCGAAGTTATGGATAATTTTTGTGAAACTGTATTTGGCGAGTTTTTTTTTCAAAAGGGCGTATTTCCAGGTTAAAAAACTTTTCAGAAATGAGAAAAATTTTTTAGAGGCTGTTTACAGTAACTTATTTTTTTTTAAAGTATGTAGTGTTATAGTGAGTTGACCAAAGATTCTAATCCCCTTAAAACTTTTATCCTAACATTTTTGTATTTAATTTAAAAAGTAAAAAACTTTTGGAAATTCGGCCTTTAGATTTGAAACATTTGGAAATAACCGCTTTTGTTTTGAACTTTTTACAAATCACTTCTATTCACCATATGGAAATTTAAGCAGCTGTATATAGGCATGATATGTAAGCACCTATATGGGTGATTCTTAGATAACTGTGCTTTTTCGAGTTGCAAAATTGGCAGATAATTTTTTTGGATTTTTGCAAGTTTCTTCATGCTATCTTGTGTAAACACACTCCTAAAACTCACCTTTTAAGTAGATCAACTACAAGTATAAATGTACGGCTTTGAGGTCGAAATTAAGAAATTTTGCAGCCACGTTTGTGACTAAATTGCCACGTTTGTGACATTTTAGCCACAGTATGGAAAAATTATGGTTTTGAAGCGATTTGATGAGAGATATATTGCATATAATGACAAATTTACACTTCAAGACCAATTTTGCAACAGTGTCATGTCTCCGGTGGTCCATTTTTTTTATACCCTACTGCCCTAAAGATCAACTATGGTTTCCTGTTTTCTGTTTTTATAGCCGTTTATGGTGGATTAGTATCTCCTAATTACGAATCTGATCTTGATTTTTTTATATTACATCAGTATCCTTAGTTATCCTTGCTCAAAAGTGAAAAAATCACAGTTTTGACATCTACTTAACAAAAACAGCAACAAGTGAAATTAATTTTTGTCAATGGATTCAGACAGCCAAATTTATTATCAACAAGACATAAATTACCGTTTTTCAATTGGATTCCCAGTTTCCGAGTTCTAAGCTTTTAAAAAAAGGATACCTCTCAATAACACACAAAAAATTTTCTGGACCGAAAAATTAACAAAAGTGGTAAGTTTTATTATTTTTATCAAAAACATATTTTATTACAAAAATTTTAAGCCCTTGCAGACTTAGATCGGATGAAAAAATAAGGCTCTATTGTAGATTTAGTGAATGAACAGATGAAATTTTGATTCTGTTAATTTGCAAAGCAGTAGTTTAGTAGGCTTATTCACTAAATCTAGCATAGAACTGTCATTTTTCATGCGATTATGGTCTGCAAGGTCTCGGAATTTTTGTAATTAAATATGTTATTGAGAAAAATAATAAAACTTGGTTTTTTTGCAACTTTTCGGTCTCGAAAAATTCTTTGTATGTTATCGAAAGATATCCTTATTTTAAACGCTTATAACTCGGAAGCTCGGAATCCAATTGAAAAATGGTAAATTATGTCTTGTTGACAATAAATTTGGCTGTCTGAATCCATTGACAAAAATTTATTTTACTTGTTGTTGTTTTTGTTCTATAGCTGTAAGTAGATGTCAAAACAGTGATTTTTTCACTTTTGAGCAAGGATAACTCAGGATTCTGATGATCTAGAAAAATTTTTGTATTAAAAACATAATTAATAGAATTCAACTGAACATCTGTATACTCAAACTTCATATCAAAATATGTTTTTTGCAAAGTGATAAAAAGTGCCACGTTTGTAACATTTTTGATGCGCCACGTTTGTGACATTTTTGTAGTTTATCGCTCATTGTAAAGCACGCTTTTGAGTTCAAGATTTTTCCGAAAGAATTTGGGGTCATTTATGCAAATCCTACAAAAAAATTGTTTCATGCATTAAATAAAATGTACAACCTAGAAATGCCGAGTGCCACGTTTGTGACCATAATTTTTAAAAAAACTGTTTTTGTTTATAAACTGCCCTATAAAACGCAAACAGATTTCTTTTTGGACGCGTCTGGACATGATGACCTTTGGGTGATTTATAGTGATCAGAATTAATGCACATATATTGCAATCTATTGACTGAAACAGTAGTACCATGCAGTAGTAGCATAATGCTTTCAAGAATTTTTTTTTTTCCAAAACTAGGGGACAGTTTTCAATTCGAAATTGTGCCCCCTAAAAACTATTTAAAACTGCAGATGAGCTCAGAATATTGTAGCCTTAAGTATTTACATAATATGTGTAGTAACTTGTTTTCTGTTCTATTTCCGTTTTTGGGTCGTTTTTCATCGTTTTGTTTATAAAAAGTAGGGTTAGGACATGCCACGTTTGTGACATTTGGGGTATATTTGCAAACTTTCACAATAGACCAATAATTATTTGGTAGTAAAATTGATCCGGTCTATTAGAAAAACATAGTTTTTAACTGATAGCGTAATTTTTTGTGAAGAAAAAGCCTACTGTATAGGTGAAATAGCCAGAGGACACAAAAAGTACAGTTATCTGAGAATCACCCAAATACATAGTGATGCCGAGTGATTTTTGTTCAAATGTTTCATTTGTAAGTGGGAGATCACACCAAGAAAAATACCACAGAAGTCTTGGCCTTAGACATTGAGTTTTGGTCTTGAATTAGGTATTGAGTCTTGTTGTTAATGCTCTTTGCCTCGATCTTAAAACTTGACCTTAGAAATAAAAAACTAGTGAACAAATTGCAAATGGTGTTGCAAAATTTTCGAAACTATATTTTTTCTATGGATCTAGTCAAGCTTTGTGAGGTTATTGCGCTATGCTATTATCGCCACCCTAACTTAAAATATTCTTGGTCTTAGTCTTGATCTTTAAATGATATCAGCGTCTTGGTCTTGGCATCAGTCTTATGTACCAGTCAGACGGCAGTTCTAATACACATTACAGACGCAATAATGCAAAACTTTTTATTGCATGATTTATGGCATTTATAAATACATATTCCATAGACATTGACTAAAAGAAAATTTCCCAATTCAGGTTCCAAAAAATTCTAATAAGCTTTTCTGATGCTTAACTCACTATTAATCTTTTATTAAGAATTGGGAATTTTTATTTTGGTCAATGTCTATAAAATATGTATTTATGAAATGCCTATGTCCTTCCGTTTGTAACGCAGAGAAGGAGGCGTGGCAGATATAGAAAAGTATATATATTCTTGATCAGCGTCACCTCCTGAGTCGATATAGCCATGTCCGTCTGTCTGTCTGGCTGGCTGGCTGTGTGTTGAAATACACTTTTTGGGAAAACTGAGCAAGATATTTCAATGAAATTTGGTACACTGCCTCCGTCGTCAAAGATAGCTCGGGGGATTGAAAATGAGCGAAGAATTGTATGCACAAGCTCTAAAAAAAAAAACTGGGCAAATTCGGACAAGAGGGCGTGGCACCCCCCATGTAAGCAAATGCTTCAAAACGCTATACTGAAAGCGTTTCATGAGATATTCGAACCAAATTTGACTCAGACACTAAGAATCATAAATGAAAGTTCTCAACAAAAATTGGTTGAAATCAGACCAAGGGGCGTGGCACCTCACATATGAGCAAAAGGTTCAAAATGCTATACTGAAAGAGTTTTTTGAGATAGTCCAACCAAACTTCACTCAAATACTAAAGACTAAAAATGCGCGCTCTAAGCTAAAACTAGAAGAACTCGGACAAGAGGACGTGGCACCTCCTATATAAGCAAAAGCTTCAAAACGCTATACTGAAAACATTTTTCACTCAGACACTAAAAACTATAAAACTCTGAACAAAAACTGGGTGAACTCGGACAGGGCGTAGCACCTCCCACATGAGCAAAATTTTGAAAATGCTGCAGTATTGGGTATTTAATGTTTGGCCAGGCCAAATTGTACACCCTTACTAGTTGGTATTAATCTTAACCTTAGAAATAAAAAAATTTTTTTTTAAATTTCAATCTACATCAATTGCTTTCTGAGTTTAACAGATTAAGCGAAGTTATTCGCCCTGTTATTACCTTTCGCAAGAGACGTCCCTGCGATAAATAAACATACTTCTAGCTGTAAACTAGAAAAGACTGAGCTCGACACGTGCCTGACATATAATAAATTTTAGTAACAAAACAAACTCCATAGATACACATATATTGGTTTTGTTTTAAGAAAACTATTTATTTGATTTCTGCCAAAATACTACACGAGTTTAAATTAAGACAAACAAAAAATAACAAAATAAATAGTATGTTCTATTTTATTATTCGGGTATGTCGAAATATTTATGTTGTATTAGTTTTGATACTTCCCAGTAGGAGAAAGAGCAGTCAAATAGGCATGATATAAGGCCTTTTTTAAGTGCCAGTAGGCCTGCTGCCTCTATCTTTCTTCATTTCTTTTCCACACATGTTGTCATTGGGCGCCAAGGCCTGGCTACTAAATCATAGAAATCCAAAATTATGTACCAAACAAGAAATACTTAAGTACTACTTTTATTAAATATATTGAGAGTTATAATATCTGAAAAAAATTTACAAAAAATTAAGCAATGTAGCCTTTTATCATCGCTTCTTATAGAAAGGACAGAAGCCGGCATGCTCTTTTCCTTTCTTTCTTTAATTTTTTTACACATGATGCCTTTGAGCACCAAAACATGACACGCCTGCTTATATGAAAGGACAATAGTATGTTTAGACGATCTGTGGTAAAGAAAGAGTAAGGCCTTCTATTGGGTCTGTCTTTAGAAGGCATCCGAGAATGTTTGAAAGATCTTAAAGAAGGCAAGAAAAATGACTGGGTTATAAGTATATACTTTACTTACTTATATACAGGGACGTGAATCGGTTTTGAACCGAACCGGTTTTGAACCGGAAAACCGCTTTTTTCTACTAATTAACTGAACCAATAACCGAACCGAAATTTTCACAAATATTTGATCCGAACCGAAAACCGAACCGCTTTTTATAAAGTTCAAAGGTTCGTTTCGACCAATTTTCAAAAGACAAATTTTCCCCACTTTTTAATTTTTTCTTTTGTTAAATATGGTAATACCGTGTTTATTTACCATGTGCCAATATCATATGTAAAAATCAATGGCAATCCATCTTATTTGACAGACACTTGTCAGAAATTTTGCTGCGAAACCAATATGTTTTGGCTGCTGCATTATACCTTGATTCACAGTATCAAATTACCCTTACAGATTCAGAAAAAATACTGCACTTGAACACATTATACACGTTTTTAATCTAAAATCGAAACTGAATAGTATGCAGGCTACTCTCGACACGTCAATATCTTCGAAATTAAGTACCGATGACGAAATTGATGAAATTTCAAAAGAAATAGGGAAGAAAGAGACAAAGTTTGATAAAAGATCATTTAAAGAAAAAATCAAATCGCTTGATAATACAAAGCGTGTTTCAAATAATGTTGATGTTTTGAACTTTTGGAAACGCTACCCAGACAAAGAGTTATTTGAATTAGCACAAATTATTTTTGGTGTTCCAGAAACTCAGGTTTCGGTAGAGAGAGCATTTTCTACCCTAAAATTAAGTCTCGGAGACCTGCGAGGAAATATTGACGAGGACTTGCTAGAAGATATTCTTCTCGTCAATCTCAACTTATTTTTGTAAGCCACGTACTTTTAGCGTATGACATAAATTATATGTAAGCACATATATCGTTGGGTTAAAACTACAACTAGACATGAAGTAAAAGTGGCTTTCTTCTCAAAACAATAAAAATGCAGATGTCTAGTTGTAGTTTTACCCCGACGATATGTTTCTGTATTCTTTTGGATTGCCATTGAATAAAAATAACCAAATATTTATAGTTTCTTTTTTAATTCCCGAACCGTTGAACCGAACCGAAACCCCGGTTCAAAGTAAGAAAAAAACCGTTTTACGAACCAATCCAAAAATGCAAAAAGGGTTCGAACCGCTGAACCAAACCGACCAAATTTTTTTACCCGGTTCCTGCTTATATGGGCAAATCCCAAAATCTTTTAACATCCCGCGTCCGTATACTGAATAGCGATACTGAGCTGAATTTATACAATTTTAGATGACAGATATGAATCATTTTCATTGTACAGGTGTATGATAACATGTTTATGAGACAAAAAATCTGCTGTGAAGCTTGAACGAATAGATATAACCATTTGAATGATCAGTTTTTTCAAATTTGCCGTGTCTGTTGTAATATTTTATGATTATATCTGTATGCTGTACTCACGCCGCACAATGGGAGGGTTTGTATGGAACGGCGGTCATATATAGTAATAATAGAGCTAGGCTATTGAGATTTGGTACAGATGTTTTTTACATTAAAATAATAAAAATCTGTGAATATGAACAAAATCCGCCGACGGACACGCCTACCTCCCATACAAAGTTGGGGCGTGGTCCGAATTTTTTTTCAAAATGGGTATCAATTTTCAATAACTTGACCCCGCTTATTTCAAAAATGTTAAAAATTTTGCGCTATCTTTTATAGTTTTCAAGATATGATGAATAAACGAAAATCTACTTTATAAAAAATAGATTTTGTTTGTTTGTGTATTTGTCCCTTATTAACTCGGAAATTAAGTATCCGATTTTAAAAAAGTTTTTATATTATGCTAGTACAAAAAAAGGCTAAGCTATATACTAAAAAAGTGGGCGGTGCCACGCCCCCCAAAAAATTGACTTATCATATCGCCGAAACTCTTTGCCGCAGATAAATGAGATTTGGTAAATGTTTAAAAATCATCAGGACAAATAATGTTCCTAGGACAAATGGGCGGTGCCACGCCTTCAAAAAAAAAACTCATCATATTTCTGAAAATATTTGACGAAGATAGATATTATTTGGTATATATGAAAAGACCATCAGAACAAATAATCCGCACTAGAAAAATGGGCAGTGCCACGCCTACCAAAAAATTAATTTATTTTAATTAGTTTTTTCATTTAATTGCAACACCTCTTGAGCTTCTGGTAATAACTCTTTACATTTTTTATCACGTTTTACTCGGATTTGGCTAATAATCGGATCAGAAGAGATCAGCATGTAATGCAAAACGTCTTCGTTGTTTGCTACTCTAGAGCACAATCTGCTGTTGTGTAACCTAGCGCTTTTAAAAACTTTGTTTGATGCTTCCTGAGCTTTTTCGGAAAGACTACCAATTGGTATTTGAAGTGCTTCTATGATATTATACCAATTATAATGTTTTTTGTATAGCCTTCAATATGCTCTTGGCTTATTTTAAGAAAGGGTGAGTCCCAAGGGGGATTTAAAAGAGGAAATATACCCCTTACATGTCACACTTCTCTTAAAAAAATTTTTTTTTTGGAATTTAAGAAGACTACAGTCTTAAAAATGATAAATATATTGTAAAACGTTGCAGAATGTAAAGAAATAAAAATATTTTTTTTCTCAAAAACTGCTACAGGAAAAAATTCATAGAAAAAAAAGTTCTCAAAAAAGGCAGTAGGGACTTTGCATATCGATTAAGCATACTTGGCCACATATTATATTGGAAAATAATGAAAATCAGAAAATGTGTTTTTTTTTTTTTAATGTCAAAGTTTGTACAATTTATCGATTTTGGCTTTTTGAGCTTAAATTTTCGAAAAATCACCATAATTCACCTATCATACATAAAAACTCAAACAAATGTTTTTTTAAAAGCTAAATGCTTGTACTTTTTGAAAAAATTCTATCTTGATATATTTCGATGCAAACGAATTAAAAATAGCGTTCCAAAAAAGTCAACTTATTTTGTCCCGTCAAAAACCACAATATGAAAAAGTTTATAAAAAAAAAAGTTCTCAAAAAAGGCAGTAGGGACTTTGCATATCGATTAAGCACACTTGGCCACATATTATATTGAAAAATAATGAAAATCAGAAAATGTGTTTTTTTTTTTTTTAATGTCAAAGTTTGCAATTTTTCCATTTTTACCATTTTTTTTTTAAATATTTGAAAAATCACTATAACTCACATAAAATCGGCAAAAAAAAATAAAAATATTGTTAACAAAGTAGGAACAATATACTTTCTAACGATATGCTACATTAGTAGATCGGGCTTAAAACAAATTAACTAGAGCGTTTATCCAGCAGTTCCTAATTTTAAAAGTTCTGTAAAGCATTTTTTCTGTTTAAAGTCCAACTTTGGGCTCACTGTGTTGCTAAGCCAAAACAAAATTTTAAACTTTTATAGTTTTTTTTCCGTCCCTAAGTATTATCTGACGGTTGGCGTAAAAATTTTTTTAATCCATAGCACTTTCAAATTTTACCTATTTATGGCCACAATCTCCCATTGTGCGCCGTGTACTTTAGAATGTTGGTTTTCAGTAAAAACTCTACTGAATCGATAACCATTTTGAATAGGACGATGCAAATATATGTGCGTAGCTTCTATAAAAAACTTCAGGGTGCTAAAGAAGCGTCCGTCGATTTAAAAAATTTTCATATACGAGTCTTTAAAACAACTTTACAGCCACGCCGCACAGTGGTCTATAAGAGAGCGCTAGCCGGTCATAACTCCGAAAATTTGTGTATTAAAAGTTATATTTTTTTTGCAAAAATTTAAAGTTAAATATCTAGATAACACATTTCAAGTACCAGAATACCAAGAAATAATACCATTTCTGAGTTTTCGCGACTTAAACTTGATGAATTCAGAAAATAGTAATTTTTTCCAAAAATCTCTTAAAATATGTGAACGTTTAAATGAGTGTATCTTTTAAATTAAGTGGTCTTACCTAATGAAACTTATTCTGAGGATAATTTGATCTATTTGCTGAAGATTTGCATACTTAGAGGTTAGCTTTTTTTAATACAAAAAAGATATCCGGATCATCACAAAAAATCTCTAATTTCATTTCGCAAATTTACGAATTTTGCACTCTGTGGACTATAACTAATATGTTTCATGGAGTTGCAACGACTTAATCATTTAAGTGTGTAATATCAGGTTTTTTGATGGTTCTATGCATTTATTTGATTCCCCCATCACTCCCCTTCATGGACTACGGTGAGTTTTTCTTCAGCGACTTTTCTGTATTCTTGCAACGCTCCAGTTTCGTAAAACTAATAACAACCAAAGCGTTTGAGGTAAAACAATAAAATTCTATTTCTGATATAGTATTAGCAGCATCTATTTATTTGTTCAAAATTGGCGTGTTCGGGTCAAGGTCACGCCCGCCTCCTATATAACCAAAAATTTAAAATCACTATAACTTCGTAAATATTTCAAATACAAAAATAATATTAAATATCTGAGTTAGTATAGATAGCATTAGGTCACTTTGTGAAATTGAACGTGATCGGGTTAAGGACACGCCCACCTCCTATACAACCAAAATCTTGAAATCGCCATAACTTTGTGAATATTTCAGATACAACAACAATATTTAATATCTGAGTTAGTATTGATAGCATTAAGTCATTTGGTGAAAATGGGCGTTTTTGGGTCAAGGACATGCCTGCCTCCATAAGGGACCAACATTTTAAATTGCCATAACTTCGCGAATATTTCAAGTACAAAAATTATGTCTTATATCTGAGATATTATCAGTAACAAATATCTATTTACTATTTTTGTTGCTAATTTAAAAACTTAGGCAAAATTGCATTGCGTTAAATCATGTTAAGTAGGCAATTACTTTGTCTTTCAATCAAAAAACGAGCGAGTTTTTTCAATTCGGCAGTGATTTTGTTATTACCTAATTCGTAATCAGCGACCTCAAAAACCCGTTTAGCCACAATTTTTTCGTAATATAATCAACTTTTTAGAAAATTGTCCGCCATTTTGGATCCGCCATTTTGTTTACAAAAAAGATGATACCGAATTCGTAATCAGCTACCTCAAAAACCCCTTTAACCATAATTTTGTCGTGATATAATCAACTTTTTAGAAAGTTGTCCGCCATTTTGGATCCGCCATTTTGTTTACAAAAAAGATGATACCGAATTCGTAATCAGCGACTTCAAAAACCCCTTTAGCCTCTATTTTGTCGTGATATAATCTAGTTTTTAGAAAATTGTCCGCCATTTTGGATCCGCCACTTTGTTTACAAAAAATATGATGCTGAATTCGAAATCAACAACCTCAAAAACCCCCTTAATCACAATTTTGTCATAATACAAATAATTTTTAAGAAAATTGTCCGCCATGTTGGATCCGCCATTTTGATTTTTAAAAAATCGTTTTCAGATTTAGAGTCAGCGACCCCCAAAACATAGAAACTGATATTTTTTTTTATAAAAAATAACCAGAAAAGAGTTATGACCAGCTAGAATAGCATTCTAGACCACTGTGCGCCGTGTACTTTAGAATGTTGGTTTTCAGTAAAAACTCTACTGAATCGATAACCATTTTGAATAGGACGATGCAAATACTTATATGTGCGTAGCTTCTATAAAAAACTTCAGGGTGCTAAAGAAGCGTCCGTCGATTTAAAAAATTTTCATATACGAGTCTTTAAAACAACTTTACAGCCACGCCGTCTAGAATTTCAGGATTTTCATGGTGGGGTTAGATTGCTTTTTCAAAACAAAAAAGATCTACGAAAACTAAATTAGCGTGCTATGCACCGTTTTTGTTATACAGGGCTACATCGAAACCTAACCGCAAAAAATACTTAACTGACACGATTTCAGATTTTCGTTTTTTGATGAAGACCTATAATTCGTGTCCATACGCATCTTCTCTACAAATTTCATAACTGTGAAAAGTACCGTTACGAAGTTATAGCGAATGCAATTAAGACTTAACCGACATTCGAAGTATTTTGTTTATTATTTTTGTGACTGCGAGTTGTTGGTTAAGTCTTTTCTTCTTTTTGTGTCAAAAATAATTTGCAAATAATGTACCTAATAAAAAGGGAAAATTTATCAAAAAGTCTTGATGCAGCTTAATAGTATATGTGACCACAAATATTTTTTGGTACAAAAACTGAAGATCATATGGGGAATCTGGAAAAGAAAAAAGGACTTAACTGACAAAATACTGAAAAATCGCCGTTATATTATAAATAGGTGAATGAAACTAGTTGCATCGCATGTCTAACACAAAATTTAGCTTACATACTAAATTTCACTGTAATAGCTACAGTGAGTCACAAATGTATTTTGCATACAAAAAATATTCAAAAATTCGAATTAATACTCAATTTTTAGCCGTTTCATTCTTAGAAAAGTAATATTTTTTTTATTAATTTCGAGTCAATGGAACGTTAACTATGATACCACTTCATAAAAAAATTAAAATAATGCGTTCTAATCACCTAAAAAGCAAAGAAATGATTTATTCATTTTTTTATAAGTCACAAAAGTGATTTGCTTTTTAGTAACATTTTACTTTGAGATTATTTATCAATTAAAAGAGTCTTTTTTAATAATGACCATGGTAGCCGTTATTTGAGGAGACATCATCTAAACATCTTTGCGAGGATTCCATCCCTTTTTAGACATTTTCGGTCGGTGTTTTTTCCCATTTTTCTTGCAGTACTTGTTTGAGCACATTTTTTTGATAAAATATGGTATTTTTTGACCTTTCCACTAGATAAGACCAAAAAAGTTCTATTGGATTCGAAGAAGAATATTGCTGTGGAGTTTTAATCTCTTTGGTGTTGTACAGAAGTGTCCCAGGATGTGTATTAAGAGTCATTGTCTTTTGAAAATAAAAAGTCATCTTGTGGTAAGCCCATTCATGGCTAGTGTGCTATGAATTGAATTTCCTATGGTAATAAAATAGCTGATTTCCATTATATAAATTATGATTATCGTGTAAAATTTTTAGATGAATGGGGGATAAGAATCTTTCATTAAAAGGATGTGCAATTTGATTTCCTTTTGCCAAATAGTTTGTTACCAACTGATTGTCAATGTAAGAAAGATTATTAATGAATTTTAGAGCTGATTTTATAAGAAAAGTGTCAATACGTTCTATTTTACAAATATTATAAATTTTGCGATTCGAGACCCTTTTACGAGAACCATCATGAGTAAGCACCCAATTTATTCCGGAGCAAATCTGTAAAATGAACCTTTCAAATTGCCTTAATCTCTCCATCTGACAAGAAGAAATATTGAACCAAATTGGAAAGGCATAAGTTAGAATGGGACGTATTATTGTTTTGTAACAGTTCAATTTTATTTCATTTTTTAAGTCCTTAGTTCTTTTTAGAAAATTTAGGTAACAAAAGAATGCTTTCTTGGCCTTAACTAATATGTAATCAATGTGACGATAGAAAACAAATTTGGTATTTAGAATAACTCCTAGATATTTTAGATTCTCTTTATAAGCAATTGGTTGACCATTTATCGTAATACTTGGGATGAATTTTCTAGCATTAGGATACAAGTACTTTTTTAAACCTTTAAATGCAGCACATTCACATTTGTTAAAATTGAGCTTAAGTTTCCATTTTTTTAAAAAACCCAACAAGCATCTCCAAGTATCTATTGATAGCATTATTAGCAGTTCGCAATCTCCAGTGTGAACTCATAATTAAAATATAATCTGCATAAATCAATGAGAATATATCAGAATTAGGATTTGGTAAATCAGCTAAATAAAGATTGTAAAGAACAGGACCAAGAACTGAACCTTGTGGTACCCCAGCCATCACTGTTTTCATAATAGAGTTTTCATCTCGATTAAAAACGAAAAAAGAACGATCCGATAAATAATTTAGAACAAGCCTGCATATAAATTTATCAAAACCAAAAATTTTGTACATTTTGTATACAATGCCCTCATGCCAGGCAGTATCAAAAGCTTTCTCAAAATCTAGTCCAACAGCTATTGTTGCCTGTCTTCTGTTCAGATTTGTAGTTACAAAATCAGATAAAAGCATGAGAGCATGATTTGTGGAAAGATTACTTCTGAACCCAAATTGATAATTTTTTAATATATTATTATTTTCAATATGAGCATTTATTTTTTTCAAAAGAAATCCCTCAAAGAGTTTGCTAATATTTGAAAGTAGTGAGATGGGCCTGTAGCTTTTCGGGTTTCTCGCATCAGTGTTTGGTTTTAAAATTGGAACTATTTTTGCACATTTCCAATTTGTAGGAAAGTAGCCAATATTGAACATATGATTAAATAAAATAGCAAGAAAATTCCAAAAAAAAGTAGATGTCTTTCTTAATACAAAATTGGAAATTCCATCTTCACCACAACTTTTTTTGTTGTTTTTATTTTATTTTGTTTTTTTTTTATATTTCTTTGGCATTAATAAATTGCTTGTAGGTTTGGTTTACTGGTTCGTTAGAATGTTGAAATGGCGAATTACCAACAGCTGAAAATTCATTATTAAAGATGAATATTGGTTCAGTATTTATTAGTTCCATTATATCATTGTTAACAAACTGACTAAATTGAGTGGATGCCATATTTAAGTTTTGAAGATGAACTTTGTCGAAGTTATCGGCTAGAATATTTATTTTATTGAAGTTCTCGCTGATTATATTTCCTGAGGTATCAATGAAATCAGAAAGATCTGATTTTTTATTAAGGCCGCACAATCCTTTTATTTTTTTATACGTTTTGTTATTCATTTTAATCTTTTTAAAAAAATTAGACCAGTAATTATCCTCATGTTTTTGAATAAGTTCTTGAATAATTTTGGTTAAATTTTTTATAATAGCTTTTAGTGTATTTTTTCTAGAAGTATCAGTGCATCTAAAGGCCAACTTACGCAAACGTTTTTTCTCATCTATGAATTTTACTACATGTTCTGGAAGGTTTATAAGTCCTCTTTTTTTCATAACTATTTTTGGTGTAGAGTTACTTAAAGCTGACTGAAAAGCTGACTCCATTGAAAAAATACAATTATCAATTTCATATTTTGAGACAATTCTATTAGTAGGAAGGAAATGCTCCCTTAGACTTTCATTTAAAATATGATTAAAAAGATTTCTGTTAATTTTATCAAAATTAAAGATTTCAACTGGTGGATTTACCAATACATTATTAGAAATAACATTAAGTTCTAAAGCTCTGTGGTCCGAGTCATAGTCTAGTGTGCTCAAAAAGTTTGGATGAACATTGTTGAAATCAATATTTATTAAAGTAGAAGTTAAAAAGAAATTATGAAAGAATTATAACCATAAGTTGGTTCACTTGTGGGAATCAAATGAATTTGAAAATGGTTATCAAGCCAGCTATGCAAAAGTCTACCTCTAACATTTATACACGGATTACCCCATGCAGTATGTTTAGAGTTTAAATCACAGCCAATGACGAACTTGTCGGAGTTCAACCTTGACAGAACCGAGTTCAAATCTCGTACAGTAAGTGACCAACTAGGTCTTAAATACAAAGAAACAAATGATATTGAACTACCATCAACGAGATTAACTTCAATAGCAGTGCTTTCAATGTTATTGAGCTGTAAATCAATAACTTTGAAGTTAAAATTTTCTCTAATGCAGATTGCAGTGCCACCACTAGCACTATCCGACCTATGATTTTTAATAATGTTATAGCCCATAAATTCTATTTTATGTCTGACCCTTAGCTTGTGTTCTGCGACCAAGACCACTTCAGGCTTATGTTTTTTTAAGAACAAATTAAATGAATGACGCTTCTGTTTTGATATCAAAGAGTTTACATTTATGAAAATGCACTTCAATTTTCTTGGCATTACGGATTCGCACCAGAACAAATAGTGAAAAACAAATTAAAAAGTTGTTCTTGCTTTACATGCAAAGGCGCATCTGTTTTATAAGTAGGTAAGAACTGATTAATTTCAAAAATTATCTTCGAGAGACTTTGTCCAAAAACTTTATTGCATTCATTATCAATGAATTCAAAACTATTGTTATTATTCGAGCTATTTGATTTGTTATTAATTCGAACGGTATCTGAAAACGAACGAGCAGGATTTACGAAATTTCTACTGGATTGTTTTACAAATTCAAATTTGTTTTGCTTCTCAGCTTTTTTATCAGTAAAATTCTTTTTCAACTTTTGGTACACTTCACAGCTTCTATAATTTGCAGTATGCCCCTCCTTCTTGCAAAGTACACAATATACTTGGATACCAATTTGCTTTATAATGGATCCATCATTTAGCGTTTTAGTGATCACTTCATTATTTAATTCTTTACGTGGGATTTTGCAATTGTTTGGACCGTGATTACCCCCACACTTCACGCAACGGTAAGGCATATTGCAATTAATAGCAGCATGATTAAACCTTTGACAACGTTTACATTGGATAATTTGGCTAGGTTTAAACTTTTCAAAATATACGCGATTTTGATTAAGGTATTTCATTTGAAGGATTTCTTGTATGTTAGAGGAGTTTTCAAATTGCACTAACCAATTATTATTCCTTAATTTTGATGTTCTTATAAGCTTAAAATTTAATTCAAGTGAATTTAATGCATTTGTGAGGTCATGTTTGTAGGATCTGACTTAGAGCGACGAACAATTGGACAATAAAGGGATTTTACAGAAAGAAAGAGCAGCAACACTTGACAAATAGAAAACAGACAAACAACATTGAAAGAACGAAAAAAAGAACGAAGCGTGGACATTTTTGAGAAACGAAAAAGGACTGAGTTTTCAGTTGTTAACGGACGATTGAACGAAGCAGATGAAATAAATAAAACGTAAAGAAAAGATTTATATGTAAAAGTTATGAAATAAAAATGTAAAACTGTGAATAAAAAAAGCCTTAAGCATTTAATAAACATTAATAAAATAAACATTAATAAAATAAACATGAATAAGTGTTTTTAATAACCCGGAAAACTACAAAATTGGGGGCTCAACCGGGATCCTCGGTGTACATGTGAGGAAAATACTTTAAAAAATCTGTACTTAATGCCGAGTGTAGTTAAAAGTGAAAGAAAAATAAAAAAACTTAAAACTAAACAGTGAAAAAACATAAAGTAGAAGTTTCATTATAAACTAATAGTGAAAAAAAAAAGTCTGAAAAACGTTACATACGTACATAAAAAAAAACAGCTTCGCCTTAAAAAAAAAACAGTAATAGCTGAGCTTGTACAGTTCGTACAAATATATGTACGTATAAGTAAACGACGAAGTAATAAAAAGACGAAGCCACGCCGAATTTTTATGCAAGACGAAAAATTGCGTTGTCAACTGTCAAGCAGAAGCGACTGCGCAGTAGCAGTAACAACAGCGTAAAGCAGAAAAGAAACAACGAAGATAAAGAGAGCAGTAGCGTGAAAGAGAGCAGCGATAGAAAGAAGAAAAATCAGAAAACAACCCTTAATCGTGGTGAGCGTATTCATTTCATTTGTTTACAGCAGAAGTCGCATGTGTTAAGTTATTCAAGATTTTGGTTGCAATTTTATTATAAACAAAAATAGTTTATTGGCTAAATTATTAAAATTCTTTTGAAAAAAAATATGTAAAGAAAAGTAAAGAAATAAAATTGCAAGAAATAATAAATTTAAGAAGAAATAAGATGTAAAGTTGAAGTATGAAAGTTAAGAAAATTTGTATGTATTTTTTTTAAAGAAGTAAAGAAGAAAGACGAAAATTTTTTAAGAAGTAAAGAAGAAAGACGTATATTTTTAAAGAAGTAAAGAAGAAAGACGAAAATTTTTAAAGAAGTAAAGAGGAAAGAAGAAAATTTTTTAAGAAGTAAAGAAGAAAGACGAATATTTTTAAAGAAGTAAAGAAGAAAGACGAAAATTTTTAAAGAAGTAAAGAAGAAAGAAGAAAATTTTTTAAGAAGTAAAGAAGAAAGACGAATATTTTTAAAGAAGCAAAGAAGGAAGACGAAAATTTTCAAGAAGAAAAGAATATTTTAAGAAGTAAAGACGAGAGAAGAAAACCTTAAACAAGTGAAGTTGACAAAGTTGAAATAAATTGGAATGAAAGAGCAGAATAACGATTTGAATTGAAAATAATTTTGTAAAGTAAAGAGAATTCAAGAGAAGAAAGTTAAAAAAAAGTTTTCCAATAAGAACTATTCGAATTGGAAATAAGGCTGTGTCGTAAAAAAAAAGCAAACGGAGGAAAAGTAGTAAAGTAAATTCCAATAAAATTTAAAATAATAAGAACAAAACAAATACATTAATTTGTTGCATTTAAAAAATAAAAATTGTATTGCTATTTTAACCATAAACTGATACGTTTAAAATATTATATTAATTTCTGTTTTTGATGACTTATGTAAATATATATTAATTTCTGATTTATTGACGACATAAAGATGGACGCATCGCAGGTGTTAGTGTTGAAGGTAGAAGAGTTGCGACAGAAGTTAAGAGAATTGTCATTGCCAACAGGGGGACGTAAATGTGAACTTCAGAATAGGCTACTGATTCATTTTGGAATGACTGACAATGAAGATGACGAAGATGAAAGTGACGGGGAAGCTTCTAATTATCGGGAGGCTAATCAAAGAGACAGAAGTAGTGTAGCATCGAATTATCAAGAAGCTATTCAGGCAGATGACAGGAGCGTCGTGGTTGCGGCTGAAAGAAGTTTGTTTACGCTTAAAGATATTCAGGAGAGTATTTCTTCATTTTCTGGCGATGACTCTTCTGATATCAATCAGTGGATTGATGAATTTGAAGATAATGCTCTTACGGTAGGATGGAATCAGATACAATGTTTTGTATATGCTAAACAGCTTCTGAAGGGAGCAGCTAAGACGTTCATTCGTAATCAAGTTGGTGTGCGTGATTTTAGGTCCCTTAAGGTGGCATTGAAGGACGAATTTGGAACGAAGTTATCTCACGTAACAGTGCATCAGATGCTTAAAAATAGACGCCATAGGGCAGATGAGACTTTGAAGGAGTATCTTTATAAGTTGCAGGAGATTAGTCGCACCATAAGGTTGGATGATGTGAGTTTAATCACATATTTTATTGACGGCATAAATGACAGTCGGCAAAATAAAGCCATATTATACCAGGCTATGGATTTGACTCATTTGAAGTCACTTATACCAGTTTATGAGAAAATACGAGGCCCGCAGAAGCAAATAAAGATTTATGGTGAAACCGTTACTATTCCAACACACGTAAAAAATTCCGACCAAAAATCCAAGAGTGCAGGTAGTCGTAGATGTTTTAAATGCGGTGATGAGAAACATTTAGCTAACCAATGTTCACAAAAAGATTTTAAATGTTTCAAATGTGACAAATTCGGGCACCGCTCTTTTGAATGTAAGGTTAAAAAAGAAAATCCAAATCCAAACTCGAGTAATGTCAATACGTTGTATGATTATTCGAAAAATCAACTGCATGAAGGCAAAAAAAATTGCAGACTTATTTCAATTAAAAATAACCCGATTTTTTGTTTAATTGACAACGGCTCGGATGTATGTATAATTCGAGAAGACGTGTTGCAGTCATTGGGTGTTACTAAATTGCGAAAAGATATAAGAACACTGAAGGCTTTTGGTGGTTCAACTTTGAGAACAATAGGTTGTGTTAAACTACCGGCAAAGCTAGATGAAATATTGGTTGAATTAAATTTTCACGTTGTAAAAGCTGCAGATACTGATTATTTTGCAGTAGTTGGAAGTGATTTGGTTGATTTTATGGAAATAGTTTTGACCAAGAACGGTCCTAAATTTAGAACACCAGAAGTGGAAAAAAAAGAGGGGTCCAAGGATCGCAATGGAAAACGTGATGAAGAAGATGATGTTTTTAGAAGTATGTGTTCTTTGGCAGATGTTGAAATTTTTGAAAAGAATCAGATTGATTTAATGCACTTAGCTGGGGATCAACGTGATGAGGTTAGGCATTTAGTTGACGAATACGATCCTAAACGTCCGACTTCATATCCGGTTCATATGAAAATTATTGTCACTGATGACAACCCAGTTTATTTGAGGGCGCGTAGAATATCCTACAATGATCAGGTTTATGTTGATGAAGAAATTAAGAAGTGGCTGCAAGAAGGGATAGTGCAACCAAGCACATCAGAGTATGCAGCACCAGTAGTTTTGATACCTAAAAAAGATGGTTCCAAGCGCCTCTGCTTTGATTATCGAAAATTAAATGAAAAAATTGTTAGAGATCGTTTTCCGGTTCCGTTAATGGAAGATGTTCTTGACAGGTTGTCGAATGCTTATGTTTTCACCACTTTAGACCTTAAGAATGGGTTCTTTCACGTGCCAGTGGAAGAGTCGTCTAGGAAGTACACTGCCTTTATAACGCATCGAGGGCAATTTGAATTTCTTTTTGTTCCTTTTGGTATCACCAATTCCCCAGCAGTGTTTGCCAGATATATTCAGTCCATTTTTAGAGAATTAATTCAAGATGGTACTTTAATTGTTTACGTTGACGATCTTATTATTCCATCACGGAATGAAGAAGAAGGTATGGAGAAACTTAAAAAAGTTTTCAAGGTGGCGGCTGACAATGGTGTTAAGATAAGATTTGACAAATGTCAATTTTTACAGAGAAAAATAAAGTTTTTAGGATATGAGATAGAAAACCAGAGAATTAAGCCATCTCAAGAAAAAATTATTGCTGTTGATAATTTTCCTATGCCAACCAATCTAAAAGCGGTGGAAAGATTTATTGGCTTAACTTCTTACTTTCGAAGGTTCATCAGGGACTTTGCAACTATGGCCAGGCCTTTGACGGATCTATTTCGTAAAAACTTAAAATTTGAGTTCAAAGAGAAACAGCAGTTCGCTTTCCGACAGTTAAAGATGGCTTTAATTAGCGCTCCACTTTTGAAATTGTATGACCCGTTGGCCGTTACTGAAGTACACACTGATGCCAGTATGCATGGCTATGGGGCAGTTCTTTTACAAAAAGATCCAGATGACCAGAAATTTCACCCTGTCCAATATTTAAGTAGAAAAACGTCTCCAGCAGAAGAGAAATACCATTCGTATGAGCTTGAGGTACTGGCAGTTATTGAGGCCCTTAGGAAGTGGCGAGTGTATCTGATTGATAAAGAGTTTATTATAGTTACAGATTGTAATGCTTTTACAATGACTCTAAACAAAAGTGAGGTTCCTCTCAGAGTAGCAAGGTGGGCCATGTACCTTCAGGATTTTAACTATAAAATTGAGCACCGAAAAGGCGCTCAAATGAGGCATGTAGATGCACTTAGTAGGAGTTATTGTTATGTAATCCAAGATACTTTTGCACACAGGTTGAAAGAAGCTCAGATGCAAGATGATTGGATCAAGGCAGTTGTTAAAATTTTGAGCCAAGAAAGTCACGAGGATTTCTATATGCAGCATGGTATTTTGCATAAAAATCCAGACAAACAGTTAATGGTTATTCCTTCCCAGATGGAAAATGAAATAATACAGGCAGCACATAAACAAGGACATTTTTCCGTAAAAAAAACGATGGAGATCGTAGAAAAGGCATATTTTATTCCTCAGTTGAACCCGAAGGTAACTAAGGTAGTTCAAAGTTGCATCCAATGTATTGTAACGTCTGCTAAATCTGGGAAGCAGGAAGGGTTTTTAGCACCTATCGATAAAGAAGATCGCCCGTTGTTAACCTACCATATAGATCATGTAGGCCCACTCGAATTGACTAAAAAAAGATACAATCATATTTTGGTTATTATCGACGCCTTTTCCAAATTCGTTTGGCTTTATCCAACGAAAAGCACAGATTCGGAAACGGTGGTCGAAATTTTGCGCAGACAATCGAGTGTGTTTGGTAACCCATTAAGAATCATTTCTGATAGGGGAACAGCATTTACTGCTAACATTTTTAGAGAATATTGTGAGGAAAACAAAATTCAGCATTTGCTTATCACAACTGGTGTGCCTAGAGGCAATGGGCAAGTTGAACGTGTCCATCGCGTTGTCATCCCTTTGCTTACGAAGTTATGTCATGAGAATCCTGGCCTATGGTACAAAAAAGTTGGAAGGGTCCAGCAACTTATAAACAATACTCCTCCTCGTAGCACCAAATTCGCGCCTTTTAGGATATTGACGGGCCTGGATATGCGCACTACCGATGAAACTGAATTACGTTGTCTGTTAGAGGAAGAACTAGTCAAGGAATTAGAGGATGACAGAAATGACATGCGACAAAAGGCTCGCGAAAATATTAAGCAAATACAAGCAGAAAATAAGAAAACTTATGATTCAAGCCGCAAACAAGAGACAGAATATAAGATCGGTGACTTAGTGGCTATAAAACGCACACAGTATGGGGCTGGGTTAAAAATTAAGCCGAAATATTTGGGGCCATATAAAATTACTCATGTGTTCAGACATGGAAGATACAAAGTTGAGAAATTAGGGGATCACGAGGGACCTGGTGTGACTAGCACCGTAGCGGAGTTCATGAAGCGTTGGGAACTTATTCGGGGCGAATAAGCTGTCAGGATGACCGAGAATGTAGGATCTGACTTAGAGCGACGAACAATTGGACAATAAAGGGATTTTACAGAAAGAAAGAGCAGCAACACTTGACAAATAGAAAACAGACAAACAACATTGAAAGAACGAAAAAAAGAACGAAGCGTGGACATTTTTGAGAAACGAAAAAGGACTGAGTTTTCAGTTGTTAACGGACGATTGAACGAAGCAGATGAAATAAATAAAACGTAAAGAAAAGATTTATATGTAAAAGTTATGAAATAAAAATGTAAAACTGTGAATAAAAAAAGCCTTAAGCATTTAATAAACATTAATAAAATAAACATTAATAAAATAAACATGAATAAGTGTTTTTAATAACCCGGAAAACTACATGTTCATCATAATAAGAAGGATAATTCTTAAGAACAAAACTGAGTGGTTTCTCGTTTTTGGGTGTGTAAGTGTAATAATGAATATTTTCAGCATTGAATAGATTTTAAACTTTTTTATAATCATCTATGTTAAGTACCTGAATTGTAGTAGAATTTTTCAAATTATTAAAATAATAATTCTTATTATGGAGCACATTAAAAATTTTGTTGTTGATGTCCTTAACATTTTCAACACCAATAACAAACTGCGGAGGTTTTTCTGTTTTAACTATCTTAGCGAAATTATTTCTTGAGTTGTTGATTGGAGTAGCAACGTTGCTTGAATTCTTATTTTTTGTTGAACCTAGCTCTGGGAAATCATTATTTGGTGCAGCTGACTGCTCAAAGTCCTCATCAAGACTTAATTCATAGAATTGATTATTTTTGAGTTTGTCTTGAAGCTCCTTGTTATACAATTTCAACTGTTCAATTTGGTTGAAGGCAGTTTGCAGTTGATTGTTTAAACTATTTAAATCCATTTCAGATGCTGCTGTTTTGGTTGTTTTTTTAATGACTCTGTTGCTTATGCACGGCATTTTTCTTTTTTGTACTTTCAGTTTTTTCTTATTTTTTTTGGGGGATGCTATACCCACCTCAAAGTTGAGCATTTTCAGGGGGGGGGATTCCAAACCCACATTAATGTCGGACATTTTTGTTATGGGGGAATCTACATCCATATTGATGTTGGACATTTCATCCAATTTCACATTACTGCCCCCAGCATCGGATGGAATTATATTAGCTTCTATGATGTCTATCTTTGTTTTTATTTATTTATTATTGAATTATAAGAAAATTTCAATATTAAAAATTCTTTGATAGTTTTTATTTTTTTATTATATTTCAAAATATTTTTTTTTTTTTTTATAATTTTTTTGAGAGCGCTTGTTGTTCGTACGACAGTAAAATCGAAACTCGTAAAGTAATAATAAAATAATTTATTTCATTCAAAATGTTTTTTTTTTACGCCGCGTAACTTAAGTGATTAACGTTAACGATTTTTACTCCCAAAACACATCTCTTGACGGTAGAACACGAGAAAACCATGTGCCTTAAAAATTTGTACGACTTCTTTTTATACCCTACACCCAGGGCATATTCACTTTGTCCTTCCGTTTGTACCGCAGAAAGGAGGCGTGGCAGATATAGAAAAGTATATATATTATTGATCAGCGTCACCTCCTGAGTCGATATAGCCATGTCCGTCTGTCTGGCTGGCTGGCTGGCTGGGTGGCTGGCTGTGTGTTGAAATACAATTTTTGGGAAAACTAAGCAAGATAATTCAATGAAATTTGGTATATAGCCTCCATCGTTAAAGTTAGCACGGGGGATAGAAAATGAGCAAAATCGATCAACGCACACGCCTACCGCCCATCCAAAAAATATATTCAAAACGCAATTTTAGGAGTATTTTTCACGACAATGCAACCAAAATACACATAAATACTACGAATTGTAAGCGCAAGCTCTGAAAAAAAAAAACTGAGCGAATTCGAACAAGAAGGCGTGGCACCTCTCATATAAACAAATGCATCAAAACGCTATACTAAAAGCGTTTCTTGAGATATTCTAACCAAATTTGACTCAGATACTAAAAATTATAAATTAAATCTCTCAACAAAAATTGGGTGAAATCGGACAAGAGGGTGTGGCACCTCCCATATAAGCAAATGTTTCAAGATGCTATACTGAAAGAGTTTTTTGAGATAATCCAACCAAATTTCACTCAGATACTATGAACTATAAATGCAAGCTCTGAGCAAAAGCGTGGCGTGGCACCTCCCATATGAGCAAAATTTCAAAAATACTGCTGTGTAGGGTATTTAATGTTTGGCCAAGCCAAAGGTTACACCCTTACTAGTTTTTTTTCAAAATGTTAAAAGTTTTTGGGATTTGCCCATATATGAAGGGTATAGAAACCAAGGTAGCATCTGCCATTTATTTAGTTGCATTTTATAAAAGCTTGTGATAAGTTATATTAGCAATACCAAATACGTCTCTATCTAATATACATATGAGGCAATCCACGCCAAGTGTACCAGCTCAAAATTTTTAAGCATAATTTATAAGCTTTAAAATGATGTATGACTCAAGATGAGATTCGGACGCTACATGGGAGTTTTTGGCTTTTGAACGCCCGCTGCAGGCAAAAATCTTTTTTCACTCGAGAGGAAAGCATCTTGCGTAAACAGTGTACCGGGCAAAAAATGCTTAGAATCGTCCAAGCAATACGTGTGATTTTTTTGGGAATTTTTTGGAAAGTTAAAAAATTTTTTTTTTTCCTTTGAATAATTTTTGCAAAAATTTTTCATAAAAAGAATTATTCATAAAAAAAAGTTTTTAAAAATTCCAAAAAAATTCACACGTATTGCTTGTTTCAGCCAATTTTTAAGCACACTATAAAATTCTTTTAATGTAGGCAATGTAAACAAATATGTTTTAGCAACAGGATAACAAATAAGTTTATTTTGTACAAATAAAAAAAAAACTAGTAAGGGTGTAACTTTTGGCCTGGCCAAAAACTAAATACCCTACACTGCAGTGTTTTGAAAATTTTGCTTGTAAGCGAGGTGCCACGCCTCCTTGTCCGATTTCACCCAATTTTTGTTGAGAGCTTTCATTTAGAGTTCTTAGTGTCCGAGTTAAATTTGGTTCGAATATCTCGAAAATCACTTTCAGTATAGCGTTTTGAAGCTTTTGCTTATGTGGGAGGAGGGAGACACGCCCTCTTGTCCGAGTTCACCCAGTTTCTGTTCAGAGCTCGCATTTATAATATTTAGTGGGTGAGTGAAATTTGGTTGGATTATCTCAAAAAACTCTTTCAGTATAGCATTTTGAATCTTTTGCTTATATGGGGGGTGCCACGCCTCCTTGTCCGATTTCGCCCAATTTTTGTTGAGAGCTTTCATTTATAGTTCTTGTCTGAGTTAAATTTGGTTTGAATATCTCGAAAATCGCTTTCAGTATAGCGTTTTGAAGCTTTTGCTTATGTGGGAGGTACCACGCCCTCTTGTCTGAGTTCACTCAGTTTTTTCTCAGAGCTTGCGCTTACAATTTGTAGTATTTATGTGTATTTTGGTTGCATTGTCGTGAAAATACTCCGAAAGTTGCATTTTGAATATATTTTTTGTATGGGTGGTAGGCGTGTCCGTTAACCGATTTTGTTCATTTGCAATCCCCCGAGCTAACTTTGATGACGGAGGCGGGGTACCAAATTTCATTGAATAATCTTGCTTAGTTTTCCCAAAAAGTGTATTTCCACACACACCCAGCCAGCCAGCCAGCCACCCAGCCAGACAGACGGACATGGATATATCGACTCAGGAGGTGACGCTGATCAAGAATATATATACTTTTCGATATCTGCCACGCCTCCTTCTCTGCGTTACAAACGGAAGGACAAAGTGAATATACCCTGGGTGTAGGGTATAATTAATGTAAATAACATAACATAACTCGTGTTCTTATAAGACATTTAGACATGAGAAATTTTGCTATAAAAGCGGCTTCGAAAAAAAGCTCAGTCACAAAAAGAGCTTACCACCCGTGACTTGACTTTGTGGTATAACGCTTTTTAAATTTAAAATTTCAACATAATGTCGAATAACCTAATAATATCTGGTGGAATTTTGATAGTTTGGGTTGTTTCAATGGCATCATTTGCAGCACCGCATTATTACACATCTTCACCACCGGCAACAACATCGCCACCGGCTACGTCGCCACCTGCATCATTGACAAAGAGTAATGAATTTTCAATCGCATCAGGAAAACAGTTATTAAATGGGTTATATGTAACACCTCAAATAAAAACTTCATTGAATGGCCCCAACGATTGGAAAAAAATTTCCCTGCAGCGTTTGCTGTAAATTGAAGATTTTCTAGGATAGACTCTGCATCTTACATTTTTGTTAGAAGTCGAATTATCAAACTATTATTATGTTTTGCAACATCAAATATCTACATATATTTTATTTCATATCAAGCAATCACTATTAATACCCATGTAGTACCTTATAAATACAAATAAGCATATCATTAAAATGGAAAAATTCAACAATAAAGAATTTATTGAAAACAATTGCATTGTTTTATATAAATTTTATATATTATAGCTCGAAGACAACCAGGGGGAAAAAAAAATTTCAGCTGAATCAAAGAATTGAAGCCAAAGATAATCTGGTGCGCTTTTATAGCAGAAATTTTCAGGTTTAAACGTAGAATTGGAACAAGTGTAATGTTATGTTATTTGCATTAATTATACCCTACACCCAGGGTATATTCACTTTGTCCTTCCGTTTGTAACGCAGAGAAGGAGGCGTGGCAGGTATAGAAAAGTATATATATTCTTGATCAGCGTCACCTCCTGAGTCGATATAGCCATGTCCGTCTGTCTGGCTGGCTGACTGGGTGGCTGGCTGGCTGGGTGCTGTGTGTTGAAATACACTTTTTGGGAAAACTGAGCAAGATAACTCAATAAAATTTGGTACACTGCCTTCGCCGTTAAAGATAGCTCGGGGGATTGAAAATGAGCAAAATCGATTAACGGACACGCCTACCGCCCATACAAAAAATATATTCAAAACGCAATTTTAGGAGCATTTTTCACGACAATGCAACCAAAATACACATAAATACTACAAATTGTAAGCGCAAGCTCTGAAAAAACTGAGCGAATTCGGACAAGAAGGCGTGGCACCTCTCATATGAGCAAAAAGCTTCAAAACGCTATATTGAAAGCGTTTTTTGAGATATTCGAACCAATTTAGACTCAGATACCAAGAATTATAAATTTAAGCTTTCCGCAAAAATTGGGTGAAATCAGACAAGGGGGCGTGGCACCTCCCATATAAGCAAAAGTTTTAAAATGCTATACTGAAAGAGTTCTTTGAGATAATCCAACTAAATTTCACTCAAATACTAAAGACTATACGCTCTAAACTAGAACTTAACGGACTAAGACAAGAGGGCGTGGCACCTCCTATATAAGCAAAAGCTTCAAAACGCTATACTGAAAACGTTTTTCACTCAGACACTAAAAACTATAAATGCAAGCTCTGGACAAAAACTGGGTGAACTCGGACAAGAGAGCGTAGCACCTCCCATATGAGCAAAATTTTAAAAATACTGCAGTGTAGGGTATTTAATGTTTGGGCAGGCCAAATTTTGCACCCTTACTAGTTTTTTTTTTATGTTTTTTATTTGCCTACTTAATAAAAATATTTGTTTTTGTGTTGGTAAAACATATTTGTTTACACTAATTTTGATAAGTTATATAGAATGTACTTGAGTAGAATAATATGTCCAGAAAAGCATATTGAAATTAAGTGGGGAAAATGTATTTTTCGTTGAAAAAAACCATTTGACATAATTGGTCCACAAGAATTGAAAATAAAACCATTTTTTTAATGCATAATTTTAAAATTTCAAAACACAGATATTTCAATACTTTTCTGACAAGTCCCGTAGCTCACAAAATATCGGTTTCGAGCAAAATAAAAACATAAATGTTTAATCAAATTCTTCATCATAGCCCCTCCTCCCAAAAAAGAGATATCCACCTTAACTCTTATACAGATGAATGCCATTACATAAACAACATTATGATATAGTTAGGCGTAGATCAGTCATATTGACAAGATCGTGACTTTTGTCAGAAAACTCATACCTTTGTTCAGCGCTCATAAAGTAACGAAGAAGTACAAGATCGAATTGAGAATTAATTTCACATTGTATGTATGTATGTTAGAGTGGTCCAAAATCCGAAAGTGTTAAATGGTCAAGGCGCGCACGACTTTTCTAAATCCTTGGATCCTGCTGATTACAAAAAGTGCTTTGGAACCAAAAAAAAATTGCGTTTGGATATTCCGCAACGAGCTTGAAGGTACTTTTTTAGGAATTTTTGAGTTTTTGAGTACTTTTTTTAATCTTTTTAACCAGATAAAGTATTTGCAAAAATTAAATTGCATTTTTGTAAAAATATTTTGATTCAAATTCTGCATCAATAATAATAAATCTAGTCTTTCCCAATTTTTTTTAGCAGCATTTTAAACATCAAAATTTGTTAATTTTTTGAGGTGTTTGCACATTCAAGAACCGATTTTTTTCTTATTTTGCTCTAGCAAATTTTTTTTTTTAATTTTTATATTTTTAAGCATTAATTTATCTTTAAAATTATTTCAACAACTAAGCTTTTAGTAACACTTTTACCCACTAAAAACAATTAAGTATAATTAAATTGGACTTAAAAAATAAATTTATTTTCATGTTTTCAAGGCATTCAAATAAGATATCTTAATGGGATGACGTAAGGTACCACTTTTTTCTTATAAAATCATTAGTTCCTAATCTTTTGAGTAAAACAACATTCTTCGCAATATTGAAACTTTGCCACTTCATGTTATTTTTGGCAAAATAGGTTACCAGATAGTTTTCATAGATTTTCTAAGGAAACTAAAAAAATAAATAAATCAAAAAGAAACTAAAATAGCCATTTTGGATGTATTTGTTGATGCTGATTCCGAATTCGGTCTCAAAATTGCTGCATCTTGTATGGTTAAGGAGATATTTTTACATAATTGTATAAGAAACACCGTTTTTGCTCTTTTTAAAGTGATATTACAAGTCAAGGTTACTTTCAACCACAAAAAGTGGTATAGTGGTTAAAAGTACCAGTCTGATTCTTTAAAATTCAATTTAAATTATACTGATATCTTTTTTATCTTCGGAGTTATCCTAACCTAAAAAGTTGAAAAAGTGCAAAAAACACGTTTTTTTGTTATTTCTGCTTACGATATTTCGGAGGAACAAAGAAATATCGATATAATTTAAATTGGGTTTTGAAGAAAAAGGCTGTCACTTTTAACTTCCATACCAGGCTGAAAGTTACCATGTTGTGATATAACAGCTTCAATAATAGCAAAAACGGTGTTTTTTGCATTTTAGGTTAGGATATCTCTAAAACCGTGTGAGATAGAGCAATTCTGAGACCGGATTTAGAATTTTCATGAACACATACATCGCAAATGACTATTGTTGTTTCTGTATCACCACGAAAATTTTAAACTCAAAGTTTTTTTTTTTGTCCAAATTTGATTATATTTTACGATTTTTAGTAAGTAAAGTGAAGCTTATAGCTTAGTTGTTGGAGTCATTTGATAGATAAATTAATGCATAAAAAAATAGTAATATAAAAAAAAATTTGCTAGAGCAAAATCAGAAAAAAATCGGTTCTTGAATGTGCAAACACTTTAAAAAATAAACAAATTTTGAAGTTTTAAGTGCCGATAAAAAAAATTTGGAAAGACTAAATTTATTATTATTGATGCAGAATTTGGCTCAAAATATTTTTACAAAAATGCAATATAATTTTTGCAAATACCTTATCTGGTAAAAAAGATATAGCGTTTAAATTAAAAAAAGTACTCAAAAACTCAAAAATTCCTAAAAAAGTACCTTTAAGCTCGTTGCGGAATATCTAAACGCAATTTTTTTTTGGTTTCAAAGCACTTTTTGTAATCAGCAGGATCCAAGGATTCAGAAAAGTCGCGCGCACCTTTACTTTTTAACATTCTTGGTTTTTCCATACAAAATTTGGACCACTCTAATGTATGTATTCTCCTTTAACTCCTAGAAGAAGCATAGGGCCAATACGAGACGTTTCCATTTGTTGCGATCCCTTGCGATGACTTTGATCTCATGCCACGACTTTCCCAATTCTTGTATTTCCTTTTGCAGCGACCTTTTCCAGTTGGTTTTGGGTCTACCACGTCATCTATTACCTTGTGGGTTCCACTCAAGATACTGGCGAAAAACTTCACTGTGTGGTTTCCAGAAAGTATGACCAATCCATCTCCATTTGCGCAGCTTGACCTCGTTTGCTATAGCCTTCTGATTGCATTTTTGATGTACCTCGGCATTTGATATAGTGCGAGGCCACCAAACCTTTAGTTTACGCCTTAAGCATTTGTTGACGAATACTTGCAGCTTGTTCGTTAGTTGTTCAGTAACAAGCCATGTTTCGCACCCATGTAGCAAAACCGTTTTCACATTCGAATCTAAAATGCGCACTTTCGTTTTGGTGGATATAACGGAAGAAGACCATATTTTGTTCAGTTGAGCAAACGCGCCTTTTGCTTTTGCTATTCTTGAGTTGATATTAAGTACTACTGGCACCAAATAAGTAAGTAGGAACGATAAGCAAAACACAGCCTCTAAAACTCGCTCACGAAAGCTCTACGACTGTTTTGTACACAATTTTGAATTCATTTTAATGGACGACGCATCTTATGTCAAAGTTGACAGGCGATGTTGCGCCAAATTTAAATTAAAAAGTGGACAAGTTTCCAAAAAAATTTTTGGTTTGCAAGCATTTTGTAAATGCAGTTTAAAGAGCTCAGTATTTGTCACAACTGGTACAATTAACCACCAAATTTATGTGAAAGAGAACTAACAGAAACGTCTGCTGAATATGGTACAACTTCAAAAAAATAGATAGATTTGGCGAGTTGTCACTAAAGCAAATTGGCCATGAATTAGTGTAAAGAAAAAAAAGGGGTCAATGTTGTAACGTAAAATACAAATTCTCCGAATTGCTCTGAGCTTCGGCCGATTGGAAAATACTGGGCTATAATGAAGAGAAAAGAAACTAAAACAAAAATGGATCAAGGTATCATCCCATGTCACCCAAAGAGATGTGCAGAGCCTAATGGCAGGTGTTAATTCAATGTAACGATATTTTGCATATATCTCAACCAAATGAGCAAATCTTTTAATTTTCTTATAGAAATACACTTGTGCTTCAAACATTTTTTTACTTTCTTTTTTTTTGGTTTGTCAAGAAATAAACGTTTTACTCCCATTTTTTGTCGACTACTTTTTTTCGAGTACATACCTTAATAAGCACTAAAATCGTTATTTTTGAACAAATATTCTCAAACATGGCAAAAAAATTTCTTTAGTGAGTCAACTAAACACTTTAGGGTAGGACGAAACGAGAAGAGATTAAATAACGTATTGTAAAGTTCGCCTAATTTTTTGAAAGTAAAAGCACTGGCAAAATAAGCCAATACTAAATTATCGTAATTGAAGATACGTAGAAAAGCTCTCTCTCTCTCTGTGTTGCTAATGAACAAAAATAACGTGACGTCAAAAAAAAAAAAAAAAAACGCCAATTTCAGTTCTTCTGATTAATTTTTCCATCTGATAACAAGTTGTGTTTGTAAACAAAACACGTCATTAATTTATTCATAACTTATTCAATATAAAAAGCTTTTAGCAAAAGCTTTAATGCCGGTCATCAACAAAATTAATTTGAGTTTCTAAAGATTTTAGTAGATTTTTAGTATTCAGAGAGACAGCATTTGAAAAAATGTCTACGGTGAGAATTTTTTCGAAAGCTATTAATCGCCAGAGGTTGCACTTAACACGCAGATGGTTACCGCTGTTGGCTCAACAAGTAAGTATGACTTGCTTGTTCTTGTGCATAGGTAATTCATTTTCTATATATATAAAACATATATATATGTAAAATATCACTTAAAAATAATTGTCGGAAAAGATAAGTATAGTATCTTGTTAGATACGCTCGAAAAACAACTTTATCGGGCGACCCACCGCTGACATCAACCATATGTGAACAAACTACAAGAACTTTATAGAGACAAAAGATGCAAAGTTCTTCTCTCTCTTTTCAAAGCCATTTGGAAAGAAAAGAGGCTAACTGTCATAGCAACGAATTTTAAGCAATGGCTATCTCACAAACTTTGTAGAAATTAATTATACAGGAATCACGATTTCGAGCTTGCTCTTATAAATACTTACCAAACATTGTAATCCTCAAGCGCACCCAAAGCATATTTATAGCATTAGCAGCTAGTTGATTTGGAACATTCTGGAAACAAGAAATGTTCCCACCAAAAACACATTATTGTCAAAACTTCAAAGGCTGTATCATTCACAGCAATATGAACTCACTACTAATCGATCCGAATTTAGGGGTCAAGGTTGCTTGTTTGATAACTACCCTTCCATTTTTAATTGTGCTCGACGAAGTCTATTGATTGGGTCGTAAAAAACATGCTAAAAAGGAAGTAAAAAAACACTTTTTTCCCCAAACCAAGGCATCTTACGAAAGAAGTTTGTATGGCAAAAAATACTTATAACAGTTCAAGAAATACGTGTGAATTTATTTCAGAATTTTTTGAAACTTTTTTAATTATTTTCTTTTTTTTGACCAAGTTTTGAAATAAAATGTCCCCAAAAATTACGAAAAAAATCATATGCATTTCTTGAACAATTCCAAGCATTTTTTGTCTGATACACATTTTTCGTAAGCCGCCTTGGTTTTGAATAAAAACCGTTTTACCGACCGCACAAACAAAATTTCTATCTTTGAGTGGCCATATTTCAGTCAGTTTTTAAAGAAAATTTTATCTTCTTTTTCTTTTGCATTCCGCAATGTATTTACCTATCTCTGTCCATAAAATTTAAAGTTTTATACCCTAGACCCAGTGCATATTCACTTTGACCTTCCGTTTGTAACGCAAAGAAGGAGGCATAGCAGGTATAGAAAAGTATATGGGACGTTTCACGTCAACTATGCCACCTCGCTGCCCAAAATCTGGTGCGTCTAAATAGGTCATATGATAGCTCATTATTCTTGTTGAAGTGTCTGCTTTCGAATGCAGAGTGCTGTTTTTGAAAAAAAATAATATGGCGGAACAATATGGCGACAAGAAAGATGGGTAGTTGGAAAAAATCATCAAGTTGATTCATTTATCACGTTGTATCTCACGGAGAACACAAGATAATTTGGTGAAATTTTGCAACTCGAGGTCTAGTAAAACCATATTAAAACGAGCAAAAAGTGGGCGGGATTAAGTTAGTGACACGCCCACTTTTTAGCATTTTGTGAATTGAATTCAATATATCTCGAAAGTTGTTTCAACGATCACCTTTTCGTAAGGATCAGCATTAATTATATATTCTGGCACCTCCTACAAAACTCTGATACGTTATAATTACCGATTCAAAGAAGTAATTTATCTGAAATTAAGTACAGGGAGCCTACTACATATGAAAAAATCTTGTGAGCATAAAATGGGCGAAATATCACCAGTGGGCGTGGTACCTCCCATTCAAGTGAAATTCGTTAAATGGTATAGCTCAAAAACTCAATTTCGTTGGAAGGTGTGAATTATAAGCACCTTGAAATGTGCGAAAAGTAAAAAGCATTAAATTAATGCCACGCCCACTTTTTAACAATTGAAAATTTTAACTCAATAATGAGCAATGCACTGTTCATCCAGTAGTTTTTTCCATAACCCGCTCTCAGCTTTACCCATGATCAACGGCGGAGGCGTGGCAGAATTTGATCCCATTGCGTTTTTTTATATTTTTGTTTTTAATTTTTTTTTTACTTTTTCTTTACAATTTTTAAAAAATTTTTTTTTTTTTTGGTGATTTTTTAAATTGTTTTCTTTTTTTTTAACATTCTTGTTGAAATTATTTAATCAAACATATTGAATGGTAGATATAGCTAAATATGGCGAAATATATAGCAAAATATTTTATATAGTTTTTGAGCTATACCGTTTAACGAATTTCACTTGTATGGGAGGTACCACGCCCACTGGTAGTAGGCTCTCTGTACTGAATTTCAGAAAAATTACTTCATTAAAGTTTTGACGGCGGTGCCACGCCCATATGCGAGACTATATAATTTTCTGACACCCTACAAATTAATGCTGATCCTTACGAATATATATATATTCTTGATCAGCTTCACCTCCTGAGTCAATATGTCCGTCAGTCTGGCTGGCAGGTAGGCTGTTCGGCAGTGGAAATATTTTTTACGGGAAAACTAACCAAGAACCCGTGAACTTCTTACTTCTTTTTAAAATGACCTAATCAATAGACTAACGATGTTATGAAAACTATTAGGAAACCATCGAATTGCTCTGGTTTTTTTTCATATTCTCATAGAGATCATTTCATAATTCTTTTTTTTTTTTAAATTTCCACAAATTCTCTACAATGTTCCTAAAATTTCAATGTTTATTCTGTTCCTGTGATCAATATTAAATGAATCAATATGTAAAACATCACACTTTAGGTGCGTTTGCAACAAACTGCTGCCGCTGCAACTGCAGCCGAAACCGATAGTGAATGGGATCGTGCACGCCCATTTCCCGAAATTCCAACGGATTCCGCATTTAATATAATAAAAAAGTTTTTACCTGGCGGAAAGTACGCGAAAAAAGATACAACACAATTTATATCGGCTATAAAAGAGGATTATGGTCATATTTTTCTTGTGCCCAGTATGATGGGGCGTGATCCTACGGTATTTACGTACAATGTTGAAGACTTCGAAAAAGTCTTTCGCAATGAAGGTATTTGGCCACAACGTCCCGGTAACGAAATCCTCACCTATCATCGTACGGTTCACAGAGCAGATTTCTACAAAGGAGTAGAAGGTGTTTTAGCCACGTAAGTAAATGTATTATCAACACTCCTAAGATATGCAATGAAAAAAGCTAAAACTTTGCAATTTTTCATAATCAATAGGCAAGACGAGAAATGGGGCAAATTTCGTTCAGCAGTTAACCCAGTGCTAATGCAACCTAAGAACGTGCGTTTATATTTGGACAAAATGTCACAAGTAAATCTGGAATTTGTTGAGAGGTAAGAAACTTCCCAGATATTCGATAACGGCCAATTTTGACAAATGGGCAGATGCTACTAATAATATTTTAGATATCGAATTTTATTGCGGTGCTACTTAGTTTTGTTTCGAGATTCGCTAAAATCTTGTATACTAACATAGAGAATTTTCTTCTAGAATAAAAAAAATTCGAGATCCGAAAACATTTGAAATGCCTGCAAATTTCGAGGAAGAAATTAATCGTTGGACTTTGGAATCGGTATCAGTTGTTGCCTTAGATAAGCAGCTGGGTCTTCTACGGGACAATAGCGAAAATACTTCCGATGCTAAAAAAATGTTCGCTCACTTGACTGAATTTTTCACATTGGCGTATGAATTAGAATTCAAGCCATCACTCTGGAAATACATAAGTACACCAAAATTTAAGCGTATAATGAAAGCATTTGATGGTATACAAGACATAACGGCAAATTATGTAAATGAGGCAGTGGAACGTCTGGAAAAGCAAAGTGTTGAAAAGCCAGATAATGAGAAGAGCGTCTTAGAGAAATTACTAAAAATAGATAGAAAAGTAGCAACAGTAATGGCTATGGATATGCTGATGGCCGGTGTGGATACCGTAAGTGAATATTGTTTAAGCTTTAAGAAACTATAATATTAATAGAAAAATCATTATTTTTAGACATCATCTACATTTACTGGTTTAATGCTTTGCATGGCAAAGAATCCTGAAAAACAAGAGAAGCTACGCGAAGAAATTATGCAAATTTTGCCAACAAAAGATACACCACTTACCGAAAAGTCTATGAAAAATCTACCCTACCTAAGAGCTTGTTTGAAAGAGTCTATGCGCATCTATCCACTTACCATTGGAAATGGACGTATTCCACAGAAGGATGTTGTTTTAAGTGGCTATCAAGTACCTAAAGGTACGCAAGTTTCATTGCTATCGACTGAATTTGGTTTCGATGAGAAATTTTATCCGAGAGCTAAAGAGTTCCTTCCAGAGCGTTGGCTTCGAGAAGATAAGGAAACGCAGTCACAACAGGGTGCAACATGTCCAAATGCTTTAAAGGCTACACATCCGTTTGTATTTTTGCCATTCGGTTTTGGTCCAAGAATGTGTATTGGCCGTAGAATTGTTGAAATGGAACTTGAAGCAGGAATGACAAGAATTCTTAGAAATTTCAAAGTAGAATTCAATTATCCAACCGAAAATGCCTTCAAGAGTTTACTACTGAATGTACCAAATATACCATTGAAATTTAAGCTAACGGATCTTAAAGATTAGAGATTAAAGTGAAGAGATCAAGGAAAGCTTAGCGGAAATAGTACTCAAAAGAGTTAAAGCACCCTTTGCTGTTATCTATGTACGTCTATTTTCAGTTTCACGGTTATCTTATCCGGCTTGTGCAATTAACGTATCTATTAATCTAGACATATGTGTTAGCGATTGTAATTTTTTTTTTTTGCAAAGTCATTTTCAAATATATTTTTTTTTAATGGCAATAAATTTTGATATTAAATTTACTTATTGATATTGTAAATTTATTATTATCATAAGCGAATAAAAAGCAGCTATAGAAAATTTAATAAAATCGTGAAGTTTGGTCTTACAAAACTTAGTAATCTCCACAGAGTTACGGCTTTTGAAGTAATTGGAAGCAATTGCAGTAGTCTACGTAGAAATGATGACCGATGATTCATTATGTATGATAGCGTCTAAGGCAAATAGAAGGTCAACTATAGAAGCTCTTTATCCAACAACTCGATCAAATGAAGTCCAGAACATCAACCATACTTTCATCAAGAAGGTTAACACTTTCATTCCACATCTCAGTGGTGAACCCCATTAAGTGTACAAAATGTTGAAAATATTAAGTAATATAATATCCGGAAGTTTTGAGATTTGCATGGACCTGCTTGAGTATCTTAGTTCCAAAGTTGATGTTTAGCTGAGGACTTCCCCTTGATGTAGGTCAATAGCTGATTCATATCTGGAAATGATGCTTAATTAACGCAATCAGTGAAAATTGTGTTATTCTAAAGAGGGTTGGAATATACTATGGGCGTTTGATTCTTCACTGCCTTAAGAAATCCCCAAAAGTTTTAGTTTTTTTTTTTTTTTCGATAGTAAAAGCTTTCTCTTGCCCACAACAAACTCGTTGAGAAGCTTTTCACGCTAAATCGTCTCATTATAGTGGTTTCAAGCTTTCAAGCAAAGTCTTTCAGTAATAGCATTCTTATTAAAACGAAAATCCTGCAATCCTGCAAGCCACTTTAAGCCACAAATGATCCTTAGGCTTAATGCTGACTTTATTTTAACCCTTTCAATATGGATTTTTTTTTTTAAAATACAAATTGTTTTTTGATGTGAATTGGTTAATTATGGCTCAAATAATGAACCATAGGGTGGGTTTCGGAAAAGGATCACCAGGACAATAAATATACCCTGGGACACAGATGTCACATCAGTAATTGTTCGTGTACACATATGTCCCACTAGTAACGTTGTGTATGTTATTTTGGTGCGCTTAGTAACATTACTATTGGGACATAAGTATGTATCCCAGTAGTTCGTTATTATGATTCATATAAGACCCATATAAGAAGTAATGAAACCAAAATATGGGAAAATTATCATATTGAATTTTAACTAGAAGGGGTGTAACATTTGGCCTGGCCAAACATTAAATACCCTACACTGAGGTATTTTGAAAATTTTGCTTTTATGGGAGGTGCCACGTCCTTTTGTCCGAGTTCACCCTGTTTTTGCCCAGAGCGTGCATTTAAAGTTCTTATTGTCTGAGTGAAATTTGGTTGGATTATCTCAAAAAACGATTTAGTATAGCGTTTGGAAGCTTTTTCTCATAAGGGAGGTGCACCGCCCTCTTTTCCAAGTTCGGCTAGTTTTAGCTCAGAGCGTGCATTTATAGTCTTTAGTATTTGAGTGAAATTTATTTGGATTATCACAAAGAACTCTTTCAAAATAGCCTTTTGAAGCTTTTGCTTATATGGGAGGTGCCACGCCCTCTTGTCCGATTTCGCCCAAATTTAGCTCAGAGTTTGCACTTATAATTCGTAGTATTTAAGTATATTTCGGTTGAATTGTCGTGAAAAATACTCCTAAAGTTGCATTTTGAATATATTTTTTGAATGGGCGGTAGGCGTGTCCGTTGACCGATTTTGCTCATTTTCAATACCACGAGCTATCTTTTGCGACAAAGCCAACATACCTAATTTCATTGAATTATCATGGCTAGTTTTCCCGTAAAAAATATTTCCACGCACAGCCAGCCACCCAGCCAGACAGACGGACATGGCTATATCGACTCAGGAGGTTACGCTGATCAAGAATATATATACTTTTCTATATCTGCCACGCCTCCTTCTCTGCGTTACAAACGGAAGGACAAAGTGAATATACCCTGGGTGTAGGGTATAAAAACTGATGGGATGGAAATATGTTGCCATTGATATGAATAATTATATGCTAAATAAAGGAAAACGCTCAATGGGGCACATATGTCCCGCCAGTGTTGACAGGTTTAAAGCTATAAATGTCATCATACCCAATAAAATAATTTCCTGTTTTAAATCGAACGTCGTAGCACATCAAATTTTTTATAAAAAAAATTTCGCTCGTGATTCCTCGACTAAATTTTTAAATAACCCCTTTAGCCCAGGAAAATAAGACGAAAAAAGAGCTTCTGTGTGAAAAAATTCCCAGTGGAAATTTTTCACCGGAATTGTCTTTATTTATGCATGATACACAAACTGTGAAAAGTCCATTGCAAAGTCGTGTGCGCATAAAAAGTTATTAAGGCTCAAAGGTCGCCAAAATCAGTTTTTTGCAAATATCTCGCTAATGCTAACTTTTACAGAAAAATGTTGGTCTCCAATTTTGTACCACAGATATTCAATAGAAACCGGTTTTTTGGCATTTTAAGGGTTTTTTTGGAATATCTTCTAAACGGTTACTTCTATGTGTGCACATATCGCTTACTTTTTGTAGATCTTGTAATTCTCTACAAATTTGGTCCCATTACTTTTTATCGTAGTACTTACCAATTCGCAGATATCCTTAAAAAACCAGTAATTTCGAAGCCTTAACGGTTATATAAGAATATTTTTAAGGTCATGAGCCGTTCTGAAAAAAAATTTTGTACCGTATATAGAAAATTAAATTATCTTTCAAACGGCATTTTAATTTTGTTTGTACAACTTCTCATTGAAGAGTTATTGCAATTTAAAAAGTAAGATATTTTAATATGAACTCATACGTAGTATTTCATATCATAACTGTTAACAACTTTTTAAATTGGGTGATCTCCTAAACTAGAAGTCGCACGCAAATACTTTTAACGTACTTTTGTAGGAAATTTCCTGTGCTACAAAATTGGAGACCAACATTTTTCTGTTAAAGTTAGCATTAGCGAGATATTTGCAAAAAACTGATTTTAGCGACCTTTGAGCCTTAATAACTTTTTATGCACACACGACTTTGCAATGGACTTTTCACAGTTTGTGTATCATGCATAAATAAAGACAATTCCGGTGAAAAATTTCCACTGGGAATTTTTTTGCAGAAAATGTCTTATTTTCCTGGGCTACTTTTCCAATTGGGCCATTTTCCCATACAAAAAAAATAAAAATTTTTATTAACTACGATAAACAAAAATCAAACGACCACATTCAATGTGTTTTGCGATGCTTAACGCGAATCCGACCTTAGAATTGCTCTATCGTGTATAATTTGTGAGATATTCTAAAATGGTCGAGGAGTCACGAGCGAAATTTTTTTTATACATCATTTGAACGATAAGTTAACAGAATCTGGAAAAAAATTTGATGTGCTACGACGTCCGATTTAGAACGGGTTAAGGCACACCGTGAGCGTTTTTATTAGTACTAAAAAAGTAATAAAAATAGTACTTTTTGCCATATATCATACTAGGTCTGAACAAATCGGTTAAGGAATGTCGAAGTTATTAATCATCTTGTGAAGCCGTATCGGTCGATTTAAAGTTCTATAACGCTAAAGAAATCATAATTACAAATTACCGTCTTGATTTTGGATTCATATGAATTCATACTTAATTTGGTTTTATTTCCAAGGAAATTATTTTGAAAGATCAAAAACAAGCCCACTTAAGATTTTTTGTAATCTTGTACTAAAAGAGTATGTTTCCTCCTTTAACTCCTAGCAGGGCCAATTTGAGACGTTTCCATTTGTTGCGATCCCTTGCGATGACTTTGATCTCTTGTATTTCCTTTTCCAGCGACCTTTTCCAGTTGGTTTTGGGTCTACCACGTCCTCTACTGCCTTGTGGATTCCAATCAAGATCCTGGCGACAAACTTCGCTGTGTGGTTTCCGGAGAGTGTGACCAATCCATCTCTATTTGCGCAGCTTGACTACGTTTGCTATAGCCTTCTGATTGCATTTTTGATGTAGTTCAGCATTTGATAAAGTGCGAGGCCACCAAACCTTTAGTATACGCCTTAAACATTTGTTGACGAATACTTGCATCTTGTTTGTTAGTTGTCAGTAACAAGCCATGTTTCGCACCCATATAACAAAACCGATTTCACATTCGAATCAAAAATACGCATTTTCGTTTTGGTGGATATAACGGAAGAAGACCATATTTTGTTCAGTTCGGCAAACGTGCCTTTTGCTTTTGCTATTCTTGAGTTGATATCCTCTTTTGCTCCATCATTCATGGAGATAAGGCTGCCTAAATACGTGAAGCTATCGACGTTTTCGATGTCACCACTGCCAGCTCTAAACGTGATGTCATTCCTGTTTGCGTTTAGCTTCATGCTTTTAGTCTTGGTTACGTAGATTTTAAGGCCGGCCTTTTGTGATTCCATGACAAGGTCTTTAATTTTGCTTTGCATATCTGAGTGTTTGGATGATAAGAGGCAAATGTCGTCAGCGTAGTCGAGATCTTCTAGATGTTCGGTAAAGTTCCATTGGATACCCCTTTTGGCCTTATCAAGAGCCTTATCTAGGATATCGTCAAGGACGATAAGGAAGAGAGATGGTGATAGTAAACACCCCTGCCGTACGCTTGAATTAGTGGTGAATGTCGGTGACAACAACCCGTTGTGCAACACACTGCACTTAAACCCCTATATATTGTGCACGTACTAAGTTTATGGCCTTTGCGGCAAAACCTCTTCGTTGCAGTGAAACCCAGATGTTTTCTCTGGAGACACTGTCGAAGGCAGTGCTATAGTCCACGAAGACAAGTTGAAGTGCAGCACGCCACTCACATGATTGCTCGACAGTTATTCTAAGGGTGTTGATTTGATCCACGCATGATCGGTTTGGCCGGAATCCTGTTTGTTGCCTTCGGATGGCCGAATCAAGTTTTTTGCGCACCTTGTTTAGAAGCACTTTTGTCAGTACTTTTGATGGTACTGAGAGCAAAGTTATTCCTCTATAATTTCGGCACTCGCATAGGTCACCTTTTTTCGGCAATTTGACTAGCATGCCATGTAGCCAATCTTCTTGTAAACGCTCTTCGCTCCAGATTCTGGAAATCAGAGAATGAAGAATCTTAGCTGATGTAATGGGACATGCTTTTATCAGTTCAGCTGTTATTTGATCTATACCGGCGGCCTTAATGTTTTTCATGCTTTGGATAGCTTTCACTATTTTATCGATTGTAGGCGGTTGAGTTTGTATTCGACTACTACTGCGAGTCACTTCGGCAGTTGTAGTTGGTGATTCTGGTTGCGGGAATGTGGTAGACATGGGATTCAGTATGTCACAAAAATACTCTTTCTATCTACTTAGTTGGTCGTCCGCAGATTTTAAGAGATTTCCGTTTTTGTCTTTAATAGGGCGATTCTGTTGGTGTTTTCTGCCAGATAATCTGTCTGAGATTTTGAGCATTTGCAGCGCTTTCAGCTTCGCTCGCGAGGTCGTTATACATTCTTCTTTTATCTTGTCTGCACGATCGCCTGATTTCTTTACTGAGAGAGTTAAATACCTTTTCGGCGACGTTCTTTTGCGCTCTAGTTTTAGCGTCGTCTCTCAGTTTTTTCGCGCTTCTTTTTTTTTCAACAAGACCCCACGTTTCCTCGCTCATCCAGTGCATCTTGTTCGATGGTCGAAACCCAAGTATTTTTTCACTGGAGTTTAAGAACGCCGTCTTAGCTGCCCTCCATAATGTTTCAATACTTCCACCACAATCGAACGAAACTGTTTTAAGTTCTTCTACGAAAGATCTGCGTAACTTGTCGTTCTTAAGCTTAAGCACGTCGAATTTTTTTGCTACAGATTGTTCGCTGGGACGTTTATTAGCGGCAAGTTTTAGTCGAATGACCGCGATGAGAAGATGGTGGTCGGAGCCTATGTTAGCGGCCCTCTTTACTCGTACTTCCAGAAGACTCCATCTCCATTTTCTGCTAATGCAGAAGTAGTCTATTTGGTTTTCAGTGATGTTGTCTGGAGACACACATGTAGCTTTATGGCATTTTTTGTGTGGGAATAGCGTACCTCCAACTGCATTGCAGGCGTCAACGAGAAGCTCTCCATTGTCGTTTCACGCACCCAAACCATGTCTTCCAATCACGTGCATATTTTGGCATACAAATCGCCCATAACCATAATGATGTCGTTCTTGTGAGCACTGTTTATTGCTGCAGCGAGCTGGCTGTAGAAGTCATCTTTGGTTTCTCTCTTTGCCAACTCGGATTAGGCGTTGAGTCTTGTTGTTAATGCTCTTCGCCTCGGTTTTAAGACTTGACCTTAGAAATAAAAAACCAGTGAAAAAATTGTAAACGGTGTTGCAAAATTTTCGAAACTATATTCAAGTAAAGTTGAACGCATAGGTATGGTTTTTTGGGCAAATATTCATAGAATTGAATGAGCTTTCACATAGGGGGGTAGCCGAGGTCGATATATGCACAAATAAGCGGTATTTAGTGCAAACATTTGAAAATATTCGTTTGAAAATAGCAAAAACTGTCCGTCTTCAAAATCGGCACTTGTTACGATTTGAATTCTTGTCAGGATTGACTTCGGATGATGTCCTGAAAGGAACCCAACAAAAAACTCTGTCGTCCTCGAACCTTTCAGTTAATTTTTTTCAAGCGGGCCGTGTTTGATTACTATCAATTTCATGTATTGAAATGCTCAAAACATCATAACTCCTGAACCGTTAAGCATACCATCTTAACTTTAGGTTCATATGAAAGGTTATTTCTTTTCCTTTTGACGAAATATATTTTGAAATGTCAAAAAAGTAGCTTATGGAGCGATTTTTGTAATTTTAGTACTGAAGTAGTTATAAATTATGTAGATTTTGGCAATCAGAAAAAATTAACTAAAGCCTGATTCAATACCTTTCCAAAAATGGCCTGAATATGAAAATTGGTTAGAATATGCACTATAAATGTCGAAATTAGGAAAAAAAAATTTAAATATTAACTTTAAAGGTCCAAAACTTTGCAAAATACTTTTGAACTCTTTAAATCAAATATATTCTTAAAAAGTTCATATGATTAACTAAAAATTTTTTTATAAAAAAAAGTTTCTCTAAAACGTTAGGATGACCCAATAAATTTTTTTTTTTCTGAAACAAGTTAGAAAATCAGGTTTAACCCTTTAACTCTTCAGGGGTACACTATAGACCGCTCTTCAGATGCAATTTTTTGTTAGTCTAAGCCTTCTCTATTAACTTCCAGATGTTTTGTAGCCTATGGCGATGCACCCTATATAATATACAAATTTATGACAAATAAAATAAAAAAAATGGAAAATAGGCAAAAATGCAATTCGGCCAATTTTCATTTTCTTATCGATTTTCTTATATACTTAGTATCTTATTTTCTTCACAAATAGACAAGGAATAAAAAAAAACAAAATGATATTATACAAATTGTTTTCATTTATAAATTTGCAGTTGATTTTGAATTTTTTTTTAATTTTTTCAAAAAAAAAAATTTTTTTTTTTGCCAAATAAGTATCGGCTTGATGCGGTTTTTATTTAATTACGATCTTAAAAATGCTCGGAATGATTTCTAGATACATCAAATTTTTCATCTTATTTGTATCAAGGTGTATACAAAAATAATTGGAACCTAAAATCAACCACACATACGTTCATTTGGGATTAAAATTGTTGTTTCAAGGTCACCATAAAATTATACAATAAAAATAATTTTTCAGAACATCTTAACACATTGTGTCCTTTTGGCCAGCAACCAACCAACAATAAACCAACATAAAACATTTAAAATAGCTTATAACGTCCCAGATAGATGGATTTTGGTATATTTTGAGTTTTGTATTTGAATTTAGGAGCTTGTGGCAGCCAATTTTTAAGTACACTATAAAATTCTTAGATTAATTACATTTTATCTGCACACATATTGTATATATTATTCATACATATTAATTTTTAAATATTTAATCTTAAGATTTATCCATATGTTTTTTGTTAGTTTTTCTAATAAATATTGTTTACTTAGTCTGCAAGTTTAATTTTATAGACTGAATTAATTGAAATAAACAAGAAATAAGGAGCTATCCGATGCCATTAAAAAATGGGAACACACTTTATCCTGGAACTGGGACCATAATCCTGAAAGTTGCGCATTCTACAACTTCAACAAAGGTATCTCAAAATTCTGCATATTTTTTATATTCGAAAAAATTATTCCTCTCAAGTTAGGTCAATTTATTGCAATTAGTGACATTTCCATTTCTATTTCTTATGTCTACCAAGACGGACCTTGTCTGCATTCGGTTAGCAGTTCCACATTGGAGTTACAGGGTGGCTGATTCGAAGTATTACCAATTCAAAAGACTATATTTTTAGTTTCCATGCACATATTTTATTGATCAAACGCTACAATTGTTGGGAAATGTTCAAATTTTAAGAATCTACTTGAGATTTTCGATATGGCCACCTTTGACCTTAACTATGGCCCGTAGACGGTCGAAGAACGAGTCGCATGCTGCACGAATTTGATTTTGTGGAAGTTTGCGCCATTCTCGTTGAAGGGCCCCTTTTTTGCGCATCAACGCTCTGGTATTTTTTAGTCAAGACCTTCCTGTCCAACATACCCCAGACTGAGAAATGCAGCGGATTAGCATCAGGCGAATTTGAGAGCCATTGTTGAGCAGAAATGAAGCTAGGAACGTTTTTTTCTAACCATTCTTGATTCACACGAGCTTTGTGTGCCGGTGCCGAGTCTTGTTGGAATGTCCATGGCTTGCGAACGAAATGTTTGCGTGCCCACGGTAGTAAAGCACCCTCCAACACGGATTCACGATACACCTGGGCGTTTACTTTGACGCCAGCGGCCAAAAAAACGAGTGGTGAGCGTCCATCAGCAGTCACTGCAGCCCAAACCATCACATGCGGTGGTGCCTGCGTCCTGGTGGCCAAACGAACATTCAAATTTTCGTAGGACCTCTCTGTCAAGTAAACCCGATCATTTTGTTTGTTTACATATTGCTGGATACAGTAATTTTTCTCATCAGAGAAGACAATTTGTGACAGATTTCCGGCGGGGTGCAAGCGCAACAACTCTTTGGCTCTATCGAGCCTAACTTTTTTTTGAGCAGGAGTGAGATCATGCGCCTTTTGGAACTTGAGGGCCTTTAGTCCAAGCTTGTTTGACAATATGTGTTGCATTCGTTCACGCGATATTTTCAGCTCGGCAGCCATTTGTCTGCAACTGCGTCTCGGATTTCGCGCAATTCTGGCCTTCACCTTTCGAACCATTTCTGGTGATGTTGCAGTTATTTTCCGACCATCACCATGTCGTTTGGCAACGCTGCCGGTATCATTGTAACGTGTTATGGTCCGATACATAAACATTTTATTCACTTTTAAATGTTTCAGCTCACGAACAATTGCTGGTTGCGATTTTCCAGCCAAATAAAGAGCAATCACACTATTACGTTTGAGTTCCATTTCGAAAATTTTTTATTTTCAATAAATTAACGCGCAAATGCTTTTGGTTACTTGTTGACAATAGAATGAACTAACATCATGCCAATTTTTAGACAGCTGTCATGTTCCATCTGTCAGATAAGTCTATCTGACAAATTAAAAGGGGTAGATCGCGAAAAAATTGCAATGGCTGATAGTCATATCACACGGGTATCAAGACCTTATCCCTTTAAGTCTACTGCAGACATTCAAGCAGAGTTACGAGCTTCAGTTTCTACCGGAACTGCAAAGCAGCGTTTGATGAAAAAAAAAAAAAAAATCTTTTCGGAAGGTCCTCATGAAAAGTCCTAATGCTTAGCATTTGCAAAATCACATTCAGATTGAGACTGCCCAATCTTTGGAAAAAAATGGCGGAGCACTTTATGGTAGGACGAAACGAGAAGAGATTAAATACCGTATTCTAAAGTTCGCCTAATGTTCTGAGAGAAAAAACTCTGACAAAAAAAGCAAATACTAAATTATCGTAATTGAAGATACATAGAAAAGCTCTCTCTATCTCTCTGTGTGCAGTTCTAATGAACAAAAATAACGTGACGTCAAAAACTAGTAAGGGTGTTACCTTTGGCCTGGCCAACCATTAAATACCCGACACTGCAGTATTTTGAAAATTTTGCTTATATGGGAGGTGCCACGCCCTCTTGTGCGAATTCACCCATTTTTTTCTCAGAGTTTGAACTTATAGTTCTTAGTGTTTGAGTGAAATTTGGTTAGGTTATCTCAAAAAATGTTTTCAGTATAGCGTTTTGAAGCATTTGTGTATATGGGAGGTGCCACGCCCTCTTGTCCGATTTTATCCAGTTTTTGTTTAAAGCTTTCAGTTATAATTCACGGTGTCTGAGTAACATTTAGTTCGATTATCTCAACAAACGCTTTCAGTATAGCATTTTGAAGCTTTTGATTATATGATAGGTGCCACGCCCTGTCGTCCAAATTTGCCCAGTTTTTGCTTAGAGCTTGCGCTTATAATTCGTAGTATTTATGTGTATTTTGGTTGCATTATCGTGAAAAATACTGCAAAAGTTACATTTTGAATATATTTTTTGTATAGGCGGTAGGCGTGTCCGTTGACCGATTTCGCTCATTTTCAATCCCCCAAATTAACTTTGACGACAAAGGCTGTGCACCAAATTTCATTGAATTATCTTGCTTAGTTTTCTCAAAAAATGTATTTCCAGTTCTTCTGATTAAGTTTCCCATTTGATACGTAGGCTGCTCGATATATTTCTAGCCTAGGCAACACTAAGTGTTGCCAGGTGCAATCTGACATTTCTATTGGAAAGTTTGATATTTTTTAGCATAAACGTACTCAGAACGTTTTGACGTACTACCATCATTTGTGTTGTTTTACAGTGACTTGAAAAAATCAATTTGGCAAAAAAATGGAATTAACTCGTGAACATATTCATGCGATCATTTTTCATAACTTTTGACGTGGATTATCACGACAAGAGTGCATCGATGAACTTAAATCTTTTTATGGCGATGAAGCACCATCCTATAGCACTGTGAAAAACTGGTTTAATGAATTCAATCGTGGCCGACGCTCGCTCAAAGACGAATTCCAAAAACGTCTGTTGTGCCAGAGAACATTGACGCCGTGCGTGAACTAATAATGCAAGATCGTCATGTGACATACCGTGAGATAGAAGCATCTTTGGGCATTAGTTTCACTCCAATACATTCGATTTTGCATGAACACTTAGTTGTTAAAAAAGTTTGTTCTCGTTGGAAACCCCATAATTTATCAATTGCTTAAATTTTCAATGGAAAAATTGATTTTCTTAACTCACTGTAAACAACACAAATAGCACTTGTACATCAAAGCGTTGTGAATACGTTTATGCTAAAAAATGTCAAACATTATTATGGCGTTGCCAGATTTTAGCTATTGACATTAGTGTTGCCTAGGCCAGAAATATATCGAGCAGCCAAGTTGTGTTTGTAAACAAAAAACATCACTAATTTATTCATGACTTATTGATTATGAAAAGCTTTTAGCAAAAGCTTTAATGTCGCTGATCACAACAGAATTAATTTGAGTTCCTAATGATTCTAGTATATTTTTAATATTCAATAAGAGAGAAAGCATTTGAAAAAATGTCTACGATTAGAATTTGTTCGGAAACTTTTAATATCCAGAGGTTGCACTCAACACGCAAATGGTTACCTCTGTTGGCTCAACAAGTAAGTATGACTTGCTTGTTCTTTTGCATAGATAATTCATTTTACACATATGAAGCAAAACACGCCAAGTGTACCGGCTCTCTCCGATTTCGCTCAAATTTGGCAGTATGGTAGATACGTTGTGCAAAAACAATAATCCGGGAAGATTTGATCCTAGTACCATATGTTGTTAAAATACAGGGTGTTGAAGTTGGCGTTTTTAGTGATTTTCATGAGAAGGGTGTTTTTTCAAAAATTTATAGCTTACACAAAAGTTTGTAAATTGATAAATTGAAGTAATTGGTCCCATTTATTTTTAAATGTCCTTTTTATAAAAAATATTATTTGGTGAAAAAAATTTGTTTTCACCAATATTTTTTATTTTGATTTTTTTTTTAAAGTTCTTTAAATTAAAGCATAATTTATAAGCTTTAAAACGATGTATGACTCAAGATGAGATTCGGTCGCTACATGAGAGTTTTTGGCTTTCCAACGCCCTCTTTGTTTACTAAAGAGGAAGGCATCTTACGAAAAAAATGTACTAGGCATAAAATGCGCAGAATCGTCCTAGAAGTACGTGTGAAATTTTTGGGAATTTTAGGAAAGTTAAAAAAAATTTTTTTTTTATTTCTGAATAATTTTTGAAAAAATTTTGAAAAACTAAATTTGAGCGAAATCCTAGACAAAAAAATTTTCAGCTGGTACACTTGGCGTGTTTTGCTTCATATGTGTAAAATATCACTTAAAAATAATTATCAGAAAAGATAAGTATAGTAACTTATAAGATACGCTCGAAAAAAAACTTTATCGGGCGACCCACCGCTGACATCAACCATATGTGAACAAACTACAAGAACTTTATAGAGACAAAAGAAGGAAAGTTCTACTCTCTCTTTTCGAAGCCATTTGAAAAGAAAACAGCCAAACTGACCAATGAACGAATTTTAAGCAATGGCGATCTCACAAACTTTGTAGAAATTAATTAAAGAGGAATCACGATTTTGAGCTTACTCTTATAAATGCTTACTAACTATTGTAATCCTCAAGCGCACCCAAAGCATATTCAGGATACCATAAACAGCGAGTTGACTTGAAACATTCTGGAAGCAAGAAATGTTCCCACCAAAAACTCATTATTATCAAAGCAATATTTATTAACTCACTAATAACACTGTACTAGTTTTTGGGACCTTTTTTTTTGGTCTTGCGGAAGATAGGTCATTCTTACCTAATTCGGGTACGGGGAGTTCAGTGGTGCTAATCGTTTTGCTTGATTGGTTCATCACCCCATACAAAAAAGTTCAAATCAAAATTACGTCTAGAAAAAGGTGTTTTTCATAAAGAATCTCTTAGTAACTTCTGATAAATCAATGATTTTTCATTAGAAGTATATTTTCGAGTAAATGATAAATTAATAAACATTCGAATTGCTAACTTTTAAATCAATTTATTGGATATTTTTTTACTTTAACGTTAATTTTTACCGAATTTTCTTAAAATTCAAATTTTTGCTCAGTCATTTGTAGGTTTATTCACTAAATCTAGAATATAACTGTCATATGTCATATGATTTTGTTCTCTTAAACCTTGAAATTTTTGCAATAAAATTATAAAATTAATAAAATTTAAAGTTTTCAGTTATCGGTCCGGAAATAGCCTTTGGATGTTATTGTAAGATATCCTGTTTTTATAGGCTTATTACTCAGGATGTGGTGATCCAATTGAAAAATAGTTGAAGTACGGCTTGTTAAGGGTAATTTTTGCTATCCGTAGTCATTAATTAAAATTAATTTTACTATTTGCTGTTTTTGTTATATAGTTTTTCATAGACCTCAAAACAGTGAATTTTTTACTTTTGTGCAAGGATAACTCAGTATCCTGACGTGATCGATAAAACCAAAATCATAATTGCAATAAGAAGGTCCCGATCCATCATAAATTGCAATAAAAACTGAGAACGGAAAACCATATTTGGACTGGACCGTGGTAGGGGCTTAAAAACATGGACCACCGCAGATCCTGGCAGCATCCACTTTTTTGTTACTCATAGTCAGACTTATGAGAAACTCAGCTCAGTTCTTCGTACTCATATTTTGCATACTCAAGTCCGTCTAGCACCCACTCTATAAGAAAATTTCGGTAAAAAAATAACGTTAAAGTGAAGAAGTATCCGATGAATTGATAAAAAAAATTAGAGACTCCATTGCCAATTAATACATCCTGAACGGGAGAACATACTTTCGATGAAAAAAAATTGATTCAACACAATTTAATAAAAGATTCTTTATGAAAAACACCACTTTCTAGACGAAATTTTGATTCGAACTTTTTGTATGGAGCGACGAACCAATCCAGCAAAACGGTTAACACCACTGAATTCCTCATGCCCGAATTAGGTAAGAATGACCTATTTCCCGTCCGACCAAATTTTCAACTAGTACAGTGTAATTGATCCGAATTTAGGGGTCAAGGTTGCAAGTTTGATAACTACGCTTCCATTTTTAATTGTGCTCGACGAAGTCGAAGGTCGTAAAAAACATGCTCAAAAGGAAGTAAAACGTTCACTGGTTTTTATTACAGAAATCGGTCAATTCGTTATTAAAAATGAAAAAACCGCGGAGTGCTCTAAAATTTGGGGATGGAAATCGGGGCTAGGAGGGAAAATATACCCTTTACAGTTTTTTGAAAATATCTTGCGAACGAAGTAGAACTTTGACATTTTTCTAGAAAACTTTTTCAATTGAATTCTCCATCGAAATAGCTTATTAAAAAAATTTTAAAAAAATTTCTTATACCAAAAATTTTTAAATAAGAAAAAACTAGTTAGGGTGTTACCTTTGGCCTGGCCAAACATTAAATACCCTACACAGCAGTATTTTGAAAGTTTTGCTTATATGGGAGGTACCACGCCCTCTTGTCCGAATTCACCTGGTTTTTGTTCAGAGCTTGCGCTTACAATTCGTAGTATTTATATGTATTTTGCTTGCATTGTCGTGAAAAAACTCAAAAAGTTGCATTTTGAATATATTTTTTGTATGGGCGGTAGGCGTGTCCGTTGACCGATTTCGATCGTTTTCAATCTCCCGAGCCAACTTTGACGCCGAAGGCTGTGCAACGAATTTCATAGAATTATCTTGCTTAGTTTTCCCAAAAAGTGTATTTCCACACACAGCCAGCCAGCCAGCCAGCCAGCCAGCCAGCCAGACAGACGGACATGGCTATATCGACTCAGGAGGTGACGCTGATCAAGAATATATATACTTTTCTATATCTGCCACGCCTCCTTCTCTGCGTTACAAACGGAAGGACAAAGTGAATATACCCTGGGTGTAGGGTAGAGGTGTTTTAAGAATGTATGGAGATCCTTAGTAACAACATTTTTATACTTGACACCCCTCAATTTTGTGAGGTTGGAAAAAAAAATTAGTTTGCAGAAAAAATTTTGGGGGTGGGGTGAGGGTAAAGGTTGGCGCATCGAGGTCAAAGGTGAGAGAAAAAGAGAAAAAATTTACATAAAGCAATACAAATGCTTAGGGGTCCCCTCTAGAGGAGTCAAATGTATGACCGACCCACATTATTTTGCCCCCTCCAACATTTTTACTCAGCATACTTACCCCCTATCCCTAACCCTTAAGGGGGCTCCCATACAAAATTGACATTTTTAGGAAATCGACCCCCACCACTTCCTGGGTGCCCCTAGAAGAGTCAAATGTATGACTAGTCCCTAATATTTTTTCCTCCACGACATTTTTTCGCAACATACTTACCCTCTATCTCTAACCCTTAAGGGGACTCCCATACAAAATAGATGTCATAGACATGAAAAATATGGAAAGAAAATCGTCAAATAAGCCCATAACTGCCCAGAAGTCACTCCTAGAGGAGTCAAATATATGACCGACCCCCATTAGCCCCCCTCCAAAGTTTTTTCTCAGCATACCTGCCCCCTATTTCCAATCCTTAAGGGGGCTCCCATACAAAGTTACTGTTTTTACATAAAATGCCCCCACTGCCCTTACTGGCCCACGGGTACCCCTAGAAGGGTCAAATGTATGACCGACCCCTATTACTTTTTTGCGACCGATATTTTCCTCTCACATACTTCCCCCCTATTTTCAACCCTGAAAGGGGATGCCATACAATTTTTTTTTTTATAAATTTTCCTAGAAATAATGGGGGTCGGTCATACATTTGACCCTTCTAGGAGTACCCATGGTCCAGTTAGAGCAGTGGGGGCAGTTTTTAAAAAAAATCGTAATTTTGTATGGGAGCCCCTTAAGGATTGGAAATAGGGGGTAGGTAAGCTGTGAAACTTTGGTGGGGGGATAATGGGGGAAAGAGACTCCTGGGCAATTATGGGCCTATTTGACGATTTCCTTTCCATATTTTTTATGTCTTTGACGTCAATTTTGTATGGGGGCCCCCTTAAGAGCTAGAGATAGAGGGCAAGTATGGTGCGAAAAAATGTTGAGGAGGAAAAAATATTAGGGGCCGGTCATACATTTGATCCTTCTAGGGGTACCCTGGGAATGGTGGGGGTCGATTTCCTAAAAATCTCAATTTTGTATGGAAGCACCCTTAGGGGTTAAAGGGTAAGAGGTAGGTATGTTTGGTAAAAATGTTGGGGGAGAAAAAATAATGTGGGTCGGTCATACATTTGAACCCTCTAGAGGTGGCCCCTCTTGTAGGACTGTAAGTAAATTGTTTCTCCTTTTCTCTCTACTTTGACCTCGATGCGCCAACCCTTATCCTCACCCGACCCCCAAAATTTTTTTTGCAAACTCATTTTTTTTTCCAACCTCACAAAATTGAGAGGTGTCAAGTATCAAAATCCAAAATTCGTGCACTAAAACACCCCTAGTGTAGGGTATAAAAAGCAAAAAACAAAAAACAAATTTCTGTTTTTTTTACTCTTTTGCCTATAACTGTATTTTTTAAACAATTCTAAGCATTTTTTGCCTGATACACATTTTTCGTAAGACGCCTTGGTGTTGAATAAAAACCGTTTTTCCGACCCCAAAAAGAAAATTTCTACTACTTATATATTTGAGTGGCCATATTTTTGTAAATTTTTAAAGAAAACTTTATCTACTTTTTTACATTTCGCAATGTCTTTCCCTATCTCTGACCCTAAAAAAGTTATAGGCAAAAGAGTAAAAAAACAAAGAAGGAGGCGTGCCACATATATAGAAAAGTGTATATTATGTTTTTGATCAGCGTCACCTCGTGAGTCGATATAGCTATGTCCGTCTTTGTGGCTGGAAGGCAGCCTGTCCGTCTGTGAAAATATTTTTTACGGGAAAACTAAGCAAGAACCCGTGAATATGTTACTTTCTTTCAAAATGACCTCATCAATAGACTAATGATGTTATGAAATATTTCAGGAAATCATGGAATTGCTATGGTTTTTTTCATATTCTCATAGGGATCATTTCATTATTCTTTTTTTTTCAAATTTCCACATATTCTCTCCAATGTTTCCAATCTCATTTCAATGTTTTTTCTTCATTATTAAATTAATCAATACGTTAAACATCACTCTTTAGGTGCGTTTGCAACAAACTGCTGCTGCTGTTGCAGCTTCCGAAACCGATAGTGAATGGGATCGTGCACGCCCATTTTCCGAAATACCGACGGATTCCGCATTTAATATAATAAAAAAGTTTTTACCTGGCGGAAAGTATGCGAAGAAAGATACAACACAATTTATGTCGGCTATAAAAGAGGATTATGGTCATATTTTTTTTATGCCCAGTATAATGGGGCGTGATTCTTCGGTATTTGCGTACAACGTTGAAGATTTCGAAAAAGTCTTTCGCAATGAAGGTATTTGGCCAAATCGTCCTGGTAGCGAAATCCTCAGTTATCATCGTACGGTTTACAGAGCAGATTTCTATAAAGGAGTAGAAGGTGTTATAGCCACGTAAGTAAATGTATTATTAACAATCCTAAGATATGCAAGAAAAATAACTTAAACTTTGAAATTTTTCATAATCAAAAGGCAAGACGAGAAATGGGGCAAATTTCGTTCAGCAGTCAATCCAGTGCTAATGCAACCTAAGAACGTGCGTTTATATTTGGACAGAATGTCACAAGTTAATCTGGAATTTGTTGAGAGGTAAGACACTTCCTAGTACATTCGATAACGGCTCATTTTGACAAATGGGCAGATGCTACTAATAATATTTTAGATATCGAACTTTATTGCTGTACTATTTAGTTTTGTTTCGAGATTGGCTAAAAATCTTGTATACTAACACATAGAATTTTCTTCTAGAATAAAAAAAATTCGAGATCCGAAAACATTTGAAATGCCTGCAAATTTCGAGGAAGAAATTAATCGTTGGACTTTGGAATCGGTATCAGTTGTTGCCTTAGATAAGCAGCTGGGTCTTCTACGTGACAATAGCGAAAATACTTCCGATGCTAAGAAAATGTTTGCTCACTTGATTGAATTTTTCACATTAGCGTATGAATTAGAATTCAAGCCATCACTCTGGAAATACATAAGTACACCAAAATTTAAGCGTTTAATGAAAGCATTTGATGGTATACAAGACATAACGGCAAGTTATGTAAATGAGGCAGTGGAACGTCTGGAAAAGCAAGGTGTTGAAAAACCAGATAATGAGAAGAGCGTCTTAGAGAAATTACTAAAAATAGATAAAAAAGTAGCAACAGTAATGGCAATGGATATGTTGATGTCAGGTGTGGATACCGTAAGTGAATATTGTTTAAGCTTTAAGAAACTATAATATTAATAGAAAAATCATTATTTTTAGACAACATCCACATTTACTGGTTTAATGCTTTGCATGGCAAAGAATCCTGAAAAACAAGAGAAGCTACGTGAAGAAATTATGCAAATTTTGCCTACAAAAGATACACCACTCACCGAAAAGTCTATGAAAAATCTACCCTACCTAAGGGCTTGTTTGAAAGAGTCTTTGCGCATCTATCCACTTACCATAGGAACTGGACGTATTCCACAGAAGGATGTTGTTTTAAGTGGCTATCAAGTCCCCAAAGGTACGAAAGTTGCATTGCTATCGACTGAATTTGGTTTCGATGAGAAATTTTATCCGAGAGCTAAAGAGTTCTTGCCAGAGCGTTGGCTTCGAGAGGATAAGGAAACGCAGTCACAACAGGGTGCATCATGTCCAAATTCGCTAAAGGCTACACATCCGTTTGTATTTTTGCCATTCGGTTTTGGTCCAAGAATGTGTATTGGCCGTAGAATTGTTGAAATGGAACTTGAAGCGGGAATGACAAGAATTCTTAGAAATTTCAAAGTAGAATTCAATTATCCAACCGAAAATGCCTTCAAGAGTTTACTCGTGAATGTACCAAATATACCATTGAAATTTAAACTTACGGATCTCAAAGATTAGAGAGTAAAGTAAAGAGAGTAAAGTGAAGAGATCAAGGAAAGCTAAGCGAAAAAAGTACTCGAAAGAGTTAAAGCACCCTTTACTGCTATCTTTGTACGTCTATTTTTCACTTTCACGGTTATCTTATCCGGCTTGTGCAATTAACGTATCTATTAATCTAGACATATGTATTAGCGATTGTTAATTTTTTTTTTTTTTGCATATGCAATAAATTTTGATATTCAATTTACTTATTGATATTGTGAACTTATTATTATAATAAGCGAATAAAAAGCAGCTATAGAAAATTGAATAAAATCGTAAAATTTGGTCTTACAAAACTTAGTAATCTCCACAGAGTTAAGACGCCTTTTGAAGTAATTGGATGCAATTGCAGTCGTCCACGTCCATGGATTATGATGATGGCTAGTGATGAGCAAAATTGGTCTTGGCCATGATTCTTGGTCTTGGTCTTGGTAATTTTGCAAGAACAAGACCAAGACGCTGATATAATTCCAAGACCAAGACCAAGACTGCTATAGTCTTGGTTTTGGTCTTGCCAACGATGATCATCAAGACCAAGACTGCTTCTTAGTCTTGAGAATTTATAGCTAATAGGAGTATCACGTCCCTTTCAAGCATAAAATTATATCTCAGTTCGAAATTTGGCATCTTAAAAATCCAACTGCTTTGGTAAAATAAGGTTTGGAAATTTGGAATACTCAACAATCATTAGAAATTTTTTCAAGACCTAGACCAAGATCGAGACCAAGACTTATCTACCAAGACCAAGACTCAATATCAAAACCAAGACCAAGAACAAAACCAAGACTCAATGTACAAGAACAAGACCAAGGCTGCTATGGTCTTGGTCTTGGTCTTGGTTTGCTCATCATTAATAATGGCTGATGATTCATTATATATGATAGCGTCTAAGGCAAATAGAAGGACAACTATAGAAGCTCTTCATCCAAAAATTCCGCAACCTTATGTTAGCAGAAAACGATGCCATATAGTACTCGATAAAATGATCAACAACCATACTTTCATCATGAAGGTTAACACTATCGTTCCAGATTTCAGTGATGTACACCAAGGGTGTCAGCTTAGAACAAAAGTGAGCCAATTTTGGCTCGACCAACAACACGAATACTTCAATACAACAATCACAGAAATAATTTTTGTTGTTATTTTTTGAGCTCGTCAAAATTTCGCGTTTTTTTTTTTTTTTTTTTTATATACTCAAAATCGAACTCAAACCAACAACAACGACTATGTCGCATCAAAAACAAAAACAATGAACAATATGGGTAGCCGCGAACATTTTCAATCGCGGACAATCTTCCAACTTTTTGGGGATGCATTTAAAGCTCTTCTACACGACCTTTCCGCGATGAAAATTTTCCGCGAGTAAAAGAAGATTCCTCTATAGACTCTTCTGGAAGATCATTGCATATCAAACATCTACGCGATGAATATACAACTCTTTCAGGCGATTAACAGAAGATTTCTCCTAACGCACTTTCGGACTCTTAGGACCTAAAGCGGTTACTTAAAGGGGTCGAAGACATCTCTGGTCATGTCCGAAATGTATATTTGACCATTTCCCATCGATTGAAGCAATAATTTTATTGTCAAAAATGGGCCCAAAATGGTCACTTAGAGGGGTCGGGGACGCCTCTGCAATGCAATAATGCAATACAATTTTTTCACCAAAATGGGCCCAAATCGGTTACTTAGAGGGATCGGCGACACCCAAGGTCATGTCCAAAATCTATTTTCCACCTTTCCCCATCGATTGGTGCAATAAAAAATTTTCATCAAAATGGGTCCAAATCGGTCACTTAGAGGGGTCGGAGACACCCTTGGACATGTCCAAAATATATTTTCGACCTTTCCCCATCGATTGGTGAAATAAAAATTTTTCACCAAAATGGGCCCAAATCGGTTACTTTGCGGGGTCAGAGACACCTCTGGTCATGTCTAAAATCTATTTTCGACCTTTCCTCATCGATTGGTGCGATATATTTTTTACAAAAAAGGGCCCAAATCGGTCACTTAGAGGGCCCGGAGCCAACTCTGGTTATGAGCAAAATATATTTTCGACCTTTCCCCATCGATTGGAGCAAAAAAAAAAAAATTCCCGAAAAAAGATCCCAAAACCGAAATCGAACTTCTTCACGAATAACCAACAACTCTTCCAGACGAGTTTTACACGATACAAGATGGCCGACTACGACACGACGTCAGCTCCTGAGAAATTTCGAAAAAATTAATAAATTTTTTTTTTTCTAAAGGGCAATATTTCTGAAGCCCGGTGTTTTTCACGAAGCAAAATGTCAAACTACACGGTATATTTTTAACGGCACATAAATTTTGGCAGATAATTGTACAAAAATTAGCAATTTCTTATGAAATTATTCTTATGTCGCCATTTTATATTTTTTGATTTTTTTTTCAAGTTTTTTTTTCGCTTTACAAAAAATCTTGCGGAGGCGTCTGTGGCATCTTCCTGAGGATCATTTGCAGATTCATCTTGGGAAGTCGCCAGATGACTCTTCCCGGGGATCATTTGCGGACTCATTTTGGGGAGTTGTTAGAGGATTCTTCTAAGACATTTGTATACGGCCGGTCAATTACTTACGCCAAAAGCATCGCGGAAGAGTCGAATGCAACTGTCGCGGACGATTGATTTGATCGCCTAGCCGAATCAAATACGATTCTTCCGCGATTGAAAATGTTTGCTGGGTAATATCGCGTTGATGAGCAGTAGCGAAAATGCATAAGTTAATAAAATTTAAATATTGTTAATGAAAACAATTTCTAACGAATGATGGGGTTTATAGATTCCGTACTTCCCTACATACATAAAATTTAAATAGGAATAAAATTTTACCTGATTGCGTTAGTAGAAGAACGAAAATTTATCAAAGTGAATCAGTTTTCCTTTAACATGCTTAAGTTTTTTGAGTATATCTTTAACTTGTTCTTGGAAAACCAATGATTTTGATCCTTCAATCTAATTTATCAAATAGTAAAATTGTGTGTATTCGATGACGGGACGTTTTGACGTTTTGTCAAAAGTTTTTTCTAATTTTATACAATTTTGGTATAAAATTTTTAGTTCATAACAATTTTGGTGTAGAAATTATACAATTTTGGTATGAAGATTGTAATTTATAAGTATTTTGGTTTAGAATAACTTTATAGTAAAAAATTTTATGACTTATAAAGGGTGTTTTTTTTAGAGGTATAGAACTTTGAATTGAAATAAAACACAAGAAAATCATTTTGATGTCCATCAATTTGGCTCTATTGGAAGGATAATTTTATGCCATTATGGCCGCCGCGGCTGGCTCGAATAAAGCCAATTCTACAGGTCCAATTTTCAACCACTTTTTCGAGCATATGGGGCCGTATGTCGGCAATAACGCCACGAATGTTGGCTTCCAAGTCCCCTAACGTTTCTGGTTTGTTGGCGTAGACGAGCGACTTCACATATCCCCAAAGAAAATAATCCAATGGTGTCAAATCACACGATCTTGGTGGCCAATTGACAGGTCCATTCCGCGAAATTATGCGCTCATCGAATGTTTCCTTCAATAAATCGATTGTGAGGTGCGCTGTGTGGCATGTAGCGCCGTCTTGTTGGAACCACAACTCATCCACATTCATGCCATCCAATTCGGGAACAAAATAGTCGGTTATCATGGCTCTATACCGGTCTCCATTAACGGTAACTGACTCTCCAGCATTATTTCGGAAGAAGTATGGCCCAATGACTCCACCAGCCCATAGAGCACACCAAACAGTCAGTTTTTGTGGATGTAATGGGGTCTCAAGGGTCTCATGTGGATTCTCTTCACTCCAAATGCGGCAATTTTGCTTGTTGACGTAGCCATTCAACCAAAAATGAGCCTCATCACTGAACAAAATTTTGCGATGAAAATCAGCATCGAGATCAATCTCATTTTCGGCCCATACACCAAAATCACGACGCATTGCATGGTCTCGCGGCTTTAATTCTTGCACAAGCTGGATCTTGTAAGGTCGCAAGCCAAGATCTTTGCGCAAAATCTTCCATAAAGTTGATGGACAAAGCTCCAATTGCTGTGCACGGTGGCGAATCGATTCATTCGGGTCCTCTTCAACATTTTGCTCTACAGCGGCAATTGTTTCTTCGGTGCGCACTGTTCGACGTCTCTGCGGATGCGTATTATCACATAGAGTAAACGTAGTGCGAAAACGATCCATGGTTAACCGAATTAATTGCTCTGATGGACGATTATGTCGACCATAAAATGGACGGAGCTTGCGGTAAACTTCGCGAACTGAACCATTATTTTCGAAATGAATTTGCACGATTTGCAAGCGTTGTTCTTTTGTCAACCTATTCATGATGAAATGGCAAACCAAACTGAACATAAATGACATTAGAGTTGCCAGATTTGACTACAAAATGCCAGTTTTATCTCTATTCGAAAAACAAACCTCTAAAAAAAACACCCTTTATAAAAAAAAATGGAATTTATACTTTATGCCCAAACTTTTTGCAATGTAGGTATACACTAACTAACTCGACTTAACCAAGATTTTTTAAGTGCAGTATGTAATTGTTTTATAAAAAAGCACTGACAAGATAAGCAAATATGTACTAAATTATATGATAATAACAAGAGATGAGTATGCACTTAAAAAGCTCTCTCTAGTGTGAATAAAAAAAAACGCGTTACAAAAAAATAGATACAATTCACATTTATTCTGATTAACTTCTCTATGTAATTTATGAACAAAAAATTATTAATTCATGAACAGCTTACTCGATATGGAAAGCTTTTTGCAAAGAGCTTCGCTGCCTACGATCACAATAAAATTAATTTGAATTAAGTTTAATTTTTAGTAGATTTTTGATATTCAACCAGAGAGCCTTCGCAAAAAGATGTCTACGGTTAAAATATTTTCAGCAACTTTTAATCGGAGTTTATACTCAAAACACAAATGGTTACCGCTGTTGGCTCAACAAGTATGTTTGATTTTTTGATTAGATATTTTAATGATAATTTTGTGTATATGTCTCTTTTTATAAAATATATTTATCAATAGCGACAAGTTTTGGTACTTGACTTTATTATAAATATATTGTATAAAAAAATTGAAATAAAATTGATTTTCAACAATTAAATATCGCGTAAAATAAGTTCGCAATGATATTTTTTTTGTCATGAACCAACATATTATCTGGCCCATCGATGACATCAACCATATATATATGTATATATGGTCGGATATGGATAATAATAACTTTATCTGCATTGTCTGTAATTAATGTTTGTATTTATTAATTCGTACAAAGTGCCGGATAATATTTTTTTTTTTAATTAACACAGACTCTCTTAAATGTAATCAACATAAACATTTAGTTTATTTTCTTCTTGTGGAATTAATAATAATCAAAACATCATTCTTTAGGTGCGTTTGCAACAAACTGCTGCCGCTGCAACTGCAGCCGAAACCGACAGTGAATGGGATCGTGCACGACCATTTTCAGAAATTCCGACGGATTCTACATTTAGTATAATCAAAAAGTTTCTACCTGGCGGAAAGTACGCGAAAAAAGATACAACCGAATTTGTTGAGGCTATAAAAGAGGACTATGGTGATATCTTCCTAATGCCTGGCATGATGGGACGTGCCCCCATTATATTTACATACAATGTTGAAGATTTCGAAAAAGTCTTTCGTAATGAAGGTATATGGCCAAATCGTCCTGGTAACGAAACTCTGCAATATCATCGTGAGCACCACAGAAAGGATTTCTTTCAAGGAGTCGAAGGTGTTTTATCCACGTAAGTAAACGGAATACCGTCAATCATAATATGCAGGAAAAATAACTGCAACTTTAAAACTTTTACAATCAAAAGGCAAAACGAAAAATGGGGCAAATTTCGTTCAGCAGTTAACCCAGTGCTAATGCAACCTAAGAACGTGCGTTTATATTTGAACAAAATGTCACAAGTTAATCTGGAGTTTATTGAGAGGTAAGAAACTTTTAAGAAAAGTCTGTGGAATAGTTTGATTATGAAATCGCTTTTAGGATGAAAAAAATTCGCGACCCAGAAACATTAGAAATGCCTGCAAATTTCGAAGAAGAAATTAATCGTTGGACCTTGGAATCTGTATCAGTTGTTGCCTTAGATAAGCAGCTGGGTCTTCTACGGGACAACAGCGAAAATACTTCTGATGCTAAAGAAATGTTCGCTCACCTGACTGAATTTTTCACATTGGCATATGATTTAGAATTTAAGCCATCACTTTGGAAATACATAAGTACACCAAAATTTAAGCGTTTAATGAAAGCACTAGATGGCATACAAAACATTACGGGAAATTATGTAAATGAGGCAGTGGAACGTTTGGAAAAGGAAGGTGTCGAAAAACCAGACAGCGAGAAAAGCGTCTTAGAGAAATTATTAAAAATAGATAAAAAATTGGCAGCAGTAATGGCTATGGATATGCTGATGGCCGGTGTAGATACTGTAAGTGAATAGTGTTAGAACTTCATAAAACAATGATACTAATAGAGAAAAAAAATATTTTTTAGACATCATCCACATTCACCGGCATCATGCTTTGTATGGCCAAACATCCAGAAAAACAAGAGAAGCTACGTGAAGAAATTATGCAAATTTTGCCAACAAAAGATACACCACTAACGGAAAAGTCTATGAAAAATCTACCCTATCTAAGAGCTTGTTTGAAAGAATCTTTGCGTGTCTATCCACTTATTGTGGGAAATGCACGTGTGCCGCAAAAGGATGTTGTTTTAAGTGGATATCAAGTACCCAAAGGTACACAAGTTTCAATGCTATCATCAGTATTGTCGTTAGATGAAAAATTTTATCCAAGAGCTAAAGAGTTCCTTCCAGAGCGTTGGCTTCGAGAGGATAAAGAAACGCAGTCACAATCCCAGCAACCGGGTGCAATATGTCCAAATGCTTTAAAGGCCAGTAATCCATTTGTTTTTTTGCCATTCGGTTTTGGTCCAAGAATGTGTATTGGCCGTAGAATTGTTGAAATGGAACTTGAAGTTGGAATGGTAAGAATTCTAAGAAATTTCAAAGTAGAATTCAATTATCCAACCGAAAATGCTTTCAAGAGTTTGCTGCTGAATGTACCAAATATACCATTAAAATTTAAGCTTACTGATATAAAAGATTAATAGAAATGAGCGTAAAATGTGTATTTAGGTCAGAGCTTACAGTCAACACTTAGGTGAAGGCAGCACCGTGCGCAGAATTTGCTCCTGGGGGGGTTTTTCGTACAAAAAAAGGAGGGAGAATTATACTAACCACTTGATATGTACCGTTTTATATGGGTAAAATATCTTCCTGGGAGGGGTTTGAACCCCCAAAACGCCCCCGTGTGCACGGGCCTGGGTGAAGGTTTAGTAATAAAATGTAAGTACTTGGTACAACGAAATCACCCCTAATTGTTATCTATGGGTATTTTTCAGGTTAGTAGTGGTGTTATTTTGCTTGTGCCATTATCGTATCTATCAATCAAACAAATATTGATAATATTATATTGATAATATTTGTTTATAATTTAACTTTCAAATTAGTTTAAAATTTTGTTATACAAAATATTCCTTATCTACTAATAAACTGCAGAAAAAAAACTGCATACATACTGAAGTGTTGACTGTAAAATTGGTTTTAAATGAAATATTCCAAAATTATTTTACATTAATTTATCTTCTCTTCTTATACGAGCTAAAATTGTATGTTTATTTATATATTTATATATTTATAAATATATATGTGCCCAAATTTTTCTCGAGAACGGATGCAGCGATTTTAATGAAACTTGGAATAGTGTTAGATATTAGCATACAATGAGGAATGAGCTAGATTTGAACTTTGTAAATGCTCACCAGGGGGCGTGGCGCTGCCCTAAATTTTTAAATTGATTTAGTCATAATTCGCAAACTATACAAGATATTTAAATGAAATTTGGTGAGCGGATACGGCTTGATAGTACCTTGGAACAGACAAAAAGTTGGCGGGGTCGAAGAAGTGCCACGCCCACTTTTCAGCCCTTGAAAATTTTGATTCAATATTACCCGAAAACGACTCCAACAATTTTAATGAAAATTTAGGAGATGTTACTTCTGCAAACAAGGATTAATGTGTAATACACCGTTATATTGGGAAAACTCGTTGAAGGGCGTGGCACCGCCCACAAAAATATAAAACGGTATAAAAAGAAAACTAATAAAGCAAACATTCTGAATTTAACTATGAGGAGCCTAATTGCTATAAGGCATCTCTGATCTTGAAGTGGGCGAAATATCGCAGTTGCGCGTGGAACCTCCCATACAAGCAAAATACGTAAAATGCTTTATCTCGCAAATGTTACAAGATATTTTGATGAAATTTGGAATGTAGGTACTGCTTATAAATGCCTTTTAATAATCGAAAAGTGAGCGGTATCGAAGAAGTGCCACGCCCCCCTTTTAACCATTGAAAATTTTAATTCAAAATTACTCGAAAACGACTCCAACAATTTTAATGATAATGTAGGAGATGTTAACACTGCCATCAAGGATTAATATGTGATATAACGTTATATTAAAAAAATACGTTGAGGGGCGTGGCACCGCCCACAAAAAATATAATACGCTATAAAAAGAAAACTACTAAAGCAATCTTTCTGAATTTAACTGCAAGGAGTCTACTTGCTATTAGCACCTATGACCTGAAAGTGGACAAAATATCGCCGGTGTACGTGGAACCTCCCATACAAGTAAAACACATTAAAAGCTATTTCTCACAAATAGTACAACATATTTTGATGAAATTTGGTATGCGGATCTGTATCATGAGTATCTAAAACATAACAAAAAATAGGCTTGAGTATCTAAAGCATAACGAAAAATAGGCTTTGTTCAATAATTGCCACGCCCACTTTTTATCAAAATAAAAATTTTGGTTAATAACTCAGGCACAAAAAAAAAAAAAATGGAATTAACTTTTTAATTCTTATATGCAGCCTTATGTACTTTTTGACGCTGAATCCGTCTCCATTGCAGAACTTTCATTACACCTGCAGGATTTTGAAATATCCATGCTTGAATTTGAAGAAAACGCTGTACAGCATAACTACAAGAAAAGGTAAAATTCTTTTCATTAATAGCATCGAATAGCCACAATCTTCCTTATCAAAATATCCTTTCGGATTTTTACAATAGGACTCTTATTTTCCGAGTTATGATCCTTTGAAGATAAGATATTTCAGCCCCCATACAAAAGACGAAATATTTTGGGTTTGTGGCATATCCCATTAATTTATTTTAGGGCATTCTATTTCACCAAAAAAAATTAGAGTTTTTGATATTTTTCTATACCATTCGTTATTTTCTGAGTTTTTTCTTATTATTGTTCCCATCGGTTTATTTATCATTTTGAAAGCATGACCATTAGAGGTGAAAAGGTACAAGTTTCATAACAAAAAATAGCTATGAATAAAAACATCGACTAAAAAAATAAAATCAGATTGTTGACCGAGTAGGGATCGGTCTCCAGGTACTAAGTTAGTCTAGCGAACGGGATATTCTCAGTTGTTTTGAGAATGTTCGTAAAATGTTGTTGACTTTCGATGGACAAATATATTTATCCGAACTTCTGTTTCTAAGCTCACATAGAAAATGATCGCTATGATACTTGTACCCAAATATAGAAAAAATTTTCTAGAAATATAAAAAAATATTAAACATGTTGTTAAAAAAAATTCATTTGAATTACAATTACAAAATTTTGTTTTTTATTATTGCTTTCACTTTTCTAGTGTTCGTTATTTGGATTGTGGTGATACATTCAAAGTTACAACAAAAAATGCCACAAGAACTCTGTTTTTCTTTACAATATTAGTATAATTATTTCAGCCATTCCATGACTATGGTTTGGGGGCAAATAATTTTTAACTAATTTCCATGTTCAGACCAATTTTGGAAAAGTAAACAGCAAATAGTTTAGGTGTAAAATTCAAACAAAATGAATACAAATCCACACCAAACTTGGTATAAAACCTATGCTACAAATTGGTATAGAAATGCTTGTTCGTATAAAATTTATACAAATAAATTACCTACTACAATATTACAATTTTAATAAAAAAAAAAAACGACCGTCCGTGTGATAGATAAAACCATTTTATTTTTTCTGAAAATTACAGACTAGTTAGACCGCTACACCATCACCCGATACGATGAAGAGGTATTAAATCTATATATTAAGCAAATGCTGTCTAAACAGAATTTGACAGTAGACTACTTCCTACAGCCTTACATAGAATCATTATGTAATCTTTTTCAATGCAATCAAACAAAAGTATTGTAAATAAATAAGAGAAAAGAAAATAGAAAAGTGAAATAAAAAAAAATTTAACAAATCAAAAAAAAAAAAAACGACAGCAGGAGGATATGAACCAACGACCGTCCGTGTGATATAATTACAAGCTCGTTAGACCTCTACACCATCGCCCCATACGATGAAGAGGTAAAAAATTTTGTTTATTAAGCAAACGTTGTTCAAACAGAATTTTCTATTAGAATTATACAATTTTGGTATGAAATTTAAAGAATTTAAACGTTTTTGGTTTAGAATAACTTTGTAAAAAAAAATTTTATAAATTATATCAAAAATTCGAATGCATAAGTTTATAAAAACAAATAGTTGGGGAATGTGTCCGGGTATAAGACACCTCCGGGTATGAGACAGTCGATTTTTTCTATGATGCAGAATTAATATTGCCAATCTGGCTACTATCGAACTATCCCCTTGCTATGACCAAGTTTTTAAGCCAACACCGAAGTGAAAAGATCTATTGCTTATTTAAGTTATACACCTCAGGTCGCAACTCGACTGTAAAAAATTTTTTATGATCTGTTTCAAAGTGTTATATTTTGGATCTAGCGTTTAGTGTTTTATATCTACTTTGTGATACGATTTGGGTTTGTGCAAATATAAATGCTTAAAACATTACTTTTAAGCTTTTCTTAAAAAGTGTACTGTATTCGGGTATGAGACACATTATGTATCTGGGAATGAGACAATTTTTTTTCCAACCCAAATCGTGTGCAACTGTCAAATATCGCCATTTATGTCATGAAACATGTCTTTACGTACAGTTATGGTGTTTTTATTTTGTATTTTCTAATTTAAATTGCATTTTTAAAGGTGTCTCATACCCGGATACAAAATTTGTAACGATATGGAAATTTTTTCTTTCGAACCAAAATCTAGTGCAACTATCAAATATCAATATTGATGTAACGAAAAATGAATAAAAGTTTGTGCTAATACACAGTCATGGGGCTTTTATTTCATATTTTTTGATTTTCATTGCATTTTTCTAGGTGTCTCATACCCGGATACAAAATTTAAATTGCTTAAAAAAAAGTAGGGGAGGGGGGGGCTAGTGTGGACTGGGGGCTAGTGTGGACAAATTCAAATTCTCGCGCCGTTTTGAATTTTTTGTTTCAGTTTTATATTTTTCAAGTTGGTATTTGCACTCTGCATTACCAAAAAAAAAATTCATTTGTTGACAGTTCAGCTTTCCATGATAACGTGACCAAACGTGTTTTACCCAGCAAAAAGTAATTTTTTGTTGTTTCATAATTTCATTGATACTTTTAAACTAATTATTCTTCTGCTGCAGTGTTAATAGATAATACAACTTAAAATAGTGTTTATTTAAACCATTGAAATTATTTTTGAAGAACTTTACCGTAAGATTAAAAAAAAAACTATTTTTGTTGAAAAAGACATGAAGGGGCTAGTGTGGACAATTGAAATAGGGATAGTGTGGACATGTCCGCAGCAGCTGAAATGACTCCAGAAAAAGAAAGAACGACAGGTTCACGTATCCCGATTTACCGGATACCAGCGAAATTTACCGAAATGAAATAGTGGCAAAGCTGCCACAACCACAACAACTGTCGGAAACATCGCAATCAGCAAGTTATATGAGTTTTCAAACAACATGGACAAAAAGTATTTTATATTGGCCAAATTGTCACGATCCACGGTTCTGAAGATTTCGATATAACGTTTCTAAAAAGAAAGAACGATAGATTCACGTATCCCGATATACCGGATACCAGCCAAATTCACCGAAATGAAATAGTGGCAAGCACAACAACTGCCGGGAACATCTCGATCAGCAACTTATATGAAGTTTGATATAAATTTCTCCAAATACAACATGGGATAGCAGTTAATTTTTTATTTGTATTATTATTTGTATTACATCATTATTTTCTTGAATAAACATGTATCTGAACTCTTTCTTAACGTTTTTGTATGAATTATCAAGTTTCTTATGGTGTCCATATTAGCCCCCAGTTAAATCAATGGTTGTACGGGGCTAGTGTGGACAAATGTAAGCTCTTTTTAAAATGCATTAATAAAGCATTTATGAAAATAAAAAATCATAACTATTGATGCAATTATGAAGGCAAGAGGTATAAGTAATCGCTAAAAATTGCTTTATTACAAAAATGATATATTTACATATATAATTTTGTAATTATATAAAAATTGTCCACACTAGCCCCCTCTCCCCTACTTGGAAAATTGGCCATAACTTTTGAATGTGATGAAATAACTTTCTACGTTCTTCAAAAGAAGAATTTGCATTTCTTACCTTTTGAACGATATATAAAACACCTGATACGGTTTGACCAGTAAAAAGTTATGGCTCAAAAACAAAGCCCGTCTCATACCCGGATACATTCCCTTTTAAATAATAGGGAGGAACGCTGCTCTATGGAGATTTTTTATTTTTACATATTCTAAATGGGCCAGTGCGGAAAAAGTGCTTCATCAATCACCTTTTAAAGGTGTATAAATATTTTTAAAAAATTTTTAGTTTTAGTACTGCCACAAGTCAATCAAACCTTAAACACATCCTGGGAATATAGGGTGTTGATGTGTACCGCTTGGAGACTCACCCTTAGTCGTATGCAGCACCAACATTTATCTTGTCTCAACGATGTCGTCAAAGTATACCTCAGTGTCCCAATGTTTCTTCGACAAGTATTCCGCCACACCGTGTCTCAAAAGTTGTCTCTGCAAATGTCTGCGCAATCCGCTAGTCCCAATAAAAACTCTTTTTCTTTCCGTTTTACGTTATAATTAATTTATTTTAATTTACTTTACTTAGATTTACTTTTAAGTTTAATTAGTTTTAAGTTATTTAATTTTTATAGTTTTTAAGAAAAAAGAAATGACCCGTGCTTGCTGCTGTCAGAAAAATTGTGAAGTGATTAAAAAGAAGAAGAATCGCAATAGGAATGACGTGGCAATGGAAAATTCCATTGTCACGTATTTGCCTTTTCACATCTTATTGTTGGCAGCACCGCAGCAAGGGCGCGTTCACAATAGTGTGAAAGTCGCGTTGCAGCCAAAGTGTCGCTAGCGACTATTTGACTGCGGCGTGAACATGCCGCCCACCTTGCAGGGTACTGCAAAGGAAAGAAAATCTGAACAGTGCACCGACATTGTTAGAAAAAAAGAGAAATTAATTTAATTTAATTACTTAAGAGACAAAGTTTGTATGAGAAAAGTGAAGGTAACGCTATTAGTACCAAAATTTGCATTTAAGTATTATTTTGGAAACAAAATTTTAAAAGACTTTGTCATGTAGTTTAAAAAATACGAAAAGATTAATTTTATGGGTAGATTTTTAAATGGCTGTGCCACATACTCCAAAAAATGGTAATTTCAGAAACATTTTTATAATGTGTATATGAAAAATTTAAATGGAAATTTAATGAAAAAAAAAAATTATTGGTGCAAAATAAATAGCCAATAATCGCATGCTGCCAAAAATACGAAATTTTAATTAAATAGCAAATTGCTTGAGTATGACAGATTTCAAAAGTGATCGGTGCCACTTATCTCAAGAATATGTTTTTAAAGTATGGACTTTTAAAATATTCAAGAAGAGTGAGACCGATTGCTTATAAATGCAACAAGGGCAACGATGTTGCAAAAATATGAAAAATTAATTTTAAAAACTTAAGAAAAATTAAGCAAACTTTAGACTCTCTTGCAACTGGAGGGAAAACAAATTTTATTTTAAAAGAGCTAAGGCGAGCCACGAGAGGACTACTTTTCACACCTTGTCTTATTCAAACATACTATAATGCCCAAAGGGACAGATAAAGAGTCGTCGAGAGACGTATGATATACAAAAAGAAAATAATTGTAAACCACAGTTGCAAAAGGTTTACAAATAAAGTTTGCTAAAAATACAGTGATGCAAATTATGAAACATGGCTAATACTAGTATATGTCGGCAATGGTTAGTTTAATCTTGACGCAAAATGTTCATCAAAATATAGCGTGTAGCTGTAACGGCTCCCTCAGCTGTGATGTCGCCGAAGATTTTCGGAAGAAAAACGGTGCCAATGACGAATCAAATCCTTGTAGGAATTTTAGTAATTACATAATCGGCTACTCATTCTATTAAGTAAATAAAAAGTGTATGGATTACAAAATTCATAGAAAGTAAAGTTGAAAGAATGAGTTCAGTAGAAGTTCATTATTTCGTCTGCAGTACGTAATGTTTTGAAGAAAAATAATGTTTATGTATATACATTTTAGTGTTGGGACAAAATGTCAAATTTATGAACTGGTCGCGTGAGTACACCGTTTTGGGTTGCTGCGTGTTACCACGCGAACACGGTTATAAGAGCCATAATAAACTTTTGTGATGTGAATTAAGTGCCATTCAAGAGGACCGACAAGTTCTTTTCGTAGAATAACTAGGTCATCAATTTGAAGATTTCTCTGTGGGTCTCTCCACCTTTTGCGTTTATGTAACTTTTTTAGTGCTTTCAGAAGTCGCCAACGATTATTTAAGCTTATTGAAGCATTTTCTTTCGGTTCAGCAGGAGCCAAGAGTAGTGACCCAGTAAGGAAATGACCGTAAGTTAGTAAGGCCAAATTTGAGACATTTTCAGATTTGGAACACAGCAGATGTAAATTCAGGCAGGCTTCGATACTCCAGTACTTGGTATGAACTGCAGTTTTCCTAATGTGTTGTTTGAAAGTTTCCACGCCGTCCTCCCAAAGACATCCCATGTGAGAGGCCGATGCTGGTATTAAGTGGCGCAAAAGTTTTTGTAAGACGTATTTTGAGACAAATTCATCGCGTACGCATCTTATGAACATTTGAAAGTCTCTAGCTAGTTCTTTTGATGCACGTGTATTGATAAACGGTCGATCAAAAAATGTTCTTAAAGGTGAAAAGGCGGCCATCATTTGGCCATGAAGCTTTTTGCGATGCACATTTGCTCTGATTACGTGATGAGTATTCACAAAAGGAGTAAATGTTAGAACTGCGCTTTTGAATGAATTTGGTTTATGGTTTATAAAATTAAAACATTCGTTTTGGAAATGATGATGCTGAGATTTTATAATAAGACGCATTTTTACAGCGCTTATTTTGACAACTGAAATTACTTGTATGGGATAAATGGCTTCTGCTCTAGTTGCTGGATGAGTTCGTTTAAAGAAACGAAACATGTACGAAACAATTTGCAATGCTTTTGGTAGCAATGAAAACTGATTAAAAGTATCTTCGGTTACCGCCGAGCTAGTAAAATGAGTTGTAATTTTTCTCATTTCAATAGTGGTATCGATTTCTGGACTTAAATTATTACCTGGCCAATGACTTTTTGGCAATTGGAGCCACGAAGGTCCATGCCACCACACTTCATTAGATATTAGATCCGCAGGGTATGCCCCCCGGGTTGCTAGATCGGCGTGATTCGAATGTGTGCCAATGTGTGACCAATTCCCACTAGCAATCTTCTCATCTATTATTGGTATCTTATTCGCGAAAAAAGACGCCCAAGTAAGTGGTAGGTTTTTGAGTCCCGGTAGAAAAGTGGTTGAGCCAGACCATAAAAATAATGAATTTAAACCCATATTTAACTGCGATGCTATTGAATTTAACATGGTTGAAAGTAACACAGCTCCACACAGCTCTAAGCGAAGTAGAGACAATGTTTTTATATTGGCCATTTTTGTTTTTACCACAAGAAGATTGAAATTAATTTTGCTGTCGATTGTTATGCGCATGTAAAGTGCTGCGGCATTTGCCTTTTCTAAGGCATTACAAAAAACGAAAATGAAATTCAGTTGTGCTTGTAGGGCAATACTGAACCCACCGTGTTAATGATGTAAGTTTGTCATAATCAGGCTTTCGAATAAGCGGTTTTTTATTTCTAAGGAACTGACGAATTGCTATGTGTCTTGAAGCACTCAGATCATTTTGTTTTGGAACAAGTAATTTAAATGGTGAATCTACCATATACTGACCATGTGAGTTGCTTGCGATTGTTTTCTTAAAAATTTAATCATATAAGACATCTGATTGTGACATAATCTTTTTTTGGGGAATTTCCTCGGCATGAGAATATTTGTTTAATTGCTCGTTTGACGAGACTCCAGTGACATTTGTCACTATAATTTGATTTGGTTTGGTACATTGCACATCAGGAATCGGGCCTGTGAGGATCCAACCGAAAATGGTATCATGAGCCACAAGAGCGCCTAAAATTCCTTTATGAAGACCACCAAGTATGATCAGTGTGTATAAATCACCACCAATAACGAGATCTATGGTCGAGATTTGAAAAAAACTGGCATCAGCAAAATTGAGCTTTGATAGCTCTAGATAAGAAGATGGGTCAAAGGAATGCGATGGCATATTTCCAGTGACCCGAGGTACAATAAGTGCAGAGACTTCAATTTGTACATTTGGATCAGATATTGATCCAATATAAAATGGTGAAACCTGAGAAGGCTTAGAGCTGATGGCGCCATTTAATCCAGACACTTGAGCCGAGATTGCTTTGGTGGGGAGTTTTAATATATTTCGGAGACGTTCTGATACAATCGTTCCTTCAGATGCTGGGTCAATAAGAGCCCGAGCTTTGTATGTTACCCAAAGGTGAAAAACATTTATTTCTGTTGTACCAAGTAAAAATTTTTTGGTGACAGAATTGAAACAAGTTTGTGCCGTTTCTATAGGATTTTCATTCGAATAAGTGGACTGTATTGTTGTAGAATGAGGCACAAAAGAGCTAATTGCAGCACCAGTTGGTTGATTAGGCTTAACGTCGGTGGCATTTTTACAATATTCAGCTCTTTGTGTTGAGGTGGATTGCTGTGCACTTGTAGAGTCTATATGTAAAAGCGTATGATGTTGCTTTTTACATTTCAGGCAAGTATAAATACTCTCGCAGTCTCTTAGTTCATGAGATGCAAAGAGACAATTAAGGCAGTAATGGTACTGCTTAACTGTAGAGAATCGATCTTGAAAGTTCATATTGAGAAACTTTGAACAAGATTTTAAAGGATGAGAACTCTTGCACAGCCTACATAGAGAAAAATCAATTTTATTATGATAATTGTTGTAGGACATGGACTTCGGAACAATATTTTGAGTTTTAGAAGTAGAAGGTTTTGCAGCAGCGGAACAACGAAAGTCTGAGACAGTTTCAAGAGTTTGAAATCTGTCAGTAAGAAAATCATCTAACTCACTCCATTTCGGAATTTCAGTCTTATTTTTAATTGATTGTTCCCAGAGAGACAGGCTATGTTCTGGGAGACGAGACGAGCATAAAAAGACAAAAATTGCATCCCAATTAGCAATATCAATTTTATACAGCTTTAGTGTTGAAATACAGTTGTTTATTTCGCGTTGGAGATGCTTGATATTATTACCCGATTCTTGACTGCACGTTGGCTAAGGCTTTCCCACGCAATGGGAAAACCGAGATTTGTAAGAGGGGCCTTTTGAACAATTTCTTTTGCTTCACCACTTGTTTTTTGAAGCAAGTAATAAAGCTTTTCGACTGGACTGAGAGACGTATTATTAACATAAATTGCCGTAAACATATCTCTAAATGTTGGCCACGTTAAATAACTTCCGTGAAATTTGTCTGTATCACATGAAGGCACTTTGACATTTGAGCAAAAAATGGCTGGAATAACGTGATTTGTTGTATTTGGTTTATTTTCTAATAATTCAGCAAGAGCTTGACTGATTACCGTCACACACCTGATGTAGCATCTGCGTGACTCTATATATTTGGCCTCTATGGTTGAAATATCATATTTGACCTCGTTCGAGGCAAGGCATACTTCATAAGTGTCCTTAAATTTGTCCCACAGTTCTTTGAGTTCACACTGCTCAAGTCTTAAAGCAATTGATGAATACTCAACAGGTTTTATTGCATTTAAATATGCTTCATATTTAACCATACGGTCTGCTGTCCGTATAAGAGAGTGAAGATCAGCCATTTTTTTTTAAAATTGTCGCAGTCAAAAAATTTTTTAGAAATTTGCAAAAATATTTCTGCAGGTCTACTGCATATGAGACACTCTCAAAACAAAAATGAGGAAGAAATGCAAAAATTAATGAAAGATTTTTATTGCAAATCCATAAATTCAAAATCTTCAAAAAAATTATCACCTGCTTGCAGTGCAAAGAGTCAAAAAAAACGTTGCCACAAAAACGTGACAAACTTATTTGAAAAAGAGTCAATACGCGAGAAAAAAAAAAAATTTTTCCCGGCGCACCGTGTGACCTCACTAACCTTGGATTTATTTGATGTCAAGGTCAAGGTTAATACGATCACGCCTCACACTCACGCGATATGACTAGCCGTTATTCCGATAACGGTACCCAAAACGGTGCACAAAAAAGAGCCAAAAAAGTCAATAAAATCTGAGCCACGAGGTTTTGCTTTAAAATATGTTGACGCCGAGATACAAGAATTGCATAAAATTTCGATGCGATTTACTTAAAGTTGAGTTGCGAAAATATGTATGTATGTGTATAGTTGAAATTTCATTGTACGCACCTTGCTACTTGAACTTTGCATACGAAAAAAACTGCTACACTCCACGCGCCGCTTCTCCGGCTCGAAGGACCAAATTATGTTGATGTGTACCGCTGGGAGACTCACCCTTAGTCGTATACAGCACCAACATTTATCTTGTCTCAACGATGTCGTCAAAGTATACCTCAGTGTCCCAATGTTTCTTCGACAAGTATTCCGCCACACCGTGTCTCAAAAGTTGTCTCTGCAAATGTCTGCGCAATCCGCTTGTCCCAATAAAAACTCTTTTTCTTTCCGTTTTACGTTATAATTAATTTATTTTAATTTACTTTACTTAGATTTACTTTTAAGTTTAATTAGTTTTAAGTTATTTAATTTTTATAGTTTTTAAGAAAAAAGAAATGACCCGTGCTTGCTGCTGTCAGAAAAATTGTGAAGTGATTAAAAAGAAGAAGAATCGCAATAGGAATGACGTGGCAATGGAAAAGTCCATTGTCACGTATTTGCCTTTTCACATCTTATTGTTGGCAGCACCGCAGCAAGGGCGCGTTCACAATAGTGTGAAAGTCGCGTTGCAGCCAAAGTGTCGCTAGCGACTATTTGACTGCGGCGCACAGTGGTCTAGAATGCTATTCTAGCTGGTCATAACTCTTTTCTGGTTATTTTTTATAAAAAAAAATATCAGTTTCTATGTTTTGGGGGTCGTTGACTCTAAATCTGAAAACGATTTTTAAAAATCAAAATGGCGGATCCAACATGGCGGACAATTTTCTTAAAAAATATTTGTATCATGACAAAATTGTGATTAAGGGGGTTTTTGAGGTTGCTGATTTCGAATTCGGCATCATATTTTTTGTAAACAAAATGGCGGATCCAAAATGGCGGACAATTTTCTAAAAACTTGATTATATCACGACAAAATTGAGGATAAAGGGGTTTTTGAAGTCGCTGATTACGAATTCGGTATCATCTTTTTTGTAAACAAAATGGCGGATCCAAATTGGCGGACAACTTTCTAAAAAGTTGATTATATCACGACAAAATTGTGGTTAAAGGGGTTTTTGAGGTAGCTGATTACGAATTCAGTATCATCTTTTTTGTAAACAAAATGGCGGATCCGAAATGGCGGAAAATTTTCTAAAAAATTGATTATATCACGACAAAATTGTGGTTAAAGGGGTTTTTGAGGTCGCTGATTACGAATTCGGTATCATCTTTTTTGTAAACAAAATGGCGGATCCAAAATGGCGGACAATTTTCTAAAAAGTTGATTATATTACGACAAAATTGTGGCTAAACGGGTTTTTGAGGTCGCTGATTACGAATTCAGTAATAACAAAATCACTGCCGAATTGAAAAAACTCGCTCGTTTTTTGATTGAAAGACAAAGTAATTGCCTACTTAACATGATTTAACGCAATGCAATTTTGCCTAAGTTTTTAAATTAGCAACAAAAATAGTAAATAGATATTTGTTACTGATAGTATCTCAGATATAAGACATAATTTTTGTATTTGAAATATTCGCGAAGTTATGGCAATTTAAAATGTTGGTCCCTTATAGAGGCAGGCATGTCCTTGACCCAAAAACGCCCATTTTCACCAAATGACTTAATGCTATCAATACTAACTCAGATATTAAATATTATTGTTGTATCTGAAATATTGACAAAGTTATGGCGATTTCAAGATTTTGGTTATATAGGAGGTGGGCGTGTCCTTAACCCGATCACGTTCAATTTCACAAAGTGGCCTAATGCTATCTATGCTAACTCAGTTATTTAATATTATTTTTGTACTTGAAATCTTTACGAAGTTATAGTGATTTTAAATTTTTGGTTATATAGGAGGCGGGCGTGTCCTTGACCCGAACACGCCAATTTTCAACAAATAAATAGATGCTTCTAATACTATATCAGAAATAGAATTTTATTGTTTTACCTCAAACACTTTGGTTGTTATTAGTTTTACGAAACTGAAGCGTTGCAAGAATACAGAAAAGTCGCTGAAGAAAAACTCACCGTAGTCCATGAAGGGGAGTGATGGGGGAATCAGATAAATGCGTAGAACCTTCAAAAAACCTGATATTACACACTTAAATGATTAAGCCGTTGCAACTCCATGAAACATATTAGTTATAGTCCACAGAGTGCAAAATTCGTAAATTTGCGAAATGAAATTAGAGATTTTTTGTGATGATCCGGATATCCTTTTTGTATTAAAAAAAACTAACTTCTAAGTATGCAAATCTTCAGCAAATAGATCAAATTATTCTCAGAATAAGTTTCATGAGGAAAGACCACTTAATTTAAAAGATACACTCATTTAAACTTTCACATATTTTAAGAGATTTTTGGAAAAAATTTCTGTTTTCTGAATTCATCAAGTTTAAGTCGCGAAAACTCAGAAATGGTATTATTTCTTGGTATTCTGGTACTTGAAATGTGTTATCTGAATATTTAACTTTAAATTTGTGCAAAAAAAATATAACTTTTAATACACAAATTTTCGGAGTTATGACCGGCTAGCGCTCTCTTATAGACCACTGTGCGGCGTGAACATAGGGAAAAACTCAAAGTTGGATCACTAAAGTTTTTTTTGATAAGGTTTTGTTTGTTCACTTCTCTTGAGTTGGAAAATAGTTATGAAAATTAAAATCCAGACTCTTCCTTCTTGCGAATAAACTGGGTTTAAGCGCCTTTTTTCGAGACATGTTCAAATAACCTGTATTATATGTAGTTACCTCGAAGTCTTGGAAATTAAAATGTTTTGATCAGGCCTGTTCGTTAATGGGGGTTATCGTGAATTAAGATTCCCGGGGAATTTTCTTACACTGCAATAGAGAAAGCACGGCAGACTAAAAAAATTCCCCGGGAATATTTACTCAAGATAACCCCCAACTTGTCCAGAGTTGAAAAATAAGAAAATTTAATCTGAACAATTCTTAAGCTTAAGCGCCTTTTTTCTTGGTATTTTTAAATTATTAATATGTATTAAATCGACCTCCAAATGTTGGCACTGAAAATTTTTGATGAGGTTTTGTTTGTTAGATTTTTGTGAGTAGGATAAGGTGAAGAAGTGAATCAAAATAACTCCTTCTTTAAGTCCCTTTTTTGCCTCAAAAAGTTTGAATAAAACATACAACTTTCAACTCGCAATAACTAAGCTCACAATTGTTTATTTTCGGGTAAGTATAAGTATATGTATTTTGACTAAACATTTTAGAAAACCATTGCTTTGTTGATTGATAAATCAGCGCAAATATTATTTTCTAAGAAAAAAAAAAAAAAAAAACATATCGACAGAAAATATTTCTGAATGTATTGAAAATCTGGATGCAATCAATCACAGGATTTTACCGCAAATTCAATATTTTCAGTGTCATACTCAGGCAACTGAAAGGTGCGTCAAAATTGTTAGTGAAACTGCTGCTGCGGTATGTGGTTCAGAAAGAAGAGATGGTCTCATCAAAACAAGGCTGGAATCACAAAGAACAATGCCTGTTTTTAATACTAAAAAGGAGTTCAAATTTGTTTAAAATATAATAAAAATCACAATTTGGACACGTTTAAGCTCTTTTATTGACTTTATCCTATACAAATAAACTCATATTTTTTTACAAAACTTCAATGTCTTTGTTGCAGTAAAAAACATTAAAATATCAAAAAGTACCATTTAACATTTTTTATTAAGAATATTATGGAGCATCTTTTCGCATGTGGCCCATTTCGAAAATCGCAAAAAACAAATTTCGCTCCACCCTAATAAATAAGTTTTTACTAGAGTCCGACCGATTAATCGGCTTCGGCTACGGCTTCGGCCACCTTCGGCCAAAAAAACGCCTTCGACCTCACATTCGGCCTTCGGCCAAAAATTAGCCGAATGTTTGGCCGAAGCCGAATATTTGTAACTTCAAGCATAAAGCAACTTGTTAATTAAAAAAAAAAACTTTTAAACAAAATGATGGCTGTTTATAGTGAATGGGGACTTTCAAATTACGTATCTGAACTTTGTTTTTTCAATTATGTCAGAATCCTGAGTTATCCTTGCTCAAAAGTGCAAAAGTCATTGTCTTGAGATATACTTTGGGCTATGTAACAAGAACCATAAATGGCAAAATTTAATTTTGTTATTGCATTTGGATAGGTAAGATCACTCTTAACGCTCTACATTTTTAATTCTATTCCTAATTTCCGAGTTATAAGCCATTAAAATAAGGGTATCTCTCAATAACATACAAATAATTTTTCCGGACCGAAAAATTAAAGAGTTCATTATTAATTATTTTTTGTCAGTTAAATATTTCATTTCAAACATTCGAGCCCTTGCAGAACAAAGTCGGATGATAAATGGCCGCTTTATTTAAGAGAGGTGATGCTTCGTGAGATATCGGATACAAAAGGTCGAGTAAATCAGTTTTTTGGTCTTCCGATAGTAGGTTTGATCTTTTGTTCTAGTCATACCTTGAGAATTTGTGCCTTCCTGAGAAATCGAGTGCTAAAGGTCAAGAAAATACCTTTAAATAGAATATAATTTGTACGAAAACAACTTATGCAAGTTTTCTGAGCTAAAAAATCGTGGATCAAATAAGGAAAAACATTTTGCAAAAACCTTTTGCACCTAATATCTTACAAAGGGACCACTTCTCAAGATCTATTCCCGTTAAAGCTTATCTAAACAATGCAAAATCGGCGCTAAGTGTGTTATATTTGGCCTGATAATGCCTAAAATGCTACAAATTGAATATACGCTGAGAGTAGGGTATAAAAATATAAAATAAATGAACCTTCGGTTTCGGCTTCGGCTACGGCCGAAGGTTATAAAAAAACCGATTAATCGGCTACGGCTTCGGCTTCGGCCAAAAAGTGACCTTCGGTCGGACACTAGTTTTTACTTATCCTCAAACTTTTTGCTCTGTACTGAATCATGCAATAAGCACAAGTTCTTGCTATATTTGGCTAAAAGTACCTCTTTAAGTTCTTAAATTACAAAAAGGGCTTCATGATTTACTTTTTAGATCTTCCAAAATATTTTTGGTAAAAGAAAACAACATAACCTTTCATCTGAATTCAAAACCAAGATGATGTTTGTAGCGGCTTAGGATTTATGATCTCTTGAAGTTTTGAATCATACAATCGACCTGAACTGTTTCACAAAATTTTCCATAATTAAGAAATTTCTTTTCTTTTTCTTTTTTTGGGAAAGTTTGGGAGGTGATAGAGGAGGCCTAGATGTACCCCTGAAGAGTTATAGGGTTGAAACTGATTTTCTGACATGTTTTAGAAAAAAAAAAACATTCCTAGCGTTTTAGAGAACATTTTTTTTATGAGAAACTTTAAGCTAATTGTATGAGCTTTTACAGAGTATATTTATGTAGTTTATTGAGATCAAATGCATTTCGCAAAGTTCTGGACCTAAACTAAATTTCACTCAAATACTAAGGACTATAAATGCAACCTCTGAGCAAAAACTGGATGAACTCGGACAAGATGGCGTGGCACTTCCCATATAAACAAAATTTTCAAAATACTGCAGTGTAAGGTACTTAATGTTTGGCCAGGTCAAAGGTGACAGCCTTACTAGTTAAGGGATGTAATGGTCAAAAAATATTTCTCAAACAAATGGATATGCTTTTTATACGGCTTACCAAATTGGTTTGTGTGTAACTAAGGATAAATCAACAAAATCGGAAATGTGCTATGAATTTAATAGATTTTTTTAAGAAAAGAAAAAGTTTAAAATTTTAACAAAACTAACATCGGAAGCCAAGCGTGATAATGGAACTCTAAAGGTAGCAGGAAACTCGGTCGTTCTAAGGCATCGTGGAAGCAATCGCTGGAACAAAAAAATGCTTGTTACGATGAAATGTTACAGAGAACTGAAAACACTTGCTAGTTGCTGTGCGCAATGGAAGAATCCTGTGAAGGATATTTCCTTTGAGAGTTGATGCAGAATGCGAGGAGAAGACAGGAAGAAGTTTAATCTTATTCAGGTCGCGTCAGATTTGATATAAAGATAAAAAGACATTATATTTAAATCATATAAAAAATAATGATATTTAGTTTTATTAAGTTTACGTAGTTTCTTACATTAAAATCAATTTCACAAATTGCAACATATCTATTAATTTGAAAAAAGCTTATAAATATGTATGCAAATGCATTTAAAGTACAATACTTTTATTTAAAAAAAAACAAATTACTTATAATAAGAAATATCTTTAGTTAGTTATGTAGTTTACACTCTGTCATATAAAGAAGTGTCAAGTATTTTTTTAGCGCCATCTACAATACATTTCTACATATTTCACAAAAATGTGTACAGTGTTTTTGTTGGCAAAATTAAAAAATAAATAAAAATTTCAAAATAATTTAAAAATTATGGAAAACAAGTACTGAAAAATTACAGAAAAATTCTTAAAAAGATTTGTCTATTCAAACCTGCTTCACAGAGTTGTACATATATAACTGACTGGCTTAGTGAAAGTTTTGAAATCTGTTAATTTGCTGAATATAGAAATAAATTTACTAATATAATAGGTTTTTTCAGTTATCACTTTGTGCACCAAATATTAAATTAAATAAATTTAAACTGGAAATAGTTCGTTGTAGGTAAAATTTTCCACAATTTTACTTGCTATGCTGTGGAATTTTTTGCTCAAAGCACGTTCAATTGGACCAATTAGTTCATTGGTGAAAACTTCGAAATTCTGATTGATTGTATCGTTGATGACATCACCTAAGGTTTTATCACCATTAAAGAGATTTTCCAAACGAAGACGTCCTTTTCCAGTACGTATTCTTACATTCAGATCTTTGATTGTAATATAATCGATATCATTGATACTTTTTACTTCGAATATGACTCTGACATAAGCATAGAAGTTTGCTAAGTCAAGAGAAGATACAAAAATATATACATATATTTGAATATTCGTTCTTATATTTTTACAAAAACATATTGTGATTAGATTTTTTTTTTTTATTTTCGTTTGTTATAATTAACTACTTACTGAAATTTCCAGTAAATGGACCATTGCCCTTAAGTGGTAATGTTAAAATTTGCCCATTTATATCGTAATTTCCCTCTCCCTGTAGGCGTGGCAGATTCAATTCGAAATCAAAACGTTTTGCATTATCTGACGCTCTGTGAGTGAAAAAAAAGATGATTTTATATGTAAATTTTTTTACTTTTATCTTTTAAAAATATTGACATTTATATTACTCACTTAATTTTCTTGATTTCGAAATTTGATGCTCCATAGATGTTAAGCTTTTTCGCCTTAACATTAATGCCGGTCGAACTGCCTTCTAAAATATTCAAATCTCCAATATAAAGTGGTTCCATAGCGGGTACATTCAATTCTTTAATGCCATCTTTGAGATAGGGTCTCAAATTATGTACTGATTCCTTAACGCATTCGCTTATTTTTGGATCATTGCGTGAGCAAATTTTTATGTAATCAGCTGTTGGAAAATATATGGGAATTTTTAAATGCCTGCCATTTTAGAATGCAACTATATATTACTTACGCATTACAACAGCATGCGATGTGCTGAGTGCTCCAAGAGCCAGGAAAAATGTGAGTATAAAGTATTTCATTGTGGAGTAGGGAGTAAGCTGTAGAAATAACAAAAAATAATTTATGTTAATTACAAATTTTTACGTCAATAAATATCATTTAATCTGGGAAATATCATTTTAAGTGTATTGTTTGCAAAATTTATTCTGATTAAGAAAAAGGTGAATTGTTAAAAAACTTAAATTTAATTTGGCAAAAGTTTTATTTGAAAAAAGATCAATACAGACAGGTAATAAATATTTTTTATTTGTTCATTTTGCACTTAAATCATTTAAGCTTGCGATGAAAAGACATTTAGACATATTTACAATGTATATAAATTGTTACGCTACACTAGAATTCGATGATGATTGACAGTATCTAGAATTAAGTAAATAAGGAATTAATCAACTAAAAAATGGGTGTATCGTTCTTTACACTTAAGCAGCTAGAAATTTGTCAATAAACTTAAATAAGTAGTTCTCGATATTTCTGCTGCATATTTCAATTTAATGACATTATTTCATTATTTATGAAGATAAAATGTAGATAATAAGTATACTGAGTTGTTTATTTTTATTGCGAAATTTGTTTAAACTGATCTTAGACAATCACGCCGCACAGTGTGAGATTTTGCCAATCTAGGACGTCAAAACTCAATTTTAGCCGTAGTTTCAAAGATATCGAGTTGAAATTTTGCTTGTGTGCTTTAATTCGTTATGCAAAGGTTTGGTTCAGGGATGAGCAAAATCGGACAAAATCTACTTGCACCTCCCAAACAAATGTGCCTTTTTTTTTTAAAAACAAAAATTAAAAAAATTGATTGCAATGAAGATATCAACTTGAAAATTTGTATTTACCAATTCAGTGGTAACTGAATACCACTGTCAAAAAATGGGAGTGATTAAAAAAATAACATAAATTTTTTTTCATGATTTCAGTGCAATTGTTCATTATAACACTTCAGTCATTGTAAAAAAAGTAGCCTTTGGGCAAAAAATGGGCAAGATTTTATTTTTTAAATCTATTTTATGAGTATGCGTGCTCATACTGTATGCTTTATCATAGCCTAACCACGCCCAACTTGTAAGTTATAGTCTATGAAAGATTCAAGATTTTTGAAATTTGTCTTACATTTAGGTGATTATAAAATTATTTGATTAAAAAACTTAAATGCAAAAGTAAGGGTTATGTATACTAAAAATTTTTAGTGAAAGTATTGACCTTTAGTGCAAAAATTTTTTTGCCAGAAAACCAAACGCGCACTACTTCAATATGATCGCTCAAAGTTTTGTTATCGATGCAAGCTTGAAAATTTGTTTTTGCATGCTGTTCAATAGTACGTGTTTGGTAGCTGTTATCATGACAATGACATTTATTTTATTCTTTTTTATGCTTATTTTCGTAACAATTGGAGTATTTTCTAACAAATTACAAAATATGATCGATTTTGAAGCACATTGTTTTTTTTTTTTCATTTTGACGTCCTATGTAGATTAGCAAAATCTCACACTGTGCGCCTGGCAGGAAAAACTTTAAATTAAAATGTCGTGAACTCAAACAAAAAAAGGTAATACTAAATAAGAAAATAAAGTTCTAAAAATAGGCCACTTTTTGAGAAAAGGTCGAAAAACAATGTATATAAAAAAAAAAACAAAAATAAACTGAAACAAAAACAGTAATTTTCGATTTACTTGTCGGTGTTGAATCCTAGTCTGAACTCTGTATTGTTCTATCAAGTATGTTTTTTGAGATACTTAACAACTATTCTAAAACATGATTTTTACGTTTATGTTCAAGACGCACGGAACTGTTTTGCTCTTTTACACTAAATCAAATTTCAAGTTACAATCAGAATCTACTTGTCTATGCTTTGAAGCTCAGTATGACGCTTCCGTCACACTCATGCCATAGGTACCAGCAATTATGACACTCTTCCAAAAATCCAAACCTTTGTAGGCATTTTTATATTAAGCTCCATAGCAAAGATAAGTAGATTTTACTTGTTTTACGTTTCTTTTAGCTTGTGAAGAGCCATTAAGCATCAAGTTCTGGTCTCAGGGCACGCAGAGAACAATTTACTCACTCTAAGATTTGCTTGGTTTTGACTAGTTTTGGAGCTGATAGTTTGGGTTTGCCTTGGTTTTATGAACGATAAGTAACTCGTCAGGAAGATAAAAAATCTTGTGTGACGCACTTTTGCCCTTATTTTGAATCTGATTTCCATGAATGAAGAAGTAAATGTTGCTTTGTACTGTGAGTCAATTCAAGCAATTTTGGACTGGGATTGAATGCTCTTAAAATGATTTAACACCGATTTTGGTTGCTCGACAACCCATTTTTTTTTTTAACATGAACTTTTTTACCCTCACATGTACAAGATCACAGACGAATTTAGCTGCAGGTAGCTTAAAATTCCACACAAAAAACATAGAAAAATAATTTCTCTTTAGATAGAACGAAATCTAGCTCCAAAGATGCAAAAAGAATCTGCACGAAACAAGCTTTGCCCAAAACTTCAGCTGCTTAATTGATTTTTCCGCATTGTGGGTTTCGGAATAAAGTTTCGAGTATTTTCTTTTGCTTATTTTGAACAATAAGTATGACCATTTAATGATACTATATTCAAAAATATTATTTCATTATATAAGCCGAAAGCCATTGTATAAAAATTTATTTTTTTCTTAATCATTTTCCGCTACCTTGTCTTTACATAATAATAGACTCAGTTTATGAGAGATTGAAAATTATAACTAGTAATTTTCAGAACCAAAAAAACCAAGGGCTTACCAGAGACTACCAAAAAATTTGAATACGTCCTTACTTTGCAAATTCATTCTTGAAAATATCAGCCACACATTAAAATCGCAAACATTTGTGATAGAAAATAAGGAATTCTAAAAAGTTAAATGAATGTTTTCTGCTTTACTCAGACAAAGTTCCACAAAGAGTACATTCAATAGTTTTCTGAAAATCAGTCTTGGCCTTGGTCACGATGATCTTGAAATTATATCAGCGTCTTGGTCTCGAAAAATTACCAAAACCAATACTCAAAATCAAGACTTATTTTGCTCATCACTAACAGCAACAAAGTGCGACAAATTGAGGGGAAAAAATTCTGAATTCTGACATCTCGATACTTTTTTTTGGTTAATTTAGGGTCGCTGATTCCGAATCTGTCAACCGTTTTTTTCTATCAGGTCTGTGATACGAGCTATCCTTGCTTTAAATTGCAGAAAACGCTTTTTTCAGACATATGGCGTACATCCAGTAGAATGCCAACGGCATTGAATAGCCCTGATCTTCCACCTTAACACACAACGTTAACTTTTCCAATTGGATCATTACTATCGTTGACATCATTCATTGAAGTAAAGATATCGCAAATTCTTGTAAAGGACTATATTAAATTTGTATACCTTCAGGTTAGGTTAGGTTAGGTTAGGTTAGGTTAGGTTAGGTTAGGTTAGGTTAGGTTAGGTTAGGTTAGGTTAGGTATTGAATTTACTAAAATAGTAAGGTAACATTTTAGGGAGTTCTCACTATATATTGACTTGAAATTCTAGTAAAATTTACTAAAAATAATGTAGTTCGAACTATTTTTTTCTTTTTCTTCGCTGTATTGTATGCGTTTTTAAAACATTTCAGGAGTTCATTTGAAAATTATCATTTATCAAACTCAAATAAATAATCCAGGCACAAATTGTGTCGAAAGGTTATTTAAAGCCACAAGTTTCTGCGACTTTCAAAAATGGATAGATGTGATAGTTAACACTTAAATTTTATCTGAACGCAATGGGCAATTTTGTGCAAGGATGACAAAATTCTGATGTGACCGCATATACCAGCAATGAATTCATTTAATGCACACTGAAAGCCTGCGGGCGATCTAAGTTCGTTGACTAGATGTGCCCAAAACTTGCTAATTTTTCCACATATTAAATATGAGTCGTCCAGTTGCAAAATCTGGCATCGCGTTCTCGCTAAAATTTGAAGTTTTTTTTTAGAAAATTGCTAATATCGTCTAACTTGAATTGAAAAGTTAGATGACTAGACTAATACTTGTTTTTATTTTTGAATTTGAAATGTCGAGAACGACTTTTGATTTTTTGCAGATGTCTGGTTTTGTCTAGAACTCATTAGGTGTTGCAAAGGATTAGCAGTGTTTTTTTAAATTTTTTCCAATTTATTTATTTTTTTGTATATCCTTTCAGTTAAATTTCAGTTTTTTTTTCACAAATAATTTACACTCACTTTTTGTAGTTGTTTTTTAAAATGTTATTTAATCCTTAATATTTATTTATCACAAGGATTCTTTGGCACTTTTACTTGCTTTATCAAATATATTACGGATATATAAAACTAAAAAAATAAATATCTAACAAATATCTCTTTAAGTTCGTAAACGTTTATCCAAAAATTTTGCAGCGAACGCGTCCTAAAACCAAAAGCGAACTGATTCTCGAACAGCTACTGCAATGACAATTTATAGAAATTCTGACATAAAAATTAGCTAACACATAAATATACAAACGATTCTATTGAATAGACGAAAAAAAAAAAACCAAATATCACATTAAGCTTAAGATTCTAACTACTAATAACAAACGCTTAAAGCCAGCCCGTATCTCGTAGATGCAAAGTCAATAAAAAATTTACAAGCGCACACGAGCAGTTTACATACTCAGAATAACACCAACACAAAGACCCCCCCACATTTTGCTGCATTGTAATTGCAACGCTGATGAGAACATGGGTTATTTCACGCAATGAATTAGGCATTTCCATCACTAAATCGATTTCGTCTAAGTGAGCAAACCAGTAGATACTCGTATGAGTACACGATTGCTTTGAACACTTTTTTCGTATTAGGAAGTTGTATCGAAAAAGCTTCGGAAGTTACTACATACTATGTATACAATATTAATTTATTACCTTTAGTTCTCGCAATCTACACATCTATGAGTACATATCGGTAGTACTGTGATGATAGATTTCTTCTGTTCATTGTTATTGCGCTGTAGTTTATTGTGATAATTAGCCATCACAGACAAAACCAAAATCATCATCGTTCAGTCTAATTTTTCATGAATTGCGCCTGATACGCTCTGTGTCTTGCAAACAATAGGGAATATTCGGAGGAGTAGTTGATTATATCATGTTGACGTGTCACATTAATATGTGATCATGATTGAGCAGGTGATGTTTAAGTTCTCGTGCTGACATTAAAATGAATACTTGGTGAGGGAACAAACACGCAATCATCAAATTTACATCACTCAAGTTACATCGCATCACTCGTCATAGGAATAAGAAAAAAAAAACTGCGGTTTTTGATCACAAGAATTATGATAATTATTAGGCTTTTGCATGGGAAATAGATCGGCGATTGTAAGCCGTTCTTGTTGGTATCTAATTAGCATTTCTAGATTGGAGATGTACTTATGGACCAAAGCAATTTTTAGAATTCGTCGTAGACAACTGTTAGAACTGAATTTGCATTCGATTTTAAGGATTTAAGTTTCGTTGTCGTTGACATTTATGAAAATTTCCAGTTATTTCAATGTGGGTTCGCCTTATCTTAGTTTTATTTATGTTGATTTTTACGCCTATCTCGGTTTTGCTTGGAAATGCCACCCTCTTCTGCCTAAGTTCGTCCAGTCTTATTCCTGCTTTGATCTTATTATTTCTTTTGAATTTACTGACATACACTCACAAAAAAGGTCACTAATCGCACACTCGGCGATAGCCTCTGGTTAGAACTTTGGAATTCAATTCATTCTTTTCATTAATGGTGCAAGTTCTCCCGGCCAACTTGATTCGTATTCCAGTAGTAAGAGCCGGAATTGAGCCGAATCCAGGACCTAGAACTTGGATCTGCTCTATATACAGGAGGCAAGTCCGCAAAAGTTTCTACGCCTGTTATAATTGACGCCACTCACGAGACTATACACCTGCCTTCACAGATAGTTATTGTAACTCACCTAATAGGTTTAGGCAGAGCAACGTTCCTTTTTCAACTTCGACAAAACTGACTGGATCGGTTTCACGGAGTATATAGACGATTAAATCACAGGTCTAACATCACCACCTGATATAACAACTGCCGAGCACACACTTCGTGATATCCTCCTCAAGCCTATCAAAAGACATATTCCTAAAGGGCGAATTTCACAGGTTAAACCTTATTACCCCATAGCTGCCCTCTGATTGTAGGTATAGAGAGACACCCTCCAGGCGATCCACCCGAGTGATCCACAATCCACAAATCACTGGGGCAAACATAACCTGGTCACCTGGATGCTGAAGCAGAGACATCTCGAAGAATACTCTATCGGATCCAGGAAACTCTTGTCCACAATAAAGGACCTCTCGGGCAGTGTAAAACCTGCAAGTGCACCGCCTTATGTTTCGACAGCCGTCAGCGATAGGAAAAAATACGCCTCCCACTTTTGTAGGCAGTTTGTGGAGCACACCCCTCCTGAAGTAAAGAAAACCGAAGAACTGTTAGAAAATTTAAACATCTTCGAAAGCCGTGGTGGCTTCTATACAGAAATCAAAGCCGTCCAAGGCGCTATAGTATAGTGCTTCACATATTAAATTTATGTGAGCTAGGCGTGTGCCAGAGCTAGACTCGACAGTGTAACCAGTTAGTCAAATGTCATGAAATTTTCTTATTACAAACAGACATGACTTAATCGTTTCAGGAGATTATGCTGAACAAAATGTATCAACTTTGAAATATCTACCACGCTCACTTGTGCTATAAACAGACAGACGAACTAAACTCTATTCGAAAGAAAAACTTGAAGACCGCCACTGTTAAAAAAGCTTTTGTTCAGCAATTACACTTGCAACACAAAAAACAGAATTCGATCTCGATAACTTCTTTTGACTAGTTCAGAGCCGCTTATTCCAAATCCAGCAACTGTTTTTTCCTATCACATCTGAGATCAGAGCTATCCCTGATTTAAAGTGCAGAAAACGCAATTTTCAGACATAGGATGCACATTCAGGAAGTAGTGTAGTTCACTTATGTCATCTACATTAAATATCCCTGATTCTTTATTTTAAACCATAACCTTAACTTTTCCAATTGAATTATTAATTTCCAAGATATCATCCATTGAAGTCAAGGTATACAAATTGAATATAGTATTTTAAAGGGATTAGTGATTCCTTTGCATTAATGGATGATATCTCGGAAAGTAATGATCCAATTGGAGAAGTTGAACTTATGACTTAAAGAAGAAGATCAGGGCTTTCCAATGCCGCTAAAAAGTGGACTACACTACTTCCTGGATTTTCGCCATATGTCTGAAAATAGCGTATGCTGCATTTTAAATCAAGAATAACTCTGATCTCAGTTGTGATGAGGAAAAACGATTGCCAGATTCCATAATATGGTCAAAAAACAATTCTTTTAGCGCCAATAATGCAGTGACAGCCGGAGCACAGCCTCAGAATTGTTGTCACTAATCGACAAAAACACGCTTTTCATCTGAGATCAAAGAAGGCAAAACTGAGTGTAAATCAACTTTTGAAGAATTTACTCTCTCTCTACTAATTTTACTATCTTCCAATTTGTCTATTCTTCTAAATAAATTTGGTCATAAGTACGTTTTATTAGAAACTTTTATGTTTCATAAAAGTAACTAAAATTATAATCATTTATTTATCTACTTGTACTTTGCAATATAAACCGTTATTCATTGCACGTAGAACTTGCATGTTTTTTTTTTAATTTTTATCTCTTAAATAACAGCAAGATGCAAACGTGACGATATCTTCTCTTCTAGATAGCCCTTAATTAGAGTTGCTTGGCCAGTGAAAGAAAATATATGTACTCGTATATTCATGATGAAAATAACAGTTATTATATTTAAAACACATGCTCAGCGAACATCTCACGTACGAAGATGATCTTATTGCCACCGCCCATTGCCCATTGACATGCAGGCAAAACTTACAGACGTCAGTGAAAATTTTAAAATAGAGATAGGCCTGAAAAATAACATAAATTAAAGAGCATGTGACAATCCAACCAATCAATGTCAACAGTATCGTTCCAACGCACTTTAAACTGAGAGACTAAAACAAATAAATACAAGAGTTTGCCTTGAGGCCGAAATTCGAACATTTCAATTTGACTTTAAAAAGACCAACCAACTGCAAACTTAAGCAAACAAATTCTCAACAGTAACCGTGTCTATGTTTCTTCTCTTTAGAGGCCTGGCGAAGCCGACTTAAAAACATACAGATCATATTATCGTTCCTTAGTGTTAACACTATCTTTATATCAAATTTCATAAAAATCGATGCAGCGGTATAGCCGTGAGAGCATTTTTTCCATTTAGGGGCGTGGCACCGCCTATGCACTTCTTCTCCTCACAACCTTTGCAAAAAAAAAATAAAAAAAATCAATTGAATATGATGAGATTTAGGCACAGGAACAAGGACTGAACCAATTTCGTTTGCCTATTTATATATAGTGTATATAAAGAATAATGATAGTTGGAAAAGCACTGATTACAAACAACAAAGATAGCTGGGAAAGTGATGGTCATAGCGGCAAGATGAAAGCTTAATGGTATGTCAGTGATTCTAGGTATTTTCGTTCACTTGACAAGTGTATGCCGTAGGTTTAAGTCCTTCATTATGAAGAAATCGGCACTGACAAGTTATCTGGGTAATGTTTGCTTTTGGAGAACCGAGACCGGCTAATAAGCTTTGACTAGACTAACGAATAAAGCGCGGCTTTATATCGCTATGAGTACTGACACCTTCAAAGTTTTCATTACGTTTAATTCTTTTCTTAATGCGGGGTATCATATTTAACCAATTCAATTTTGAATAAATCAAAGCTCAGTTGTCCTATTGTTTTGCTTGGCTTATTTCTGACAATTGGTTTGTTTTAGCTACACTTGGAAAAAAAACTGTTGAAATTCGGATTTTCGAATTAAATCTGTTAGTTTTTACTATTCAAATTAGTTAATGGGACCCATATTTAAAAAAGAATAATTTTGAAAGTATTATATTAATGGTATGTTTTTACTATCGATTCAATGGTATGAAAGCATTGATTCAATAGCACGTCTTGCTAACATGTTAATAGTACGTACCTACCTATAAATTAATGTGGAGATACTTTTTTTCCAATAGTCTTTTATATTGTCGTTATTGAAATAATGTGACAATACCATTAATAAACTATTGGGTGTGTGCATTAATTTCCATCGTTTTTCAAAAGATGTCGCCATCAATACATGGTGACTTAAATGTTGGATCAGAAACGTCATATCTGAAGCTTAGGCATCTGTCAACAACTCTGCATTATTAGATTTGAAAATTTTCATCCGCAACATAAATTTTACTGTGCTCCAAAATGTCCGAGTTTGTGCCGAAAAAGCAACATTTGCGGGAAGTTTTACTTCACTACTATATTTCAAAGAAAACAGCAGCCGAAAGTCATCGCATTCTTGTAGAAGCTTATGGGGACTATGCTCCAGCTGTCGTGAGTGGTTTCAACGGTTAAAAAGTGGTGATTTTGATGTCGAAGACAAAGAACGTTCTGGTCAGGACCAGCTAGGTGTGATCCATTATGAGCTGTTGCCAGGTGGCCAAACCATTAATGCTCAATTCTATCGTCAACAATTGATCCAATTGAAGCAGAAAATCCAGGCAGAGCCGCCAACGTATGCGACCACACACGAGTCAATCATTTTCCACCAAGATAACGCTCGGCCACATATTGCTGTCCCAGTCAAAAATTACCTGGAAAACAACGGATGGGAAATTTTGCCTCACCCGCCTTATAGCCCAGGTCTTGAACCATCAGAATACCATTTGTTCCGATCGATGCAGAATGCCCTGTCAGAAATACGCTTCACTTCAGTTCAAGATATCGAAAATTGGCTCGATTCGCTTTTGGCCGCCAAGCCGGCGCAGTTTTCCTGGGATGGAATCCATAAATTGCCAGAAATATGGGAAAAGTAGTGACTAGCGATGGGCAATACTTTGAATAAAATACATTGTACCATTTTCTTTAAATAAAGTCTCAAATAAAAAAAAAAAATCGATGGAAATTAATGCACACACCCAATAGTATATCTTATTATATGTCCCATTGAATTAATTTTATGATACTATTAGTACAATATTATACATATACAACTAAAATTTTTCATACTTACACATCGAAAAGCTTTTAATATGGTAAACCAAAAAAAAAATCTAAAAAAATTAGCTGACCCGAGATGCGCTAAAAAAAAATATTAGGAGTTCTGTAAAGTATTTCATATTCGTTATAAATGATCCCAGAAATCAAACTTTTGTCAAAAAATATGCTGTTTGGGACATTTTGTAAATTTCATATTCATAATCAGTGATTTTAAAAAAATTAATATGCTGACTTCTTGTTGTTTAATGAAGTTTTGCACTAAGCGGTACGTCATTGTGGATCCGCCATTTTATATTTCGAAAAATGGATTTCAGATTCGTTTAAGCAACATCATAAACTCCCATATACCGACTTTGGTGGGAATAGATGCAGTTTAACCGTATTTAGTCCACCAGTCTAGATCTGGCATTTTTTTTTTTTTCGAGAAATGGTATATCAAATTCATAATCAGCATTATCAAAAACTAAATTATGCCCATAGAGGTGTTGAGCTGATCACTTTTTTTTTACCCTACACCCACGGTATATTCACTTTGTCCTTCCGTTTGTAACGCAGAAAAGGGGGCGTGGCAAGTATGGAAAAGTATATATATTCTTGATCAGCGTCAACTCCTGAATCGATATAGCTATGTCCGTCTGTCTGGCTGGCTGGGTTTGTGTGAAAAAAAATTTTTTTGGGAAATCTGAGCAATTCAATGAAATTTGGTATCCTGCCTTCGTCGTAAAAGTTAGCTCGGGGGATTCAAAAAGAGCGAAATCGGTCAACGGACACGCCTACCGCCCATACAAAAAATATATTCAAAATGAAATAATATGAGCATTGTTTGCAATAACAGAAGCAAAATACACATAAATACTAGGGAAAGTAAGTATAAGCTCTGAGCAAAAACTAGGTGAATTCAGACTAGAGGGCGTGGCACCTCCCATATAAACAAAAGTTTCAAATTGTTATACGGAAAGCGTGTTTTGTGATAACCCACCCAAATTACACTCAAACCCTCGGATCAATGCAAGCTATACGCAAGATCTAAGTAAAGTTGGACAAGAGGGCGTGGCACCTCCCATATAAGCAAATGTTTCAAAATTATATAATGAAAGTTTTTTTTGAGATAATCCAACCAAATTTCACTCAAACACGAAGAACATTAATTGTAAACTCTGAGCTTAAAGTAGGCGATGTAAGATTAGAGGGCGTGGCACCTCCCATATAAGCGAAAGTTTCAAAATGCTATACTGAACACTCAGAACAATAAATGCAAGCTCTACGCAAAATCAAGGTAAGCTCGGAGGCGAGGGCGTGGCACTTCCCATATAAGCAATTTGTTCTTATACTCTCCTAATAATATACTTGAAATGCAGTGTAGGGTATTTAGTTTTTGGCCAGGCCAAAGATACCACCCTTACTAGTTTTAAATGGATTTCAGCCTTTTTTTATACAAAAATCATTTGCTCCCGTTTGGAGCATACCTACATTTCTCGTTGGGTAGTCTTAACCATACATCAATATAATGACCACCGATAACTTCAGTTAGTAAGGTGATTTCTTAGATCATCTTTTCCGTTGAATTTTAAAATTATTAACCCAAAGGAAGTTCTACTTAGTTGAACAAAAATAAATTCTTAATTATATGTTAGTATGATAAAATTAACTAAAACTAAATGTTATTAATAATATCTATTAATATGTATATTGGGGAAATTTATACGAATATTATCAGTAATGAGAACAGAAAAAATAAGTTATCGTTTATGGAAATGGTAATTCTTTTTAAGCGCTTAATTCATTGAATTTTATTGCACAGCATTTGTAACTGCGATGGATATTAATAAATTAAATAGATTCTTAACAGCTTTATTAACTTACATGATTTATACCCAATGTTATGCATATTTAATATGAGTATTTGTTCGACTACACAGTTGCATTTGAATTGAAATCAAAGGTAAATCCAAAATGTGACGTCAGAATTTCTGATTCGCGTGAATGATACCAGTTTTATACCTTACCCAACCAACTAAACATTATTACAATAATAAAAAACAATTTGCATATTGGATTTACTTCTGCGACAGTTTAAAAGGAAAACTTTGTCTTTACAGAATTACCCAAGATATGAAAGGAAATTCGGTTCTAAAATTAACAGTAATATTATGTATTTACTTATGGAAAAGCCATGTTAAAAAGAAACTACGTGCATAAGGAGAACTAGAGTTCTTGGAATTTGGGTATTTTGTATTTGACTTATGGTATTGACAGAGGTTCGTATGTCTTTAAGGTAAGAACAAAGTGTGCTGTTGGCAAAATAAATGTTTTTTACTTTAATCAATAACACTGGTTGCCGTGAAATCTTTGTCTTGGATGGGAATAGTCATTTCATGTAGATATTGGGTCGCTGAATTTGAATCCACTCTCCATCCCTGACCTGAATCTGCAAGAATCGCGATTTTTGCGTATTTTTAAGGATATGCAGAAATATACCTAATTAGTTTTAGTATTTTTATCCAGGAAGAAGAGTTCCTTAACCTAATAACACAGCCACACAAAAAAGAAAAAGTGGAATGAACTTTTTATTTCTTGTCTTTTGAACTTTTTCACGCTGCATCCTCTGAATTGTCCATATAGCTGCATAATTTCGAGAATCCTTGCTTGAAGTTGAAGCAAACGGTATTTTCAGGTTTATAGGAAAAGGTGAAATTTTTGTTTTAATGCCATCGAATTGCCACGCTTTTCCTTGTCAAATTGTGCCTTCTAATATTTTCAATATGACTCTTATTTTCCGAGTTATGATCCTTTGAAGAGAAGGTATTTTAGCCCCCATAGCTGCCCAGATGCCGCCCTCAGAGAAGTAAAATGTAAGACAAACCTCTAATACCCATACCCCCCTAAAAATTTCTTCTGAACATACTTATCCCCGTTTTCTACCACTTACGAAGGCCCCCTGCAAAAATTACCTGTTTTATTGGAATTACGTTCCGCAAAAATTTGTTGGGGGAAAAAATAATGGAGGTTAGTTTTACATTCTACCCTACAAGCGTGGTCCATTTTTAAGAAGTTTTGAATTTATACTCTCCAAAAGGCTGCTCTTTGCCCTATCATGATAACCAAAATCTCCCCAATTTTAAGCCGAATCGAACCATATTCAGATGTCGCTCAAGCTCATCAACTTTAATGGGTTATTTACATAGGATTTCTATGAAAAGTGAAAGCGACTGAATGAAATGATTTGTTAAGCAATCTATAATAAGGCTATTTTTTTACAAACCAAGATTTTTGAAGATTTTTGTATGATAAACATTAGGGCGTTCTCCGATTTACTCAATTTCGTTTTGTTCTCGAGCTATTAAGGCCTGGTTATGGCCAAAAAGGACATTTTAAAGTCAGGTTTTCTCAAAATTATAACGTCACAGAAAAAAACTGAAAACGTCATCGTACTTATCATACAAAAATCTTTAAAATTCTTGGTTTTTTAATAAATCAACCATAAAAGTTGATGGGCTTGAGCGACCTCGATTCGACTCAAATCGCGGAGAAACATTAGTTATCAATTAATTTTAAAACTTCTTAAAAAATGGACTACCCTACTACCCTACCAAGAGCACTCTGAAAGTGATAGGAGTCAGTTTCATAAGAAAAAATAATTTTTGCAGGGGAGCCTCCCCTAAGGTGTACAGAAAGGGGAAAAGTTTGTTTAGAAAAAATGTTGAGGGGAAAAAATATTTGTCTTGGAAAAGGAAATAAATTAAAAATCTATTGTACATATATCACGAAATCATGTCTACTGAATACAAGAAATAAAAACTTCATTACAATATACAAAATAGAAAAGCTCATTTATCATCCCTGGCACAATGACAAATGTGAAACGAAAAGAAAACAAAAAACATGAAGTCAGTGTCAGTCAGCTTTTTGTCTTTCTCTTCGTGCTGTATCCTCTTTTCAGCTCTGTGTGACTTTTTGTCGTGTATTTTGTCGTTTAATTTAATTTTACTTGGCTTAATGGCAAAAAATTTAAATAATTTTAACTTTGTGCACATTTACAGACAAATACCTTTCTAATGGTGTATAACTCAAAATCGTGTTCTATTTCTAACATAGTAAAAAAGATACGACAATTTTTTGTCTTACGTATTAATATATACATTACGCACTATTTTTTTTAGCTATAATACTATACTCACAAAAAAAGTATTTTCGAAATTTTACGCTACTTTAAAACTACATTTTGGAACAACTTTTTGTCTCAAGGTCATCAATAAATAACGCAAGAACAAATTTTCTAGAATATTTTAAGCCTTTATATCGTGTTTCTATGGCTATTTTTAACCGCTGTTTCCAAAAACTGGGTTACAATGGGTTCACAGATATATTTTCTAAAAAATTTTATTAGGGGTCGCCAAAGACAAGAATTGATTAAAACTTAAGAATAATACATAACAAAAATGTTATAAAAACGGTTATTTCGAAAAAAGGCCTGTTGATACTGAGCGATTCGCTAAGCTGTTTGAAAAATATTTGGTTGTAAATTCTCGTCCTTCTAAATCGCTCGAAGTCGCTTTGCACTACACCACTGCGTCATAAGCACTACAATATGCATTCGCATAGCTTGCCGCAAGTAGCGACGCGTTTACGCTTAGTCATAACTACAGCCTTAACCATTCAACTGAATTCAGTCGTTCGCTATACGTAAGGTGTTCATGCTTTTAACAGGATGCTTTTTATACGAAAACCTGCCACCTGTGTTTTCGTTTGAAAAACCTGTTTCAAAAACTTTTCAAAATAGTCGAGAGATAATTTTGGGTAGATTTTTCCGGTTTTACGGTTAAAAATAGCTGACACGAAAACCATACGGTATTTTCTGTCAGAGATATCGGATGACTTCTAGCACTCCAATTTTCCATTATTTCGTGTATTAATAACATCTTGAAATTTGTTATCATCAATAAACAATTTTAACTGTTTCTAGAATAGCTGCAGAGTTTACTTTCAAGCGTACCCTATTCTAATTACAATATTCTTCCGTCAGACTTAAATAATAAAACATATAATTTAAACATTTTTATTTGAGCATTATTTACTTATTTTAAGGGATTTAAATAAATAATTTCGACGAAATACCCTTAAATAAATATTCGATAAGAGCTAAAACTATGAAATAAACTTAATTTCTTAGACTTAAATCTTAATGCAACAGGCTCGTTAATTTAACATTATCCAATTGTCCAAAGGAATCTTTGCAAAGAGACGATCCATAAAGTTTCGTATGACTAGTGTCAGCTTAGTTCGCAGTGCGGGTTTCATTTCCTTAAGTAATTCCTGTGCATTTGAGTTTATGAAGAGATTTAAAGCAGCTTCTATAGAATTCAGAAAAGAAAATGTTTAAAGTTAAGTTGCCAAATATATAATAGACCATACGCACGTATCACTGAATTTCCATTTGCTATATTATTAACGCCCATTTGTATGCTCTTGACATTGAAATCCATCTTAACATTATCAACTGTCAAGAAAGTACGTCCATCTTCACCTTCATTTGGTAATGCCTTGAAATAGATTTTAGCCTTGACGCCCTCTGTTAAAAATTTAAATATTTACTAAGTTGCTGGCATTATAATTGGCAAAACCCCAATTTACTTACCATATTCACCCCAATAATCACCGGCTCCGGATGCTTTTACCAATATGAGTACACCACTCGAACGATATTGTGCTCTGACTTTGATACGTGGTATTTCACATGTCAGCTGAAATTGTAGAGTTTCAAGATCGGAGCTAGAAAAATAAAAAGGAAATTGATACTTAAATTTGACGTTTACTATGAGATATTTTTGCCAAACAATTTATAGTAAAATAAATGAAAAAGACGTCATTAAAATTAATTGAATACCCATTAGTGGTGTGATTAATTTCAATATGTGACAACTCAATGTCTGCAGCGTTATGTATGAAAATCCAAATATAAATTTTCATAACCTTGATATAAAATCATGCATAGTATCATTGAAAGAACATGAGTAAAAACTCCACTTTGAGTTGAGTTTGCTTAAGGCGACCACAATAAAGACATTAAGGGAATTCATATTGCACAAATCCCAGGAAAAAGATAAAGTAAAATCGTAAATGACTTTCCAATATGAATAGTAAATAAACAGCTCTCTGCAAGATGAGTTTTATACTATGTTTTCACCGAAGATTTAGCTGTGCTGAGATATATATATCTCGTCATTAAATGATACCCGTTTCCACCGGTCAAAAGAGATTAATTTTTGACAGTAAATGTCATAAGCGCGAAAATTAAACTTGTTTTTAACTTTCTTCATTATATATATCTTTCATTTGCTTTGTTTTTAATGACTTTAAATGCCGATTGTCAAAGTTAAGGGATGCCACAATTGGTAGTTCTGCTGAGATTTATACTCAAATTTAAAATAAATCTCGGCAGAAACAGACTTATTTCTGTAAGTCAAATCATGTGATTTGCGCCTAGATTTAGAGCTTAGTCTCGAAACAGCCAAGGAAACATAGTATTGGATGTTTATTCAATAAAAAATCCAAACGCTATTTATAACAAAAAACTCTGTGCAACACGAAATTTTCAATGAGATCTCGATAACTTTTTTTGGTTTATTTGTAGTCGCTGAATTATAATCTGGCAACCGATTTGCTCTATCAGGTATGGAATCCGAGTTATCTTTGCTTATGCCTCTTTAAAACTAAGCTTTTAACTTTTCCAATTGGATCATTACTTTCCGCCAAACATTAAATGCCCTACACTGTAGTATTTTGTAAATTTTGCTGGTACAGGAGATGTCACGCCCTCTTGTCTGAGTTCACCCAATTTTTGCTCAGAGCTTTCATTTATAGTTCTTAGTGTCTGAGTGAAATTTGGTTGGATTATCTCAAAAAACGTTTTTAGTATAGCGTTTTGAAGCTTTTGTTTATATAGGAGGTGCCACGCCCTCTTGTCCGAGTTCGTCTAGCTTAAGCTCAGAACGTGTATGTATAGTCTCTAGTATTTGAGTGAAATTTAGTTGGATTGTCTTAAAAAAATCTTTCAGTATAGCATTTTGAAACTTTTGCTTATATGGGAGGAGCCCTCTTGTCTGATTTCAGCCAGATTTTGTTGACAGCTTGCATTTATAGTTCTTAGTGTCTGAATAAAATTAATTTGATTATCTCAAAAAACGCTTTCAGTATAGCGTTTTGAAACTTTTGCTTATATGGACGGTGCCACACCCTCTTGTCCGAACTTGCGCCATTTTTCTCAGAGCTTGCGCTTACAATTCGTAGTATTGATGTGTATTTCGGTTGCATTGTCGTGAGAAATACTCCTAAAGTTGCATTTTGAATATATTTTTTGTATGGGCGGTCCGTTGAGGTATTTCGCTCATTTTCAATCCCACGAACTAACTTTAACGACAAAGGCAGTGTACCAAATTTTATTGAATTATTTTGCTCAATTTTCCAAAAAAATGTATTTCCACGCACACCCAGTCAGCCAGCCAGACAGACTGAAGGACATGGCTATATCGACTCAGGAGATGACGCTGACCAAGAATATACTTATATACTTCTCTGTATCTGCCATATCTCTTTCTCTGCGTTACAAACGGAAGGACAAAGTGCATATACCGTGAGTGTAGGGTATAAAAAGGAAAAGTTTATTGAGAAAGATTATGGGTATCCGATGCCGTTGACGAAATTGAGCTTAATTGCACCCTGGATATTTGCCAAATATCTGAATATAGCAGTTTCTGCACTTTATTTCATGAGTTAATTGGATCACAGACCTGATAGAGAAAAACGGTTGACGGCGACTGCAAATTAATAAAACAAAAATGAAACTGAAGAAGTTATCGATAAAAATTTATGTGACGGCAAAAATTTATAACTCATCGCTGGTCAGATATATTGAAGAAATACAAAAGAAAAATACTTTGGAGAAATCTTTGCTAAAATGGAGGAATTGTAAATTCATTCCTAAAATGTTTAATTTTTAATCATTTTCTCGAATGTTGGAAGCAATTTAAGAAGTTAAAATGTTATGAAAAAGTCAAAAAGGTTGAAAAATAAAAAAAACCTAAGTCAAATATTCGAAATATGTTGGAAATTTTGAAAAAGAGTTAATATGTGGAAAACATGAAAAATAACGAAAAAGTCGATGAACATTTATTGTAACGTCTATCCCTCAAAACTTAACAAATTCGTAAAACTTACAATATCAACACAAATTTGAAAATAAAATGAAGAAAATAATTATCGAATAATCTGAATGAAATAAATGTTTCATAATACAGGCACACAAAACAAAAACAAAAAATTTAATGAACTCTGAGTCCGAATCTGAGAATAGAATTGCTCATATACCAGGAAAAGGTGTAACTTAATTTTACCTCCTTATCAAACTACAACATCATACTTTTCCAATCGGACCCTTACTTCCTGAGTTATCACCCTTAAAATAGAAGTATCTAAACACCCATACAAAAGAAGTTGTATCGGTTAACCGATATATGGTCAAAGCACAATAAAAATTAATTCAAATCTGCTGCAGAGTATGAAATGTGATATAAGTAACAATCAGAAGAAGGTCCTTAGCCAGAAAAATATTTGATGAACCTCAAGTGAGATTTCTTGAAGTAACTGTACATTTTCAAAATCTATTTCGTATGAGACTTGTGTTGTTTCTTGGTCATGCAATGTTACAGTATTTTTAGCAAAACTCTAATGTCTAGTATTGTGTATTCATGATTTCATGTATTATGTTCTCGCATTTTACTGCATCATCTAAAGACCCCTAATAAATAAATAACTATAATTAAATGGCACTTAATTTCACTCTTTCGAATTCATTCATTCATATAAAAGAATTCTTGGTTTTTTCTATGTTGTTACTTTAGCTTTGAAATCGAAACCTTGAAAACGTGCAAAAAACAATGTTAAAATCACAAAAAAAAAAAAGAAAAAAATGTACAATGAAATTAATTTACTCTGCGTTTTTTAGGATTTGCAACACGCGACTAAAGTTCAATTACTAACTAAAAGATTAGTGGCAACAAAAACTATTTTAAGTTTAATTAAAAGAAAGAAAAAAAAAATTTTCAAAACCAAAACCCGCACGTAAGCCACTCTGTCGAGCGTGCCAAGCCAAAGTCAAATTGGTAAAAACTTGTTGTCACGCTAAAGGCCAAAAACGGCCAAGTGTTGTTGGCTGATGTACGTACAATACTACTTAAGAATGCCTGGGTATCAGAGTTGCAAAAGAAAAGCCTTTGGCTGGTATAATTTCTTATGATATGGATATCGTGTACATTAGACTGGTTCAAATTTCTATAAAAAAAATTAAAGTTGGTCGGGATTTTATCTCCCCCACCTACAACTACAGAGTTTATCAAGACTGTTCCGAAATCCGTGTGATTTCAATTACTTTTCATTTTGGAGATTTTTTGATGAAAATGGATAAGATGTATTAGAATCTCTTTCGTGCAGAATTACAGGTTTTACAAATCACACGGATTACGGAATAGGCCTGCATAGTGAACATTTTTATTTAATTTTAAAACCGAAAAGTATTTATATAGAACAATGCCAAAAAAAGTATTAGTTTTAAACTATTTTGGAATAAATTTCATACTTTTGTGGAATAAATTTCCAACTTCGGAATTTAATACCAAAAAAGATTGAAATCAATCAAAAAGGGAATCAAAACTAAGAAAAGTAAACTATCACTTTTTAGTGTGTGTATCAGCCTGTTTATACCGAAGATTTATTTAGTGATTTACGGCAATTTTCAGATTTATTTGGCGTTAAATACATGATGAATGAGGTGAATTACAGCTAAATCACTTCATAAATCTTCGGTGGAAACAGGCTATATGAAAATATAAAATTAAACAATTCAAACTTTAAGGTAAAAAAAATTTACCATTTTTCAGTTTTAAAAATGATTTGAAGTCGGAAGAATGAACCAGCCTAATCTACCTACATACATCGAAAGAGAATTATAATCTATACTTAAAGGTAGTTGAAAATTGAAAATTAAAAATGTCATCTCGGTGCGATCAAACATGAAATCATACGATTCTAGTGAAATTTTTCATAGTATCTTATGAACAATTGTGCGTATGTGTGTTCCTTTTACTTCTAGGGGAGCATAGGGGATACGCCTACCAACCATACAAAGAATATGTTTAATATGAAATAATAAGAGTATTAATTGCGATAACGCAAGCGATGATTACTAGGGATAGTAAATACAAGCTCTGAACAAAAACTAGACGAATTCGGACAAGATGGCGTCGCACCTCCCAATCAAGCAAAAGTTTCAAAATGCTATTCGGAAAGAGTTATTTGAGATAATCCAACCACATTTCACCAAAAAAACACTAAAGACAGTAAATGCAAGTTCAGACAAAAAACTATGTGAATTTGGACAAGATGGCGTGGCACCGTTATTTGAGATAGTCCAACCAAATTTCACTTAAAACACTAAAAAAAGTAAAACCAGGCTATAACAAAAAAATAGGTGATTTCAGACAAGAGCCCAGAAAATTGCACATTTGTCATTATTTGCTATAAATTTTCTTCTGAATTTCTCTAAATATCCCGAATATGCATAAGATCGGAGAAAGATTATAGCTTTGATTAAAGCATAAATAGACAGCATAATTGACAGATTGTTTTGCCTACAGCGCCCCCTCTTTTTTTTCATAAGTGATACCTTAATTATTTATATATTAATATGAAAGACAAAAATTTGTCCTTCTTTTTTTTTTGCTATGTTAGAAATAGAGTACGACTTTGAATTATACACGATTAGAAAGGTATTTGTGTGTAGATGTGCACAAAGTAACAATTATTTTAATTTGTTGCCCTTAAGCCTGCCAAAGTTAAATCCAAATTTTTCAATATTAAAAACAACAAAATAAACGGTTACACATAGCTGAAGAGAGTATAAAACACAAAGAAAAAAATAAAAAGCATTGCACTTTTCGTGTTTTTTATTTTGTTTACGTTTCACATTTGTCATTGTACCAGGGATAATAAATGAGCTTTTCTATTTTGTACCAAATAGCAAAAAAATTGTCCAAAAAGTACCAAAATTATTTAATACATTTGTGGTCGAATTTTGATCATTGGGCGATTCTAGTAAACGTATGAAATAATGAATGATTTACATGTACTTATTGCATAATTTTGCAGCTCTGCGACTACCCAACTGTCTAAACAATTTGAAGCCAAATATGAACGGTTGCCGGCTTTTAAGCAATGTAGTATTTAATGCTGCATATTGCAGAGTATTATGCTGTATATCGTGCTGCCAGTGTTGCTCACCGGTAGCCAATTTAAGCGACATCATAAGTTGTAGACAAATTGTTAACCCAGTTCTTTTCATAGTGGAAGCCTCATTTAAACATTTAAACACCTGTAAGGTGTCAATGCTAAATAGACTGGTCGAAAAGAGTTCATTTGTTTTTTGCTTTTAAACGTGGAGGTGGTCTTTCGTTCACTGAGAAAAATCTTTTTTCTTATATAATTTTTGGTAGGTTTTTTATTTTTATAACAGATAATTGATTTTGTAGAAAATGTTGTAAGATGACGTTTTACTTTAAAATAGAAAGATAGATTTATGTTTAGTCTACTATATAAAAATCTAGAGTAATTCTAGAAATCTAAAGGAGTTCAAAAAACTCTGCTACACTGTTAGGATATATGTACATAATTCTGACCGTAAGAGACCATTCTTTGTTGCGCAAACGTATAGATGACCTGTCTGAACATTTTTATATTCGCAACCCCAATTTCGAACTAACAATTACATACATAACTGTATGTACTTATTCGAAAATTTGTTTTTTTCGGCACAATTGACTTAAAATGTACTAAGTGTACCTACTTAAGATTTCCTTAATATTCTCTACATTTCATGAGTTGCATATAAATATAATAAATTCATATATGTATGTAATGTACGTTGGGCATACAACATTAATATTCCTAACACGAATAGATAATCATACTTATACCCCCATAACATGCCCATAACAGACATATTAAATGTTTTGTTCTATTAGTTAAATATCTGTTATTTTCTTTTAATTTCTTTACAAAAACACTTACCGAACATTCGTAACTGTTATATTGCTGACACCAAAAGCTTCAATATTACGGAATAAAGCCCGATAACCATCAGGGCCGCTACCCAAAACAATGCCAATTTCATCAATTAACACCGGCTCGATCTGTTGTAAAATGTAATTCAAATATAAAAATGCAATGTACGTTTTTAGAATAATGAAACTTACATCATATATTTCGAGTTCGGGTACACCATTACGCAGATAATGCACTAATTTATTACCGCTATCACGTAAACATTGATCAATATATTCCGGAGCGGAGGGGCATTGCTGCAGGTAGTACGCTGAAAAAGAAAAATAATCAAAAATCACAATACGCTATAAAAACTAAATTATATTATTAATTTTTTTTTTTATTAAAATTACAAAGGTCAATAGGGCAAATTTTCTGTTGCCGGAATGTTCAATATTTTTCAGTGTTTTAACATTTGCTTCTACATTCGATGGAGTTTTGCTAGCGCTCTCGGTTAAACTTTAATTTAGAGGTACACGGCCTCATCATAAATAACATTCTCGAGACTTTTTTCGTGGACGCTTTGGTCTCGTAAAAAAATGTTCTGCAAGGGAGAAAAGGTTATTGACAATGATTTGGGGATGGAATATTTTGACTTTTATTTTAAGAATTTATTCTTCAACTTTGTAACAGGGAATTCGAAGTGCGTATAATTAATTTATGACAAATTTTGTCACACAATATTTTAGCTTATTAAAATACCTTTCATATGATACCAATATTTTTGAAATCCATTAAAGAGTTTTCTGCTTATACCGGTTTTTCCAAAAGCAATATCCGAAACTTCCGATAGCCATGCCCAGACACTACATCCGCGCGAATTGTTAACTACATATGCGTATGGTTAGTGTTATGTGAAAATGCGAATATTATCATTACGGGTGTTTAAATCATAGGGATAAATGCGAACAAATCGATCTAGAATAGATGCTGATACATCTGTGGAAGAGGACTCTCCCAAAATTTGTGTTGAAGATAATGCTACGCTATCTCAGAAACAAAACGTCACTTGGCTTACCTTTTATACCCTACACCAGGGGTATATTAACTTTATTATTCCATTTGTAACGCAGAGAAAGAAGCGTGGCAGGTATTGAAAAGTATATATATTCTTGATCAGCTTCACCCCCCCCCCGTCCGTCCGTCTTTCTATGGAAATAATTTTCAAGGAAAAACTAAGCAAATAATTCAATGAAACTTGGCACACTGCCTTCGTTGTAAAAATAGCTTGTGGGATTGAAAATGAGTGAAATCGGTCAACGGATACGACTACCTCTCATACAAATAAAACATTTAAAGAGCAATTTTCTGAGCATTCTTCATGATAGCGCATCCACAATATATACAAATACTGGGGATAGTAAGTGCAAGCTCTGAGCTTGGTGAATTCGGACGTGGTTGTGGTTCCTCTCATATAGGTAAGAGTTTCAAAATACTATATTGAAAGCGTTTTTTGATATAACCCAAACAAATAGTACTCAGATAGAAAAGATATTAAATGTAAGCCCTGTTCAGAAACTCAGTTAATTCGGACAAGAGGACAAATTTTCAAAATGAAAAATAACAGTTCTACATAGTCGTTTTTTGACAAAAATTGCAAGAAATAAAAAATGTTTCTACTGAAAGGGGAATTTCCATTCTCAAATATTTTCGATTGCAAATATATTCTCTTCTCGAGAGCAAATTTCTTAATATATTCATGAAATGCCCATTATTTTCGATAGAAAGTTATACTCAGACTCTTTCTTCAAACTATCTTCCCTCAAACATAAATTCTCACTCATTAATTTACCGACCACTGCTCTAGCCAGTGGCGAATCCAAGGGGGGCGATCGGCCCCTCCTCTCAAACAAAGTGATTACATTTTTTTTTTTAAATTATATGTATAGATTTTAAAAACATTCTGTTATTATCTAGAAATATAGTCAATCGGCCCCCTCTCTTGACAATGCTGGATCCGCCGCTGGCTCTAGCAGCTTTTTATTGCTGTAAAAAAACTATTGGCAAAATTTGTGAGCTTCATCCCAATATTCTGCTTTGGCTCTATGAATTCCAACTTTAAAGGAATCTGTTCTGAAGTGTTTTAGCTTGGCTCACCGCTCTGAGGATGAAAAGTATTCAAAAGGAGCTAGCAAAGGATGTGAGTTTAGCATACTAATAATAGCACTCTGGTCTAAATCTGCTTCTTAAATCTGGATGTCTCATTACACCTGATGGAAATCACTGTTCATGACAAGAAGGTGGCTACAAGCTACGCTCTCGCACCAAGAAACAAAACTGTTCAAATCATTGCCTTACACTACGCGGTTGGAAAACTAATTCTTTTGAAATGGACTACTTTACGGTCAGCTTGGGCTTATTAAAAAACTATTTTCAGATTATCATAAAATCAACTTTTTACACACTGTTCGAAGATGTATCTTCTCCCAAGTGCTAAGTTTACAATCAAAAATTAATAAACAGACAAAATACTTTGCAGCAATAAAAACTATTTCTAGGGTGCTATTGGTAGCATCCACTTATTTGTTAAAAATGGGCGTGATCAGATCTAGTCCAATCAGATTTATAGGGCTATTCTGGCTAAGACAGCAGAAAGTCTTTCTGAATACATGTCAGAATTACTTTCTAAGATTCCCGAAGACATTCGGTATTCTGGCGCAGAAATCTTTTAGAAAAAGCTCATAAATTCACCACATAAAAGCTTTCGAGGTGAACTTGTCAAATTGTGCAAAATAACATGGTTGAATTGCTCTGGTTGCGGCTTAAACTACGAAAATGTCAAAATTCTTTGTTTTGATTATAGACTTTTGACAGATAGCAAGGCAAGATGCCGGGTTACATTTTTTATTTTGACATGCAAAATAAGTTCTTCCTGCGCGCCGCCATATAATATTGTGCAGAAATTGTTGCTATATGTTTTTACAAAAACTTTTCTTTTCTTTTGTAACTATTAGAACAAATATTAAACCAAAATAGTTATAATTTTGTTTTTCCCTTTATCATTATCACTCATACAAACAAAAATTTAACAACTGCCAAATCTTAGGCAACAATTTTACTTTAAAAACTGTTGTTGTTTTTTTTATATTTTTTTTGCCCAAATAGGACTCTCAAAATTAATTACAACAACAGCAACTGAAAGTTCTGGTCAAATCTACTTTCGGAGATATAGCCATCGGAAGATCGGGATATAGCTTTTATGAAAAGCAGTAAAAGTTCAGAATCCCTTAATGGATTTTAATAATATTGGTGTCGTATGAAAGGTATTTTAACTGACTATAAAAACGATATGCCAAAGTTTTAAATCCGAGTCATGGTTTTGGAGATATGGCGAATTTTCGAAAATTTTTACCAGTTTTTTTGTTTTTAATGCACTATTTTTCCAAAAATGTCTTATTAGCAAAAACGGCATATGAAAGGTAATTTAATAAGCTATAATACTGAACAAAAAATTTTCTAAATCTTGCTCGTAGTTTTCGAGATATTACGACTTTTCTGAAATTTGGGCCGATTTTTCTTCCCACAGTAATTTGGCATAAGAGTAGGAGGAAGTGGGCGGCTTCGGCCGCAGCTCCGGATTTAAAACTCCCAAAAATCCAATACCGGCTTCACGGCGGTCTTCGGCCGCGAATCAGTCTATAATATATCCATCAAATAGTTTGCTAGCAAAATTCCAAATTTCCGTTGTTGTTGTTCATGAAAATTTCTTTGGCTTACTTTTTTGTTTTCCTATAAAAAAATGTGCTAATGAAGGAAATGAGGTATAAATTGCATATCAAATCGAATGAAATTGATTAGGATTTCATAATTTGTTACAAAAACTATAGGTTAATAAGACATTTTTTGGAAAAATAGTGCTTTAAAAATAAAAAACTGGTCAAAATTTTTGAAAATACGCCATATCTCGAAAATGTTGACTCAGATTTAAAATTTTTGTAAAACAGTTTTGTAGTGTGTTAAAATACCTTTCATATGCCACCAATATTATCAAAATCCAGCCAGGGGTTCCGAACTTTTATCGGTTTTTATTAAAGCTATATCCCGATCTTTCGATGGCTATATCTCCGAAAGTATATCCGACCAGACATTTTTGATTATATATTCTTTCTTAAAATTAAAAGCTTAATAAGCCAAATTCAGTTTAAAAAGAAAATAGTAACAGTCGATAATCTAACACTAAGCCCAGCTGTTTTATGATAAAAAATTATAAACAAGCAATAAAATAAAATTTTTCATAATTCTTCACTTTTCACATTATAAAAACCTGACAGCAAGCAACTAATAGTTTTAAGATCGCTCTAAGACCTCCTACGTAGCAGGTATTAAAAGTCGTATTCATAAAGACGGAAAAGAGCTTTCTAAATGCTACCAGAATACCAAAACATCTTCGTTACTACTTTCGTAGCAGTGAAGACTGTGGTGAGCTGTTTGACAGCTCTAATACTGTCGCCAGAATAGCCCTATTAGTCTGGTCACGTCAAAGTTTTGAGATATTCCTACTTTCATTACGTGCTTATTTTTTTCGTGGCCCGTGGGCCTTTATTCTTCGGCGAAGGGCTTCATGCAGGCCTGGGCCTGAACACAAAAAATTAGAGGCCCGTAAACAACAGGTTGAGAAGCACAAACTTGTAAAAATTGTCTTTTTATATAAAACATGTAAAATAATGAGGGGATTCCTGAAAACGATTAAAAGTCTAGAAAAACTCGTAAATGTTGTCAAAATCAATACGAAATTTGACAGTTTGACGAGTTTACGAGGCTTTCAGGCGTTTTCAGGAATCTCCTCAATGTATAACTATGGGCCTTAGTATGGCAATCGAGTATGTCAAATCAAGTCTAAACAAAATCTCATTAGATTTGCCCAAAAAACTCAAAAAGGCACTCAATTTATATAATCAATCTGGAACAAAACACATTTTTGGTTTTAGTTAGTCTGAGTTGATCATTCTTAGTTGGATATTATCATTAATTTCGAAATATTTATTTTTGGCACTGCAAAAGGAAGTTTAATCTCAAGCTTAAAATTTATTTAAAATTAATATTTCTTTTTTCAATTAAAATTGTTTGTTTATTTTGATTTATTTGTTGTTGGATGATACATTGTTCAGGAAATCACAATATTTTTGCGTATCATCTTTGTGCAGTGATTAGCCAGTGTGATCCCCGACACGATCCAAGTTAATAAACTAAATGAAGGTCACTTGCATGGATGACAAGGAGTTTTCAAGCTTGAGTTTAAGTTTTTTTTTTCTTTTTTTATAAGAAAAAAAAAAAAAAACAGTTAATTGCAAATTCAGTAGTTTTAATTATGTTTACATTAAATATTAACACTAAATAATGATACTGAAATAAACAGTAAATATCTACACATAGTAGTGTTTTGTCTGTTTATAAAAAGTTTTTTAAATAAGTACCAAGATAATTGACATAACCCAAAAAATTTTGGTGCAGGGGACTCACATCAGTTCTACAAATTGCTCGGTCACGTCGAGTTTTTGAGATATCATACAATACATATGAAAGTTTTTTTTCTTGATTTTTATTTCTGCTACTATCGAAATCCTCTGAACTGCACCAGAGACATATTCTTGTATTTCCTTATCTTACTGCTTCAGGTGAATAAAGTAAGGTAGTCATTTGGCTTTCGGAAATGTAACGTATTCCACTTTTTTAAACTTTTTTTCGATCTGCTATATACTTAATAATTTCGAGCTGTTTCAAAACGCAGTGGAAAAGCGGAAAACGATTTGACTAGGTTAAATGACACGACAAAATTGAAAATAGCAGTCGCAAAGAAAAAAAATGCAAGAATTTCGATTTTTTTCGATCTTTTATCGACTACTATCCGATTTTTCCTGGAGCCAATAGTTTTCCGAAAAACCGGAAAAATTTGATTTCTCCCAAAAAAGTAAGTTAGTCATTTTCGGCTTTCGGATATGCATTTATGCCACTTTTTTGAGCGGCTAGATAGTAATTTTGAGCTGTTTTGAAAAGTCGAAGAAAGCCAAAAACTCGGAAAAACGCTTGGACTAGCATGCTCGAGAAATTCAAGCACGACAACACTGAATAGCAATCGAAAAAAACTACGCTAGAATTTCGACCCTTTTTCGAGCTGTTAGACAGTAATTTCGAACTTCGACTCGCAAAACTCAGAAAAACGATTTAGGTCCATAATGTGAGCCACACAAGTGTAACGAAATTGATAGTTTTTGAGTTGGAAAGTAATTTCGAGATACTTTTGAGCTTTTCAACAGTAGTTCCGAGCTGTCTCGGAAATTTTCCATACGAGGGTTGCCTTTTATATTTTGGGATTGGGCAACACTAATGTCAATAGCTAAAATCTGGCAACACCATAATAAAGTTTGACATTTTTTACCATAAACGTACTCACAACGTTTTGATGTACAAGTGCCATTTGTTTTATTTACAGAAAGTTAAGAAAATCAACTTTTACATTGATAATTAAAGTGATTGATAAATTATGGAGTTTCCAACGCGAACAATTTTTGTTGACGGTCAAATGTTCATGCAATATTGAATGTATGCTGGTCCCACTAATGCCTAAGGTTGTCTCAATCTCACGATAGGTCACATGACGATCTTGCAATATCAGTTGGCGCACAGCATCAATGGTTTCCGGAACAACAACTGATTTTGGACGACCTTCACGAAATTCGTCTTGGAGCGAACTACGACCTCGGTTGAATTCACCATACCATCGATAAACACTGGTCCTTGATGGAGCTTCATTGCCAAAAATTGAATTAAGTTCATCGATGCACTGTTGTTGAGTTAATCCACGTCGAAAGTTGTAAAAAATAATCGCACGAAAATTTTCACGATTTAATTCCATTTTTTGGGCGAGATAATTTTTAAGTTACTGTAAACAACACAAATAGCGCTCGTATGTCAAACTGTTCTGAGTACGTATAACCTCAAAAATGTCAAACTTTACGATAGAGCTGGCAGTTACTAGATTGCAACACTAGGGTTGCCCAATCCCGAAATATAAAAGGCAACCTACGTATTCCAGAGAATTGGAAAAACTTTTTTTGTGTGGCTGACTTTAATTAATTCCGCCAGACAAACCCACAGAAAAAGGCTTTTGATACAGAAGTTTGAGTGAAAAGTGTTTTTCGGAAAATCTTGCTGGTACTACTATGTACAATTCTTGGAACAACATTCAATTTCGACTTTTGACACCATAAAAAGACATATTGCCCAACATCAAACATTGCATTACTGATTTTACATGAATAGACTACAACTGATTTTCTCTATCAGGTCTGTGAAACGAATAATCCTTGATTTGAAGTCCAGTGCAGCTCACTTTTTTTAACGGCTTCGCGTAACTGTAATCAAGTGAACTGCACTGCTGCTTGAATGAGCGCCACATGCCTGGAAATAACGTTTTCTGCACTTTAGAGCAAGGATATTTCGGATCCCAGACCTTATATTGGAAAAAGTTTGCCAAATTTTAATTCAGCAACCGCGAATAAAGTTATCTAGATCTCATTCAAAATATTGTCTCGTGTGAGTCGAACGATAGAAAGTGTTAGAAACTCTTTTGTGGAGAATTATAGGTACTACAAATAATAGTGATTTACATTAATGAAAAAGTAACCGTTTAGAAAATATACGATAAAATCGATTAATTCGACTTTTTGCGGATCGGATTGTACATTTTCACAAAGTTTGAGCAGAAATCCATTAAAATTTTTAATCAATCTTTAATTGTTCACACCTCAAGCGACCTTGTAAACAAATATTTAAATGATAGCTACTTACGTTGAACATCCGAATCAGCAGCCCATGTAAAACTGAACGTTGTTAGCACGACAATAAGACCAAGTTTAAACATTTTGACCACAACGATAAAAGTAAAAGTGTGAAATTTCTTAGAATTCTTTGTTTAACTGCAATTTTTCGGGTTATAAATTGATTGGTTTTTTGTTTATTTCCGAATGACGAATGTTGGCGAAAGTAACGCCGCCGCCGCGTTCAAGTCAATTCACAATTCACACGGGCTTGTCAGCTAACGCATCGAACGAAAACCGTCGAATTTAAATGAGCAAATAAAACGCAATGATTTCACTTTAAAACCGCGGCAGAAACACAAAACAAATATCACCAACAGCGCCAGTAAGTAGCAGTAACAGTGGCAAATTCAACGGTAACAATTTAAACGAATTGGGTCAATGCAAGAACCTTCTTTTGTATCGAACCAACGACACCGATTTTGTGTGATTTTTTTTTTTTTGTTTCAGAATTCAGAACGTCAAAGCAACGATTTTTTTTTTATAACGTCATACACGATAATGATGATGATGGTAATGATTTCTTTAGACGGTTTTTTCTCAGTTTTTTGCCAACTCTTGCGCACAACTTTCACGAGGTCTGGATAAGAAATGACTTGAAAATCCGTTGGCACAAAGTATTTTAACCAAATGATGGGCGACAATGAGGAGGCCTCAAGAGCGGTACGTATGTGTACAAGAAGAAATGTGTACGGCGGAATATGAAAACTTTGTATTACAAATCCGAATGAAAGAGACACAAAAGAAATGTAAAGAAACATAAGGGAAAAAGTAAGTAAGTAAGAGAAGTAAAAGAAAGATGCGTGACCACTTTTAAGTATGACGATAAAAATAGTAATGTAAGGTGAAAATGAAAAAAAAGAAAAAACAATCAAGAACTACAACACCAACAATAACAATTGTTGTGATGAAATGAAAAATGAAAGAATCATCACACCATTCATCGCGCCTTGCATTAGCAAAGACATACCATACTCGTACATAATATTATGGTGCTAAGATTGTTATACTGGGTTGTACTGTAGTTTTGTGAACTTTGAATTAGAGCGCTTAAGAGCGTTCAAAATAAATGATGCTGGTTTTCGCAATCAAAATGAATCTTTTCCAAATCAACCTTGGTATAGATATCTATGTATATACAAGAGTTCGCCGAAATTCGACCACTTCAGTTTGACTTTAAAAAGCTACTGGAACTATAATTACTAACAATAAATGCACATTTTCTTTTTACAAGCTTGAAACTACTCACTGTGAAACAAATATTTTTAGTATCCTTTTAATGCTTAATTTCTATACTTAGCATTAAGCCTACCGTTATTCCTAATGACATTAAAATTAAATTCCTTAGTGCTAACCCTATCTCCATACCAAATTTCGTAAAAATCAATGCAGTGGCTTAGCAGTGAAATTTGTTTTCCCATTTATGGGCGTCACACCGCCCTCTTTTAAAAAAAATATAATCCTATGCACTGCCCCTCCTTACAAGCTTCCCAAAAAAAAAAAAAAAATCAAGCAAATCGGTTGAGATTCAGGTATAGAAATAGGAACTGAACTGACTTCGTTTGCCTATTTATAAATAGAAGTTGATTATGTTCCTTAGAGACTCCCAAACGTACTGGAGTTTGCCTTGTGGCTGAAATTCGACCATTTCAATTTGACTACAAAGCAAAAAGTTTTTAACCTTCCTTAGTCGATAAAACACAAAAAGCTTTTAATATTCTGCATTCCTAAAAATCGGTGCAGCAGCTTAGTTGTAATAGCGTGCTCGCCATTTAGAGGCGTGTTACTCCTACTAAAAAGCAAAAAGTTTTTGATATCTTTCTGTCCTGCTCATTTTATTATAAATCAATGCCGTGTGCGCGTGGCACCGCCCACTTAAAAACAAAGGTCATATTATCATAACAAAGCGTTAATTCAATCTCTATATCATATTTAATGTAAAAGCCGTGAAAGCGTTTTTAACATTAAAGGGCGTGGCACCGCCCACCAAAAAACAACTTTTCCAACAGAAAAAAAAATTAAGCAAATTGGTTGAGATTAAAGTATAGAAACAGGGACTGAACCCAAGACTCCCAAAAGGCTGGACCGATCACTGACAATTTATATATATGGGTTTTCGGGTACGGCGCGAGTTTTGCGTCATTACACAGAGAAAACAACATTGTCAAAAATGGCAGAGACGTGGTTATTTTAACAACGTTGTGACCCAAATTTTGAGCATGGCTCGTTTGTAGCAGTTCTAACAACGAGCGTTGCTAAATGAGTTTCAACTACGTTTGTGAGTGATTTAACAACTCGCGTTGCTGAATAAAACACAACAAAAAATATATTTTTTTTATTATTTTTTTAATTCTAAATTTTTCCTGTCAACAACAATGAAACGTCAGTTTTTTTTTTATTTTCTTTTTAATTTTCAATTTTTGCTTTGAATAAATATTTTTTTGTTTGGTTTTGGGGAGATTTGAACCTGGAACATGTCGTGTGATAGTTGCGGACGTTAACGAACTCAGCCACTGCCATCATTATTGTGAGGTTGACTGAAAGTCTATTTGTTTTAAAATGAGCTTCTACCACGTTCGTGAGTGTTTTGACTACGTTTCGTTGCTGATTTGGACTTAACTACGTTTCGTGTTGCTTTGACCACGTTTCGATGCTGATTTAGATTTAACAAAGCTTGGCAACCAACGTTGTTGAATAAGTTTCAACCACGTTTGTGAGTGATTTAGCAACGCACCATACAAATATGAGCTTGGAGCGTTGTTAAATCCAAATCAGCAACGAAACGAAGTTAAAACACTCACAAACGTGGTAAAAATTTATTTAACAACGCAAGTTATGATTTTTTTCTTCGCTCTGTGCAGTTTTTTTAGGAACGGAGGTTTTTTTTCACCCAAGGGTTCCTCCTTGGATAACGGAACCAAAAATTTTTCAACATTTTTTGTTTTTTCGTTTTTTCGGATTTACTACGTATTTCAATACTTTTAGACATTTTAGTGGCTGAACATTTTTTTCACCAAAAGGTCGTTCTTTGGATGTCGGAACCAAAAGTTTAGAAAAATTTGTTATCGTTTTTTCGTGTTTCCAAAAAAATTAATTTATTATATCTCTTAAAATATTTAACGAACATGGATGAGATTTGGTATATGTATTAAGAGTTTAGGGACAAATAATGTCCAAGGGGAAAAATGGTGGTGCAACGCCCTTTTAAATATGTCATGTGTCTGAAACTATTTAACACACATACTTAGATGAGATTTGGTACGTATATAAATTGCAATTTACATTCTTTTGTTTAATTTAATTGGAGATGACCCGACCTCTGTACAAGAGAAGGTGTAGCAACGCACACCGGGAAATGCTGATGGATGAGTATTGTGTCCACCAAGTACCTTCCAAAATGTGGAGGGGGTTGGCCAAGCAATTTGGAAAAATATAAATTTGATTTGAAAAAAAAAAAAAGGTCAATTGATTGGAAAAATTTAATATGATTTGGAAAAATGGCAGGTTATTTTGATTTGGAAAAAGTTTAATTTGATTTGAGAGAAGATCAATATGATGCGGAAAAGTATGAACTTCGAGTGGAAAACCTGTGTATGCCTGAATTCTCTCACAATCAAGTAAAATGATTTGGAGCTTGTGTCCTTCACTCTGTGTGACAGAATTTAAAGCATTTCCAACGAGAGTAATTTTTATCAAGATAGTTCAGTTTGCATTTTACAGACTTATGAACTTTATGCGTGGTCTGTACGGTAATATCAAATGACTTCAAATCATATTTTAGCAATTCACGGACTCGTATTTTCTTCGCATCCTAAGTGAACTAGAAGTTGTGTTTTCAGAATGTTGTTCCTCTTGTGACCTTTTATCCTACCGGAGCATATGACCACTACTTCAACACGTAAAGTAGATTATTTAACACGCATCCATCCATATTTGATTATTTCATATCCATTTTCGCCATCTACTTAGTTTCAACAAAAGTAAGCAATAGGCTATCAAGGCCAGCAAAGGGTTCAGTGGTAAACACCGGAGATGATTTACATATTTTGCCATCTACTTGAATAGAAATTAGATCAGTCATTCCGCAGCATCTTGTCAGCATCTGGTAAACATTTCGGTATTCCAGAAAATTTCAAAATTCGTCGAAGACACCATCAGTTGTTTCCAACTCTCATAAAAGTTCTGTTGTTGTTTGAACAGATTGATATGCTTTTTGTTTAATTTATGATCATTTTCAAGTCAACCTCTTTCAAAATAGAACTAAAGTCGTTAAGTTTTGCCTACATGTCGGATTTCTAGTTGACATATAGGCATAAAATCATCTGTGTAACCGAGATCTTTCATGTGCTCGTGGAAGGCTGATTGATTGTCAAAATAACTAGAATTGAGGGCTTCGCTCAAGTTATTGTATAGTACTATGTATCTAAAATAGTGCTCGGGATATGAAAGATGTATCTACATAAAAACCATTTCTATTAAGCGATTACTGCCCATGCTAACAAAAGCTGTATTTAAGTCGATGGAGTTCAAGTGTGACGAATCCAAGCCATCATTTATCTATTCAATAAACGATATTTCAACGCTAATGGTTGCCTTTTGTTTCCTAGTAAGAAGGAGTCTTATTTTTCTCGCAGACTCTGGTGGGATATTATCGAGCCAGAGTTTTAGAGTTGAGGGTTGACAAATTCATTATGCATCTGTCGTTTTGATTCTACAACGAGATGTCCTTTTAGAATTCTGACCCATGTTCTTATTAACAAGTTTGTGTCAATTAGGGTGCCTTTACTTAGTTCAAAAAAATCCTTAAGAAAATTATGAAGAGTGAAAAGAAATACTTAATTAAGAATAAAACAAATGGTGTAAACGCATTAGACTACAAATGTCGGATGATTTCAACTTCTCACCAGCTTCTCACCAGCTTCTCACGAACTTCTCGGCTAGGAACTTGATCAGGTATTCCGAATCATATTCCTTGCTAAAGCCGAGCCAAGATAAACAGGTAATTTTTCTTTTACATTTCGAGATATTCGGAGCTTTATTATATAAGTAACAGTGGACAGATTGTTCCATACAAATCAATGACAAACGGGTTTTTGTTCCATGCATATGGAGCAAAGTATATTCCGATATAAAACTGAATTGAAGATGTGTGTATCGTACCGATTACGATGAAATTTTACAGTGTGCAAGTATCGATCAATGAAAAGTTTAGAAGTTGAAAAAAGAGCGGTAAAATGGCCTTAACCTTCTAACTGGTAAGAGGTCCCTGAGGGCCTATTCAATAATTTTACATCTGTTCCGTGCATGATATATTAATTGCTGAAAACCGTCATGGGTTATGCTTTTTGTGTCATTGTAAACGCTGGAAAAATACGTTCTGCTGCATAGTTTTGCTTTCGTTATTAGTTGACAAAACATTTTTCAGTTGGGTATGCGATCTTTGTACATTTTGAGTTTTCCAGAAAAATTGTTTTATTCTGTCACCTTTTGTGGCTAAATATTTTGAATTTTGTTCTGAAATAAATACACTGTATTACAAATAATTCATATGTGTGTGTAACATTTTGCAGACCATATTTTCTAAATTAATTTGAGATCGTTGAGTCCGAAAATCGCATTTATTTTTAGAGGCCGTTCTCGAGATAATCGACCTTTTTGATTTTTTAGGTTATAGTTCCATTTTTTCTAACATATTTTGAGGAACCCAATTTTGATCGAATATGTTTTTACATTATTATAGAGAAAAATTCTTGAACTTCCAACAAATGTACCAATATCTAAGGTCCGATTCAAATTGGCTGAGTTATAGCAACAAAAAGTTTTATAGCAGTTTTTTACACTTTTTCGTATTTAAGCCAAATTAAAAACGGTTTTTTTAACAGTAGCTTATACAAATATATATTTTTTATATTTTAATTCAATAGTGTATTTAATTGCAAATATTTGTGCAATAAGACCATTTCGATTTTTCAACATATTAGATCGAAATTGGGTTTCTCAAAATATGTTCGGAAAAATGGAGCTATAACCAAAAAAATCGAAAAGGTCGATTATCTCGAGAACAGCCCCTAGGAAAAAAAAAAATAAATTCAATTTCCGGACTCAGCGACCTCAAATTAATTTAGAAAATATGGTCTGCAAAATGTTATATTTTGGCTGTTGTCTAGTGATATTAAAGATATATTTAAGTTTGACACTCGTATTTTATCACCGTTGTCCAACATTACGGTATAAAGAAAATATAGCAATTTAATGTTGGAAAAGCTTTATAACATACACATCACGTGAGTTCCAATGCCATTGCTGAGCGTTGCACCTATGTACCTACCTTTTTGTTGCAATAAAGTGTTGCATGCGACGATGTTAATTAGCTTGCAGGTAAAATAACAATTTTTTATTTTTATTTTTACATTTCGTTATGCATTTTAAATCGCTTTTACACTTTCTGCCTAATTTAAGAAGAGAGTACTATAAAATTGCCAAGAAAAAAAAAAAAAAATAGAAAAACAAATTAATAAATGGTAAATGGACGTTATATGACTATTAAAACAATTAAGTAAAGACGTTGCGGTAAAGGGTAATTCCAACATTGTAACAACAACATAATATTAGATCTTAGTATTTCAGGAAAATATTCACAAATTCGTACTTACATAGATAATACATTCACACAAAATAAAAAAACTGGAATGAACTTTTGGCTGAACATACATACATGTCGAGCCGTAGCCGCCAAAAAGATCCGAGCCCGAATTCAGAATTGCTTAAATACATATGAGATAACAGAACGTGCTGGAAATATACTTTCTCATAGAACTGCGCCAAAAGCCTGAAAATAGCGTATTCTGCAACTTAATAGTCCAAGATATAGTGACCAAATAATGGCGAAAAAAAAAATTATATAGTATAGTCTCAAATGTGTATTATACGAAAACCGGTGACTGTCAGCTCGGACATCTTGCGTTCGTTACTTAAAGCTATCAGCAGATCGGGATATATCTCTTATAAAAATCAGTATACTTAAGTTGGAAACCACTTAATGGATTTTAAAAATTTTTTTGTCATATGAAAGGTATTTTATCGGACTACATAACTAATGCACAATGGTTTTCAATTTACGCCATAGTTTTTGAGATATGATGATTTTTCAAAAACTTACACTATTTTTTTTACAAAACACCGTTATTTTTTCAATAAATTTATAATTCACCTATAATTTTAATAATCAAATTAGGAAGTCCAAATATTAGTTCATTTTTATAGGAAAAAATAAAAATGGACCAATTCACTTTTTTTGAAATTTAAGAACTTTTTAGGCCAGTCAAATTAAGGTTTTACCTCGGAATGATAGATAATAAACTAAAAACTCATAAACACCTTAATTAAAGTGTTCTAAAAGTTATCTTAACAGTCTCATTAAATTTCGTGTCTGCGACGTAAGTTATTCAAGGTCAATGGTCACAAAAACCAGTTTCTTTGTAAATATCTCGCAAACGGTTACTTTTTCAGAAAAATAGCGCAGTGCAATTTTGTAGCCCTGATAATTTTCTTTATAAAAGTCCTCATGCAGTTTTCGTACGACTTATAGTTTAGGAGATATTCTAATTGGAAAACTGGTAAAGATTGGTAATTCATACATGCGGGTTGTTAGTGGATGATATATAAATTACAAGCAATATACATAGGTATACATTAGGCCGGGTCAATTTGTTCGGAATGCAAAAAATTGGCAAAGAGTATAGCAACAAAAAAATCTATGGAAAATTCTAAAAAACATTGCCCAAGAAACCATATGTCTAAAATCAATATCGAGCCGCCGTAAATTGCGTTGAGGTTTTGATGTAGGGTAAGGGAGGGAAATATGGACCACCCATCTTTCTTTTTTAAATAAAACCCAAAATACATAAAAGAAAACAATTAATTTTATGTCATTCAGTAAAGGAAACAATTTACCTTTAATCTACTTCACTTTTAGATAAATATCTCATCAGGATAAAGAAAACAAATGAAAAAACTGAAAATACTCAAAATGAAGATAAAAAAAAGTGTAGTGTAATATGGACCATATAGTCCATTTGGTACAGAAGTTGCATAAAAATGTCACTTCCACATTCGGCACATTTTTCATGACTCCAAGATTGTCAGATTACACATTCAACCCAAATTTCGCCACGTCGATCTTCTGACTAAAGGGTATTATATTATATGCATTTTTTATCATTTTTTTCCTTTGTAGTTAACGAATTACATATAAGGACCATCAGACTCGTCATGAAAACTGCAACTAGATTCCCCATCTGAAAAAGATGATAAATACATTTGTTTTGAGGCTTTTTTTTTTGGTGGTCCATATTACCCACAGCACGTGTTGGTGAAATAAATGGTTTTTTATCGAAAACTCTTTTGGTTAATGAACTAATTTGTGCTAATAAATTATAAATGGTATTCACTGACTTTATATAATTAACCATTTATTTAAAAACGCGATGTCTTTAAAGTGAAATAATGAAATATACTCACTAGAAAAAAATTATCACTGATCTTTTTTTTAGAAAAATCAACTTTACAGAAACATGCGACTTCACCGCACGCTAAAATCGCCCTATTATAAGCTTTAGGTATTAGCGCTAAGTTTGAACATGAATAACGGTAAATCCTATGTATGCAGTGGGAAATAGCCGTGTGTTCCATATTACCCACGTAGTCCATATTTCCCTCCCTTACCCTACTACTTTAAAATACAATAAGAAAAAGAAAAAATTCAGGCATGTTCTGAAATCCGATTCACTTCGGAATCGAAATGATAGCAATATTGAAGAGCTCCGCATTTCGATAATTAACGTCAAAACGGATTTATGTTTCGGTAATTTAAAAAGGAACCATTAGCAAATTTTATTTGTTGAAATACAAATCCGATTCCATCTTATTTGTCGCAATGCAGAGCTCTTAAAGATTGCTTTCATTCCGATTCCGAAGTGAATTGGATTTCAGAACATGCCTGATTAAATTTTTTTTTATTCTTGTTTCATATAAAATTATTACACGTAAAAGTATTTGAATTTTTATGTTTTTCTTATTGTATTTTAAAGTACTACATCAAAACTTCAGAGCAATTTACGGCGGCTCGATACTGATTTTAGACCCAAAGTTTTTTAGAATTATATGTAGTTTTTTTTTGTTGCTATACTCTTTGCCGCAAAATAATTTGACACGGCCTAGTATACATACAATTTACAGTTTAGTTTCAGAAAACGTAAAAAACCGGTTTTTATGGAATAACTCCTAAACGATAAATTGTATGTAAATTTTCCTCGGTTTCGGAATTACTTGGCTTCGAAAAGCACGTGAAGGTACATATGTCTAGTCAAAAGTTTTTACTATCTAACTTACTAAACTTTGCTTGAATGGTCTTTCCATGTCAAGGTCCTAGATAATCAAGTTTGAAAGTGAAAAAAAGCTGCTTTAATATGTACATACATATATAATGTGACACATAAAATTGTTCCTCAGATTTTAGTTTATATCATCGTGTTAAAAAAATTCTTCAGAAAACTTTTCACTATGACCTCTTAAATAAAATGCATTTTGTTTGAGATATCCCAACGGGAAACGGAGGCGCATTGAAACGACTTTAGTTGCGCTTCTAGGGAAGCAAGAAGCTGCTTCACGTGCTGTTCTCACTGCTTATCTTTTGTAACACAGCATGTCCTAGCGGAGATGCACATCTTCAGAAGCACATGAAATACGCTTCAAATACGCTTCCGTAGAAGCACACATTTGGAAGCATGAAATACGCTTCCGTAGAAGTTTTTCAAAATTTTAAGTTCCATTTCAAAAAAACCATTTTTTTCTGTAAGTTTTGGTAGATTTATTAACTTTTATAAGCAATAAAAAAAAAATAGAATCTGAAAAATGTTGTATGCTACCAGAGATGTGCTTCTATTGCGCCCTTTTTGGAAGCAGCTTCATTTCTTCCCGTTGGGATCGTTCATTTAAAATATGTGTTGTTCGATCATTTTGCTTGGCACCTTCTCCATATATGGTGTGTACTGAAGCTTTGTTCAGGACGAAAGTAAAAACAATTTTTATTCATTTTTCACAAAGTACAAATTACCTGATGTGTTAATTTAATGGCGTGAAAATAAAAATCCATTGATTTATGTGGATACATTTTTAACATTTGTCTGACAATGCAGACAATATAAAGAAGTCTTTGTGCTTTAAATTGTTATTTGTTGGCCAAATAAATATTTGAACAAAACAACAGAAACGTCATTTATTGTCTCTTTAAACTTTGTGGTTAGTGTTGTCGTGCATATTAATTCAGTTGCTTTTTTTTTCTTATGTTTTTGTACTTTTTTCCAATAATATAAAAATAGAAAAATTGTAAGGAAAACTGCAAACAAAATTTATTGCATACCCTTAGGCTGTTCCTTAATTTGTTCACTACAGTGTGACTAAACAAATTGAGATTGTTTGTGCATTAAAAATATTTAACGTCTTCAAGTAATACTTTTACAATACTGCTTGAGTTTTATTATTAAAACAAAAGCCCTTAGTACTAAGTACAACGATTTAATGAGAATTCCAAAGGAAATTATATAATGGTATGTGAATGGCCTTTCAAGCCCTATAAGCCAAATACACTTTTACAAAGCACATACAAGAACATTTTTTTTTATGAAACGAATCAGAAAATCTGTTTTAACCTTATAACTCCTTAAGGTCACATTTTAGACTCCCCCAGTTGCAATTTTTTTGTTAGCCTAGGCCTTCTCTATCACTTTCCAGAAGCTTTGTAGTCTTATCGATTACATATTTGGCTTGTTAATAACAACGATATATATACCTTCTTCGCTTACTGTTTAAATAACATATTTTATTTCATTTATTTAGTCTATGAACAAAGATCCTTACAGAAAACTACATTAATATATATTTTTTTTAAATATTAATTTCTTGAACAAAATTCAACAATATACGCAGTATATTAAACTCAAGTAACGCTCTATTACTGAGATCATTAAGAGCATAATTAGACCTATAAACCTTGGTTTAAAAAAGGCAATATTTCACAGTACAGAAAATTAAAATACATTTTTTTCCAACTGAACCCCACACAGAGCAAAAAATGACCCCTAAAAACAAGAAGATTGTCGTATCAACCTATTTTACTATGAATTCCCATTAAAAGCAGAAAACAATATGAATTTTCCATAGAGAAATCTCTATGGCTTTGTTTAGAAAATCTTCTTAACAATTTTAAAAGATTTTCGCATCATTTCCAAATGGAATATAACATAGAATGATGTAAATAATGTGAGAAACTCATTAATTTTTAGTTTTAAGGAGAAAATCGAATAAATGGTTTTTTTTTTGTTTTTTGATTTGAAAGATGCTTATTTGTTTTGCATAGAGAATTACTGCAGGATTGGAGAAGTGAAGAAAAGACCGTGTAAGTTGTTTAATTTTGTTATGTGAATCATTTAAACCATCATTTTATTCTTTCAGAAATTAATATGGTGGATCGTCTTTAACATTAATACTCTTAAAGACGCGTACGAAAAGTATGGTGGCTGAATTATCACATGATCACATAAAATAGAAGGTAGCTTTTTACTACCCTTCGTTACCGGAATAGCTGCACAATGTCTTAAAGAGGTCCTGGTTTTCGTCTAAACAGATTTCCTACTACAGGTGTTGGTGTTTGTTGCATCTGTAAAGAAGGGCAAATCAGAGCTACAAAAAAAGGTAAAGCTAGCTGTTGTTATTCGGAAAAGAAAGCCAATCAGAAGGAGGGATGGTGTATTTATTAATTTTGAGGACAACGCAGGCGTGATGGTAAATAACAAAGGTGAATTTAAGGGCTCTGCTATAACTGGACCTGTTGTTAAGGAGTGTGCTGATTTATGGCCCCATATTGCATCAAATACAAGTTCCATTGCCTAATTTTTGAATAAAAAAAACTTCAATATTTTAATAAAACATAACACTTTAGCTAACTTTTTATTTTCATTTATAGGAATTAAAAGAAAATCAAGAAGATATCTCTATGGTTTTCATCCAAAAAGAAAGTCACATCAAAACTATAGAGATATCTTCTAATACTACCCGTTTTCTATGAAAATTTTAAAATATCAAGAAGACATCTTATTGTTTTCCAAGAAGATTACTCATAAAATTAAGATGATTTTCACATAATTTACAATAGAATGCAAACATTGTTTCAAGAAGAAATCGTATTGAAAACGATGAGATTTCTTCTTAATATTATGATTTTTTCATATAAATGTCAACAGAAATTTTAAGAAGATTTTCTCTATGATTTTGATGTGAATTTCCTTTTGGATGAAAACCATAGAGATATCTTCTTACTTTTCTTCTATTTTATGTGGTTGTTTTGGCTCTGTGCACAATAAATTTTGCTACAAGTCGATAACTCATACAAAAAGTACAATGATTCGTTTGTTTTATGCACCAGACAAACAACAGCTTAATTCTACTTAGATTAGAGACTTAATAATATGAATCTTTTTATACCCTACACCCAGGGTATATTCACTTTTTCCTTCCGTTTGTAACGCAGAGAAGGAGGCGTGGCAGACATAGAAAAGTATATATATTCTTGATCAGCGTCACCTCCTGAGTCGATATAGCCATGTCCGTCTGTCTGGCTGGCTGGCTGTGTGTTGAAATACACTTTTCGGGAAAACTGAGGAAGATAATTCAATGAAATTGAGTACACTCCCTTCGTCGTCAAAGTTAGCTCGTGGGATTGAAAATGAGCAAAATCGGTCAACGGACACGCCTACCGCTCATACAAAAAAATATTCAAAATGTAATTTTAGGAGTATTTTTCACGACAATGCAACTACAATACACACAAATACTATGAATTGTAAGCGCAAGCTCTGAGCAAAACATAGACGAATTCAGACAAGAGGGCGCGGCACCTCTCATATAAGCAAAAGCTTCAAAACGCTATACTGAACGCGTTTTTTGAGATATTCTTACCAAATTTAACTCAGACACTAAGAATTATAAATGAATGCCCTCAGCAAAAATTGGGTCAAATTGGACAAGGAGGTGTGACACCTCCCATATAAGCAAAAGTTTCAAAATGCTAAACTGAAAGAGTTTTTAGAGATAATCCAATCAATTTCACTCAGGCACTAAAAACTATAAATGCAAGCTCTGAACAAAAACTGGGTGAACTCGGACAAGAGGGCGTGGCACCTCCCATATAAGAAAAATTTTCAAAATACTGCAGTGTAGAGTATTTATTTTTGGCCAGGCCAAAAGTTACACCCTTACTAGTTATTATATTATGATTTTAAGCATTTTTATACCCAGGGTATATTCACTTTGTCCTTCCGTTTGTAACGTAGAGAAGGGGGCGTGGCAGGTATGGAAAAGTATATATATTCTTGATCAGCGTCACCTCCTGAGTCGATATAGCCGTGTTCGTCTGTCTGGCTGGCTGGCTGGCTGGCTGGCTGGCTGGCTGGGTGTGTGTGTGTGGAAATACATTTTTTGGGAAAACTGAGCAACATAATTCAAAGAAATTTGGTATTTTGCCTCCGTTGTAAAAGTTAGTTCGGGGGATTGAAAATGAGCGAAATCAGTCAACGGACACGCCCATACAAAAAATATATTCAATATGCAATAATAAGAGCATTATTTGCAATAACAGAAGCAAAATACACATAAATACTAGGGAAAGTAAGTATAAGCTCTGACCAAAAACTAGGTGAATTCGGACTAGAGGGCGTGGCACCTCCCATTTATACGGAAAGCGTTTTTTGATCTCGGATCTATAAATGCAAGCTATACGCAAGATGTAGGTAAACTTGGACAAGAGGGCGTGGCACCTCCCATATAAGCAAATGTTTCAAAATTATATAATGAAAGTGTATTTTAAGATAATCCTACCAAATTTCACTCAAACACGAAGCACATTAATTGTAAACTCTGAGCTTAAAGTAGGCGAAGTAAGATTAGAGGGCGTGGCACCTCCCATACAAGCGATAGTTTCAGAATGCTATACTGAACGATTTTTTTAAGAAAACCCAACCGAATTTTACTCTAACACTCAAAACATTAAATGCAAGCTCTACGCAAAATCAAGGTAAGCTCGAAGGTGAGGGCGTGGCACTTCCCATATAAGCAATTTGTTATTATACTTTCCTAATAATATACTTGAAATGCAGTGCAGGGTATTTAGTTTTTGGCCAAGCCAAATATACCACCCTTACTAGTTTAAATACATCTGTATTTCATAGACATTGGCTAAAATAAAATTTCTCAATTGAGGGTCCAAAAAATTCTAATCAGCTTTTCTGATGCTTACGTCACTATTAATCTTGATTTTGATGTTTTAGGACTTTTTGGCCCCTGAATTGGGGAATTTCCTTTTGGTCAATGTCTATGATATATGTATTTAAAAAATGGCTAAACCTAGATTTAAGCTGTCGTCTGTCTGGAGCATAATGTATTTGTTAAGTACGAAAAATCCAACTTTTCGTTTAAAAAATGAAATACTACTCGTTAAAAAATATAACACGTCCAATTTTCGTCAGAGGCATCGAGAAACAACCTCTCCCTTTCACGATTTTTTTAAGTTTCAAGTAATTTGGGTTATCATTAACCATTTGTGCGGGTTGTATAGAAAACTTCAAAGACCGATTAAAATATAAAATTTGACCTGATCTAGAAAATCCGGAAGACCCATACAAATTATGTTTAGCTATATTTTCAGAATATATTGTTGTTTTTTCAGTAGTGCAACCAAAAATTGAATTTTGTTGAACAATGTAATTAGCAAATGATATATTTGATATAGGCGAATCGAATATTTGATTTGATTAATGAGCGGCATATTTTAGCAATTTTATTGGATCAATTGTATTAATTGTAATTACCAAATATGTATTTGAGTGCAAAGAATCACTGCTTTATTCTAACAATCGTAAATGTTTGAATCTGACGATCGTTTATTGTTATTGATTTTTTTTATTAAATCAGAATTATTATGGCAATATTTTAGAGGACCACGTCGACCTAATGAATTTAAAATACTTACTTGTCATAAATAAAAAAACAAAAAAAAAAAAACAAGCTCTTGTCTGGGATTTGAACATACTCGGCGAGTATTGCTCGCCCAAGTTAGCATAAGAAATTAATAAATAAAATAGATAGAACTCATTCCCCCAGGCTGGCAGTTCAAAGTTTGTATTTGGTTCTTAATTACACGCTACCATATATTTACCAGCTACATTTGTAAACTTGGTTCATTGTTATCTTAAGAGGGAATCCATGTATAGCAAATTGGAATTATGCCACGCGTATTGAATTGTTTAAACCTCTGGACACAATGACCGAATGTAAATTACTGAATATCAAAGCTTAACAGCTAAAATTATAGTACTCGTATATGAAAAGATATTCTTTATATATGAAATGAAATCCAAAAAAGTTATTTCAAGTTATATTTTAAAATGTTTATTTTCTTTGAACTAAACATACTCTTTTCTCAGTGCGCAAATGATTAATTAGATTACTGACTCCAAGCGATATGCTGGGAGCAATCTAATTTAAAATGTTATAAGTTCAAACGACTGAATGTAGCGTATATTAATTTCTGACCGAGTTAGCAACAACAGCAATGCATTTAATGTAGGCTCCTTCTTTAATTTCTTTACCATTCAACTCTAAAAAATTTTCCTTGTAAAAACTGCACCTTGTGAGGTCAATGTTTTAATGTGCATTATTTTGAAAGCCCTTGAAATAAATTATTTTGCTTTATTTTGTTTTTAAATAAAAACCGGATCTTATGTTTTCATTGTGTTATTAGGTTACTGAAGTTGCAGGTTGTGGACTTCGAAAAAATTGCTCATTTCCGACTTGTCAACATTGTTGTTTACTACAGAGTGATAAATATTTAATATCATCACACATGCATTTGTTTGTCATAACAGCTGTTTAAAAAAATTAGTCTTAGTTTTTAATTATGAAATGTTTAAAATATTTTGTGATACCAGTTTTACTAATGAAAAAAACGTTTCACTACTTAGAATATTATACCAGTTTAGACGTCATAGTTTCTAGCCTAATTCATATTTATATATTTGAGAGTTTGCAGAATTTTTAATCTTTTTATAAATAATTTTGCATTTTTAACATTTATTAACATATTTATGGTACTTAATAGTTTTAAGAACTTTTCAAAGGCGCGTGTGGCAATATAACTGAAAAAAAAAAGATAGGATTTCCTGTTTCTAAGTAAATAAAGATTAAAACATCAAATTTAGAATTAGGAACATGTTTTTAGATTAACTACATATTTAGCACTAGTTTAGAATTGGTAAGTTAAAAGTTTAACACTTTTATTCCAAATGAAAATAGTTTCGTTGTTGAAGTGAATCTTCTTTGTCGCCGTTAGGTGTAAAACTTCAAAGCCGCGAGTCATTTTTATGACACTTTTTTACCGTTTTTTTTTTCGTTACATCCCATTATATCTCGCATTTTAATGGTATTTCGTAGGAAGATGTAGAACGTGAATACTGGGGAATGTAATACAAAGAGGGCAAATATGAATAGCATGATTCCGCAGATCATAGATTTATGCCCAATGATCTGGTTTAATACAAAAAAAAAAAAAAATTATGAATTGGAATATCGCTTTACTTTTATATTAAATAAAAAAAGAAACAAAAAAAATAGTTACCCTTCAGTTCAAATAAACTACTAAAAGCTATATATGTAAATATTAAAAAAGTACTATTAAGGTTTTAATTATTATTAACATAGGAACGTAGAAACGGAAGTTCTCAAGGCTTTCGTCCTCCAGACTTGACCTTATTTTTGTGCAAATTACTCCAATAGAAGCAAAAGCTTTTTCAGATTGCACACTCGTTGGTGAAATCGAAGGAAATCGTTATACACAAGTAAGATTCAAGAATCTTGTGCCGATGTTTTTATTTTCAAAATAGTTTAGTTCATATCCAACTTTTCTGGTGTAGCTTCTATCAAGTCGATTTCGTTTCTGGCGAGGCAATTCTAGCACACTAGCAATGCTATTAAAGTATGATCTTTTAGAAATTTTTTTTTTTAAATTTCAGCTCTTAATATTTATTTAGATTGTGTAGGTTTTGTAAAACGCTTGAAAATTCGTTATTCTTTCTAATGTACGAGTTTCCAACTGTTCTTTGAACTCATAACCAAGCGGACAATCTAGTGTTTGAAGTTTTTAATAAAATGTTAGCATTCTCACGGCAGATTGCCTCTACTGTTAGTTTAATTGGAAGTATAATTGAAATTATGTATATTTTAAGTCAAAAGAGTCTCATTTTCGTACAGGCGATAATCTGCATTAATATTTGCATTTATAATAGTCTCTTGGATAACAGTTTTTAATTTATAGGTAATGGTTGAGGATGCAGTGCCTTGAATGTGTTGTTTCATTTAATTTCAAGTCGTCTACATTAGTTAAATCATGATCATCCGATTCATCGTCTAAGTTCTTGTTTCACTATCCTTCTATTTTTTGTAAAACGGAGTTATAGTTTAAATTTTTTATAATACCGAAATACCGGTATTTGTCATAATTTAATACCGGTATTTCGGTATCGAATTTTGGTCCGGGAATACCATATACTGGTTTAAAAATGGGCGTACCCAAATGAGTGCCACGCCTAATTTTAGCACGTCATATCTTACATATTTTTTGATGGAGTTTGGAAGGTATGTGCTAAAACTGAATACCATATATATATATACCATTTATATAGAGGGAGGGTTATCAGCTTAATGCCACGCTCACTTTTCAAATAAAAGTTTCGATATAAGATGTTCAATAAATCGGAAAATGTTAAAACATCGATGTTGTCCAAAAATTGTTGAAAATGTCATAAAGTATTGAAAAATTCGAAAAATTGTGAAAAATGCGAAACTTTGATTTGACGTAAAATGTTTGTGAAGAAGAAATATATCGAAAATTTAGATAAGGTTGACAATTATCCAGAAATAGTGACAACATTTAAAAATATTCACTTTCCTTTACGAGGGGTCGGCTAAAGTCAAGCGTTGCTCCCAGAACCCAATTTGGTTTAAACCAAGCTTTTCTTGTTAAAGTTATAATTTTTACAAAAAATGTTTAATCAAAAAGTGTTGCTCGGATTTGGTTTTGGAGATATGGTCATCGAAAGATCGGGATACAGCTTTTATAAAAACCGATATAAGTTTTGAATCCCTTGATGGATTTCAAAAATATTGATGTTATATGAAAGATATTTTAACTGGCTACAAAATTATTCTAAAAAAGTTTTAAATCCAAATTATGGTTTTCAAGATATGGTGATTTTGTAAAAAATGTTGACCAGTTTTTTTTTAAAAAACTATTATAAATTAAAAAAATACCTTAATAACCTATAGCTGCAGTAACAAAATATGAAAGCCTTATCTATTTTCCTTCATAAGGTATTCCATTTAAAGCTGAATTTGCATCATTAGGGCATTTTTTATAGAAAAATAAAAATCAAACGCGCGAAATTTTTAATAACAATTTTTCGACTGCGGCGCTTTCTTTTTAGCAAACTTTTGCAAATCTTTCAGTCAGGTTATATAACTGATTACAAAAAGAAGGTCTTAACCCTCTAACGGTGAACCACTCAATTTCTTTTAAAGATCCAGTAACTGATGACCACACAAATACGATTGAGGGTCTGTGGCGATATGTCAAAAACGCTTTGCATGTATTTAATAGAAGGAAATGATTTTACGAAGGATATATTGCAAAATTCATGTTCCTTAAAAAGTGAAGAGCAGAGGGGGTTGAGCCAATGGAGGATTTTTTTAAATATGAGGGAGAATTGCATAAAGTCGTTTCCTATGAAGCAGAGAACGATGATAATGATAATGTAGTAGATGAAGACATCTTATAAAATAAAATACAAATTTTAATTCTTCTATTTTTTTTTTTTTGGAAAACCTTACAAATATAGGAAATCAGATACAAATGGCAAAGTTAATAAAAGAAAATAGATTGGCCTTTCATATTTTGTTACTAAAATTATGGATTGATGAGACGTTTTTTGGAAAAAATGGTGTCGTTTTAAAAAAACCTGGTCAAAATTATCTTAAAATCGCCATATATCGAAACCGAAAACTCGGATTTAAAACTTTTGTAAACCAATATGGTAGCTAGTTATAATACCTTTCATATGACACCAAAATTTTTAATATCCATTAAGGGACTCAGAACTTATACTTGTTTTCATAAAAGCTATATCCCGATCTTCCGATTGCTATATCTCCGAAACCAGATCTGAGCGACACTTTTTGTTTTTGCTGTTGTTGTTGTAATTAATTTCCAAAGCCATATTTTGGCAAAAAAAAAAATTGGCTTTGGGAGCAACGCTTGACTTGTTCCTTCTTTCAACGTAATCACCATTTATTTTGAAACATTTTTGAAGACGATAAGTTCATCTTGAAAAACAGACTTCAAAATCGGCTTTTTGCAGTTTTACAATTTCATCACTAACCGCACTTATTATCTTCTCATTGCTGTTGAAGACTCTCACTCTCATTTTTATTTTTTTATTTATTTTTGGAAACAACCAGAAGTCACAAGGCGCTAGATCTGGGGATGCTGAAAGCGCAATAAAATCGAACATTTTTCAGCAGTGTACGCTGGCATATTATCGTGAAGTAGAAAGAAGCGGCATAGCTCCTTTTTTTGGCGATTTCCCAATAAATTTTAGAAAACTCTTGGTAAGCAGGTTTGAGTATACCACTTAACAGTAAATGTCTGACCTTTTTCCAAGGGAGTAGCAGCTACAACTTACTCTCTGGTGAAGTAAGCTGACATCATTACTTTTGATGATGTTACAATTTTCTTGAAAGTGTTAGACTCTCCGTTTTTGAATTTTTCAAGAAAAAACTTAGCAAAACGCACACTTGCCTCTTTTTAGAGCATCACTTAAAATTCTAGGAACCCATCGTGCAGATTTCTTTGTGTATCCAAGATCATTTTTTAATATTCGCGATAGAGCCATGGTATTCAAGCCCAGTTTCCTTAGCAATGATTTCCTGGGTCAATCTTGGATCTTGGTCAATTTTAGACTTCACCAGCGCTACACTTGCATAAGCAGTCGAAGAATTTGGGCGGCCTTCTCGATGTTTGTCCTCCACAGAAAAATTACCCTTCTGGAACCTTCGGAACCACTTTGAAATAGTGGCGCATCAACTTCTAATGCTATTTGGCATTCGCTAAATACTTCCACGGGCTTGAGTTTACGTCGAAATCCAAAAAGAATAGTAAACCGAATCTCTTGCTGCGTTGGCACTGGAATTTCTGCTGACATTGTCTCATGAATTTTACGTTTTCTTCTCTGCATTTTGGCCGATCTTTCTGAAAATTAAAATGATATATCGTATGACTATAACAAATAGTACGCAATTTTTTTATTTACTAAAAATTTCTAACATGACACCTACTAAGCGAACTTTTGTTAGGCCCTCCGTACTCGCTTGATTTTTTTTTTTTTATCTTGTAAGAAAGATTGTGAGGAGGAGAAGTGCATAGGATTTTTTTTTTAAGTGGGTGGTTCCACTGCTAAGCCGCTGCATCGATTTTTATGAAATTTGGTATGGAGATAAGGTTAATACTAAGGAACGATAATATGACTTTTATGTTTTTAAGTCGGATTTGCCACGCCCCAAAGATCAAAAGCATAGAAATGCTAGCTGATGAGAATTTGTTTGCTTAAGTTAACAGTTGGGTGCTCTTTTTAAAGTCAGATCGAAATTCCGGCCACAAGGCAATCCCTATTGCAATTAAATGGTCTTAACAAACGAAAATGTCGCTTAGCTTAAATACTTATGATGATAATTGACTTTAGACTTAAATAATTAGACGCAATAAAAATGTTTTGCGATAAAATTGAGATTCTTTAATATTCGGTAACACATATAAAAAAAAAAATTTTAACAAACTAAATATATCTAAATTGTTACAACTTCAAATTGCCTTTAAGTGTTAAATTTGCTTAGCAGCATAACCAGATGTGGACTGACTATGGAAATTTATGATAAACTATTGTATAAAACTGCCAAAATGTATATATTAACTGTATAAATATATGTGTTAACAGAGCAAGTATATGCTTGTTTGCAATATTCTTAACTATTTAAGTTTTAAAAAAGGCCTTGAACTTTAGCCAAATAGTTTAGTTTTCAGTAGGTAAATAATTTGATGCATTTTTATATATATTTTTTCTTTTATTAATAATCACTTATATGTTAAAATAAACAATAAAAATTTAAGAAAACAAGTCGCCTTCCTATAGCATTATTACGAGTATAGATAAAACAAGTTAACTAATACCCAATTTCAATCGCTTTTTGGTACAATCATTGTGTCAATCAATTAAACCGCAGACTCTATTAAAATCTACAGAAAATGGTCCATGTATCATTCAATAGAGATTTTCAAACAAATAAACTGTACTATTGACTATTGACAAATGTTAGAATCACTTGAAATGTTGAAATGTCTAGTGCACGTATTAAGAAAATCATTAATTCTATAGAGGTAGAGGTACTTGATTTATTATTAAAAGAGATTATTGAATGACAATTGTTGAAAATGAAAAAATGTTTTCAAAATAAGAATAATAATTACTTTGAAATATGAATAACATATTTTCAACTAGTCATTTCTGGTATTTTTTTGTTTTGTTTTTTTATTTGTTTATTTAAGTAATTGTTGTCATCACATTAGACCATTAACAAATTACTTAGTTAACTAAATTCTTTTGTACATCACAAATACGTACTCGTACATCATGAGTAATGGAGTATGGGTACCTATTATCAAGAATTTTAAATCAAAATAAGATAATTGTAGGGGAAACTGCAAACAATTGTATTTTCTTTAATGTATTTTAATGTAACTCCTACGAGAACTTTGTATTTCCTTCCTAAATGCAAATTGTGTTTCAACACGTCATATATTGCATTTTGGATTCTACTCGTTCAAAGCCTTAGACGTGGCTGGGTTTGACAGTCCTTTCAATACCTATTTGTATAGCTTTATCTCATTTGCTATGGGCATAAGATAAATGTAAGTGTTTGAGAAGGTGTGAGATCACCGGAAATGTTTCCATATCTGTGGACCTTTGACAAAACAACTTAACTCGAAATTGGCAACTTTTCTGGAGAGCCTAAAAACTGATTAACTACTTTTCAATAATGCGGCTCAATTTCGTTGATACAGCGATGAATCTCCTTTATCCATACGTTTTTACTTATCTTAAAGTGTCAGCTGTCAAATAATTTTTTTTTCTTTTTGTTCATAACACTTCACCGCACGAATGGCGCTATGCTCGAATCTTGCGTGAAATATGGGACACCCCTATATCTCTGGAACAAGAAATCATAGACACATGGTGATTAGCTATGGGCTAGTTTGTATGGACATTTTTAAAAATTAACTTTTTATACCCTGCGGTGGTTTTTTATGTGAGGTTTGATGAAAAAGTGAGTGAGCCAAAATTTGGACGGGGTGGGGTGGGTCTAACCCTTGCCAGATTTGAGTCAAAGTTCGAGTTTCGGGGGTAAAATTTTGAAAAAAGCTCCTAACTGCCAATCAGTTGCACTTACAGGCATAAAATGTATGGCCAACCCCCATTAAATTTTCCACCCCATCATTTTCACGAAACATACTTACCCCCTATCTCCACCCCCTAGGGGTGCTACCATACAAAAATACTCATATTTATGTTAATTATTTAACATTTTTGCTCTCATCACCCCTACTGCCCCCATAGTGCTACTTAGGAAGGTAAAATGTATAACCGACCCCCATTAATTTTTCCAGCCCGACAATTTTACTGAACAAACTTGCCCTCTATCTCCGTCCTTTACCATTACCGGATGTTACGATGGGCACACCCAGTAACTGCTCGTTTCCGTCATACGTGATACACGTTTTTTTTTTTTTAATTCAAAACCACTGTAACTGTGTCAATTAATTTTTGTAACAGAACCAATATTAGTACACCAGTATAAAGTCGCACCCCGGAGTGCTTTTTTATGAGAGCACCCCTAGAGGGCGGAGATAGAGGGCAAGTATGTTTAGTAAAATTGTCGGGCTGGAAAAACTAATGGGGGTCGGTCATACATTTTACCTTCATAAGTAGCACTATGGGGGCAGGGTTGATGAGAGAAAAAATGTTTATTAATTAACATAAATATGAGTATTTTTGTATGGGAGCACCCCTAGGGGGTGGAGATAGGGGGTAAGTATGTTTCGTGAAAATGATGGGGTGGAAAAAATAATGGGGGTAGGTCGATTTTATAAAAATGTCATGAAAATTAAGGCTTATATGGGAACGACCCTAAGGGGTGAAGATAGAAGGTAAGTAAGTTGGGTGAAAATGTTGAAGTAGAAAATTTAATGGGGGTTGGTCATACATTTTATGCCTGTAAGTACAACTGGTTGGCAGTTAGGAGCTTTTTTAAGAATTTTACCCCCGAAACTCGAACTTTGACTCAAATCTGGCAAGGGTTAGACCCACCCCACCCCCTCCAAATTTTGGCTCACCTACGTTTTCATCGAACCTCACATAAAAAACTACCGCGGGGTATAAAAATCGAAAAATTGTTATTAAGCCCATGGCTAATGGTGATTATACCAATAGAAGCATATTTAAATTTTATATTTAGAACTAAAATCCTGGAGAATTGTCTTATCTCGACTTAGGTTGTTTTGTCAAAAGTCTACAGATATATTTTAATAAACACCGAAAATGTGTATTTTCTCGCATTTATATCATGGACTTTGACAGCTGTAGAGATGGTCAAACCAAGATCAAGATAAATTCCATAGCAGTCTGGTCTTGATATTGGACATTAAGTCTTGGCCTTGGTCGTAATTATGATATTGATTATTGGTCCTGGTGGTGATCTTGGGCTTAAAATCTTGTTCTCGATCTTGATCTTGGCCTTAAAGAAAATTCTAAAGATTGTTTAGTATTCAAAATTTCAAAACCTTTTTTTAAACAAAAAAGTTGGGTTGCCAAATTTCGAATTGAGACATGATGTTATGCTCAAAAAAGTGCGTGACATACGTTTTAACTATAAATATACAAGATTGAAAATCAGTCTTGATCTTGATGATCATCAGATCATATCAGTCTTGATCTTGGTCTTGAAATTATATCAGCGTCTTGGTTTTGGTCTCGAAAAATTACGAAGACTAAGACTAATTTTGCTCATCACTAGACAGCTGGTAATGAGATCGTGTTAACATATGACCAAAACCGCAGACTATCTTTTCTTTTTAGTTTTTCGATAAAACAAAGTGTTCCCAATCTCCCCTATTCGTAGAATTTGTATTTTCTTTTAACAAAAAAATCAACAATAATGACTTTTACAAATATTTAAGCCGATGTTTTGTCTGTGAATCCAAAATAAATGTTATTATATAGACGTTAGAAGTTTCACACTTTGTTTAATGACTGTGCCGTATTGACATTAACCCTGAAATACTCTTGTACGTATTTTTATTTGTAAAATTAAAACTATAAAATTTGTTTTGCATTTTTCGTTTTTAACAGCAAATACAAATAAAATTATTATTATAAATCGTGTGTGAATGTTACGCAATAAAGTTCATTACTTTTAGTTTTTCTTAATATAAAAATTCTTTTTTAATTGAACTTTTTTAGTCATATATTTGCAAAGATCTATTTTCATATAAATCATTCAGTGCAATTAATTAACAATGAAACAATGTTGTCTAATTATTTAATTACATTCGTAAGGTACTCTGTTTAGTGAAAACTCATTAAAAATTCAGAAAAGTCACAATGTTTCAAAATTTTCATTTGATTTGATTTCTTTATAGGATTAGCTAATACAACAAAATGCTTAAAGTAATTTTAATATTGCAATAATAGCTTCATATATACTTATATGTAAGAACAGCATTTAGAATAAAATTAAGATTTAATAGATTTCATTACATAGGGTCGTAATCTTTATAGTGCAGGCAAATTAGGTAAAAACAGGTATTCATTTCTAATTTTGTTGAACATGCACCGATTTTGATTCGACAGGGCTCATTTTGTTCGTAATAAAATTTAAAACAAACCAACACATTAGTTTTTTCCGACCTTTCCCCAAAATTTCTTTAGTCCCCCGTGAACCCTCAAAATCTGGTAAATTCAATAAAACTGTTCTAAAATGCTTAAAAATGGAAAGTTATGCTATTCACGGAGTTCTCTAGATTGCTGAATCCAAATATGATATTGGAAAATGAAAAAACTCAAAATGGCGCCCAGAAAACTGCGTACATACCCATTTTAAGCACCAAAAATGGGAAAAAATCGTTACAGGGGGTTTTAGCCTAGAAGTCTTGTTACATTGAATAAATTTATACGGTCGGTATGGGATATTGTTTTTTATACTATAAAAAGTAAAGTTTACCAAAAATTTTTTTGTGTTTTTGATTTGTTTATTATTTAAGCAATAACTATAAAAAGTTAATACAACTCAAAATTAAAAATATTTGTAACATTTTGCAAACCATTTTTTCTAAACTAACTTGAGGTCGCTGAACACGAAAAACCCAATTATTTTTTTTTTCCTTGCTGCCGTTCCCGAGTTATTCGTTTATTTATATTTTCGAGGTTATAGCTTCATATACATCAATATATTTCTATGACGCCAAGTTCGATCAATTTTATTTTGCCACGTTGACAAAGAATAATTAATGGCGCTTCTAACAAATATACCAATGATTATGCTTTGAACAAAATTGACTGAGTTATAGCAGAAAAAAGTTTGAAATTTCAAAAATTTTTGAAATTTTTCACATCAACTTCAAATGAAACATTTGGTTTTTGGCATATAATTTTTTTAAATACTTGTTTTTTAGTGATTTTATTAAGTGGCGCATATAATTGCAAACATTTTAAGAATATCTTGAGAAAAATCGAATGAAATTTTCAAAAGATATTAAGGTTTTAGTGCAATAACGATTTTTTCCCATTTTTGGTGCTTAAAATGGGTATGTACGCAGTTTTCCGGGCGCCATTTTGAGTTTTTTCATATTCCAACATCATATTTAGATTCAGCAATCTAGAGATAAAGGAAGCCTATAAAATTGCTCTTGCTTCCCCCTAATGCTTTAGAGAAAACTTTTCTATGGAAATCTTTAGCCAATTGTATGAGCTTTCTAGCGGTGGAATTGGCTTACAGGATCTAACAGAATTTTGCAAAGTTCTATGCCGTACAATTTTGAAGGAAAGGACTAGAACTTTCAAAAACTGTATCAGATTTGATGGTTAAAAATTACCTTGTCATATTATATACATATACACGGTGGTTTTTAAAAAATTTCAACTTTTTGAAATACCACCCGCGATTTTTTTCGGGGATAGTGTTGGGACCCTTCTAGTATCAGAATCCGGGAACCGCAAAATCGAACGTCCAGCCGTTTTTTTTTTTCGACATTTTAGTTTTTTTAACGATTTTTGAGAATGTCTCGGATTTATATACATATTATGTACACATATATATGTATGTACGTACATATATATACTTGTATATGTATATATGTGTAATATATATATATGTATACATATATACATACATGCATACATACATATAAAAGGTATCGTTTCCGCACCATTTATTTTTAAAAAAAATCGGTTTTTTCGTATATAAAAAAACACAAACAAAAACCGGATACAGCAATAGTCACTCCAGATGTGATTTTTGATGCTTAATCCGAATCCGGTCTTATAATTGCTCTATTACTTCTGGACTTTGAGATATCCTTACATATATGTATAAAGGACACCACTTTTTTTCCTATTTTTGAAGTTATATAACAAGATAAGATAATATTATGCCGTAAAATCTGGTATCACAGTTAATAGCCCTAGCTTTTTTCTTGAAAACTCAATCAAACCGATAACGATATCTTTTTTTTTTGTTGGAGATATCTTTACCTAAAAAGTTAAAAAAGTGCAAAAACACGATTTTTGGCTATATTGGATGTTATATGCAGGACACACAAAATTCTTCTGTGAATTTCTATTACCAGAAGAATGTAGTACTTTCTTTTGGCTTTCAATTGAGCTATTAAATGTTCATCTGCAATATTCCTCTACAAAGTTATGATCATTTAAAAATTACATTATGAAGTGCAAACTAACAGGGGTGCCACTAAAATATAGTGTACGAGTATTTCTTATATACGTATTGCTGCAACATGTCGTCTTAAAATAGTCATAACTTTTAAGAAAACTATTTCAAGAGACCACTTGTTAGCTCATTTTGAAGATAAAGAATGGTTTTAAATGCTTCGGTTGGTAAAAAAGAGCAGAAAAATTTCGTCCGTACTGTATACAACCTCAAATATAGCCGAAAACCGAGATTTTTCGCTTTAAGTTTCATGGTGTGATTTTAAAGTTAACACAACTTTGCAGAGAAATATTGCAGATGAACATTTAATAGCTCAATTGAAAGCCAAAAGAAAGCACTAAATGCTTCTGGTAATAGAAATTCACAGAAGAATTTTGTGTGTCCTGCATATAACATCCAATATAGCCAAAAATCGTGTTTTTGCACTTTTTTAACTTTTTAGATAAAGATATCTCCGACAAAAAAAAAGATATCGTTATCGGTTTGATTGAGTTTTCAAGAAAAAAGCTAGGGCTATTAACTGTGATACCAGATTTTACGGCATAATATTATCTTATCTTGTTATATAACTTCAAAAATAGGAAAAAAAGTGGTGTCCTTTATACATATATGTAAGGATATCTCAAAGTCCAGAAGTAATAGAGCAATTATAAGACCGGATTCGGATTAAGCATCAAAAATCACATCTGGAGTGACTATTGCTGTATCCGGTTTTTGTTTGTGTTTTTTTATATACGAAAAAACCGATTTTTTTTAAAAATAAATGGTGCGGAAACGATACCTTTTATATGTGTGTATGCATGTATGTATATATGTATACATATATATATATTACACATATATACATATACAAGTATATATATGTACGTACATACATATATATGTGTACTAGAGGTGTTTTAAGAATGTATGGAGATCCTTAGTAACAACATTTTGATACACGACACCCCTCAATATTGTGAGGTTGGAAAAAAAAATGAGTTTGGAAAAAAAATTTTGGGGATGGGGTGAGGGTAAAGGTTGGCGCATCGAGGTCAAAGGTGAAAGAAAAAGAGAAAAAATTTACATACAGCCCTACAAATGCTTAGGGGTCACCTCTAGAGGGTTCAAATGTATGACCAACCCACATTATTTTTTCTCCCCCAACATTTTTACCAAGCATACCTACCTCTTATCTCTAACCCCTAAGGGTGCTTCCATACAAAATTGACATTTTTAGGAAATCGACCCCCACCACTCCCAGGGTGCCCCTAGAAGGGTCAAATGTATGTCTGGTCCCTAACATTTTTTCTTTCCCAACTTTTTTTCCTAACATACTTACCCTGTATCTCTGACTCTTTAGGGGACTCCCATACAAAATAGATGGCATAGACATGAAAAATATGGAAAGGAAATCCTCAAATAGGCCCATAACTGCCCAGAAGTCACTCCTAGAGGAGTCAAATATATGACCGACCCCCATTAGCCCCCCTCCAAAATTTTGTCTCAGCATACCTACCCCCTATTTCCAATCCTTAAGGGGGCTCCCATACAAAGTTACTGTTTTTATATAAAATGTCCCCATTGCCCTAACTGGCACACGGGTACTCCTAGAAGGCTCAAATGTATGATCGACCCCCATTATTTTTCCGCGATCTATATTTTTTCCCCACATACTTACCCCCTATTTTCAACCCTGAAACGGGCTGCCATACAATTTTTTTTTTTATAAATTTTCCTAGAAATAATGGGGGCCGGTCATACATTTGACCCTTCTAGGGGTACCCATGGTCCAGTTAGAATAGTGGGGGAAGTTTTTAAAAAAAACGTAACTTTGTATGGGAGCCCCCTTAAGGATTGGAAATAGGGGGTAGGTATGCTGAGAAAAAATTTTGGAGAGGGGCTAATGGGGGTCGGTCATATATTTGACTCCTCTAGGAGTGACTCCTGGGCAGTTATGGACCTAATTGACGATTTCCTTGCCATATTTTTATGTCTATGACGTCAGTTTTGTATGGGGGCCCCCTAAAGAGCTAGAGATAGAGGGTAAGTGAGGTGGAAAAAAATGTTGGGGAGGAAAAAATATTAGTGGCCGGTCATACATTTGACCCTTCTAGGGGCACCCTGGGAGTGATGGGGGTCGATTTTCTAAAAATGTCAATTTTGTATGGAAGCCTCCTTAGGGGTAAGAGATAAGAGGTAGGTATGCTTGGTAAAAATGTTGGGGGAGAAAAGAAATGTGGGTCGGTCATACATTCGAACCCTCTAGAAGTGGCCCCTCTTGTAGGGCTGTAAGTAAATTGTTTCTCCTTTTCTCTCATCTTTGACCTCGATGCGCCAACCCTTACCCTCACCCCACCCCCAAAATTTTTTTTGCAAACTCATTTTTTTTTCCAACCTCACAAAATTGAGGGGTGTCAAGTATCAAAATCCAAAATTCGTGCACTAAAACACCCCTAATGTGTACATAATATGTATATAAATCCGAGACATTCTCAAAAATCGTTAAAAAAACTAAAATGTCGAAAAAAAAAAACGGCTGGACGTTCGATTTCGCGGTTCCCGGATTCTGATACTAGAAGGGTCCCCCAACACTATCCCCGAAAAAAATCGCGGGTGGTATTTCAAAAAGTTGAATTTTTTTAAAAACCACCGTATATATGATGCACTCCACGCCAAGTGTACCAAAAAAAAATTTTTTTTTCTCCGATTTCGCACAAATTTGGCAATATGGTAGATCCGGTGTGCAAGAACAACAATCCGGGAGGATTTAGTCCTAGTACTATTTGTTGTTAAAATACAGGGTGTTGAAGTTGGCGTTTTTAGTCATTTTCATGAAAAGGGTGTTTTTGAGCGAAATCGGAGAAAGAAAAAATTTTTTTTGGTACACTTGGCGTGGAGTGCTTCATATATAATTAAGAATATCTCAAAAATCGCTTTCAGTATAGCGTTTTGAAACTTTTGCTTATATGGGAGGTAACACGCCCTCTTGTCCGAGTTTGCTCAGTTTTTTCTCAGAGCTTGCGCTTACAATTCGTAGTATTTATGTGTATTTTGGTTTCATTGTCATGAAAATGACTCCGAGCTAACTTTGACGACGGAGGCAGTGTGCCAAATTTCATTGAATTATCTTGCTTAGTTTTCCCAAAAAGTGTATTTCCACACACAGCCACCCAGCCAGCCGGACAGACGGACATGACTATATGGACTCAGGAGGTGACGCTGATCAAGAATATATATACTTTTCTACATCTGCCACGCCTCCTTCTCTGCGTTACAAACGGAAGGACAAGGTGAATATGCCCTGGGAGTAGGGTATAAAAATGGTTTGTATGTTTAACTGGTCAGTTTTTGACAGGCCTAGCTTACGATTTGAGACCTGATGGCATAAAAGTATATCTTACGTATCAATTGTAGAACAACAAAATTTGTGAATAGTTTTTCTATGTTAATACTATAAATAGTAATTAATCCGATGTTCAAAATGATGATCAATTGTTTCATAATTTGATGATGAGAAATGCCGTTTCCTGTACAAATCAACTAAAACCGGAATAGTGTATTCATCATATATGTTGTATGTACAATATTTAAAAGCTATTCTACTAATAAATCTATATTAAAACAAAAAGCATAAGGTTATATTAATGCTATAAATTAAAAAAACTTTTTATAAAGATCTATATAGATATGTATATATAATTTAATATATATGAATGGGAAATATTGACTACATACTATTGTGTCCGGTACTAACTTTCGAGTACGTAATAAAAGAAATAAATGAAAACATAATTTTAAAAATGTTTGACTTTGGCACAGAAAACACCGGTAATCGCTGAACCTCTGGCATTTTAATTTATTAATTTCAGTTAAATCATGGTTCTTTTGTGGTTTATGCTGGTGATGGGATTAAGTTAGCTGCTTTATGGTACAAAACTTTTTGCCTTTTTCTGATTTTAGCCGCATTGCTAACATAAAACAACAAAAGAAAAAAAACACATTATTATTATTTTTGTTTATTAGCCCTAAGGTTTAGCATTAGTTGATGCTAATTTTGCTTTGAGCCATTTATTTAAAACATGACCCAGGGATTTTTCATTCTTTCTATTGCTTGCATCATTGGAGTACATATTTTTTTAGAGGTACGTACTGTATGTAATAAAAATGATTTAGCGTACACTTTTTTAATGACAAATACTTTTGCGTGTCAAGAAAGTTTTTTATTAATAAACAGCATGGGAAGTGAATTGTTTCAAAAGGGAATTCTGCGATTGTTAGCCTGACGACTGACATCATAGAAAACGTCAAATGAAATTTTATTTGTTCTGCTCATTAAAAGCTGTTTTGAGAGTATCTAAAATTAAGCTGCTTTATTACTTAACAAAACTTAATAATTATTTTGTAAATACATATTTTGCAGTAAACAACTTTTTTGCCCATATTCAGTTTTATGGAATTTTTGCAGCTTAACTTATAAAGCAATCTAAAAAAAATTCCAAGAAACTTTGCCCAAGAAACAATGGGTCTAAAACCATTATCGAGCCGCCGTAAATTGCGTTGAAGTTTTGTATGTTGTACTTTAAAATTCAAAAAAAAATTTAATAACTTTGAATAACACTGTGGAACAAAATTTGGTCGAAAAAAGTTAACTCGGATCTGACGCTGCGGGGTGAAAATATAGGTAAAAAATAGACCATTTGGCCCATTTTGTTCAAGTTGGCTCTAGTTTTCGAGAAAAGGCCGTTTGAATTTTGGACCTTGAACTATGTGGTTTTTTCGATATATCTCTTAAGCAAATTAAGTTTTATTGCATCTGATGATGAGGTTTTGTACGTCTCGTCTATATCTACAACTTTTACCAACAAATTGGTCCTTTAAAATGCATTTCCGGCAAGTTAGAGCACAAAATTCCCAAAAAAGTGATATTTTTCGCCTTTTATGAAATTCGGCTCAATAGTAATCGCCCGAGTGGTGGATTTATGCCTTTTAACCTATAGCTGAGATCCATACAAACACTTTGATATAACACATGTGGCATATGGGCAAGAATTTCTCAAGTGAGCCATCCAAGAAATTAAACGTAAGAAACGCTTCAACAAAATTATGTTTTCTGACAACTACGAAAGATTTTGCAAAAAATGTTTTTTTTAGAGATATTTAGCGTAGGTCGGGAAATAAAATGGTACTTTTTTTTTGGACCAAAATTTTTAATTTATTATTGAAAATCATTATTTCAAATAGGTACATAAAACTAAAGCAACTTCTCCGCCTCTGAGAAAACTAAAAAAAATATGTGGGCACTCTCCACTTGTCAAGAAACTATATTCCAGAAAAAAAAATTGGGGTAATCGATATTGGTTCAAAAGTTATTAACAATATAGTGATGTCGTGCAAGTCTTTTTTCAGCATTAGAGAAAAACAAGGCATCCTACGAAAAAAGTGTATATGGCACAAAATGCTTAGAATTATCTAAGGAATACGTGTGAATTTTTTCAGAATTTTCTGAGACATTTTATAATTTTTCAAAAGGTCCGAAAAGAAAATTTGATATGTTCCAAAAAAACTCACACGTATTCCTTAGATAATTCTAAGCATTTTGTGCCATATACACTTTTTTCGTAGGATGCTTTATTTTTCTCTAATGCTGAAAGAAGACTTGCACGACATCACTATATTGTAAATAACTTTTGAACCAATATCGATTACCCCAATTTTTTTTCTGGAATATAGTTTCTTGACAAGTGGAGAGTGCTTACCTTTTTTTTAAAGTTTTCTCAGAGACGAAGAAGTTGCTTTATTTTTATGTACCTATTTGGAATAGGGATTTTCAATAATAAATGAAACATTTTTTTACAAATCAAAAACACCATTTTATTCCCCGACCTATGCTAAATATCTCTAAAAAAAACATTTTTACAAAATCTCTACTAGTTGTCAGAAAACATAATTTTGTTAAAGCGTTTTTTACGTTTAATTTCTTAGATGGCTCTCTTGAGAAATTTTTGCCCATATGCCACATATATTATACCAAAGTGTTTGTATGGATCTCAGCTATAGGTTAAAAGGCATAAATCCACCACTCGGGTGATTACTATTGAGCCGAATGTCATAAAAGGCGAAAAATATCACTTTTTTGGGAATTTTGTGCTCTAACTTGCCGGAAATGCATTTTAAAGGACCAATTTGTTGGTAAAAGTTGTAGATATAGACGAACAAAATCCCATCATCAGATGCAATAAAACTTAATTTGCTTAAGAGATATATCGAAAAAACCACATAGTTCAAGGTCCAAAATTCAAACGGCCTTTTCTCGAAAACTAGAGCCAACTTGAACAACATGGGCCAAATGGTATTTTTTTTTTACCTATATTTTCACCCCGCAGCGTCAGATCCGAGTTAACTTTTTTCGACCAAATTTTGTTCCACAGTGTAATTTTATATGAAACAAGTTAAAAAAATTTGAATTTTTTTATTTTTCTTATTGTATTTTAAAGTACTACATACAAAACTTCAACGCAATTTACGGCGGCTCGATATTGATTTTAGACCCATGGTTTTTTGGGCAAAGTTTTTTAGAATTTTCCATAGACTTTTTTGTTGCTCTTTGCCAATTTTTTGCCTCCCGAACAAATTGACCCGGCCTAGTGCTACACTCTTGCTTGAAATGATACCCGGCCTGATACATATGTGAACATGCATCATTCATCTAAAATCCATTCTATGCACACTAGTCGCATTAAATGAACATTTTTAAAATTTGCACTGCGTTCTTTAAGCTTTTCTGATCCACTTCCCTCTTATTCTGCTCATCTTTGTAAAGAAAACGGATAATTCAATCTTTAATGTTTATATACGACATTATTTGTGGCAATTTTGATTTTAGAGTTTTGTTGGGTAAAATTATATTTAATGTCTGAGGTCACTACCAATTTTTATACCAAGGTTCATAGAACTAATTATGCTCTCAATGAACCCATTAAAAGAGCGTTTATTGTGTTAAATAAACTGAGAATTAATATAATTGTTGATTTTCGTTTAAGTAATGAATATAAGTATCTTAATGGAGTTTTACTTACTTAATAATTACACTGGTCGACAAATTTCGAAAAAAATTTCGACTGGAGTAGAGGATGATGTTTCTTAAGTAATTTGGGTGCGCTAAATTCGAATCTGCAATCGGTTTCTCTCTATCAGGTCAGGTTTCTGAGATAATCGACCTTTTCGGTTTTTGAGGTTATAGCTCCATTTTTTCGAACATATTTTGAGAAACCCAATTTCCATCGAATATTTTTTTACACTTTTATAGAGCAAAATTCTCAAACTTCCAACAAATGTAACAATATCTAAGATCCGATTTAAATTGGCTGAGTTATAGCAATGAAAAGTTCATTTCTATAGTAGTTTTTTACACTTTTTCGTGCTTAAGCCAAATTAAACACGGTTTTTTAGCCAGTAGTTTATACAAATATATATTTTTTGTATTTTAGTTCAATAGTGTATTTAATTGCAAATATTTGGAGTCCAATTTTAGTTAAATCGGATCATTTTTTAAAAAGTTATTAAGGTTGTAGTGAAATAATACCATTTTCGATTTTCATAGAAAACAGAAATTATTTTTAAATTTTTGTTGAACAAATTCATTCAAAATCGAAATGGTCTTATTTCACTAAAACCTTAATTACTTTTTAAAAAATGATTCGATTTTGCTAAAATTGAACTTCAAATATTTGTAATTAAATAAACTATTGAACTAAAATATAAAAAATATATATATGTATAAACTACTGGCAAAAAAACCGTGTTTAATTTGGCTTAAACACGAAAAAGTGTAAAAAACTACTATAAAAATTAACTTTTCGTTGCTATAACTCAGCCAATTTGAATCGGATCTTAGATATTGGTACACTTGTTGAAAGTTTAAGAATTTTTCTCTATAATAGTGTAAAAACATATTCGATGGAAATTAGGTTTCTCAAAATATGTTCGAAAAAATGGAGCTATAACCTCAAAAATCGAAAAGGTCGATTATCTCAAAAACCTGACCTGATAGAGAAAAACCAATTGCAGATTCGAATTCAGCGCACCAAATAACTTTAGGAACACTATTTGGTTGCTCCAGTCGAAAATCGTGTAGACCAGTGTTATTTGTTAGATGTTCTGTTGACATTTATTTTACTTAAATTTAAGTCAGTTAAGAAAGATATTAAAATCATTTAAACAACGATAGTACACTTTAGAGTCTAGACAAAATATGCACATCTAGATTAAAAATAAAAACAAAAAAAATTTGACCGTGGAAAATACTTTAAAACAACAAAAAATATTTAACGATTTTTAAAGTTTTTATGTGTATGTATTAGACCGGTTCGATTTTGTAAGAAAGAAAGTAAAAACCATTAAAAATGATAACTGCATCGCTTTTTTTTCCGTTTCGTGAAAAACCAATGGAGTGGTTTTGATCATGCTTAAGGTCCACTTAAAAAACATGATTTTTGGTTATAACTCTCCTGTCATTGCAAAATGGATACCCAAGGGTGATTTGAAGATTATATTCTTACAAAAATTTTGGCGTTTAAAAATTATACATCTTTTTTGCAATGTAGATAATATTCATGTTCCAAACTCGATTTATTAACGTTTTTCAATTACGAGGTCGAAAAACGATTTTTTACTCAAAAGTAAAGCATCTTACGAAAAAAAAAAGTATACGACAAAAAATGCTTAGAATTGTCTACAGAGAAGGAGAACTGATGCTATTGTGGTATAGGTAATGTTTAGGTGGAATTTTAAAAAGAACCGTTAGATCAATTTCAGCCAAATTTTGTTATTTATTTTATTTATTTATTTATTTAAGTTTCATTTACTGAGCTGAATGCCCTTATAAATTACAATAATGATTTTTTACATATATAATGCAATTCAAAAATATAAACATTAAAACAAATGAGCGAGACTAAAAACTATAATTTCGTATAAAAACAGCTCACAAATATGAGCCAGGTAACAGCCGGCTGGATCCGTAATTAGTGGTTACAAACAAGGTGGTTCAAATAGAACCGAAAAAAAACCGCTATGGCCACAGCGTTAGATGAAACGCTTTGTGGAAGCTGGTATGATGAAAGTAGTGGTTGCAAAAAAAAGAAAGTGGTTCAAATAGTACCGGAACAAAGCATTATTGAAATATACAATTTGAGAGATACTCGCAAGAGTTTCCTCAAATTGCTATTCTAAACTCTTTAGCCAGGAACTACGGCACGGCAGAGAATGGTGCTCAAGAACCACCCTAGCGCTAGAAGGACGCTATACATTGCAACCACTATCTCGACGAAAAGCGGTGAAAGGAGCGGTATGGCCACAGCGTTAGATGAAACGCTTTGTGGAAGCTGGTACGATGAATTGCCATCTAAATGAAATTAGTGGATGATGTAACGATGCATGTCATAATAATCATTGTATTTCTTGTCGGCTGAAAATGATACCGCAGCTAAGCGATGTAAAGAGTTAGCACAGTTATGGACTGTGGATGCTGAAATTCAAAAGAACGCGTGCACAATGGACGCTTAGTTCTTATAGAAAATAGCAAAGTAGCACTCTGTGACAAGCCGCTGCAATCTTACAGAATGATGTTTTCCAAGTAATCTATAATTTTTTTATTAATTTGATGAAAGGATTCATTAAAATCGATTACATTAAAAACCATGTTAAAGTCACTACAAGAGCGCCGAAGTGGCTCTTGAAACATGTAGTTAGTTCTATAATGACGCAGATGGAAAAATTCAAAATTTCTAGTTGGGCGATAAGGTACATTAAAGATAACCATACTTAATAAGTATTCACTAATTATATCGCCTTTAATAAGCTTAAGTACAAAACATATGTTAAGCATGCTTCTCCAATTTTTTAAAGTAAGTAAATTAATTAGCTTCAACCGATGTCTATAAGAGGGCAAATTGATGTTAGAATCCCATGGAAGATTTCTTAAAGCAAATAAAAGAAACTGTTTTTGAACTGATTCAATAGAATTGATATGGCATTCATAATGAGGACTCCAAACAACAGAACCATACTCTAAAATGGGTCGTACGAGCGATGTGAATAATAACTTTCTTACGTAAGGATCAGAAAATTCTTTAGACCAACGTTTCATGAAACCGAGAACACTATTAGCTTTGCTTACAATTTTGGAGATATGTAGATTAAAGCTTAGTTTGGAATCCATGGTTACTCCTTCAAAGGATATAAGACGTTCCAGAATGCAATCATCAACTTTGTAGTTGTAAATAATTAAAGGCCTGCGTGAAAATGACATTAGTTTGCATTTATTTAAATTTAAGGTCATGCAATTAATTTTACACCAAGCAGTAAAATTATCAATATCATGTTGTAGGCAGAAAGAGTCAAATGCATTTTTGATAGGCTTAAAAAGTTTGACGTCGTCGGCATACATTAGCACGTAACTAGTATTTATGACGGATGGCATATCATTCATAAACAAAATAAATAATAATGGACCAATATGACTGCCCTGGGGAACTCCATATGTAACGGGATATTCATTTGATTTTATTCCCTTAAATAAGACACACTGAGTTCTGTTGCGTAAATAAGAACGAATCCATTCAAGCAAAAGACTTGGAAAACCAATCAAGGAGAGTTTTAAAAGCAAAAAATCATGATTAACAACATCGAAAGCTTTACTGAAATCGGTGTAAATAACATCAGTCTGATAGCCCTTATCAAAATTATTTATTGTGCAAGTAGAGAAATCCATCAAGTTTGTTACAGTTGATCTACCTTGCAAAAAGCCATGCTGGTGAGGAGAAATGTAAGGATTAGAACTATGACCAATTTGCAAAGTTAAAATGTGCTCGAAAAGTTTAGGCAATGCGCTTAATTTAGCAATCCCCCTATAATTAGATATCATAGATCTGCTACCAGATTTATGCAAAGGAATTATAAAAGATGCCTTCCACACTTCAGGGAAAATGCTGATCATTCAGGTATTGGCTACAGAATATATTTCAATAAGATGTGTGCAATTTCATAAAAAAGTTATTGAGTAAAATCTGAAAAATGTCAAAAAAGCTGTTTTCAAAAAGTTGGGAGGTAATGTGGTATATATGGTGGCGCAATGTGGTATATATACTGATCAGTACTTGTAAAGTGGGCAGGTAATGTGGTACATATAAGTAGGGTAATGTGGTATACTTAACCATACAACCAAATATAAAGTTTGAAAAGTATGAAATAAGTTCATAATAACATTTACATTGATTCTCAAACTCATAGTTCTTATTAAAAAATAAACAGCCATCATGTAATGTAAAGAATATCAAGAAATGTTCATATACCACATTAGCGAAGCCCGACTATACCACACTGGCCAATTTTTAGAAATTACAAAATTGTAAAAATTAAATAGGAAACTTTGTGAATTTACACAGTTAAACACTTATTTCGCAATATTTTTCACTTATTTTATTTGAATATAAATTGAACTTCACCAAAAAGCAACTTTTTCTTTAAAAAATAAATGCGCAAAAATACATCGACCACACGCGATTTACGTTTCGTTCAACTGACAACGGAAAAATTTTGTTTGGTCCATGACAGCAACACATCCCTGGTTTTTCATGTTTTCTGAAAGGATAAAAGCAGTGACGTTTGCAGGTTCTTTCTCAAATCGGAGATATGTATAGATTGAAAAACTATACCACAATAGCATCAGTTCCCCTACGCGTGAATTTTTTCAGTGTTATTGGAAATTTTTGAATTTTTTTTTTACCAATTTGTGTTTCTTTTCCAATTCTAAGCATTTTTCCGATATACACTTTTTTCGTAAAATGCCCTACTTTTAAGTAAAAATCGTTTTTTCCTCCGCGTAATTGAAAAAAAAAATAAAAAAAAAAAAATTTTCGGGACCGAATATTATCTATACTACAAAAAAAATTTATAATTTTTTAGCGCCAAAGTTTTTCCAAGAACATAGATAACACAGACTCACAACAAAAAAAGTACCCTGCGCGAAAGATCAAACCACCTGAACTTTATGTTTTCGGGGTCGCTGAATCCGAAAAGCGAAGTTGGTTTGCGTTTTTTCAGATATCAGCAATTATGCTGAAAATTTTACAATTTTTGGCTATTCTGGCACCATATTCGGATTAAGCGACCCTAAAAACATAAAGTTCAGGTGGTCTGATCTTTCGCGCAGGGTACTTTTTTTTCGTGGACCTGTGTAATCTTTATTTTTTATGCAAATTTTGGCATCAAACTTTTTGTATTTTTTTTTGGAATGGGCCTTTAGGAGAATCAAAGGTGCTCCATTGGCATCTTACAAAAAAAGTTTATTTGGCACAAGATACTTAGAATCGTTTAAAGTATACGTGTGAGTTTTTTCAGAATTTTTTTATTTTTAATTCTCCAAAGAAGAAAACAAAATTTGTAAAATTTCTGAAAAAATGCACACGTAATCTGTGGGTTGCTTTTTAGTAAAAAAATACTTTTCCCGACCGCGTAATTGAAAAACCTAAAAAAATCTCTTTTGGTACCCGAATATTATCTATATCTACTGCAAAAAAAAACTATAATTTTATAACTCCAAAACTTTTGTAAAAATTTAGTCATTATTTTATTTTGAAATGAAAAAAAAAGATATGAGCAAAAAACATGTTTTTTTAAGCCAAAGTGGGCCTACATTGGAATCAAATCCGCTCAATTGGTTTTTCTTGAAACAAAAAAAATGGTTCAGATATCATTTTTAAGAGTCCTTCTAACTTTTGAGTATGTTTTTATATAGCAATATTATAGTCGCAAAAAACCCTTCAGATTTTAAGCATTTACCACCGTGGATGGCTCGCGTTTATATCTTTGCTTTAGACCATCTAAAAGAGATGGGTCCGATAAACGATCATTCTCATAGACTTTGTAAAGAGGATCTGAAGAGCATGTATTAAAGTATGAACTCGAAAAAAAGTAGTCGTAAAAAATTGGTATAAAACGTTTATTTTTTGATCTAAAAAAGAAGGTAATACATTTTTTGAAGCTCAAGGGCATTTCTTTAAGGTTTGCTCATTCAGTTGAGATATATGCAAAATATCGTTACTTTGAATTAACACCTGCCATTAGGGTCTGCACATCACTTTGGATGACCTGAGATGATACCTTGATCCATATTTGTTTTAGTTTCTTTTCATTTTTGACAAATTCTTTTTTTTTATCAATTCTGTCTTCATTATAACCCAGTATTTGCCAATCAGATGAAGCTCAGGGCAATTTGAAGGATTTAAATTTTTCGGTAGAACATTGACCCCATTCCCTTCATAGCAATTCATGGCCAATTTGCGATAGTGACAACTCGCCAAATCTGGATAAAATAACACGGGGTTTTTGTGAAGGCATATCATATTCAACAGACGTTTCTGTTAGCACTCTTTTACATAAATTTGGTGGTTAATTGTACCAGTTGTGACAAATACTGAGCTCTTCAAACCGCATTTACAAATTGCTTGCCAAACCTAATATTTTTTTGCAAACTTGTCCATTTTGTTTTCTTTAAATTTGGCGCAATATCGCCTTTCTTCTTTGCGGTGTAAAAAAGTTGACCCGGAAGCTGTTAAAATCAGCTTTGACGTAAGTTGCGTCGTCCATTAAAATGAATTCAAAATTGTGTACAAAACGTTCTTAGAGCTTTCGGGAGCGAGTTTTAGCAGCTGTGTTTTGCTTTGGTGCCAGTAGTACTTTATATGATTGAAAATATTTCTCTCGGCAAACTTTCTGTACGTTTCCGGGCGACATATGCACTTTTTTAGCCACATCTCTAATGGAGAGTCCAGTAGTTTTTCATAGGCATGTTAGACTAATTTTGGTTTTTCCTCTGAGGTAAATCCTTTTTTTCAAACGCTTGCAACTTTCCTTTCCGTACTTAATCGTTCATTAAAGTTTTTAAGTACGCAAGCTACTTTCGATTTTGCAATATTTATACTTTATGCAATGTCATTGTGAGGCAAATGTGGAAAATCGTGTTTTTGCGCACAATTAAATCTAGCACATTTTCTTTCAATGAACTCATTTTGAAAACTATTCAAAATTCTAAAAAACCAATGATGATGAAATGTAAAACAAAGAATTCTAAGACGATTACATCTGTTACATGCGCTTTTCCTCTAATATTTAACGGGACACTCTTTGTTTCTTGCGACTACTTTTTTTCGTATACATGCCTTATTAAATATCATCGAAAAATGTTGAATAATTTTGAGCAATATTCTTAAGAGTAGTTCAAACATAACACCCTTAAGGATCATTCATAAAAGACGTTCGCAAAAATTCAGGAATTTAAGGTCTTCCTCTGGTTGAGGTATACTTTGTATTATTCGAAATATGGCATATACAAAAGTTGTGCTTTTTGCTTATGAACTTTTCACAGTTAAATTCAATCTCATTTTTTCCTACAGACGGAAATGAAATACCAACATACAAAAGCAAACTGATGTATTGGAAAATATATTGTACACGTACAATAAAAACGTATCCAACAATACGAGCTGCCAACACAAGAAAAAAAACCTGACCAGTGCAGATTCAATTTCTGTTTTGCGGACAGAGACTACGCAGCCGCTTCTCCAATTGTTGTCAGCCAGCCGTTCAGTCGTTGTTTGTAGCGTCGTCGTCGTGTTGTTGTCCATCGATGACGTTCATCAAATTCAGCGCCTTTGACTTTCGGAAAAATTTTAGTTTTAAATCTCGTGTCTGTTGCAAAAACAACTTCAGATTTAATTCTCAGCTCGTAGCGTATTGACGGTTAAAAGTTTTCGTTTCGTTCGTGAACATTTTGAATATAAGAAATTTATTTATAAAATAAAGAACTTTAGCTGAATTGGTGTAAAAATTAAGTGTAATTGGAAATTTACAAGTGTAATAAATAAAATTATTTAAGCAAAAAAAAAAAAAAAAATTATTACGTAAAAATTGTGCAAAAATGTGGAAACTTATTGCCTGCTTTGCTGTTGTTGTTCAAGCTGTTTTCGCTGCTCAAAGTAATGAAATTCGTAAGTTGAAAAATGTGTTTTTGTTCTTAAAGTTATATTATATACCTATATATATTAAAGTTATATTACATGAAATTAGTCAGACACGTCGAAAAATGTTAAACAGAAAAATCAGTTCAAATAGAATCGAAAGATCTTCCAGCTTTCAGCATAAGTGCTTAGCATACCCCTATAAACCCATACTGTCTCATCGAATCCATTTTTTTGAGCTTTCCCATATTTTGTTTAATAAAGACTTGAAAAATATAAAAGCCTACGTCAAATCCAAATTTATGTGGTGATCTGGCCGTAACTCACCTCATTCTTTATGTATTAAACTTCAAATAAATCTGGAAATAGTCGTAAACCGCCTCATAAATCTACGGTAGAAACGCACTATAAGATACTTAAACCACAAAAATCATAAATTTAAATTAGAGTTTTAATGTATATAATTTAAAAAATCCTATTTATTTTTAAAGCAAACCATAAAAACTTTTATTTTAACATTAAAATACAATAGGGGTGTTCACGATCTGGAGTAACGTACTAAGTAACAGAGTAACAGGGTAACAGTTCACAACGTCAACAACAAAATGTACATAAGTTACTCTGTTACCCTTTTACCCTATTAGTCAAGCTATTTTCTAGTGTAAAATAATCGTACTTCTGCCTTTTTTTTTGCTGTCAGTTTAAATTATTCTATCAACAGAATAAATAAAAACATAAAGATTTTGTGATGTGAAATTTAATAAAAAAAATAAAAAAATATAAAATAAATTTTAGTGAGTGATAAAGTAAAATTCGTCAATTTGGAAAAAAAGTGTACAATTTAGAAAAAAAAAAACATTATTTTCTTACACTTTAAAAAACTAACGTGTGCTCACAATTTGGAGTAACAAGTACACTTTTAACCTGTTACTCAGCTCGTTACACCAGATCGTGAATAACCCTAATATGCAATTGTTTAGCAATGATTGTGGGCAGTCAATGAAGTCTAAAGCAATATTTTTAAATATTTTAAAGTTTTTGTATTAGAAAAATGGAGAAAAATTGGTCAAACTGTTCACGGTGTTCAAATAAGATATCTTAATGGGACGACGTACTGTACCCTTTTTTTTTTTTGCTGAAATCAATAGTCCTAAATCTCGTGAGTAAAATGATATACTTTTTTAAAATCGAAACCTTGGCACTTCTTATTTTATTGGGCAAAATGGGTTAATAGATAGTTTTCATAGATCTTCTAAGGAAAGTAAAAAAAATAAGTAAATCAAACAAGAACTAAAATAGCCATGTTTGATGCATTTGTCAATGCTGATTCCGAACTCGAATCTCAAAATTGCTGTATCTCGTTTGGTTTTCGAGATATCCTAACTGAAAAGTGCTAAAAACAGACGCTACATAACCATTTAATTTTGTTTAGGATTATGCTTACCATACCTTACCTTACTAATACAAAGTGATGCAACTACTATTAATATTTCACTTTCGAGATTTTATAAAACTTTGTTTTAATTTTCAAATTTGAGCCGACTTTTTTCCAAGGCTTTTTCGATTTTAAAGTCTCATTTGGATTTTTATCATTTGTTGATATTTTTCAGCTATTTGACAATTCTATATCTATCAATAATTTTTGCTTTTGCGAAGATTTCCTCAAATTATTCGAAAATTTTTAAATTCCGTTCAAGATCATAAGATTTTTTTTGACGTTTCGCGACACTACTTGAAAATGAAAACTTTCATAAAATTTTCTTTGCTTTTTATACCCTACACCCAAGGGTGTATTAACTTTGTCCTTCCATTTGTAACGCAGAGATGGAGGCGTGGCAGATATAGAACAGTATATATATTCTTGATCAGCGTCACCTCCTGAGTCGATATAGCCATGTCCGTCTGTCTGGCTGGCTGTGGAAATACATTTTTTGGGAAAAGATAATTCAATGAAATTTGGTATAATTTGAATTTTGGCCTTCGTCGTCAAAGTTAGCTCAATGGATTGAAAATGAGCAAAATCGGTCCACGGAAACGCCTACCGCTCATACAAAAAATATATTCAAAATGTAACTCTAGTAATATTTTTACCGACAATGCAACCAAAATACACATAAATACTAGAAATTGTAAGCGCAAGCTTTGAGCAAAAACTGGGCGAATTCATACAAGAGGGCGTGGCACCTCCTATATAAGCAAAAGCTTCAAAATACTATACTGCAAACGTTTTTTGAGATAATCCAACCGAATTCCACTCAGACACTAAGAACTATATACGTAAATGCAAACTCTGAGAAAAAACTGTGTGAACTCGGACAAGAGGGCGTGTCACCTCCCTTATAAGCAAATTTTCAAAATACTGCAGTGTAAGGTTATTTATGTTTTGGCTAGGCCACAGGTTACACCCTTACACGGAGAGAAAAAATGTTCTAAAATCTAGCTCAAATCGTTCTTAAAATAAATATTCAGAATTAAGCCCAATATAGCATAAAATTATCCTAAAATACGCCCAACTTGTTCGCAATTCATAATATAAATTTTGATAATTAAGACCAGTTGTACTCAATGCATGCCATTTTGTACTTGTTTATCAAAAAAAAAAAAAATAAACAAGCCCATTTTTTGCTTAATTCAAGCACTTTTGTGATTGTTTATCAAAAAATAAATTTTCATTTGTGTTTATTCTGTGTGTTTATGATTCTCAATATGACTATGTCATCTACCGCTTAAATAATTCCTGCTCGACAGTCGAATCTGGCATCCCATTATGGGACGTTACGATGTACTGAGGTGTCTTTGGACTTTTTGGTACATTGATTTTTTGAAAATGATATTATGTTTCTTGCATTTGGCAAAAATGGTCATATTCATATTTTGATAAATAAGAAATTATTAAGAACAAATGGGCATATTTATTTATTTTTATAAACAAGTACAAAAGGGCTCAAGTGAGCATATTCATTTTTTTGAGAAACAATCACATTATTACTTGATATCAAGAAAATTTTGGACAAGCTGAAAATCACACCCAAAATTGATTGGTTTGGGATTGTTTTCAGCTCAAAATTCTCTCCGTGTACTAGTTTATTTTATATTTCTTTTCTTTATTTCTGTATGCTTTATGACTGCTATTGGTTTATTTGGTTATTTTTCAATTCTTTCAAAATTTTTGACTTTTATGAACTATTCTTTGTGTTTCGATACTAGGTTAGGTTAGGTTTAACTGGCGGATTAATAGCCTCACATAGACCAAAAACCACATGTTCCCGGACTTTGAGTCACATGTATGTTGATAGTCTAAAAGTTTTAGCCCATGTCCGGCTTGAAGGTAAAGGCTTTTGAGGCCATTGCAAAATCTTTGAGTAGTCTTAGACCAACCTCAGAAAGTTGTTCAAGATTATTAAAAAACATTTGTTCAAGAGCTTTAAGTCTTGATCTGCCATGCGCCGGACAATGACACAGTAGATGTTTCAAGTTCTCTTCTTCGTCGTCATCACACCAGCGACATCTATTGTGCGCCAATATACCCATTCTGTGCGCATGGTAACCGATAAGACAGTGACCAGTGATAGCCCCTACACTTGTGAATAGTGAATATGTCTAAATAATTTTGTTGCTACTTTTCGACTTATAACTACTTCATCTATGCTCTTCGGTGAACTTAAACATTCAACGATGTTTTCATTTTTCTCCGACTCTATGCTCTTTTCGATATATTTTATGCTCCACCGACTTTTATCATTAAGAAGTTGATGTTAGCTTACTTAAGTTGCATTTTTCGTAGTTTTCAAAACGTTCTTCAGAAACCGTTGAGGGTCACAGTGTAGACAAGTTTCAAAATTCATGAATACTAAAACTTTAGTGTATGAACTCTGCGTATACATTTTAAATATCAGTTAATTATAGAAAAACCGCCCACTAAATAATGCATTTAAATAGCTACTAAATCAACATTTACGGTAAATATTTTAAAATAAACAATAAGGAAATAATAATTAAACACCATAATTTTTAAACATAATAAGTAACAAAAAATAAAAAGAAATAAATAAAATAAAATAAAAAAACAAATACTTATAAAATAAACAAAAATCGCAAAAAAAGTAAACAAATCAACAAGGTCAAGTTCAATACTTTTGTATAGGGATGTATGAGGTATTTTTTTGAATAAACGAATTAAAAAAAATTTTATAAAGATAGTTAATGTAAAAGCCATTAAAAATAATTAGGTAACAAAATAATTTATAGTTTCACGTATATAATTTATAAGCAATAATACTGTTAATAAGTTATATTACCAAGCCAAAATTACTGTATCATCTTAAATATAATTAACTGCAACATCATTCGGCTAACAGCTTACGCAGTAGCGTTCAAGTTTAAGGTCATTTGGATCAGTTATAAAAACCTGGTAGCTCGCCTGTGATTATTAAAAATTTTAATGAAATGTATTTAGTTTGAAATTAACATTTTTAATATATTACGGAAGCTTAATTTTGCTGTTGCATCTACAATAATTAGACTTAGTAATATAGCGACAATGCCTTCCAGCCACTTCATATGTCATGTCATTTCGTTCCATAACATTCTGGTCCATTCAACTTTTAACTCAATTTGTTGTTAATGGTTCTTCAGTAGTACATGATGTTTCAAGGTAACTATTTTTCATGTTTTCTTTTACTACGATATTCATAAAAAATGCATCTGAAAAACACTAAAAACAAATTGTGAAAACCTGTTATCTTTTGTAAATTTTAATTATAGCGGCCATCGAACTCATTTTTTTTTTTTTTTTTTTTGAATAGTGTTTTAACATTATAGTGGCAAAAGCCAAAAATTAAAGAAGAAACGATCGATGTTATTAAAACAGTACAGCTTAAAAGATATAAGGTTGGTCTCTTAAGAAGAAAAGATTTAATAAATAAATTCAAGTACGAAAAAAACTAGCCTGACCAAACATTGAATACCCTACATTGCAGTATTTTGAAAATTTTGCTTGTACGGGAGGTGCCACGACATCTTCTCTGAATTCACATAGCTTTTGCTCAGATCTTGCACTCACTTTCCTCAGGGCCTTAGTGAAATTCTCTTAAATTATCTCAAAAAACGTTTTCAGCATGGCATTTTGACACTTTTACTTAAATGGGAGGTGCCACGCCGCACAGTGTGAGATTTTGCCAATCTAAGACGTCAAAATTCAATTTTGGCCATAGTTTCAAAGATATCGAGTTGAAATTTTGTATATAAACTTTAATTCTTTATGCGGAGGTTTGGTTCAGAGATGAAAAAATCGGACAAATTCTACTTGCACCTCCCATACAAATGTGCCTTAATTGGTTGTGATGAAGATATCAGCCTGAAAATTTGTGTTTACCATTTCAGTGGCAACTGAATACTACTGTCAAAAAATGGGAGCGATTAAAACAGATAACATAAATTTTTTTTTATGATTTCAGTGCAATTGTTCATTATAACACTGCAGTCATTGTAAAAAAAATAGCCTTTGGGCAAAACATGGGCAAGATTTTATTTTTTAAGTCTATTCTATGAGTATGTATGCTCATCATGTATGCTTTGTCATAGCCTAACTACGCCCATCTTGTAAGTTATAGTCTATGAAAGATTCGAGATTTTTGAAATTTGTCTGAACTTTTAGCTGATTATAAAATAATTTGATTAAAATACTTAAGAGCAAATGTTAGGGTTGTGTATAGCAAAAATTTTGAGTGAAAGTATTGACCTTTAATGCAAAAAACTCTTTGCTAAAAAACAAAAGCGCACAGCTTCAATTTGATCGCTCAAAGTTTTGTTTTCGATGCAGGCTTAAAAATTTGTTTTTGCATGCTGTGCAATAGTACGTGTTTAGTAGCTGTTATCATGCCAATGACATTTTTTTATTCTCTTTTATGCTTATTACAAAATATGGTCGATTTTCAAGCACATTGTTTTTTTCCATTTTGACGTCCTAGATTGGCAAAATCTCACACTGTGCGCCATTTCGTTTGATTTCGTTTAGAGCTTGCATTTATAGTTTTTTAGTATTTGATTGAAATTAAGTTGGATTATCTCGAAAAACGCTTTCTGTGTAGCATTTTGAAACTTTTCCGTACATAGGAGATGCCACGCCCTATTGTTCGAGTTCGCCTAGTTTTTGCTCAGAGCTTGCGTTTATCGTCCTTACTATTTATGCATATTTACTCCTAAAGTTACACTTTGAACATATTATTTGTATGAGCGGTAGCCGTGTTCGTTGACCGATTTCGCTTATTTTCACTAAGTCGAGCTAATTTTGGCAACGGAGGCAGTGTACCAAATTTTATCAAATAATCTTGCTTCCAAAAAATATTAAAATGATTTCAACGGACAGACAGACACACGGACATGGCTATATATTTTTTTTTTTTTTCTTTTTTTTTTTTAAGATGATATCGACTCAGGAGGTGACGCTGATCAAGAATACATATACTTTTCCATACCTGCTACGCTTCCTCCTCCGCGTTACAAACGGAAGTACAAAATGAATATACCCTGGGAGTAAGGTATAAAAAAGAAGATCCAAAAAAAATTAAGAGGATCCTAAATTGGGGTAAAAACTAAAAATTATAAGAATATCTCAAAACTTTGAAAATTACTTTAAGAAAATCTAAAAGGACTATTTATTTTTATTTACTATCGTTTAAAGGTATTTTTAAAACATTTTAATGCAACGTTCCAAGGCATCACAAACATCATACTTTCCAGGGGCCGCTTGAAAAGTTCTTTAAATATATATAGACAGGCGTTGATTTTTGCTCAATAATATTCGAGCGATCTCTGCGGTCTTTATCTTTCATCCATAATTTGATAGCTGACCTTGGATTCCAGTTTTCTAAGTTTGGAATGTATTTTACTTCGGTTTCAAGAAAAAATCGATTGCGGAGTGGAGTTTTGATACAATTTCTTGCGTTAATAGATCAATCGTTCACAATCGATCGAATGTCGTATACCTGCCGGCGTATACTACTTATTAATATTAGACTGATTAAAAAAACGATTTTTGAAAATTCCACGATTACTCCGGAAAATCTTTAAGATGGTGTCAAAAAAGTGAGAATTTTTTCAGACTTTATGAAGGTCATTTTATACAGTTTTTATTTTATAACGATCTCAAAATGCTCGGAATCATTCGGGCGATAGACATATGAACAAATCAGTTATATAATGATTACCCGCTGGCGCACTTAATTTCATCTTTGGTGGGGTAGTCGAAAGCAGGCCCTGTTTGCCTTTGCAGAGACCAAGAGGTTTCCAGAACAGGACAACTTTTGTCCTGGCAGAGATCGCAGTCAGTAGAACCTTGTTCGTCCTCGGCAAAGGCCCAAGTTCTGAAGCGGTTTCGCCATTCCCGGTTCCCCTCCTTTACTAAAAAAGAAAATAAAGATGTTGGCATGGGTTGCTGCATCACTACTCAGCCCCTCCCTCTTACAGGAAACATATAGAGGAAGAGATGGCATTAAATGTCTTAAAGGGAAACCCTTTGATGCAATGCCAAAAACGGTTTCCCAGAAGGGAGTCATTCCCAATGAAGAGGAAGTGTTTTAGTCGGTATTACGTTTAGAAGAGTCCGAACGATGGATACCGGTGACGATCAGACCTAAGAAAATGTTTTTTCACCCCTAGTCCGTAAAAAAAAGATATATAATTTGTAACTAAACTCTTGAATAACAATTATTTAAAATTTTGTTCTCTTTATCTTTTTAGCTGAATATATAAAACCCTGTAGACGAAATGATCCCAAACTTATCGAATGTTTCCGTAGTTCAATGGAACATGTAAAACCATATCTGGCAAAAGGTATTCCAGAGATTGAGGTGAGTGACTTTTTAAACTGAACATACATATATATTATGAGTAGTACATACTTATACGTATTACATAAAGTTAAATTTCAAACAATGTTTGCTGATATTCTAATTTGTCATAAGTACATTTACATACATATGTTTAGTGTAGGTATGCCTTCACTTATTTGACATCTCGGAGGTGTTAAATTTTAAATTAAATACAAAAGCAAATGTTAAAAAAACATAAATATTAAATTGTAAATATTTATATTTTATACACATGTGATTTTTGCATTTCAAAAAGAGTTTTAAAGTCCATATTAATAAATGCACTTGATTTATTATTTCACTACTTAATTCAAGCACGTGTGTTCAATGTAGTTACATATGTTAATATATTTTAGTTATTTATTTATTGATTATATTGACATTTACATACATATATATAAATGTATATTTATTTTTATTTTTAAAACTTCTCACACTGACTCACCTTTCTTCTTTACTTCTCATAACACTAGACAATAGTGAAATTGTAACATTTTGCAATATTTTCTAGACTACTTTAGGGTCGCTGAATAGAACCGAAAACCTTAAAAAATATTTGCTCTTTGTGTTTTCACAAACTTATTGCCTAATGATCCTAACACAGTGTTCATATGCACACATTTGAATTTATTTACCACCGCCACCACCGAACACCTGCATAAGCACAAAAAACCCTAAGGTTTCCGAAGATCACTCGAAGGCTTCATGGTCAAAACGAATAATATCTAGACATACTAGACGAAAAACATCTATGGCGGAATATCAACAAGCTTCAATCAACTCTTTTCCCTGGACACCTGAAGGTTCCCGAAGATTACCCCAAGGCTTCATAGTCAAAACGAAGAATATCTGGATATACTAGAGGGAGAACATCAATGGGGGAATATCAACAAGCTTTAACTGACTTATTTCCTTCGACACCCGATGATAGTTAAACGAAGAATATCTAGGAAATATACTAGAGGAAAAACATCTATGGCGGAATATCAACAGTCTTTTATTGACTCATTATTCGAGAAACCCGAATATACCCGAAGACTTCATGGTCAAAACAAAAATATCTTGGTATAATAGAAAAAAACAACTATGGCGGAATATCAAAAAGCTTTAATTTATTCATTTTCTGGCAGACCCGAAGGTACCCAAAGATCACCCGAAAGCTTCTCACTCAAAACGAAGAATGTCAACATATACTAGAGGGAGAACATATATTTATTAAAGCTTGTTTATATTCGGGCATAGATGATTTATCACTATGACGCATTTGGGTAATTTTCGGGAACCTTCGGATGTCTAGAGAAAATGAATCAATTAAAACTTGTTGCTCCGCCATAGACTTTTTTCGTCTAGTATGCTTAGATATTCTTCTTTTCCACTACGATGTCTTAGGGTCACCTTCGAGTGTACCAATCAATGGTATTCGAAGTCTTCACCTACCTGCGAAATTTTTTTAAAATAGCTACTATGGTTTGCAAGATGTAATGCTGGATAGTATAAGAATTACATTGGCAAGTTTAGGTCGAATTTTTTTCCGTGGGCGGAGGTTTCGAAAAATAGCTTTTTATGCCATATAGCGTCTAAAATTTAAAATTTTTCCATTTGTCAGTTGATCTTGAAATATAAAGGTAGCGTTTGGTGCAAAAAAAACTATAATCCAAAATTTTGATCTAAATTCATGTTTTGTGCTGTGCTGTACTGTACATGTACTGTATCTTAACCTTGTACTTAAGTACCTGACCTGTACCGGCAAGTAAAGATAACTTTTCTCGCAACTCATCACATATAAACATATTTATCAGATTTTTTCACAAGTATGTCGAACTAAGTATTTCATATTTGGGAGCGTAACGTCGCCCAATATTCTAGCTTAGGACATCCCGCTGGTAGTTACCAATACATTTTATACTCTACAGCAGTCTTGAAATCATTTTAAATGTCCTTAGGTCATAAATCGGTTTCCCGAAACAAGTCCTTGAATCTTTGTATAGGAGTTGAGATACCATTTCTTTAAGAAATGACAACTAGAAAATTAAGGGTACAATTGTTAAAGCTTGAAGCCATGTTTTCAAAAAGAGGATTATGGCTATCCGGTGCCATAAAAAAAAAGAATTTCACCTATTCTGAAACTGCGCTATAAGCCTGCAAACAGCGTTTTCTGCAACTTTAAGTATATTGCAGTTCTGACATCAGAATCGGATTCAAATGAAGGGTACCTATATACATATATCTAGTCAAAATTTGATACTATGTAATCGGAAATTTTTAAGCATACAGTTTTATACATGTATCTTAATTTATTTCGAAAATTCATTGACCACTAATTCTACTACGTACCCACCATTCTGTGGCTTTAATTTCCATCAAAAGAAAATTGCACAAAACTTGCATTGCACAAAAAAAAAAACTTTACGACTATAAAACGACAATTAAATTGCAATAAATCGCAATTTTCAAATTGTTACCAAACTGGCTGGAAAATTATTGAAGTCAGTGTGCAATCAACGAATCATTGAATGCACCATCACCTCATCTGGTAGTCGTTACAACAATCGATATGTGCCGCTTTGTTCGAGTGGTTACATACATAGTTAAGCGGCCAACAAAAAAAGATTTATACTTTCAGAGCTTCCAAATGCAACCTTCCTTACAACTACCAACTTGTTTTTCGTATTTTTTTTTTTTTTTTGCCAAAGTGTGAATTACAAACATTTATTTGTTTGTCAATCTTTTTGAATCGCGTGGGTCTGTGTTATTATATAATTTCCTTACCGATTGCATTTTTACTTGTTGAGGGGTAAAAATATATAAAGGAAAATGTAAAGGAATTGTGCGGAAAAATTTTATATTCACTAGTGACCATATGATTACTATAATTGAGGTTACCAATTAACAGGACAAAAGACAATTAAACATCAATTTGTAAATAAAAAGCGGATGAAATGGTGAACAGCTTCATTAATGTAGTCAACATTATCTCCATGAAGGTGAGCCTGCAACGAAGCATAGGCACTCTTTTTTAATTTACATACTTATTTGCAACTTTTCACTTGATTGGCTAAGTTCGTGATCAGGGAGCGCGCTTTGCGCAAAATCGCGCTCAAAGCAAAGCGTAACGAAGATCATGTTGCGTATAGCGTCACTGTGGGCGCTTGCAGCAAAGCGTGAATGCTCCTTTGCAATGAGTGCAAAAAAAAAACGAAAGCAAGAGTGAAAAAACGATGAGAAAAATACAAAGAGACAAACAATTAAATAAAAAAGTAAAACGCAAAGCCGCTTCACGCTTTGTTTTTGCATTTTTATGTGTGCTTTCTGCTATTGACCTCTGTTTTATCTATTTTTTTATTTCCCTGTTCTAATTCAACTGGAATCACACAAAAAATGCTAAACAAAGCGTTTCCGGCGCTGCAAAACACTTCCAAAGCACCATAACGCTACAGTTCTGGCATCACAAAGCTTTCACTATGATCGCAATGCCATTTTTTCATACAAATCGTTATTCACTGCTTTAAAGCTAAAGCGTTGCTTTGAGCGCAACTTTGCTCATAGCATGCTCTCTGACCTAAGACGATTTTATTGGTTCCGGACAAACTGATTAGGTTTGATTACGAGCTTTTCGAAATAAGGACTGTCCCAGAAAAATATGATACTTTTGTTACTTAAGATTCACTTGGTGATAGCGCTTTAAACAAAAGAAAAACCGATAAAAAGTGCGAAAAGTGATTTTGTCCACTTTCTTGAAAAAACTGGATTTAAAATTTTTAGTTACAGCTCAAAAAACAGGTTAATCAAAAAGCAGTGTCCAAAGGGTTATTTTGAATCATAGAAAGAGTCTACTTATTGTACGAAAAATTATCTCAAATAGAAAGCCTACCATGGACGCACAGTTGGTCAAAATAGCAAAGCAACACTTTGAGCAGAATTCTGACGTTTCAATGCGAGATATTGCTGTAAGTTCAGGTCCCTCGAAATCTACTATGTATGTATGTATGTATTCTCCTTTAACTCCTACGAGGAGCATAGGGCCAATAAATCAACTATACAAAGACTAAAAAGAAACGTAAGCTGATGACCTACACTTTTCAATAATTACCATATCGTACGAATGAAAAGCAGCTAGGGGCTTAAAAGCAAGCTCGAAAGTTATATAAAAAGACTTCCTGTCTAAATTTGACTGTAGCAAAATGGACGATGAAACACACATTAAGGCAGATTTCAAACAGCTACTGGGACACGAATGTTCCACCTGTGCGGAGGAGACGCAGATGCAGAGCAAAATTAGAGCAAAGAAAATCACAAAATTTCCAAAGCATTATATGATCTGCCAGGCCATATCCACTTGCATTTTGAGAAGCAGTTTTTTTGTAACAGGCACAAGGAATTCGAAAATTTCGAGTGTGTTGAAAAACGTTTTTTCCCATTTATCCGTGGACACGAAGATACTGTAATATTCTGGCCTCATTTAGCCACCTCTCATTACTCTTAAGGCACCATAGAGTGGTACAGGAGGAAAAAACTAACATTTTGTTTCAAAAAGGGCGAATCCACTTAACTGCTCAGAGATTCGACCTTTTGAGAGATATTGGGCTTTAATGAAATTGGATCTTCGAAGGCGTAATAATGCTGCAAAAAATTTACAAGATTTCAGAAATAAGTGGAGAAGGTCGTACGGCACCCGCAACGAAACAACTGGGTAAATCCTAATAAAGGGCCTTAGGAAAAAGTACAATATTTTACAGAAAAAAATTTGTTAATAGTTCTAAGGTTATTTGGATTTGTTATACTACTTTTTGACACATTTTGTATGTACATAAGACCGTAAAAAAACTAATCCAAAGGATTTTTGCACGGCAATTTCGAAGTTTTTTATTGCCATATCTTTCAAGTATGATATATCAATGTTTTTGTCTCGAGGAGATACATTTTTTTTTCTTCCATAGGTCCTTGATATTGAGCGCCGCGTTCTTGTACCTATCCACCAGATCTTAGTTCTAAACGTCCACCACCTGAAGGTCAAAAAATAAAAAGATCGCAAGAAATCATTAAATTTTTCCCAAGGAAATATTGCGATTATTCCATTACATCTATTTAAAAAAATATTTTCAATTCTATTTGCCGAACGTAGGTCTCCCCTTTTGTCATATCTTCGGAATTTAAAGTCGGATCTTAAAACATGATGTTTCGATGTTTTGTCTCGAGGACCAATTTTAATACGCGACCCCTACGTTCGAACCAAAAAATAATTTTTCTCAAAATATCCTTACAAAAATGCTTTGGTTTCGATTTCAATGTAAATATCGGCACCTGAGATGCAAAAATCGTAGCATCATTCTGAATTTCTTCAAAGGCGTTGCAAAAAACGACCTATAACCTCCAAATATTTTACATTTTAAAACTGTCTTTGGAGTGTTAAGACGTTTCTTGCAACGCCTTTGAAAAAATTCACTGAAAAGTAAAGTTATCGGCAATAATACGGGCAGAGAATATTTTAATATTCGTTGAAAGAATTTATTCTTCAATTTTTTAACAGGGTATCCGAAGCGCGAATGAATATAGTTTACAAATTAAAAATATTTGTACTAACATTTTTAGATTTTTAAAAGACTTTTCATACGACGCCAATAATTCTGAAATCCATCGAAGAATATTGTACTTATACCTGTTTTTCTGAAAGCTATGTCCGGATCTTCTGCTAGCAGCTAGCAAGGAGTAGATGCTTAAAACTTTAGAGTGCAAGAACAGTAGGGGAACTGATGCTATTGTGGTATAGGTAATCTTTTTTTGAAATTTGCAAGAGAACAGTTAGATCAAATTCAGCCAAATTTTTTTATGCTGACCATTGAAATATTGGCTACAAAATTTATTTGAATAAAATGTGTGCAATTTCATTAAAAAAGTTATTGAGCAAAATCTGCAAAAGGTCAAAAAAGCTGTTTTCAAAAAGTTGGCAGGAAATATGGTATGTATGGTAGAGCAATGTGGTACATATACTGCTCAGTACTTGTAAAGTGGGCAAGTAATGTGGTACATTTGAGTAGGGTAATATGGTATACTACATAATACCATATAACCAAATATAAAATTTGAAAGGTATGAAATAAGTTCATAATAACATTTACATTGATTCTCAAACTCATAGTTTTTATAAACAAATAAACAGCAATCAAATAATGTTAAGAATAACAAGAAATATTCATATACCACATTAGCGAATCCCGACTATACCACACTGGCCAATTTTTAGAAATTACAAAATTCTAAAAATAAAATGGGAAACTTTGTGAACTTACACAGTTAAACACCTATTTCGCAATACTTAGCACTTACTTTTATTGAATATAAATAAAAATTCACCAAAAAGCAACTTTTTCTGAACAAAATTTTTTTGTTAAAAATCCGGAAAAAAAAAATCAATCACACGCGACTTACGTTTCGTTCAGCTGACATCGGAAAAATTTTGTTTGGTGCATGACAGCAACACATCCCTGGTTTTTCATGTTTTCTGACAGGATAAAAGCAGTGACGTTCGCAGGTTCTTACCCAAATCGGAGATATGCGACTATACCATATTGAAAAACTATACCACAATAGCATCAGTTCCCCTATGCCTTTAACATTTATTTCCCAGTCGAAGAATGTTCAATGTCCGCCGATAACAATACTTCCCGTCTTGACTTCTTTAAGATTTTTAAAACATGCTCTGGTGCCGTACAAAAACAGAAACTCGACACTTGCTTTACTACAGATCTTCTAAAGATACTGTTGTCCTTTCATATTAGAAGCGATCGTTGAGTGGACTCAAAGAAAGCCTAATATCATGCTTATTTGACTGCTCTATCTCCTACAGGGTTGTATCTGTTATAAAATAACATTTTTAAAGTTAACACTTATTACGTGGTATGTATGTATACATACATACATACCACGACATTTTCTCAGATAATGGACTAATGTTGATTTCTTATTATCCAAGATGTAGTCATATTTAGCTTCTAGTCATCATTTGTGGCATCATTATTTGAAAATATCTTCAAACTTCAATTAGTCGTCGTGATAACTTCATTGCATATTTTTAACCATATTCTGCATATTTATGACCCTCAAAGATTTTGTCTGTTATATAGTTGATTATCAATTTTTATTGTACTGAAGTCTTTCTTAATGCATTGGTATAAAGTTAAGAATATTTTGAGTTCAAGAACTCACTAAATTTTGCAAAAATGTACAATAACAAAAAAAGAAAAAAAAAAAAAAACAAATATATTGGGCAACATCTTGAAAAGCCAACAATAATCTACCATGCCATTAATGAACAATTACATAACTAGCAAATAACGTACCATGCACGAAAGACACCACAAATTGCAACAATCAATAAATAAACGAATGTGCATTACAGCATACAATGATTCTTAAAAACCTTGGCATTTATATAATATTTCGGTCCTAAATCTGCTTGAAACTTGAACTGACTTGAACCGCATTCAAGTGAACTTGTTGCAACAAAATTTAACAGGTTTTTTTTCTTCTTCTCATTTTAGTTACCATCAGTGGAACCATTCAAAATGGATACATTGTCATTGCAATTGACCGATGGTCCACAAGGATACAAGATTACCTTGAAGAACATGGAAGTGTTTGGTGCAAGTAATTTTAAGGTAAAATCAATGAAACTTAGTGAAAATGGTGAACCATTTGAGGCACGCATCGTTATGCCAAAATTGAAGATTGAAGCCAAATACACCAGCTCTGGTGTCTTGTTGATTATACCAGCATCTGGTGGTGGTGATTTTCATGCATTATTTGGTAAGTCATATCTATCCATATAAAACGATATTTTTATGTTATCTTTTTAATTTTTTTTTTCAATCACAGATGGCGTTACTGCTGATTTAACTGGAAAAGTTTCAGTGAGGGAGAAACCACATGGCACCTTCTTACACGTGGATACCCTTAGCATTGTGCTTGATATCGATAAAGTTAATATGAGCATCTCAGGGGCATTCAATAATAATCGCATATTGTGTAAGTAATAGTTCAAACATTTGGCTTTAGCATTTTATGTAACAAGGAAACGCCTCTTACGAATACATTGTCTATCAAAGTGCCTTCGGCTAAGCCCGTGAGAACTAAAAAATATCGTACTATAAAAACTGCATGAGCTTTTGAGTTTTCTTCAGTCATCTGTTGTCATGCAATTTTTATGAAAATCAAGATTCTTGAAGACTTTTGTATAATGAACACGATGGCGTTACCCGTTTTACTCAATTTTATTTCGTTGTTCAGATATCAAGGCCTAAATATTGCCATAAGAACTCATTTGTCTTGTACTTTTTTACACACTAAAATTTGATAGTTTACTTTTCTTAGGGAATCGAACCTTTAGTATTGATTTTAAACTTTTTTGTTATTAAATTCCGATTTTTTTCCAAAAAAATTTAAATTTATTCCAGAAAAGTATGAAATTTATTCCAAAATAGTTTAAAACTAATAATTTTTTGGCATTGTTCTATATAAATACTTTTTGGTTTTATAATTAAACTAAAATTTTTACTGTGTAGTAGGTAATTAATAGATCTTAACTAAGTTTTATGATGAATTTTAAATACTCAGTATATCTTTTATTTTTTTTTTTTGCTTAACGAGTGAAATTAAGAAGCTAAAGGCTTTTTCAGTTTCATAAAAATTATTTATTTGTATCACCCACGTTTCTTTTGTCTCCAGAGTTGAAAGTTTCAGAGAATTAAGAAGATGTATAAATTTTTCATTTCAGTGGAGGCTACCAATTTGTTCCTACGCGATAACGGTATGATTGTGCTTGAGGCTATGCAGACTCAATTGCAGAAGAAGTTAGCTGTAGAATTTGGCAAACTGGCGAATCAGCTGTTGAAACATGTACCGAGAGAGCAGTTTTATTTAGATTAATTGGTGTTACAGTATTCTTTTTTATGATTTTTTACCCAACTATGACTTTGTAAATATATTGTATAAGCTACTTTAAGTATAAGTTATTATTCTATTTAAAATAAGGCAACCACAAAATTGTTCCACATTTTTTCATAATGTTAATGCCTACAATTTCTCATTTTTTGCAAAAAATTTTCCATACGTCAATATGACTTCTGGAAGTAATGTGATGAAAATTATAATTTGACAAAATGATTGTGTAATATATGTTATATGTTATAAAAATTAAAAAAAGAGGTCAGTTCAATATAATATGAAAAAAATTTTCAAATCTAAAAAGAAAGTGTTTCATTTTGCAAAAAAAAAATACATGAATTAAATCTCATCAATTTTTAATAAAATTTCAGCCTATTCTTATTATGACATTACTTTTGCCTTTACGAATACTTACAAAAATTTAAAAAAGCTTCATATTAGGGATGTGCACAAGATGTCTTGTTAGAGTTTTAAGACATTTCGTTTCAAGATACGTTATGTCTTGTAGCTGCTTTTTATTTATCAAATACTTCAGTTTAGTGTTTCGTGCAAAAATCTTGACAGTACTTGTATATTAAAGAAGAAAAGCCAAATATTGCACAGATTTATCTTGTTCGATTTGATTCACGTCAGTTCAGTGCATATAATGTAGTGGTAGTGTTTACTGTAAAATACTGCTTTAGTGACAAAAGTACTTTTCCGCTCTAATTCTTGTGTATGAAAGCCACTACCAGCGCTGGGTTAACAATAAGTTGCACATATCATTAATTCTACAGTAGTTTTTTCTACTCGTACGTTTTACACTGACCTGAAGTATTTGTTTGTATAAAATATAGTACACTGAACTGTTTGTTAGAATCAGTTATAATATGAAATCTTAATTTCTCGTTCATGAAGTCTTTTCTCTAAATCTGTACGAGATATGGCTTCAATATTTTAAAAGCAAACAAACACTATGCTGAAGTTATGTTTAGAAGACATCTGAAATGAGAAGCAAAAATTTCATACAAAAAATTTTATTTTTAACCCATAAATACGGGTTTTCTAACTTTGAAACGCTGAGCACCCAACTTCGAAAAAGACCCTGCAGAACCACGGACTATTCCAAAACTAGTTTCTAAGCTACTCCATGGGAGAAACCGACTAGTCCAAATTCTGGTCCCATCACATATAAAGTTCTATTTACGTTTTACATTGTTTGTCATTGGGCGTAACCAATTGTCTCCTTATGCATTACATTCGAACCAGAAAAAGGTCAATTGTCTCTTTATGCATTACATTCGGACCACAAAAAGGTAATTTTTTTTTATTTTATTTACAAATTTCTACATATTTAATTTGAAATTCAAATTTTCCACAAAAATGTCAAAAGAATTTTTTTATTAATTTTTTATCATTTTATGGGGGTTATCGTGAATCAAGATTCCCGGGGAATTTTCTTAAACTGCAATAAAGAATGCACGGCAGTCTGAGAAAATTCCCCGGGAATATTCATTCACGATAACCCCCTATATCTCGGCTATGTTGGAGATATTGATACCTTAGAGCGCTATAGTCCTATCTCCACTTTTTGCGATTTTGAGATTTTTGCAGTTATGGCAACATTGTAGGCTTCTTTACCATGTGGAAAACTGTGTGATGTCAAAATACCACTAAAACACCAAAATATTCGAAAATTAAAAAAAATCCTATCTCCAAACTGTAATTTTTCAAGAGCGCTACTGTCCTATCTCTACTGAATATTCAAATAAGTCACATTTTTAAAAAAAAATCTTCGTTTTTTCGCGTTTTCTTCGCGTTTCATGACTTTTTGCGACATTTTAGTGAACAAATTTGGTTACACCCAAGGCTCCACTCTTGTTTGTTGGAGCCAAAAATTCAAAAATTCAAAAAAAAAAAAAATTAATTTTTTCGTGTTTTCCACGCGTTTCATGACTTTTTACGACATTTTAGTGGAAGAAATTCAAAAAATGTACTAAATACGTCGTTTTTTCAATAGTAGTGGAATTCTATATAAGGGCAAAAGTTATGACATACTATAAATTGGCTGGGATTTCGTTAAAAGTTAATTAAATTGGTTAAAATATACTATAGATAAAAATATTGCATATATCGTTATATCAAAATAGCAGCCAATCCTAAATAACCACTGTTTGAAATCTTCTTTTTGCATTTCCCAACAATTGGAAAAATGGAGATAGGACTATAGCGCTCTAAGGTATCGATATGTATCATTTTCTGCTCCGAAGACTCGTCAGACAAATTGTGTACAAATTGATAGATATTTAAAAATTGAAATTGAAAAACAAAGTGAGTGGAGGAATTGAACTCGGGCCTTTCCACGCAGCGTAAGCCACTAGACCGATACACTATCGTTTGCTCTTCTTCACAATTGACGAACTGTCAAATAGTACGTATTCAGTAATGTTATAATTTCACTGATACAATCGATATGCAATTGGACCACTTTTGGTACTAATGACGGATTATGCATTATATTTGGACCATTTTTGATACAATTGATAACACAGGTTTACAAAAAAAAAAAAAATGTCATGGCGTTTTGACCAGACTATGTGTTTCCTAAAGACTTTGACGTCCTGAAGCTGAATCCAGGGTCTGTTTTTTTCCAGAACGTCTGAGAAAAAAGATTTCAAGGTCATATGGAGGTCAAAATGGTCATTAGGGGTGTTTTAGTGCACGAATTTTGGATTTTGATACTTGACACCCCTCAATTTTGTGAGGTTGGAAAAAAAAATGAGTTTGCAAAAAAAATTTTGGGGTTGGAGTGAGGGTAAGGGTTGACGCATCGAGGTCAAAGATGAGAGAAAAGGAGAAACAATTTACTTACAGTCCTACAAGAGGGGTCACCTCTAGAGGGTTCGAATGTATGACCGACCCCCATTATCCCCCCTCCAATGTTTCACAGCTTACCTACCCCATATTTCCAATCCTTAAGGGGGCTCCCATACAAAGCTACGATTTTTTTAAAAAACTGCCCCCACTGCCCTAACTGGACCATGGGTACCCCTAGAAGGGTCAAATGTATGACCGACCCCCATTATTTCTAGGAAAATTTATAAAAAAAAAAAAAAATTGTATGGCAGCCCCTTTCAGGGTTGAAAATAGGAGGCAAGTATGTGGGAGAAAAATATAGGTCGCAAAAAAATAATGGGGGTCGGTCATATATTTGACCCTTCTAGGGGTACCTGTGGGCCAGTTAAGGCAATGGGGGCATTTGATCTAAAAACAGTAACTTTGTATGGGAGCCCCCTTAAGGATTGGAAATAGGGGGTAGGTTTGCTGAAAAAATTTTGGAGGGGGGGCTAATGGGGGTCGGTCATATATTTGACTCCTCTAGGAGTGACTTCTGGGCAGTTATGGGCCTATTTGACGATTTTCTTTCCATATTTTTCATGTCTATGACATCTATTTTTTTTGGGAGTCCCCTAAAGAGTCAGAGATAGAGGGTTAGTATGTTGGGAAAAAATGTTGTGGAGAAAAAAAAATTTGGGACCATTCATACATTTGTCCCTTCTAGGGGCACCCAGGGAGTGGTGGGGGTCGATTTCCTAAAAATGTCAATTTTTTATGGGAGCCCCCTTAGGGGTTGGAGATAGAGGTTAAGTATGCGGTGTAAAAATGTTGGAGGGAGAAAAATATTGTGGGTCGGTCACACATTTGACCCCTCTAGAGGGGACCCCTGCTGTATGTAAATTTTTTCTCTTTTTCTCTCACCTTTGACCCCGATGCGCCAACCTTTACCCTCACCCCACCCCTAAAATTTTTTTTGCAAACTCATTTTTTTTTCCAACCTCACAAAATTGAGGAGTGTCAAGTATCAAAATGTTGTTACTAAGGATCTCCATACATTCTTAAAACACCTCTAATGGTCATGTGTCGTTTAGTGAGAAATTCGCTAAAATTCTGAAACTAATTTTTTATCATTGAATTCTTAGTTCTTAAAAATAATTTGTGATCAAAAACGGTCTCTCGGACCTAGTTATTGAGATATAATCATCGGAAGATTCGGATATATCTTCTATGAAAACCGCTCTAAGTTGGGAACCACTGGATGGATTTTGAAAATATTGATGTCATATGAAAGGTATTTTGTTGTTGTTGTTGTTGCTGATATTGTTGATGTATTTGTTGTTGTAATTGAAAAATTTCAAAAAAGGTCATATCTTCAAAACTAAGAATCTAATTTTATAGGTTGTCAAAATATTCATATGTCACCAATATTTTTTAAATCCATCCAGGGGTTTCCAACTTATAGTGGTTTTCATAGAAGATATATCCGGATCATCCGATGGCTATATCTCCGAAACTAGGTGCGAGATACCCTTTTTCATCACATATTCTTTTTAAGGACTAAGAATTCAATGGTAAAAAATTATTTTCAGAATTTTAGCGAATGTATCACTAAACGACACATGAACCCCATTTCGACCTCCATATAACCTTGAAATCTTTTTTTTCAGACATTCTGGAAATACGGACTCCGGATTCGGATTCAGGACGTCAAAGTCACTAGGAAACACATAGTCTGATCAAAACGCCATAACATTTTTTTTTTTGTAAGCCTGTGTAATTTAAGTGAATTTATTCTAGTTTTAGGTGTAGTCCATTATGGACTACTTACAAAAGAACTAGAACAAAGATAGGACTATTGAGAAAATTAACTCCGTTGGTCCTACAGGGGAAGAGCCTGCTGAACCCTTTGCCAGTTCTTTCCTACTCGTCAATGGCAAAAGCAATTTTTGTATATATCGTGGGAGCGAAAAAAAAATGCAAAATTTAGGATATTTTGTCCTTTCTCACAGTTTTTTGTAATTTTTACCAAAACTGTACAAGATATACCGAAATATATGATAAGAAAACAATCATTGGAGTATGCTGAAGTAGGGTAGAAGGGGAGGTTTCGACACGTGGGAGGCTTCATCAGTGCCAAATTTTGCGATTTCTATTCGCACTTACTCCCGCGTTTAAATCAAAAAGTCTTACTCCTAATGGTACGCAGCTATCATAAAAATTTCTCTGCGCAATTCGGCTAGGGGGTGTAGTTAGTCGTGATTTTGTATTTTTATAGCAAGTTGATGGAATATTTGCTTGTTGCTTTTTGTGTGATACTCGGTTAATAAACCATAAAATTTCCGTTTTTTTTTTAGCAGATACTGAAATATATTATTACTGTTAATACTACATTTAATGTTTGCAAAATAAATAAGAGGTAACTGCGAAATTTTGGAAATTTGGAAACAAGTGGATAAGGGAGGATTCGTCAAGTGTAAATGGGAGGATTTGACAACTAAAATTTATACATATGATTCAATTATTTTCCATGAATCTGATTTTTCACAAGATATGGAGTTCGGTAATAATGCCGATGTACAAATGGATATAGAATCAGCCTGAATCATGTCTCGAACTCGTTCAAGACTCTGACCTTCCTGGTCCGAATGATTTGCTGGATATGGCTCCGATTGAAGGCGACATCCCTGATTTTCGTTCTCCCATTGTATCACCGGAAGCAATTCGTATTTTACCATCTACATGCAAAAGGTTGAAGGTTTCAAAAAAATGTTTGCTGCAACCTTTGATTTTTCCAAAAATGCTACACCCCAATAAGCAATGAAGTGACAATTTCCTTTGGTGCGTAAGTAAAAAATTAAAATACCGTTCAGAATACAGTTCACGGGCCAACAAATTGACACTCACTTCAGTCTAGGCCTCCATCAATGGAACGTAAAGAGAAGAAAAACACAATTCTTTTTTACTACATAATAAATTATTTTTTATTTTTTTTATTTTGAATTAATCAATTTTTAAATATTTATTTTCTTTTATAAGAAACCTAAGTGTAATAATTTTTAAATATAATAAAAGTAATTGTTATAAATGTAAGAATAACCCTTTTTAAATTTTATATAGAGTAAGGAAACATAAAAGAACTAAAATCTAAGACAATTAAATGTATATAATAAATGAAATCATTTTGTTTTTAACGCTTTCTACTGCATGAATCAACTATGTAGCGTAGCATAAATTTTTAAAATTATATTTAACATAGTCTTATTAAAATAAAACTCAATTTATAAAGTAAAATTATATGAGTGGTAGCAAATAAAGTTTTTTTGTTTCTTATTAAAAATTATTATGATTTTTTTCTGCGTTAATTTTTTTTTAATTTTTATTTATTTTTTTCTTCAATGCAGCAATTGGTGCAAAAGTATTTTATGTATATATGTATACTGTATATATAAGTTGTTTTGTTTTAACTTTAAATTAATTTAAATTATTTTTTCGTGTTTTTTTTTTACAACAAATTACATATTTTTTTCATTTTGCTTTAATTGCGAAGCAAATTTAAACAAGAATTTTACAATTTTCTCTTTATTAATAATGCAAGTTTTTTCTTATTTTTTTAAATTTATACAATAAAAAATGCGTATTTTCTGCACAAAAATTTACAAAACATTTATTTGTTACAATAAACAAAAAATAAACAGCTGTGGTTCAGATTTAAATTAATTTTTAAATAATTTTTACAGTGCAATGAGTTGTTTTTATTTTAGAGAAATAAAAAATCGGTTGATTTTTAAAGTTTCTAAACAAAATTATATTATTTGTCAATTCTGTGAAGTTTAATTTGATTTTAAAGTCAAATTAAATTTGAACCTTCGTCAAAATTACTAAGGGATGGCGCTTTTTAATAACATTCTGCTATTTAACTCACGAAAGTTCTTTGGAAGACTGAAAAAAAAAAAACTATTTTAAGATTGTGTTGATTTTCAGAACTTTAAAGTTTATCATTCTCTTCCAAAGTCAAAATTATTTGACAAACAGAATAGAAAACTCGAAGGTTCTCTGAACAGCTACCACAGCTTAAATTCGGAATTCACATCACCTGACTCTTCTGCTTTTAAAACTGCAAATGTGTTTTGCAATTCAAGAAATTCAGATTTCTACTACACATTCACTTCCTATTGCTTTGTTATTGTTTTCTATGCACAATCGATTAGCAAAACAAACCAGTTACCGTTTGTATTTTGTTGGTAATTTTGAAGCGAACGATGCACAGTGTGAGATTTTTCCAATCTAGGACGTCGAAATGAAAAAAAAACAATGTGCTTGAAAATCGATCGTATTTTGTTATTTGTTAGAAAAAACCCCAATTGTTACGAAAATAAGCATAAAAGAGAATAAAAGAAATGTCATTGGCATGATAACAGCTATCAAACACGTACTTTTGAACAGCATGCAAAAACAAACTTTCAAGCTTGCATTGGTAACAAAACTTTGAGCGATCAAATTGAAGTTGTGCGCTTTTGTTTTTTGGCAAAAAGTTTTCTGCATTAAAGGTCAATACTTTCACTAAAAATTTTTGCTATACATTTGCACTTAAGTATTTTAATCAAATTATTTTATAATCAGCTAAAAGTTAAGACAAATTTCAAAAATCTTGAATCTTTCATAGACTATAACTTACAAGTTGGGCGCAGTTAGGCTATGAAAAAGCATGCAGGATGAGCATACATACTCATAGAATAGACTTACAAAATAAAATCTTGCACATTTTTTGCCCAAAGACTACTTGTTTTACAATGAGTGAAGTGTTATAATGAACAATTGCACTGAAATCATGAAAAAAAAATAATGTTATCTTTTTTAATCACTCCCATTTTTTGACAGTGGTATTCAGTTACCACTGAAATGGTAAAAACAGATTTTCAAGTTGATATCTTCATTACAACCAATTTTTTTAAATTTTTTTAGGCAAAAAAAGGCACATTTGTATGGGAGGTGCAAGTAGATTTTGTCCGATTTTTTTCATCTCTAAACCAAATCTCCGCATAAAGAATTAAAGCACATATGCAAAATTTCAACTCGATATCTTTGAAACTACGGCTATAATTGAATTTTGACGTCCTAGATTGGCAAAATCTCACTCTGTGCGATGTCAGCTCACTGTGCTTGTATATTGGTGTTTGGATTGCAAAGATTTGATTGGGACAGAGAAGGAAGTGCTCAAATGTTCTTAAAACTTTTATTAAATGGCACAGTTTAAATACTTTTCTGCTAATTTCTGTAAAATGAAGTCTGCGACTTGGAAGTATTGATTTTTGTTTAGTTGCAAAATAGTTGGGAAACAGTTTGGAAAAGTCTATAGTTCTGGAATCAGAAACAACAGCTACGCTTCAGCAATTTATTAATATGTAATTTTCGGTTTATTTCTATAGAACAGTATTCCCCGAGATTTTGTTAGTCCTTGAGTGGAAATCTTATTGAAATTGCATAGAGCACGATAAGTAGTCATCAGTTTTCTGAACTTTTGCGTTATTAAGTCTTAAATGGGAAAATTAAGCCATGTTATCAAGAACATTGAAAATATTAAAGACCCGAGATCAAATTATTGCACATAGAGATAAAGATTATATAGGCCAATTTCAATACTTTTTGAGTAATTGGTTGCACGAAAAGTAGTTCAGCAGGTCATTTAAAAATTGCTATATCATGTTTTGTCAGGTCTCTTATCTCAAAAGCGTAAAGATAAAAGGTTTCGCCAGCTCCTAGTCTTTACTGAGAGCTGTCAAGATAAAGAAATAAAAACCATTATGAAAAAATGGTCCTAGCATATTTGCAAACGATTTTTTTAAGCCAGGCATATCAAACTCAATTTGTAATTGGGCCAATAGAAAATTTTAGTTTGGGCGGGCCGCAAAAACTATTGATTTATAATAATAAAATATACCTATTAACATAGGTGGTTTTCTAATGTTTTCTTTCTGATAACTGTGACCTCTTGTTTTTCACCGATACTAATTTCAATACTGACCCGAGATGAGAATCTGTCAATCTCGTCAGATTCAGAAATTTGCAGCTTCAAATTTGCGACGCATGAACCTCAATTATCTCCATTTGGAGTGTAGTATGGCACTTTTTAATTTCAATGGTTTGAAAATAAAGGAAACATTGAATCTTGAAATGAAATCTTCAAAACGTTTTTCGAACTCCATCATTAACCATGAAGTTTTTCCACATATTTTTGGTATGATGTACCCGTATTATATCTTTGGGCCGCAGATTGAAAGGTAGTGGGCCACATGATGCCTGCGAGCCGCGATTTTGGCATGGCTGTTCTAAGCTCTAGCATAGAGAAGAAATACTTCTCATCACAACATTACATTGTCAAAAAATTTTATTTCCTTCACGGGTAGAGCTTAGTTGCAAGCGATTGTAAATTCTTTAGAGGAATAGAGCCAAGTAAAGATTGACTCTAAAAATATGACAGATAAAATGCTAAAAACTAGTGTTTTTTGATTTTCCAATTCCGATTTCGAAATTAATTTCTTTGTGTGAATATCATTTGTATACAGCACAGTCAAACAATTCATTATGAATAGATTTACCTCGCTGTAAGGTATTATTAAAGATGCTTGTAAGGCGCCATACAAAATGATCGAAAATGCTTTAATCCAACAGTTAAGTCATATGCCCGCAATTGGTTTCAAAAACAAAATACTATAAAATTTTCAAGATATTTATTAGAGTGTAAATTTTTTATTTTTACATATTCTCAATGGGCCAGTGCGAAAAAGGTGCTCCGTCAATCACCTTTTATAGGTATATAAATATTTTTTTAAAATTTTGGGTTGTAGTACTGCCGCAAGTCAATTGAGGAGTGGTCGTACCAAAGGGGGCCTAAGTACTATTTCGAATAAAAGGCATGCCATATTTTTTTTATGTGCTTTATAGTCGGTTATTTGACTGTTATAACTTTTTCAACAAAATGACATGAATTTCACACTTACGGTTGCCGTCTGGCACTGTTTAAAACAGTACATATACTGTTTTTTAAAAAAAGTACTGTTTTATGAGCAACACCCAAAACAGTACGTAAAAGTACTGTTTTTTTCAATAATGTACTGTTTTTTCTAAAATTTTGTTTTGGAAAATATAATTGTATATATAACTGTAGGAGAGATGTGTGTACCTTGGTCCGGTTTTCAGTTTTTTCAATGTGCAGGATTTTCCAAAAAAGTTCCTTTAGTTTTTTGATTAAGTTATATTTCTACAATGCTTGCAGCATCAAATGACATGACAATGATATTTCTATGTCTTACCATTGAGTAGAAATATTACTTTTTCCGTTGCAATCTCAAACGGTCCAAGGTACACCATGCAAGTGTACCTTGGACTATTAAAAATAAAAGAGAATACATTGTATTTTGGCAATTAATTATGAAATAACCATTTATTATGTAATCAAAAGTAACATTTTTTTCAATAAAAAAAAAAAAAAAAATAATCATAAACAAAAATTATAACACAAAAAAGTGCATTTAGTAAAAAGCAATTAATTAAACAAAAATGGTTGCAAATAAATACACTAATTGCGTAAATAATAATAATAATAATATTATATTGAGAGGCGATTATGGCTTCCTGGTTGCCCGTCGGAAAAGGCTCGCTGGTCAATAAGCTAGGTCCAAGGTACACACAGACAGCATGTTTTAAAAACTGTCAACACCCATAACACATGTTAATGAAAATACATGTAAAACACACTAAAAGCTTAAAACAATAACTAAACTTGCTTCCTGATGTTGTAAAACTGAAATATTTCAAGTAAGTTTCTCACAAAACATTTCGCAGCTTACTCCAAAAACAAATTTTTACACACAAAAAACACTTTTTCCGTTGCTAGTTATACACGCATACAGCTTGACGGTCTGAAGTCTACTTATATGAGTCACCGGTATGAGTGGAAAATTCCATAGAAGAACATTATCGTACACGTGCAACTGTTGAGTGGCAACCGGCACTCGGACCGAGGTACACTCGGACCAAGGTACACACATCTCCCCTATTGTATTTTTTTTTAAAAACTATAGCGAAGAGACATGGAATTGTGAAGTTTTTACAAAAAAGTTATAAAAACTTGTAAGATATGATACTTTTTGTTGGACACCGAGGTCAGTGTTGTTTTCAACTCTTTTCACATTTTTTTGACATATTTTTCATTAAAATGTACCTACAGTATCAAAGTTATGAATTGAATAAGTGTACTGTTTTTTTTTTTCGAAATGTACTGTTTTTTTTCTACATTATGTACAGTTTCTACTATTGCAAATCTGGTCACCCAATTCACACTATCAAGTAAACTTTAAATAAAAACAGAAAACAATTTTATTAATTTTTAACAAAATGTCACCCGTTTCATATAATGACACTACTTTTCCTCGAAATGGTACTTAGGCCCTTTGGTATGGCCACTCCTCATTTATTGCTAACTGATTTTGTAAAATAACTTGATTTTAAGTTTATTAAAATTTCCGAAAAAGTATAACTTGTTGCATGACTTGAATTTAAAGGTTCGATAGCACTTTCTTTTACGCAGAGATTCCATATTCAAACATTCAAATCGGCTCAGGTTTAATGAAACCACGCAATTTTTACACTGAACACTTATGTATTTTTACTTTCAACTCACAGAATTTTGAGTCTGAGAAGCGTATTTTTGGAGAGATTCCAAGAGTGTTTTAGAAATACCTGGAACATTCTTATCGGTTTTTTGAGTTCTATGAATATCAGTTAGACAATATAGTCCATAAAAAGTTATATTTTCGACTTTTGGCCAGCTTTTAAGGATTTTGAACCACTGTGCCGCAGTACAAAACATTAAAGTATCAAAGAGTACTAGTAATATTTTTTATTAGGTATATTATGGAGCATCTTTTCGCATATGGCCCATTTCGAAATTCGAAAAATAAAATTTCAATCCACCCTAATATTTATACCAAAAACTTGTTAATTTTTGGGAAAAAAATTTTATGTTTCGAAAAAAAAACAACTCTTATATATTATTGGATTAAAGTTTTACAAAAACATTTATTTAATAATTAAAAAAAAAAAAATGCAATAAAAGTAATACTATAATTTATATATCAAAGGCTTTAAAAAAACTTTTATTTTAAAAAGTGGCCAAAGAAATTATTGTACTTAAAAGCCATATCTATAAGCGAAATTTTAACAAAATTTTGTAACAATAACTAATTTATCCACAGCTGTAGTAATAATTTATTTAATTTCAAATTTCGTTGAATGTATTTACTAAAAAAAGAAAAAAATTGGTTGGTTTTTTATTTTTACAAATCCTTACTGTTTTTTTTTTTTTTATACATATTATAAATTCAAAACTATTAGGCCATTCTTCAGCTAAAAACTAAATTAAGTTTTCTACATTTGTTTTATTACACAGTTTACTGATGATTTTGCTTGGCTTCTTTCTTTTGTTAAAAATTGTTTCTTTTAATTTTTTGTTTTGTTTTCTTTATTCTCGTTTCGTTTTAATGGTGCAAAAATTTTATAAATTTCTTTTTTTCTTTTCTTAAAAAATATTTTTAACACGTGACTGCCTAAACTGTGTTAAGTGTTGCTTTTTTTTTTCTTTTAAGTTTTTGCTTATTGTGTTTTAGAGAGTGCACAAATTTTGCAATTTTTATTTTTTTGGTAATTTGTCCTTTAAAAAAAATCTTGAAGTTCAGCTTCGTTTTATTTCCATGCGTAATAATTTCATAATTTTTCTTTTATTTTTAAAACTCTTTTTTTTTATCATTTGACTTTACAAATGTACGAAATATTAATTAAGTGTTAAATGTTTCATTTATTTTATTCCTTTCTACACAAATTGTCTACAAATTTTTTTTATTTATTTAAAATTTCTACAGTTTAAATACAAGTTTCTTTTTTTTTATATTCATTAATGTTTTTGTTGTTTTTCTAATTTTAATTTTGCATGCAAAAAATACAATTTGGAAATTTTAGTTTTTCTTCACTTTTCCTTAAATTTTTAATTGGATTCTTTTTTTTTTTTTCATTTAGAAAATTTCATCATCATGGGTAAAAATGTTTTGCTGCTAATGCATTTACAAAAAAATTTTGTTTCCAAAAATGCCGCTTATTTTATTTGTTTCTTCTTGTTTAGTACATATTTGATTATTTATTTTTAACGTTAAGTGTTTTTAGTGTTTCTTCAATATTTATTTAATTACCAATCTTTTTTTGTTTGTCTTGATTTTGTTTTTAAATACAATTCTACATTTAATACAATTAATATTTATATTTATAAGTATTTATAGCAATAGTTTATGTATGTAGTATGTATTTATGTTTGTCTGTATATAGTTGTTTATATGTATGTATATATTTTTTATTTTTTTAATAAACAAATTTTTTATTAATTTGAGAATTTCATATTTTTTTCAAGATTTTTTTTTTTTTACTTTTAAATTGCAATTTTTTGTTTTTCTTCATTTTTTCTTTTTGTGTATTTATTTCATTTTCTTACTGTGTAATTGGCGTAACTTTTCTACAATGCGTTTGTTTCTTTTTTTAACTTTTATAATTCAATACAATGTTTTTATTGCTAATTTTTTATATGAACCGAATGATGCAAAGCACTATGAAATTTGATATACTTTATGTATATATATATGAATATGTGTATGTATGTATTTTTTAATTCAATCAGAATTTCAATTTGTTTTCGGTGACTTTATTTTGAATAAGTAAAAAAATTCAACTTTCAAATTTTGATTTTAAGCCAAAGCATTTGGTGTGAAAAGGATTTTCAGTGCAAGCCGTTAAAAATATTTTTTACATACAAAAGTAGATGTGTAAAGAAGTTGAAGAAAGCTGGGCCGCCGAAATTATTCCAGACTCAAGTGGTTAGGGTAAAAATTTTTTTTATTTTCACACTACTCTACCCGACTTGAAAGTAGTTCAGACATTCCTGATTATGATAAGATCCGAATCAAGTTTTCCATCTGATCAGTACCTCATCAGGATCTGATACTAAAAACTTTAATACGGTTCCAGTGCGTCGTATGAATCAGTATAATATACAATGTACTGAACTACTTAAACCGTATCATGTTATAAAATAAAAATGTTAATCAGTCTTTCAAAATTTGTCATTTAATGCCACCTGATTGTATGTCTTTCAAAGTAAAAAATCATGCCAATCGGATAACTGATTTTCGAATAATGGGATTTTTCAAGAACCCGAAATAAAATGTATCCTAAAACCTTGCCATGGAAAATATCTATGAAAGAAAAAAAAGCCGTTGTATTTTATATAGCAGTATAATGATTACGGTGCTTCGGAATCAAATTTAAATGCAATGTTCCTAAACTTTCTTTTAAATTCCGAATCTACAATCAATCTAGAGAATAAAAACCTAAAAACCAAAATCATCTATGGAAAGCTTCATAAGAAAATCTAGAAACTTTGAACATTTTTCGCCATTAAAGCCCTGGAAATTTAAAATTTTTACTATCTTTGGCCTGGGACCACCTGTTTGCGAATCTGAACTTGGTTTTATTCTCACACGTCAGGACTGAAAACGCTAGTTTCAGACATATGACGTTCTTCCAGAAAATACTAAAATTAATTTTTGCTACTGGCATCGTATAGACAAAATCTTTACTATTAAGCCTCATCTCCAAACTTTTTCAAATTGGATCCTTTCCGAGTAATCAACCATTAAAACAAAGCGACAATAATAATTGAATCTGTCATTTTTAAAAGGGGACAGTCGTATGTGACAAAATTAACACTTGTGGCAAGTTTAAGAAAAACCCTTATAAGTTCGGTAAATCTTATTTTAGTGATTGGGGTCAATTAACATTCATATTAAGCAGTAATCTAGGTACTTGGAAAAAATATATGCCTACCAGTGCCATCCAGTCCAATTTCCAGCCGAGCGACACATATCATCTTTTAAAAATGGCAGATTCAATTATGTCCGATACTTCGAAAAGAAAATACTCAATTTAAAATTTTTTTCGCAGTAGGCTTTGAAATGAATGTACCAAAATTATTGTTTTCAAACTTTTTCCCTAGTCCACCATATCTACTAAAAAATGGCAAACGAGCTAGAAGTTTGAAAGTCAATAATAAAAATTTTCAAGACCACCTGCGGTGGACTATCAATAGAATGTAGATTTGGTACCAAGAGTTCTGTAAAAATTTAAGGAAGACTTGGATGTCTTTTGAAACGCAGGTAACGGAAAAAAAAGCGTTCGTGACCAAAACAAAAAGAAGAAAATCGTCACAATTTTTAAAAAGAACCACAACATTTCCTGCAGAAAACTGGCACAGAAGGTCGAGTGTTCCGAGTTTTTAGTTCGCAAAGCAAAAGAGTAGGCTTTGTTTGAAGACATTCAAGGTACAAAAATATCCCGATAGAAATGCTGTGAGGAACATGGAGGCAAAACTGCGCGCCATAAAATTAAAAATTTATTAATTTATTTCAAAAATTCGTATGCCGCATCATGGACGAAGAAACGTACGTTTTAGCCGATTTAGCCTTTGGTTAAAAAGGAGATAAAGGCAACAAAAAAGTAGCCAAGAATGCTAAAGATTTTCGCGGAAAGTGGTATTCAGCAGCTAGAAAGGCATCGAATAATACCATAAAATCCTTAATGAAAGGGGTGCCAGAAAAGTTAAAAAAAATATGTTTAAAAAATTTTAGGTACGTCATTAAAATTGTAATAAAATGGTGGCTCAAAAATAAGTTCCATTTTACACAATCGGACTACTAGTTCCAGAGATTTTTTGAATTTTGTGTATCGAACAATTTTATCGATCGCAGTCCTTATTTTATTGAAAATACCAAAAGGCAGAGTTTGATTCCGATAACAATCATCGAATGCCAGTACAAAGATTGAAATCCACCATTTGTTGGAAGCGCGAAATGTGTCTGAAAACAGAGCTTTCTACACATTGAAGCAGTGGTAACTTAGAATCCTGACGACATAGAAAAAAACCAAGTTTAGATTCGTAATCAGAAGATCTTAGGGTTTGTGAATTAGCCACGAAAGCCTGTCCCTCAGGCAATAGCGCAAAAAAGTTCAAAGTCGATTTTCCTGAGAAGCTATCTATAATTTATCGTTTTTATTCTCTATGAGCATTGTTTATTCTGAATCTGCAAGAAATTATGATGTGTAAAAACATTGCATTTGAAGTTGGTTCGGTAGCACCGCGTTGTTGTGTCTGAGAAGATATAACTTCTAAGGGACATTTAAACAGCTACTTCATGTAATAATTTGATTAGGTTTTCATACGAACGGTCCAATATTACTTGGATTATAAACTGTTTTGTATACTACAATTACATCTGGGGTATTCCTTAAAACATGTAAGAGCGTCAAAAATCTCGTAAACTCGTAAAAATCAATACAAATTTTGACAACTATTACGAGTTTATGAGGTTTTCGTGGCATTTACGCATTTTAAGGAATACTCTCACTAAGTTGCATATAAAATTTTTGAAAGTTTACAAAAGGTATTTGCCATAAAATCCTTTCTTACACCAAATAAAAACGGATAATAATAAAAGAAAAATATTGCGAAAATACAATAATTTTACAAAAGTATGGATAATAAAAAAAAACTATATATTAAGCAAAATGTAAAAATAAATTTGACTTTAAAATGTAAAAGCTAAAAAATAAATGAACATTAATATTATCAGTGCATGCGCTTGTAAAGGCAACTACTCAAAATAATATAATTGTAATATTTAAAAAAATAATATTGTTTATGATAAAAATTGCAAATAAAATAAGTATCAATGTCGATTGTTATGCATAAAATTTTGCCGCTTCAGTTTTCATAAAAGATTTTCAGCTTTTTACCAAACTTAAAAAATAAAATTTAGTATTATTTTTTTTTACAAAATTTCGTATGATTTATGTTCTCGTGTCACACTCTATACAACAAGTAATTAGACAAATAATTTGTTTTTTTTTTTATACAACTATGTATAATTTTTAATACAAAATTTACAAAAATTTCTTTTTTTGGTTTTTTATAGCTTTAGAAACTACAAATTTAAATTCGTCAGCGTCTTTTTTATTTCTTTTGATAAGGCAAAACATAAACATTATACGTTCACGTCAAAAAATTTTATTACTTAGTATATTTATTTACTGCATAAAATGATAACTAACAATTTGGTAAGTTTACAAAATGATTTTAATTTTATAAAATTTTGGCAGAAATAAATTTAAAAATTAATTTTTGTATGAGAGCTGTGAAAATGTTTGTTTGGTTTTTTTTTTTCTTTATTTTGTACAATTTACAGAATTCATTTCATTTTTTTATACAAAATTTACAAATTTTATGATTTTGTTGCTGTTGTCTTTATACAAATTAATGAGCCATGAATTTTAAATAAAAGCTACAAACGTATGTATGTTATGCTAAAACTGAAACGCAGCAATACTTTCAAATTACAATATTAAAAAGGGAATAAATAGACAGTTGTTTTTTTTTTTTAATTTATGGCATCAAAAGCTGAAATTCATTTACTTACTTTGCTGAGGCAAAATGCTATGCATATTCACGAAAATGAAGACTTATCAAACTACTCCTTGCATAACTTAAATAATGCAAAGCTTGATGAATCCTTACTTCTCAAACGCAAATTTCTTTTATCCGTAAGCATGCCTTTATTTACTAAGGTTTTTGAATACTACTTGAATAGATATAATAGAAAGTAAAATTTTTCCAATATAGGGGCAAAAGTTATGTCATACACATTATTTGACCGATATAAATTTTTTTAACTTAATGCCAAGCAATTCTACATCATTACGTAAGCTATTCGTGAAAATAGATGCCAAATTTTATTCATTTCCAACAAAATGTCAGCCAATTCATCTTTCCCTTTTTTCGTAGTCTTTTTTCGTTTAAAAAGGAGCGTTTTTCTTTCGTAATAAATATACAGGATTTGAAGCCAACTTTGTTCTGAAAACGTTTTTATTTCATAAAAATAATATTCATCAAGCTTTTACTTTCATAAATTTTATAACTTAGTATGTACTGTATGCAAAAATAAATGTATCATAAAATTAAATCTAGCAGATCAATGCGTTTTTCATTAAAATTATTAATAAATTAGTAAAAAACTGTAAGGTGGGTTTCAATGAATAGAATGTAGATATTTTTGAAACTATTGACGCATGCGATAACTTTTACTTTTTATAATTCGTAGGCCATTGGGCTTTTCTATGCTGTTCAGTATAAGTTAGGGGTCTGCACAAGACGGCTTGTTGGAGCCTTAAAACATTTCATTTCAACATACGTTATGGCTTGTACCCGCTTTTTATTTCTCAAATACTTCAGTTCAGTGTCGCATGCAAATGTCTTGGCTGTACTTGGACATGGAAGAGAAAACAAATACTGCATAGACCTGTCTTCTTTGATTTGCTTCAGTTTAGTTCAGTGCATATACTGTGACAAAAGTTGTTTTTCAACCTCTTCTTGTGCCTCTTTTTAGTTTGCGCTTACTCTCTTGCGAAAATGTATGAAAGCTTTTACAATCCTGGGTAACCAATGCGTTGCAACTTGGATGTGTTACAACATTTAACTGTAGTTTTTTTAATAGCCGCTTTAACACTGACCTGAAGTGTTTGTTTCTACAAATACAGTACACTGAAGTATTTGTTAGAATCTGTTTTGTATTGCATTGATAAAAGAAGTAAGTGTACTTCGAGTCAAAATGAAATCAATGTAAAATGGAGTTTTGCATCTTGAATTTTTTGTATCAAATACTTCAGTTCAGTGTAATATGTGCGAGTAAAAAAGGAATTACTCAAAATTCTTAACTGATAACAAATCTGATTTCGGACTCAAATTCAGCGGATAAATAAATAACACAGGTTTACAAAAAAAAAAATGTCATGGCGTTTTGACCAGACTATGTGTTTCCTAGGGACTTTGACGTTCTGAATCCGAATCCGGGGTCCGTCTGAACAAAAAGATTTCAAGATCATATGGAGGTCAAAATGGTCATGTGTCGTTTAGTGATAAATTCGCAAAAATTCTGAAACTAATTTTATATCATTGAATTCTAAGTCCTTTAAAAGAATATGTGATCAAATAGGGTCTCTCTGACCTAGTTTCGGAGATATAGCCATCGGAAGATCCGGATATATCTTCTATGAAAACCGCTATAAGTTGGAAACCACTGGATGGATTTGGAAAACATTGGTGTCATGTGAAAGGTATTTTGACAATTCATTAAAAGTCCCTAGGATACACATAGTCTGGTCAAAACGCCATGACATATTTTTTTTTTTTTTTTTGCAAACCAGTGTAATTATATCCCAGTAATGTCATATTTTTTTAAAGTTTTCTTACCTCATTCAAAAATATTTTAGTCCTTTGCATTGGTATATATCGTCGGGTAAAAACTACAACTAGACATCTACATTTTTTGATGTTTTGACTTAAGTATACAGAAAAATTAAGAAAAGAGGGCTCTACGCCTCAGAAGTAGGAAACTTGAAAATTTCATACAAAAATCGAATTGCACAAAACTTAAAAAGCGTTTTTCTCAAAATAATGAAAATGTAGATGTCCAGTTGTAGTTTTAAACCGACGATTTGTACCTGTATTTCAATGGATGATAGCTCGAAAAGTAAGAAACCAATTGGAAAAGTTGAAAAGAAATTTTGATGGCATTTAGAAAAATGATTAACACTATTTCCTGGAAGAGCGCTACATACCTCATAACAGCAATATTTGCACTTTGAACCAAGGACATCTCTAAGTTCAGAACTGATGGACCAAATCTGCTTTCGGATTCGGGTGCAACAGAAAAAATGCATGAAAACATTTGCCAAACCACAATAATTTCATAATTTTGGGTAGCTGTGTTATCGTCATCGCAGTCACATTTTGATTAAAGCGCCAATCGTGAACCAAAATAATTCTTACTCAGACACGAGTGATAAAAAGACAGTTGAAGTAGAAGTACGTCAACGATTATAAATTTGACTAATAAGAGATTACTATAACTATGATGAGTAAAAACTTATTATTAGGCTTAACATGTTGATACTAATGATCACTGCTATGTACTAGAAATTGATTACTCCTCCATTGCTTTCTACAACTTTCTACTTGATATCAACTCAATAAGCCCTGTTCCGTAATCCGTGTGGTTTCAATTACTTTTCATTTAGAGTGCTTTTTGATGAAAATGATGAGTCACACGATGAAAAAAAGTATTAGAATATTTTTTGTAGAGAATTACATGTTCTACAAATAATATTGATTAGTATTTACGAAAAAGTAACTGTTTCGGCAATATTCGATAAAGTCGAACTTTTCGACTTTTTGCAGTTTTTTAAGAATATTTCCTAACAGTTACTTTTTCGTTAATGCAAATCAACATTATTTGTAGAGCCTGTAATTCTCCGCAAAAAAGATTCTAATACTTTTTATCGTTTGACTCACAATTTTCATCAAATAGACTCCTCAATGAAAAGTAATTGAAATCATATGGATTACAGAACAGGACTGAATGATATTTTTTTTTGGTATTATATAGGTGTTATGTTCGTGTTAGCTCTTCGAAAAACTCATAATAGATTCTGACTGCTCTTCTGAGTTTACGAGATATTTAAAGGGTTTACCTTTTTTTTTTTTGACACGATGCTCCCGAAGCAACTTTAAACGCAATCAGGGTATTGCAAAAAACGTGTAAGTCTCTCGAAGACGTTGTAACTCATAAAGCTGAAAGCTCTTTTTGCATCATGAAGACCCTGAAAATTTAATATTTTTTCCGCTTCCGCGTTTTTGTGCCTAATTATAGGGCTTGTAACCTTCTGTCTACGAATCTAAATTTGATAAAATTTTTTTTTATCACATCGGGATTTTGAGTCATCCTTACTTCAGAGTACAAAAAAAAATGTTTTCGGGCACATGGCGCTCTTCCAGGAAATTACATAATTTTGTTTTGCCACTGGCATCGTATAGACAATATCATTTCTATTAAGCCTCAACTTTAAAAATTTTCGATAGGATACCTACTTTCTGAGTAAACACCCATCGAACTAAATCGAATAGAGATTATGCTATCATACGAGGGGTACTATTTATATTTTGGGAACTGACAACATTAATGTCAATAGCTAAAATCTTGCAACACCATAATAAAGTTTGACATTTTTTAGGATAAAAGTACTCACAACTTTTTGATGTACAAGTGCTATTTGTTTTGTTTACAGTAAGTTAAGAAAATCAATTTGACCAAAAAATTAAAATTTGAAGAGAAAGTTTTTGTTGAATTATTTTTCACAACTTTCGACGTGGATTATCTCAACAAGAATGTGTCGTTGAACTCAGTTCTTTGTATGGCGATAAAGCACCATCAAAAACTACAGTATATCGCAGGTAAAATGAATTCAATCGTGGTCATAGTTCGGCGAAGGTTGTCTTAAATTGGTTGTTGTGTCACAAAACATCGATGCAGTGCATAAACAGATAATGCAAGATCGTCATGTGACATATTATGTGACAAACGCATCCTTGCACGTTTGTTCCACTTCAATACATTCGATTTTGCATCAACACTTAGTTGTAAAAAAAATTTGTTCTCGTTGGATACCCCATAATTTATCGATAGCTCAAAAAAGGCTCGCCAATTTGATTTTATTAACTCACTGCAAACAAAACAAAAAGCACTTGTACGTCAAAACGTTGTGAGTACGTTTATGCTATAAAATGTCAAACTTTATTATGGTGATGCCAGATTTTAGCTAGTACCCTACGTATACATACATATCGATACGTTCAACGTAAAAGTTGGTAAGTCGAAAACCGTAGTTTTTAGGTATGATAATTTTTGTATTTTTTTTTTGTATGAAAACCCATACAAAATAATTTTAGGTTCTGACTACAAAAATAATTCCCATCCCTTCACATTACAAGCTAGATGTACCAAAATTTAACACAAGGTGCAACTGAATATGTAGATTTCGAAAAACGCTGTCCCGTAAAAAGTTGGTAACTTGAGTCCAAATGACAACAAAAACTCAACAGCAAATATGAGTGAAGATACATACGTGAAAACGAATTCATTCAATAAAGGCAAGACGAATACGATCAACGAAAAATAAATCGCATGCTACAAAAACCAAAAATTTTGAAAATTGTGTTCGAAATTAAAATTCATTGTTGTTATTTTTTCTTTTCGCACAAGTAGATCAGTTTAATTTACAGTTTCATTAAAATCAATAGTTTACAAACATTTGTTTTTTTTTTATTCTGTAATATATAGTATATATAATAATTAATAATGACAATTAAAAATTACACAAAAAAATATAATGCTAGAAAAAAAAATACACTTAAAAATAAGACATATATAGTTTGAATTGTTAATAATTATTAGAAATAAAGTCATGTTTAAATTTAATAAAAAAAAAAAAGAGAAAAAACATGGAATTAAAATAAAATAATGTTGTATGCATAAGTCATTTAAAACATATACTATGTACGTATCTATGTGTGTTATGTGAGAAATGTTGACAAAAAAATTAAAATTTAAATAAATGTATATTATAATTATTATTAAAGTAAAATAAATGAACAAGTTTCATAATTAAAATAAAAGGAAAATCATAATTATCAAGTATTTGAAATTACATACAATTACACAAAAGTTTTACACAGTAGTAGTAGTTATAAAATTATAAATTTGCATTTCGTTTTAGTTATGTTTGTTTGCGAATGAGTAAGTGGGTGATTCTGTATGAGTACGTGTGTGTGTGTGAGTGGTGATAATAGTTTACATTATACGCTTCAAAATTATAACTCTGAAACCAAAAAAATATTTATTTAATTGCCAACTATTTTACAGTATATTCATTTAGCATGTCTTGCGCAATATTTTGCTGTTGCCTTTTTCTATATATTTTTGAACATTTAAATTATGCGAGAATTTTACAAATAAACATGAAGTGTTGTTCTTTTAAACAGAATGTTTTACAAAATTTTTACAAATTTTACATAAAGCGACAGCTTATATTTTTTTTTCTTTATTACAAATAATGTATTTTATGAGTTAACTATTTATAAGTCAATTGAAATGAAACTTTTACGATATATACGATACGATACAATACAATTAAAAAGAAACAGAAAAAAAGTCAAATAAAAGACTGGAACTTTACAAATGTAGAAGTTTGCTAAATTACAATTGTGTTTACAAATATGCATGTGTGTGTGTGTATGTGTTTATATATGTATGTGTGTGAGAGAGGATGTTGTGTTTATGTGTTCTTTTTTTCTTAGTGCGCTCTACAGCTAAAAATTGAATGCATTTAACATTTTTACTGTTGCCTAAAACTATGCAATTAAAATTTTAAGAGATTATTCTTTCTGTTTTACGTTTGTTTTTTATCTTCTTTAGTGTTTTACTTGTTTTTTTTTTTTACACGTTAAATAAATAATAATTATGTATAATCATCATCATATTTTCTTCATTGCAATCATCAGCGTTTGCGTTCGTAATAAAAGTTTATGTTTGTATGTAGTATATCCATGTGTATGTATGTAGTATTATCTTTTTTGCTAAATATAGTATATGAATATATAATACGAGTACATTAAACATAGTCAGACAAGGTTTCGTTTTGTTTTACAATTTTTTTGTTTTGGTTTTCTCTATATAAACGCGTTTTACTACAATTTTTTTGTTTTTTTAAACTTTTTTGTTGTCGCTCTCTTTCACTTTATATATTTTGTTTTTGTTTTTTTGGGTTGCTTTTTTATTGTTTGACGTATTTATGTATGTATTATATATTTAGTATAAATGTATAGCATTGTTACATGTTTATTATATTTAAAAATGTTTTTATGTAAAGTGTTTAGTTTATAAAAATTAATTTGAAAATTATTTTGTATTCACTCTTATCATGTAATTCGATTTCGATTCGAACTAAATCGAATCGAGATTTTGCTATCATATATTTTGACATCCAGGATCGAAAACTTTATCAATCAAAATCGAATTATATGATATTGCTGATTCGATTTTGATTGCAAAAATTTCCGATTTCGATACAGAATGTCAAATTATATGATAGCAAAATCTCGATTCGATTTAGTTCGAATCGAAATCGAATTACATGATAAGGGTGATTTTTTCCTTATGCCATTCAATGCTGTGTCATGCACGCTCTGCATTTTTAAAGTGAATCTCTCTCTGTGTGTGTAAAATTTCGGAGCGCCGTTTAACTCTCTGTGTAAGTTGTACGAATCTTATAAAAAACAGACATGACACAGCGTTAATTTTTATAGAGCAATCATCAACATTAAAATACAAAATAATTTTTTGTGTTTTATTACATTATCTTTATATATTTTTCGCTTAATTTATATTTTTTAGAGTTACTTAAATTTACAGAAAAGTCACTACAAAAATAACTACAATTAACATTTATTAATAAACATACAAATATATTTATATATGTATATATTTATAGTTAATGAGAAAGTGTAAAAAAAAAATGTTAATGTTATTAAATTAAATACTAAACAAACGCGTGTGTGTGTCAGTAGCGTGTGTTGAAGGAAATTCTCTTTATATGTTTTGAAAGTTTATTTAAAGAGCGCAAGCGAGCGTGTGTGTGTGCTCTAATATTTTAAATCTTTTCAATTAACTTAAGTGTGTATTGAAATTACATATTACTAAACGATTATGCCTGAAAATGTGAAGCACTTTCTAATTTTCAAACGAAAGCACAAACAGCAGACAACATGACGTATGAGTGACATTTTATGTTCGTTTAGAAAAACTCATAAAACTCATGTGCAATGTAATTTCATAAGAAAATGCCAACGTCATTCTGCGCTTAAATTAATACTTTAAAATAAATGTGAGTTTTATTTGTGGCCGCTTGTAAACAAAGCACTCCACAGCATAGGCATTAATGTTACGACTTTGAATTAAAAAAACAAATTAAATGATTTTTCAATTAGTTTTACTTAAAATGAATAATATAATGAGCGCCGATATTCAAATAAAGAAAATCTACTCATCTCTTTTTTCGACTCCTTTAGTGTTTGTGTGTGTATATGCATGGAATTCTTCTCTTGCGTTTTATTTTTCGCATCTTAATATGCTTTTTCTCTTATTTTTAATTCGAAAGCGCACATATGTGGTGCACTTTTAATGTTGGTACTCTTCTAATTACAACAAATGAAAACATTTACAAATGAAGGTGTCGCGTCGGCGCAAAACGTTAGCGACGACTTTTTCTCTGATTTTTCTCTTAAAAATGTGTGTTTCTCTTTTTACACTTAACAAATGTTTTCTTTACAATTTTTGTTTTTTACAATTCAATATGACGTCTGGTTAAAACGACATTTTTTTTTTTTATACAAAATTTCGTTTCGAAAGCCTTGACTTTCTTTTATTACATATACAATATATATATATAAATAATTTACAACATGTTTTACAATTTCTTAAACAAATTAAATCAATTACTTTTAAAAACATGCTGTTTCTTTCCACAGAAAAACAAAAGTAAACAAAACAAACTATGATCTTCGCTCATTTACAATATTTTTCACTTTACACATTCAACACTTAAACGCTTTTAACCTAATATGTTAGCTAAAAACACGCTCCATTTCTTGTTTGCTTTAAAAAATTTCTTTCATCTTATTATTACTAAATTTAAAAAAAAAAAAAAACTTTCATTCTTTCTGCGTTCTAATCATCTCTAGCACACACTTTTTAACTCTCTTCTGTTTTTCATTTATTTTTATATTCTTCTCCTCGCATTTACAACACACCATTGGCTGTTGTTGGCGGTCCAATTGGTCCCAAACCGCTACCAACAGCTGTTGCTACAGTTGTGCCGGTACTACTGCTATTTGTTGACGACACTATTGATGATGTAGCGGATGGTGATGCTTGTCCGGCTACAGTAACATTAATACCGCCATTTTCCAATACTGTATTTGCTGCTGCTGTGTTATTGCAGCTTACCACAGTTGTGGCGCCGCCGAGTACAACACCAGTGGTGCCAGCTGTGCTAGTTGTGGTTATGGGATTTGATGTTTTCATGAAATATTTTTCCAGTTTTGCATTTATATGCTTGCCATAAGTGTATTTGCGTAATGCTGTCATATGTGGTCGTATTTTGTTCATGAGTTTTTTCAATTGTGTCGGCTCTGAAACATCGATCATCTTTTGTACAACATAATTAGCATATTGATCTTTCATCATGACATGCAAGGCACTGTTGGAAATAGAAAAGGAACGCATAAAGTTATAGAAAAAGTGCTTCTTGTAAATAAAAATTAATAAAACTTACTTGTCATTAAAGGTGCAAACTTCATCGATGAGTCCAGTACGTTCGGAACGTGTTGCATGTGTCACACATTTCTCTACAACATTTGAGGCGAATTTATGTTGTGATAGCACTAGCACCTTGCCACGTACGCTATTGATGAGTATCGATTTGTCTTCGGGCTTGCCATGCTCTGTTTTAAATGATTGATAGAAAATTAAAGATTTGATGCATTTAGAGGTAATATATGGAAATGTGGGATGGCCGTCTAAACAACTACTAAACTAATAAATGAAAATTGTAAGTTGAAAATTGCTAAAATTGGTCTGATGAGTCTATATGAGTGGCATATGATTCATCTTCAGCCATGAAGACTCATCAGACGATTTTGTTTTATTGGTCTGATGAGTCCATATGATTCATCTTCCGTCCCGAAGACTCTACAGACCATTTTGTTTTAATGATAGGAATTGAAAAATTGCAAGTTGAAAATTGCTGAAATTGGTCTAAAGAGTTCATATGAGTTTCATATGATTCATCTTCCGCCACGAAGACTCATCAACATTTTTTTTTTTTACAACAGGAATTGACAAAGTTTAAAATTACTGAAATTGGTCTGATGAGTGATGAGTCTATGAGTGCCATATGATTCATCTTCAGCCACGAAGACTCATCAGACCATTTTGTTTTTACAGTTAATAAAAATTTAAAAATTTTTTTTTTTTTTTTTTTTTAAGTGTGTTACTTAATGACATTTTATATTGAAAATTTTAATCCGTTCCTTGATTTGTCATAATTATGTGTTAGAAAAATGCATTGATAGATTTATATGTAAATCGATCATTGCAAATATATGACTAAAAGTTCAATTAAATAAAATAAATTTTCAATATAAAATGTCATTAAGTAACACACTTAAAAAAAAAAAAAAAAAAAAAAAAATTTTTAAAGTTATTTGGGAGAACACGCCCTGATAAGGTGGAAACACCTGCAATCGGTATTGAATTTGTTCCAAAGGAACAACTATACCAAATATCAATAAATAACACAAAACAACAATTATGATATATCAATACGTATTAACACACAAATAAAACTGGCAAAAAGTCGGCTTCGCAGCCGGGCAAGGCTGGTGCAGTGGTAACGACTTCTGCTACCAACCTGGAGATCCTTGGTTCGTCTCCCGCCCAGACCAAAAACACAAAAAGTTTTCAAACTTGCAATTTTTCAATTATAATTAATTTAATAAAATAAATATAATTATAATTACAACAAAAATAGTCTGATGAGTCTTTGTGGCGAAAGACGAAACATATGTCACTATAGCCGTGTTTTTAATCCGTTCCTTGATTTGTCATAATTATGTGTTAGAAAAATGCATTGATAGATTTATATGTAAATCGATCATTGCAAATATATGACTAAAAGTTCAATTAAATAAAATAAACTTTCAATATAAAATGTCATTAAGTAACACACTTAAAAAAAAAAAAAAAAAAAAAAAAATTTTTAAAGTTATTTGGGAGAACACGCCCTGATAAGGTGGAAACACCTGCAATCGGTATTGAATTTGTTCCAAAGGAACAACTATACCAAATATCAATAAATAACACAAAACAACAATTATGATATATCAATACGTATTAACACACAAATAAAACTGGCAAAAAGTCGGCTTCGCAGCCGGGCAAGGCTGGTGCAGTGGTAACGACTTCTGCTACCAACCTGGAGATCCTTGGTTCGTCTCCCGCCCAGACCAAAAACACAAAAAGTTTTCAAACTTGCAATTTTTCAATTATAATTAATTTAATAAAATAAATATAATTATAATTACAACAAAAATAGTCTGATGAGTCTTTGTGGCGAAAGACGAAACATATGTCACTATAGCCGTGTTTTTAATCCGTTCCTTGATTTGTCATAATTATGTGTTAGAAAAATGCATTGATAGATTTATATGTAAATCGATCATTGCAAATATATGACTAAAAGTTCAATTAAATAAAATAAATTTTCAATATAAAATGTCATTAAGTAACACACTTAAAAAAAAAAAAAAAAAAAAAAAAAAAAATTTTTAAAGTTATTTGGGAGAACACGCCCTGATAAGGTGGAAACACCTGCAATCGGTATTGAATTTGTTCCAAAGGAACAACTATACCAAATATCAATAAATAACACAAAACAACAATTATGATATATCAATACGTATTAACACACAAATAAAACTGGCAAAAAGTCGGCTTCGCAGCCGGGCAAGGCTGGTGCAGTGGTAACGACTTCTGCTACCAACCTGGAGATCCTTGGTTCGTCTCCCGCCCAGACCAAAAACACAAAAAGTTTTCAAACTTGCAATTTTTCAATTATAATTAATTTAATAAAATAAATATAATTATAATTACAACAAAAATAGTCTGATGAGTCTTTGTGGCGAAAGACGAAACATATGTCACTATAGCCGTGTTTTTAATCCGTTCCTTGATTTGTCATAATTATGTGTTAGAAAAATGCATTGATAGATTTATATGTAAATCGATCATTGCAAATATATGACTAAAAGTTCAATTAAATAAAATAAATTGTTAATAAAAATTGTTGAAGTTGGTCTGAGGAATCCATATGAGTGATATATGTTTCGCCTTCCGCCATTTTGTTTTTAAATTAACAGGAATTGAAAATTTGCAAGCTGTCTAACGAGTTTTCGTGCCGGAAGACGAAACATGTGTCATCATAGCTGTGTTTTTAATAGGCCCTCAATTTGATATTGATATTTTCATATAAAAATCGATCACTTCATTTAAGTAAAAAGAAATCAAATAAAACTATGCTGTTGAACTGTTAAATATCTTTATAATTTGAAATTGAAGCACTGTGAGTTTTTGTGTTGTGTAGAAAGTATAACACAATCTAGTCTAAAGCTTTAAATAGTGCTCAAAATAAATTAAACTAAAAGTTAACTTACCCAACACATGTTGTATAACGTAATTTCCATATTGATCCTGTATCAATTGTTCTGTATGCTCATGTAATTCTTCCAAAATTGGTGCAGTTTGTTCGGCTGTACAATGCTCCAAAATGCGCTGAATTACCCGACATCCATAGGGATGTGTACTCAATGAATATATCTGACCTTTAAAGGCATTAATGATGAATTGCAATGCGGTCGGCTCAACACATTCAATACATTTCTGCACCACATGATTGCCATTTTGATCCTTAACACATTTCAGTACATTGCCATCCAATTCGCGTACAATCTCCTGTTGTTGCTCAGAGGTTATACTCTCCAGCGCCTTTTGTATAACACGACAGCCATACATTTGCAGTGCCAATTGCAAGACATGTCCTTTAACCTGCATGCCCAGCGTATTCTTTTGCTCGGGCGAACCAAACTCAAAGAACTTTTGTATAACATAATTTCCAAAAACATCGGTCATAAGGCTGTAAGCAGCACCCAAAATCTCATTGAAAACCAATTGTTTCTCAGCGGCTGTTGCGCGTTCCAATTTCTGTTGTATAAAACGTGATCCATGTTGATCCTGTGAAAATTCCACAATATGATTACTCAAATCACGCAATTGCAAATTTGGATAACGTTGATTGCGGAAATCCTCCAGTAGACGTGACCGTCCCGGTTGTGGTGCACCACCAACTCCAGCAGCAGCGGCAGCCGCAGCAGCAGCTGCTGCAGCGGCGGCGGCACCTGCACCACCAACTCCAACACCGGCGGCATTCAATACTGATACTTGTCGTGATGTTGCAGCGGCCGCAGCAGCAGCTGCAGCAGCGGTACCCGGTATTGCCAAATGTTTTGAGAAAAGTGAACTATTCGAGCCAAACATGCTATTGGCTGCAGCGACAGCAGCAGCTGCTTGAGCGGCGGCTGCACCTGGCGGTAGTCCCACGGTCATTTGTTGGCGATACTTGGATTCGGCACCAGGTGCACGATTGGTCATTAGGCATGATTGTTGTGGTGGTGGCGGTGTAATGGGAGCGCCAAGAGGACTCGCTGAAGCTGTAGCAGCAACGGTGCCCAAGGTGCCATAAGTGTTGGTGACAGCGCCAGGCCATTTACCACGTGCTGCAGCGGCGCAGGCTGCAGCCTGTGCAACTGATGTGGAAACAGCATTTGCGGCGGCAGCAGCTGCAGCAGCCGAACTATTTGTAAAGTCCATGGCAGAGGGACTGAAGGCGGAGGTGTTGCGATCGAAAGAGTCACGACGCGCTGTCAGTGAGGATGTGCTTAATCCGGCAAGTCCTAAAGGTAAATAAATAAAAAGATAGAGAGAAGGAGAAGAGAGTGTTAAATTATTGTATAGTCAAAAGAGATGAAATAAAAGGAAAGGATTGTTTAATTGACAGACAGTCAAATTGTTTACGTGTTTCAGTATTTGGTAGTACGTATTGCACACACACACACACACTCGTACAAAAAGTAAGCTGTTACACCTGCAATTGGTCACGTTTTGCAATTTTATGTTTTGTCTGGACAGGGTCAATAACATATAAAAAATACCAAATTGAAAAAGAAAACATTTCGAAATCGGAAATGTTGAATGCAATATCTAAGGGCAGCAGTATGGGGTGCCATGGTTGAATGTCACTTGTTTATGTTGTCTAAAGTGGCATAAAAACGCATCATTTATTAAAAAGGTCTTATGGAAATTGAATAAGCAGTTTTTTTAAACAATTTAAAACGAAATTAGAAGCTTTGATAGACAATATACGTTTATTTCTTTTGATATTTGCAAATGACCAACTCTAATAAAGCTCCTGCTTGTAAAGCAGCTAAGTTGTTTAATAATACTTAAGCTGCAGCTTTATGCCCTATGTTCCCTCTACGAGCTATAAAAGAGAATACATACGTACAAACTTAAAACTTATTGATTTGACACTTAGGAATGTGGTTGATAGACTCTATCAAGGAGCGATCTTATTTTCAGATGTTTTTGTATCTTACTTTTGGATCTTACATAGACTTTCGCATCTTTGAGATACTTTTGCATTTTGCAAACTTTTTTGCATCGTACGGATACTTTTGAATTTTCTATAAAACAGATGCTTTTGCATCGAAGAGAAACTTTTGCATCTTACAGATACCTTGGCATCTACAAGATGCATAGCTTTGCATCTTACAGATACTTTTGCATCTAAAAGATACTTGTGCATCTTACAGATACTTTGTATCTTCCAGATAATTTTCTATCTTACAGATGCTTTTGCATCGAAGAGAAACTTTTGCATCGTATAGATACTACTGCATCTTACAGATTCTTTTGTAGCTTGCGGATACTTTTTCATCATGGTGATACTTTTGTATCTTACTTATACTTTTGAATCTTACAGATATTTTTGCATTGTTCATATACTTTTGAATCTTACAGTTACTTTTGCATCTTACTGAAAATTTTCTATGTTACAGATGCTTTTGCATCGAAGTTTTGTAACTTACAGTTACTTCTTACAGATACTTTTGCATCTTGCAAACACTTTTGCATTGTACATATTCTTTTGTAGCTTGCGGATCCTTTTGCATCTGACAGATATTTTTGCATCTAGCAGATAATTTTGCATCGTACAGATTTTTTTGTAGCTTGCGGATACTTTTTCATCATGGTGCATTTTACAGATATTTTTGCATCTGGGAGATACTTCTGCATCTTACAGATAATTTTTACAGATGCTTTTGCATAGAAGAGAAATTTTTTCATCTTATAGATACTTTTGAATCTTACCGGTACTTTTGAATCTATGGGATACTTTTGCATTTTACAGATACTAATGCATCTAGCAGATACTTTTGCATCTTACAGATACTTTCGTATCTTAGAGATACTTTTACATCTTGCAAATAATTTTGCAGATACTTTTGCATCTTGCAAATACATTTGCATCAAAGGGATACTTTTGTAAAATGAGGATGCTTTTATTTTATTATTGCATCTTCCAGATACTTTTATATCTTGTGGATACTTTTATAATATTATTTGGTTTACAGAGATTCAAACTTAACATACCTTTATACAGATATTTACATTTGTACATTACTTTTACTCCTGCATATCTTGAAGAAACTTTTATATTGTAAAGCTACAACAAATAATAATTTTTCAGCACTTAAATTTTCAACTACGTAGACAGCAGGAAACCCTTGCTTGCTATAAATTCAAGTTATAAATTTCATAATTTGAAATAAATTTCCTGCTCAAATATATGTGTATGATATTATTGGAGTATAAAGGATATGGCAATAGTTGCCTTAAATCTAATTACTGCAACTGATTCTTACATTTTGTTGCAAATGAATGAGAGAGAGTCTCTTAATTGGCTCAACAGTATTGCACAATTGTTCAAATTCCTTGAAAATACATATTTAAATCCGTTTCAAAATAACGTGACACATGAACGCAAATGAAAACACAGCATGCAAAACGTGCTTAAGGATTTTAATTGAAGTTCGCAAAAGGAACAAAAGCAAACAAAATGAGATTGTGTGTGACACGTGCATTTTTCTCAATATTCTCAGATATTACACATTTGATAGATTTTGCTTGAAATTTGTCACTTTTATTTTTATGAAATGCATTGCAAACTTTAAGAATAGTATATAAATTTGAGAAATTCATTCCAGATCAAAAAGTATGAATTGGCTCCTTTCAGGTTAAAGCCAAATAGAGGGCTAGCGAATAGTTTAAATGCAACTAAAAGCACAACCATGAATATGGGCATTATTTTCAAAATTTAAAGTCATACTTTCAAGGAAGCACATTGTCAGCAATATGTACTTACAGTATGCGTACTTTACAAATTTAAATTAACTTAAATCAAAGCAAACAATATTTTCACCAACATTGTGTCAACGTGGGTAATGAAAAAATGCTACAACAAAGTAACAAAAGTTGACGTCAATGCTGAAGCTGCTGTTGCTTACAAAAACAACAACATTTTGGGGGGGTAGGTGGTTGGTGGCAGATAGCAGCTTCAATTAAGTTTAATGCTGCAAATAGTAGATGCGACACAAATGAATGTTTACAATATAAAAGAGAATAATTCATGCAATTACTGCACATGGTAAGCCAGCTCAACAGAATACAGCACAATACTACACACAGAACAGACCGCCTGCCTGCCAACCCAGGCAATAGCGGTGAAAAGCCTCCCTGAATAAAGATAGCAGCGGCGGCGGCGAGTAAAAAACATTGTGTTCATTCACCAATATAAGTAACAACAGCAACAATTGCACCACTGCTCTCGACAATTATTGTAAAAGAGGAGCAAAATGTGAGCGCCGCCGACTTGTGTGTGGATTTAGGACGGACAATGTTGTTGTTTTGATGCAAAACACGTTCATTAGATTTTCAAAAAACTTTGTGTAAAACAACAGTGACAGTCGAGGTACAACCCTGTTGAATGGTTGAATGGTGGGTGGTGTTAGTGTTGGTGCTAACCACAAATGCAGATGCAAATTTAATGTATTCGTATTTAATGAGGAGAAAAAAAAAATGAATGTTTTTTTAAGAGTAAATATAGTTGATGCAGCCATAAAATATGCAATATTTTAGTGTGGATTGGTAGACAGCATCTTACTCAAGACTTTGCTGTAGGTGGAATTATGTTCGAAAACAGATAAAATAAAAGAGACTGCTTGTACAATGTTATTTTGTCAAAGATAAACATAAAAGCAGAATGGTAACATTTATTAAGTCATGTCAAATGGGTAAATCTCCGAAAAATGTACTTATCATGCCTTTTTTATCTCCACCTATTTTTTTAAAAAATATTAATTACTTAAAGGTATAGAATATGATGACTTTAACTTCTAGAACATTTTTAAAAAATGAACATAAACTTTCAGGGTTGCCAACAGTTTTTTAAGTTTCGCTTAAACAATATATTTAAGAAATTAAAATAAACATTGAGTCGCTTAAATAAACTTTTGAAAAATCTAACATAAATGTTCAGCGTTGCCATATGATTGTTTTTGAAGTTTTGCTTTAATCATATATATATAAGAAAAAAATAAAAATTTAGTCTCAAAACTGTTATTTTAACTTTTTAAAAATAGAGCAAAAACTTTCGGGGTTGCCACCAATTTTTGTTATTTGTTTTTTCATATTTTTTTTGTTTATTTTAAGCATCAAAAATTAACAAAAAATGTGTTTCATTTCACAACACAGAATAAATCAGTTGGCAACCATAAAATGTATGTTGGATTTTTGAAGTTTACTTAAGTGTTTTAAGGCTAAATTTTATTTTTTTTTTTTAAATAAATGATTTAAGCAAAAGTTCCAAAAAAAAAAAAAACCGGGTGGCAACACCGAAAGTTTTTTGAAATTTGAAAAAAGTTTATCTGACCGTTTCTGAAATCAAAAATTTCAATTTAGTCAAAAACAAAAAAAAAAAAAAAGAATTATTAAGATTTTCGAAAATTACCGGATGGCAACCCTAAAAATTTATGTTGGATTTTTAAGAAGTATATTTATTTATATATTTAGACTAAATTTCATTTTTTTTTTAACAAATGGTTTAAGCGAAACTGACAAAAAAACCGGGTGGCAACACCAAAAGTTTTGTTAAATTTTCAAAAAGTTTATCTGAGCGTTTCTGCAACCAAAACTTTCAATTTAGTCGAAAGAAAGTAAGAACCGTATAAGATTTTCAAAAATAACCAGGTGGCAACACTAAAAATTTATGTTGGATTTTTAAAAAGTTTATTTAAGCGTTTTAAGGCTAAATTTTAATTTTTATTTTTTCAATAAATAGTTTAAGAAAAACTAACAAAAAAAAAACCAGGTGGAGGTAACTAAACGGATAATGATGAAATGTTGCAAAAACGAAGGAGAATGGGTGAAACGGAGAATGACGACAAAAACAATAATATCACAATGAAAATAGCAATTTTTTTTAAAAAAAAGTTGAAACGGGTGGATAGCCCCTCTGATTGTTTATTGATTTACTTAATTATATAAAGATAAAATAATATGTTAAGTAATATAAAAAAAAATTACACCTAAGAGGGAGGTCTAAATATACCCCTGAGGAATTATAAGGTTAAAACTGATTTTCTGATTTTAGAACCCTAGCGTTTTGGAGAAAACTTTATTGTAAAAAAATGTTAGCTAATTTTATGAGCTTTCTAAGAATGTAATTTATCTGTTGCAAAGTTGTTGTTTTTCTTCGCAGCTAATTTAGTACAAAACTAGTAAAGATGTAACCATTGGCCAGGCCGAACATTAAATATTTGAAAAATTTTCTTATATGGCAGATGCCACGCCCTCTCGCCCAGTTTTTGCTCAGAGCTTGCATTTATAGTTCGTAGTGTCCGAGTGAAATTTGGTTGGGTTATCTCAAAATAGATTTTCAGTATAGTGTTTTGAAGCTTTTGCCTATATGGGAGGTGCCACGATTTCTTGTCCGAGTTCGTCTAGTTTTAGCTTAGAGCATGCATTTATAGTCTTTAGTATTCGAGTGAATTTCAGTATAGCGTTTTGAAGCTTTTGCTTGTACGGGAGATGCCACGCCTTCTTGTCCGAATTCACCCACACTTTTTGCTCAGAGCTTGCTCTTACAATTCGTAGTATTTATGTGTATTTTGGTTGCATTGTGTCCGTTGACCGATTTCGTCCATTTTCAATCCCACGAGCTAGCTTTGATGACGGAGGCAGTATACCAAATTTTTCATTGAGTTATCTTGGTCAATTTTCCCAAAAAATGTATTTTCACACACATCCAGCCAGCCAGCCATGGCTGTATCGACTCGGGAGGTGACGCTGATCAAGAATATATATATATACTTTTCTATATCTGCCACGCCTCCTTCTCTGCGTTACAAACGGAAGGACAAAGTGAATATACCCTGGGTGTAGGGTATAAAAAAAAGTATAATGACAGTTATTAGCTATTGCAAAAGAAAAACATATTTTTCTTGAATTTTTCAAGTGGAAATTTCGGTTTTTTTGATAACTTTTATTTGACATCTCTCTCACTATACCTATGTACCCAATATTTGGAGCAACATGAAGTATTATAAACATTTATTTTCATCCATATAAATAAGGCCGTATATTGAGTTTTCAGACCATAGGGTATGAGCAAAAAAGGTTCTAAATGCTATTGTTATTACATATAACGTTATATGATCTGTTGTAAAATTGCTGCCTACAGAAAAGCAGCAGCACAAGTGTAGCAGATGTTATTAAATTCAATAAATGTTGTGTAAAATATGGAAAAAAATATGCATGTGTCCGTATGACTATGATTGTGTCACATTGGCGTGTAAACTCGTCCTACTTGCGTCATTTGTATGTGTTAGCCTTGTTTTCAGGCCATACTACACAACAGCGAAGCACATTACTAACAATACTAATGCATTTATGTTTTTTGCCTTTATCCTTTCTTTGCACTACAACAGCTTAAAGTGCTCTACCTGTAAATGACAGAACAAAGGTCCATTGTGTCGTTCGTTTGTCCCAGCTGCAATGCTCACAATGTTAACTTTCCTTCCTTTTGCGTTTACGTCAAGGTTATCACATATTTAATACTCTCAAGTGGGTGTCAAACGATGATGCTACACAGCACACACTCTGACTGCGTGCCTAGAAGTGGTGGTGATGGTGGTGTCCAATATACTCTCACACAAAGCGTAGGTGTTCATTTACCAAAGTGCATCTTCTCGCTGCACACACCGACGTCATCACAAAATTGCAATCAATACAAAAACATATCCCACCCACACACACATACGCTTACATAAAAGTGAGTAAAAGCTAAAAGAAAAAATAGGATTTTTTGTCTTTATTTTAATGGTGATTATATTGTCTCAGTTGCAGTTGCAGTTTCAGTGCGCACTCTCACTTATACAAACAAAGGCAGCAGCAGCAGCAGGACAATCATTTGTTTGTTGGTAAATTGTAACAAGCTGCAATTACAATTGTTAAATACGCTCTGTCAGAGATATTGCAAACAAACTGCTACTACTACTATTACTCCTTCAACAACGCCTTCTCCCGTTGCGGATAAATGATCTACCAACACAAACAAAAACACCAAGCACACACACATATGCACTTTAAACAATAGCAACAATATAAACACAATGCATTTAACATCAGCAACAGCCAATGCCTGCCAAGTGGCCAGGAATGACAGGATATTATTATGTTCATTGCACACGCTTGCATATACGCACACATGTGTATAAGCATAAGGATATCGTTGCAGTGTGTTAAATAAGTGGAAATGTTGAGTAAACCCAAGGGGAAAAAGCGTGCTCGGTAAGAAAGTGCAGTTCATTCTAAAATTGTTTATCCTAGGACATAAGCGCTTACCGCAGCCTTACAATTAAGCGCCCTGAGGCTCTTACTGCTATAACTTTACAAATAAGCGTTTTTTTTTTAATCAGAAAATACATAAATTAAGTTAAACTTACGTTTTTAAATTTTTAATTGTTCTATTTAGACTGTTTCTTAAAAGTCAGTTGCATTGCACTGCAACAGCCATTCAAAAAAGAAAAAAAAAAAAAAAATTGTCGCATAATTTTAGGCGCTTATTTTTTATCGTATTAATCCTGAATTCCATAACGCCGAGCTACAAAATGTTGACAATGCGTACTTAGCAATCAATGCATCAGTAACAGAGTTGTTGGTTTCAGAAATTTTGCTCTTCACAATTAACAAATTAATAAATAAATACTAACTAGCAAGTGTGTTAACTTTGGCCAGGCCAAACATTAAATACCCTACACAGCATTATTTTGAAAATGTTGCTCATATGGGAGGTGCCACGCCCTCTTGTCCGAATTCGCCCAGTTTTTGCTCAGACCTTGCGATTACAATTCGTAGTGTTTATGTGTATTTTGGTTGCAAAAGTTGCATTTTGAATATATTTTTTATATGGGCGATAGGCGTGTCCGTTGACCGATTTCACTCATTTTCAATCTCTCGAGCTAACTTTGACGACGGAGGTCGTGCACCAAATTTCATTGAAGTATCTTGCTTAGGTTTCCCAAAAAATGTATTTGCACACACAGCTAGCCAGCCAGACAGACGGACATGGCTATATCGACTCAGGAGGTAACGCTGATCAAGAATACATATATAATTTTCCATACCTGTCACACCTCCTTCTCTGCGTTACAAACGGAAGCACAAAGTGAATATACCCTGGGTATAAAAATAGCCCTAAGACTATGCAACATTTTATTCACAAAAATGATGTTTGTGAAGATAGCATTTCTAATTTTTACTTTGGATATCAAATTTGCTTAAATTTTGCAACTAAAATGTCTCTAATAAGTAATATTCGGAATGTGTTAATCGCTTGCTGTATACAAAGTCTTTCATGTAGTTGTTTAACAAGAGCTTATTGTGTTCTACGTGACGTATCAGCGCTTATTATGTGAATTTTAGTAAGGGCTTAAAAATTTTCCACTTGGGAATGTGCACCTACAAATACATTAAGCACAGCTTGCGACGTTATTACTATACGAGTGCTATAAAGAAACACAATTTATCAATTTAATTAAATAAAATTGGAATGCAATCTTATTACTGTCTTCTTAAAATCTGTAAAAAATCTATATATTAACACGTAAGACAAAAATTTGTCCTACCTTTTTCACTTTGTTAAAAGTGGAGCACGATTTTGAATTGTAGACCATTAGAATGATATTTGTGTGTAAATATGCACAAAGTTAAAATTATTTTAATATTCTGCAATCAAGCCAAGTAAAATTAAATGCAAATTTTTCAATATTAACAACGACAAAATACGTGACCCCTCGTGATAAGAGCAGAAAAGAGGATACTGCACAAAGAGAAAGATAACAAAAAGCTGACTGACACTGACTTCATGTTTTTTCTTTTCTTTTCGTTTCACATTTGTCATTGTACCAGGGATGATAAATGAGCTTTTTTTATTTTGTACCAAATAGCAAAAAAAAAGTACTAAAACTGTCCAAAAAGTACCAAAGTTATTTAATAAATTTGTGGTCAAATTTTGACCATTGGGCGATTCTAGAATATATTAAAAAATCATTTCCTATACATAGAAAACCTTTGAGCAGAATGTTTGTTAAAATAAAAGATTTCTCAAGACAGAATCTGTGTCCATATCTGTGGCAATGATGGGCTCTTTAAAACAGAATTTAAAGAAGCTAGAATCATGCATAATAACGTGAATCAAGACTTCATTTTGTGAATTAAAAAATAAACTTTCGTGAGTAAAGAATTTCTGTGAATTGACCATTTTCAATAAAAAAAAAAATTACAATCCAATCCAACATATACCAATATTTTCATTTTTCAACAACAAAATAAGGATCTAACTGGGTAAGTTGAAAGATAAGGTTTAATTACGAATGTTTTTCAAATTATTTTTGTAATATATGCATAAGCGATTTCATCAGGTTTCAGCATAATTAGAGCTCTGGGCACACAGACAAACATAAGTGTGGGTGCTGTCTCATAAGTTTATACTTTTGATCAAACAAAAATCCATATTTTGAATTGCACAATTAGTTGCGCGTTTTAACTTAATGCAAAGGCTCATTTATTCGTACTCGTACTGGATTACTTAATCTTTTATAAAAAGAAACAAAAAGTCTTTTTTTTTTTAAATAGCTATCATGCACGCCAAAAATTGTGCTTTAATTTTCTGTTTTATTATGCTGAATGAATGTTTTCATTTTCTTTAATTACAATAATGCGGCAATTCAATCTGCGATTCCGGCTATGTGGTTAACATAATCGTATCGTATATATGGACATTAAAAGTTTATTTCAGTGTAGATATATATGTGTGTATATGCCTTATAATGTGCCTGATTGTGTGGGACTGTTGAAATGGATTTTATTATCGCATGTGCAAGCAAAGATGTAAATGTTGCAAAATAAATGCACAACATTTTTTTGATACCCTACACACAGTTTGTATTTTGCTTTATGCTTCCGAGATGTGCCAGGTATAAAGAAATATACATTTACATTAAGGTGTTTCGCCAAAAAAAAAGTTCTGTTAGCAATTGAAATGTATTCCTTAGGTCTTTCACAAAATATTTTGAAGCTGTTGAAGACTTAACGTGGGCTAAAACATTTTTGGTGGCAAAAGCACAATTTTTCAATGGAAAACTCTTTGGCTATATAAATTGAGAGAAAATTACGCCAAAAATGTTTAAGTTCTGCAACAGCAGATTTTTGGAAGTAATGATTTTAAATTTTGAAGCATAAGAACTACCCACATTTAATAAATATCCAGGAAGGATGATAAGTTTATTTTTATATTTTCTATCACTTCACTCCATCTTTGCTACAAATTTAAAAAATAATATAGCACACTTTTAGGGTACATGATAAAAAGGTGACTTTTTGAAATTTGAATATTTTTACTATGAGACAAAATTCCTCAAGCGGATCGCTTTTTTCCCAACATGGGAATTTTAAAGCCAAAATCGGTGGACACGTTCTCCTAACGGATATGTAACCAACCTTAAACTTTGTTTTAAAAAAAATTGTTTTTTGTAAAAGTTACAAGCTATTGAAGTTCGTGGTAGCTCTACATTAAAACTTCAATATCTTTTGATTGCGTGGATGAAATTTGATTCAGAAAACGCGAGAATTTTGTAATATGCTTGGACTTTAATAAACAAAATATATTATTGCAAAAAAGTTATTATTTTGTTGTAAGTTTACAAGAAACTATAAATAAATGGATAATTAATGCACATCTCAATGCTCTTGATGATTTACAACTAAAATATTTTGAACTGCGTACTTTACTGGTATTATTTCCGAAAAAAAAATTTTGTAGTTGCTGGTAGTTTACAATTTATTACAAGGTTCCTAACTACCTTTCAAAAATGTCCATACAAATTTTCTAATATTTTTGTTACAGGTTTTTAAATAGAAAAAAAAATTTCAACTTTAATATTAAGAAAAATTTATGAAAAAATAATGTGAAATTTGTATGGAAATTTTTGAAAGGTAGTTAGGAACCTTGTAATAAATTGTAAACTACCAGCAACTACAAAATTTTTTTTTCCGAAATAATACCACTAAAGTACGCAGTTCAAAATATTTTAGTTGTAAATCATCAAGAGCATTGAGATGTGCATTAATTATCCATTTATTTATAGTTTCTTGTAAACTTACAACAAAATAATAATTTTTTTGCAATATATATTTTGTTTATTAAAGTCCAAGCATTTTACAAAATTCTTGCGTTTTCTGAATCAAATTTCATCCACGCAATCAAAAGATATTGAAGTTTTAATGTAGAGCCACCACGAACTTCAATACCTTGTAACTATTACAAAAAACAATTTTTTTCAAAACAAAGTTTAAGGTTGGTTACATATCCATTAGGAGAACTTGTCTACCGATTTTGGTATTAAAATTCGCATGTTGGGAAAAAAGCGATCCACTTGAGGAATTTTGTCTCTATTTTAAAATTAATATCAAGAGCTACTTAAACCGAGTACTATTCCAAAATCATTCAATACAGAACATAAACATTTCAGTTGTATGTTTTTACTTCTCGTAGAAAATATACTAAAATTATTTAACCCTAAATGTATGCAACACATTATTTCCATACACAATTACTTGCATTGTAAACTCGCATTGAAAATCAGATGATATTTTTCGGATATTTTCAATTGGCTTAACTATGTCGAACACTTTTGACTTAAATTGAAAAAGTAAATTCGCACCTTTAAGTTAGAAGACGTAAGTAGATGTAGCTAACTTAGTAACTTTCCAAGGAAAATTGTAAAGGCTTCATTTCATAGGCACATTTTAATATGCGCACATCTTTTAAGCCATTTATGTAATCCAAATATTTTTTTCTTTTAATTAATAACAAAATACTATATTTCAATAAAGACTGGATAAAAATGTCTGTGACAAAAATAATTAATATAAAGACACCACTAAGTTGCATGAAAAAGTTATTAGTTTCGTACGTAAAGTCATTTAAGCGACTTTGGCTCATGTTTTCGAAGAAAAAATATGATTTTTTAGAAAAACTATTAACGAAGTGAAACATCTCCATAAAACTGCATCATTAGATTTTTGAATTCGGTGGTCGCAAACTTGTTTCTTTTTTTTCGCCAACATAACCACTGAGGGGCGTGCCAACTTTCAGACAAGTAAAAAATTTAATTAAATTGCGATGCTAAGTGCGTTATTTGAGACAAAGTGATCAAAACTCCAATAAAATTCCAGAACTGGTTTGAGGAAACTCTAGCGAAGACAATTATGGAAAAAGAGGGTAAGTATATAAGCAAGCTATCAATACTGAGAGCAATCAAATTTCAGAAAATAAGTAAAAATGATCGTGCAAGATCTGTAAAAAATTTTGCCAAATTTGGACTCGACTCATGCTAGGAATTACATAAAAATAATATATTGCGAGAATTATACAGACTAGAATCGCCCAATGGTCAAAATTTGACCACAATTGTATTAAATAATTTTGGTACTTTTTGGACAGTTTTATTACCTTTTTTGCTATTTGGCACAAAATAGAAAAGCTCATTTATCATCCCTGGTATAATGACAAATGTGAAACGAAAAGAAAACAAAAGACATGAACTCAGTGTCAGTCAGCTTTTTGTCTTTCTCTTTGTGCTGTATCCTCTGTTTAGCTCTGTGTGACCGCGCATTTTGTCGTTGTCAATTTTACCTGGCAAAATATTTAAATAATTTTAACTATGTGCAAATTTACACACAAATACCTTTCAAATGGTGTATAATTCAAAGTCGTGCTTTATTTCCAACATTGTAAAAAAGGTAGGACAAATTTTTGTCTGGCGTATTAATGTATGTATAGATTTAAACACTAACCCAAAGTTTTATTATAAAAATGTAGGGTATTTAATTTTTGGCTATGCCAAGATAAAACCTTAACAGTTTTTTTTTTTCTTTGTTTGTTGTTGATTAAATTGTTTGCAACGTCATTTGTTTGATTTCAGCAACGACTCAATTGAATTTTTCATCGATGAATATGTTACATTTAAAAAAAAAAATAGCATAAAATCCAGGCAAAAAACGCAACGTAAAACCAGTTAAAAGGAAAATTGCATTAAATTCCATTAAATAATTAATTATTTATTTAATTTCCGTAGTTAATGGTTAAGAAGAAGAGGAGCACGTAGAGAAATTTGTGCTGTAGCAGCAAGAATTAATTGCGCATGTCCATTGTTTTATTGCAGCATGTGTACTGGGTATAAAATTTAATTTACTTTTCGTTTTTTAAATAATGAACACACAATGTGATTTGCTCTGTCGATAAGAAGAAAAAGTATAGGTAGGTTGATACACCCCACTGGCGTTAAATTGCGCTTAATTAATACATAGGTAGTTCATTAATGTAGTGAAAATTAATTAATAAAAAAATATTGTCAGCACAAGCACGCGCACACATACACCACCAAACACATCATTAAATGTGCAATTTAAATGTAATTAAATTAAAAGTGACAAATTTTAAGTTTTGCCTGAAAAAATTAATGAAGTTGCATTTAAATTTTATAAGCATGTGCCTTAAATGGCAAATTAAGCACTTTGTTTGAGAAATTTTATAAAGTAATTATAAGAAAATATGTACCTATATGCGAAAACATAAAAATTCAATAAAAAATGTTGTAAGCGCATAAATTGTAGTGTAAGCACTAATCGCAAAGAGAACTGTAGTGCTTACTTGAGCTGAAATTGTCATAGAATTTTGTAAGCAACAAATAATACAAGCGCACAAATTCTATTGTAAGCAGTAATCTCAAAGCAAAGTATAGTGCTTATTTGAGCTAAGATAGTCGTAATATTTTGTAAGCACTCATTAAATGTTGTAAGCTCATATATATTATTGTAAGCAGTGATCTCAAAACGAAGTATGGGGTGTTTACTTGAGCCTGAATTGTATTAAAATTTTGTAAGCACTCATTTAATGTTGTCAGCGCAAGAATTCTACTATAAGCGCTGAGCTGAATATGAAGTTTACACATTATTTTAACTGATTGCAATATTTGTAATATAAATAAAAATAGTCTTACAAATTTAAGTGTAAGACCAGTGTGCCAAACGGTTCATATCTCCAGTTTTAGGTGGACACTTAGAGAAGAATAGGTGATTTCCGGAAAATGATACGTCAACTCAGGTCACATATACCCACAAAACAGTATTTCGTTGAGCTTAATTGTACCGTTTATAAAGTTGAATAAATTTCAAAATGGATTTCAGATCTTCTGATGTTAACCAATCTCAAGAGTCAAGGTATTATACAGCAATTAAACCCTAAATCCTCGATGTTGTGTTTACCAATAAAATGGGGCCTAGCTACTATTTCAGTCAAGATTCTCAGTGACGCTGATTTTGTTGAAATCGTTGAGAAGAATTTGTCTAATTTGTGGAAGTCAATGTTTCAAAAATAAATTAATTTTGCTTTCTTCTCCATTTCTTCATATTTTTTCATTTTTAGCCGATTTTCTAAGGGTGCCCACAACCGTCCCAAAATTTTTTATTTTTTTTTTTGTCAAATATGATCACTTCAATATTTTTTTTGATTTAATTTTTCCAACTGACGAAGTCAATTTACTTTCTTCATTAGTAGTTAGCTAAGGTCTCTAGCTTTCCATTGATACTTATACACGTATGTCTGAATAATATACATTTGGTCAAAAGATATGGTGCTTACTTGAGCCTGAATTTTATTAAAATTTTCCAAGCACTCATTAAATATTGCAAGCGCACAAATTCTATTCTAAGCAGTGATCTTAAAACGAAGTATAGTGCTTACTTCAGCCTAAATCGTCATAAAATTTTGTAAGCTCTCAGCTGAATATTATTTTAAATGATTACAATATTTGTAATATAAATAAACATAAGCTAACAAATTTTAAGTATGAGACCAGTTTTAGGTGGAGGCTTAGAAAAGAATAGGTGATTTTCGGAGAATGACTCACCAATTTAGGCCACGTATACTCACAAAACAGAACTTTGTTGAGCTTAATTGTACCATTTAAATAGTTGAATAAATTTCAGTATGAATTTCAGATCTTCTGATGTTAACCAATCTTAAGAGTCGAGGTATTATACAGCAATTACAGCCTAAACTTTCGATGTTGTATTTGCCAATTAAATGGAGTCCAGTTACTACTTAAGTCAAGAATTCTGTGTAATGAAACAACAATATGGGTTCATTTGGAATCACAAGATGAAAAAAGAAAATTTTCCAACTGATAATGTTTCCAGTTTATGAAATGTTAGTCAGACGGCATTGTCCTATGTATGAGGTCACAAGCTAATCTAAAAAAACGATTAGTACCACTAAATTCCTCATACTTGAATTAGTCATTGTGAAGTAAATAAAAAATAAAAATTCACATTAAAAATTATTCTTTATCGCACCCTACTGTGATAAACCCACATCGAAAGGTCAGTGCAGTATTTGTTTTTTCATCTTTCATTATCAAAGTACTGTCAAAACAGTTCCACGCGAAACTAAACTGAAGTGCTGGGTACAAGTCAAGTCATGACGTATTTTGAAACGAAATGATTTGAGAGGTCTTTTATTTGTCTTGTGAATATCACAAAAGACATTCTATTTAACTTTTAGAACATTAAGGGCCATTTTCACAATGTTCAGTTAAAATTTAACTTCCAGATAAATACAAATTTTGTATGAAATTTAATGTCAAAGTTCCAGTTAAAGTTCTAGTTAAGGCTTAACTGAACATTGTGAAATTGGCCCTAAGAAGATTATATTTTATCAGAAAGTACCATCGTGTATTGCAGAAAATAAATTTAATGTATATAACTGTTAGAAAATTGAAGATGTTAATAAATTCACATCACCATCGAACGTGAAATGAAAGTCCAGACTTTTCAAAATAAAGCGACAAGAAGATTTGTATATACGTAGGCTGCTATATATATTTCTGGCCTAGGCAACACTAATGTCAATAGCTAAAATCTGGCAACACCATAATAAAGTTAGACATTTTCTAGCATAAGCGTACTCAGAACGTTTTGACGTACGATCATCATTTGTGTTGTTTACAGTGACTTGAAAAAATCAATTTGGCAAAAAAATGGAATTAACTCGAGAACATTTTCGTACGATAATTTTTCATAACTTTCGACGTGGATTAACACGTGCATCGATGAACTTAAATCTTTGTATGGCGATGAAGCACCATCACATAGCACATAGTAAAAAACTGGTTTAATGAATTCAATCGTGGCCGATGCTCGCTCAAAGACGAATTCCGTGAAGGTCGTCCAAAAACGGCTGTTGTGCCAGAGAACATTGATGCCGTGCGTGAACTGATAATGCAAGATCACCATGTGACATACCGTGAGATAGAGGCATCCTTGGGCATTAGTTCCACTCCAATACATTCGATTGTGCATGAACACTTAGTTGTAAAAAACGCTTGTTCTCGTTGGAAAACTCATAATTTATCAATCGCTTAAATTATCAATGGAAAAATTAATTTTCTTAACTCACTGTATGTAAACAAAACAAATAGCACTTGTACATCAAAACGTTGTGAGTACGTTTATGCTAAAAAATTTCCAACTTTATTATGGCGTTGCCAGATTTTAACCATTGACATTAGTGTTACCTAGGCCAGAAATATATATAGCAGCCCACGTAGCACAAATAACATTTTATACAAATGCAGTTTTCTCAATGTCTACTTAAGCACTAATCAAAGCTTTATCCAATGAAAAACTGTCGGTTTAAGTTCTGATTAGTTTTAAACTCGACATTAAGAAAACGGCACTAAGAAGGTTTATTTTTAGCAAGAAGTACGTACCATGTACAATGCCAGAAAATCGACAAGGTTGACAAGCCCACATTGCCATTTAACGTTAAACAAAGGCTCACAACAGTTTGAAACAAAACTAGAAACATAAAGGACGAGAAGGTTCGTGTATAGCACAAAATAACAACAAGAACATTAGGAAGGTTCTAGTTTATCAGAAAATACTATCGAGAATGTTCGTCTATTGCAGGAAAGTCTTATTCCAGAAAAAAGAGCGTTTTTAAAATATTTTTATCAATAGTGCCACAATACGGTAGCTGTTGATCACATACTCCCTCCCTTAAATAACAAATGAATCGTTATATCTACAAAATTATTTTGTAAGCATTGCGCTGGACAGAACTAAATATTCGATGATAAAAATGCACTTTTTTGAAGACTTAAATTGTAATTCAATTGTTAACTTTATATGTAGATCAATTGCGGTTACGCTTTTCTGTTACGTTTTATGCAACGTAATTGGTGTTTTTTCAAACTTTCCTTCTTCATGCAAGGTGGTGGTGCACCAAAAGTTTACTTGAGCGCAAAAAATGAAAAATTCATTGCACTTTTTGTTATTTACTACTAAAGGTAATCGTGTATGTATGTTTGTATGTATGTACAATTCATAAATTATAAATTGAAAATTGCAATTTAAGGCCGTGAGGGAAATCGTATTGTTGTTGCAATTATATTTTTATTTTTTTTATATTTTTTGTTTTTCCTTTTGTTTTTTAGTAAAATTGATTAAACTGCATGAGTCAGTCAGTTGAATAGACAATAATTCGTTCATTCAGGCAGTCACTCAGTTCTGCATGAATGTAATTAGTATGATTGTTTGTGTGTATGTATGAATGTATGTGTATGATGTGTGCAATATTGCGTGTAAGCATGCTAGTGTAATGGTAATGGTAGTGTATAAACTTAGAGGAATAATAGAAGTGAAACGATTATTTAATGATAAAGTTTACGTAAAGTGAAGCATGACAAAGAGTTTTTCTTGTTTTTTCTTCGAAATTATGATTTGGGAAGTTTCATGTAGAAAATGTAACAAATTTCTAAGAAAAAAAAAAAAAAAAAAAAATATTTTCATAAACGCCTCTTTTGTGAATACATCCCAAACAAGCAAACAATTATGCATTTTATAAAGATTATTGTTTTTGAGATGTTCGATAGCTTGGCGGTGTAAGTTTGCGATCACTATGTGGATAGTCACAATTGAGATTGAAATGGCCTTAGATAGACTGTTGAGCCAAAATATCAATATTATGTATAGAGAATTTTAGGATTTAATAAATTTTCTTTGAACTCTCTCTGATTGCACAGAGAAAACATTTTGATTTTATATACCAATATTTGGTATTTAATAACAAATGGTATATTTGATAAATCAAATACTTTATATTATTTAACAATGTTTGTTAATAGTAACCAAATCATTTTTCGGTTGAAACAAATATTGCTTTGTCGGAAACATTCATTTGTTAATAATTACCAAATAAAGTATATGTTGTAAGCTTCCATTTTCTTGATAGCCCAATCCGGGACGAGAAAAAAACTATCCTAAACAGGTGGGGAAAAATAATTTATGGTCTATAATCTGCCCTTTGTGGTCTATGGTCCACAATCTATGGTTTATGACCTCTCCATACTAGTCTACGGTCTATGATCTGTCCTTCATGTCATAATATATGGTTTATGGGCCATGGTCCATAATATCTGTCCTTTATGGTCTATGGTCCATAATCTAAAGTTGTTATCGAATAAAATAATCATGAAATACCCAACACTGCATTATTTTGAAAATTTTGCTTGTACGGGTGGTGCCACGCCCTCTTGTCCGAGTTCGCCTAGTTTTTGCTCAGAGCTTGCGTTTACTGTCTTAAATACTTTTGTGTATTTTGGCTGTATTTTGAATATAATTTTTGTATGAGCGGTAGGCGTGTGCGTAGCCCGATTTCGCTCATTTCCAATAAATCTAGCAAACTTTGACTACGGAGGCAGTGTAGAAAAATTTTATCGAATTATCTTGCTCCAAAAAAATAATAAAATGATTTAAACGGACAGACAGCCAGACAGACATCCAGGCAGACAGGTAGACAGACAGATGAACATGGCTTTATCGATTCAGGAGGTGACTCTAATCAAGAATATATATACTTTTCCATAACCTGCCACGCCTCCTTCCTGCGTTACAAACGAAAGGACAAAGTGAATATATCCTGGGTGTAGGGTATAAAAATAACACAATACAATATGCGCCCATCTTAAATCCAGGACATATATGAAAATTTGGGATATTTCCGGGACGAGAAGGCAAAATCCAGAAATCATCCTAATTTGATGGGAACTCACAAATTTCATAAAGCTGATTCTGGTATTTGAGCTAATACAAATACCTAAATGGTATACCGGGCAAAAGATACCTAAGTAATGCTTTAGTTAAACATCTTGCGAATTGTATAACAAACGAAAAAAATAAAAAAATCAAACAAGGATATGGTACAGGTTTTGGACTCCGAGTTAAACCTTTTCTACATCACATTGATATTTTTTCAAATTTAGCTTTTTACTTTTCGAAATCAAATTAAGCTTTTTGCAACTTGGTGTATGTATGAATATTGCGTCTAACAAATAAATTGCAAAAAGGTGGGCAAGCGATATGGAAAAAGTTTAATTTGACTTGGAAAAAGGATAATCTTTTCAATATGATGTGGGAGGGGTTCAACTTTAGTGTAGAAAAACTGTAACTTAAATTTATCTGACTCAACCAAAATTTAGTTTTTTAAATCTCCTCGAACAAATATTTTTATGTTTGGCTTATCAAACAATTCTAAACGGTTACAAATTTGGACATCAAGAAAACAGCACATTCTTATCTATTTAGGGTACGAGGAATTCATTGGTACTAATCGTATTGCTTGGATTTTTCCGTGACATTATACCGTATTATACGCATGAGAAACATTTCATACACGATAAATGTTATTTATTGAAATTACCTTAGAATGTCGGAAAATTCTCGTTTTTTACGAGGTGCGGGCAGTATAACTGAATTCCTTGTATATGATACATTTCAAGATTGAAATTTGTTTTTTTTTTTTTTTTTTTTTTTTGAATAAGGGTGCTACTTTTTCTATACAAATTGAAGTTTAAAATAATATATAAAACTGACAACAATTGAAATAAAATATCCTTTAGTAATAAAGAAAAAGGTCAATTTTACTTCACTCATATGTAGATAAGTATGTCACTATTCAAAGGAAATACTAAGAAATAAACAACTTAAAATTTCAAAGTTATTATTGTACTATCAAATTGATAGGGGCATAATTATAAGGGCATGTTCACATATTTTCCGTTATTTACATTTGCATTATTAAAAGTGATTTTTATTGTCTGTGTTCAGATAAAATTTTACGATAAGATAAAATACTGCTAACATTCAAAATGCATTTGACGGTAAGAAACACAAAAGAACTTTGTGTAGTAATTTCACAAAAAAATTGATAACAATTCAATCAGTTTCATACAAAAAAGAATTGTCAACCAAGAAGACAACATTGTAAACTCACTCTGAAACACAAGTTAAAAGGTTGGGCGGACGGACAGTGTATTGTATAACGCAATATCAAATCAAAGAAATCAAAAATCTTGTCAAAATGTCACAGAGCAACATGACATATTTTTGTCTAATTAAATTGTAGGTAGGTTAGCTATCAATACAGAAACTTGTAAAAGATTCTTTCTATGCGGGTCAATAAGGCGGTAGCAATAATACATTTCTTAAAATAAATTTATGCCCTATTTGCAATTTTTACATAAAAGAGTGTACACTTTTGTTAAATTACAAAAATTTACAAGATTTTTTTTTTGTTTTTCTTCTTTTAAATATGAAATATTAGTCATTTTGCTATTTATTTTTTTTTTTTGCTTACCTCCAACGCTTGAACCATTCTGTTGCGAGTATAAATTCTGTTGCGCCGTCTGTGGCGGATATAATTGTGGTGGACCCTGTTGTGGTGGTCCTGCACGTGCCGCTCCAGGTGGCACTAACACAGGTGCTGGGCTAACAAGGCGCATTGGTGTACCGGTACGTGGTCCCATAACAAGTGAACCGCTCTGATCGAAAAATGCCGGTATGACCTGTGTGGTTGTTGTTGTCGTTTTGGTTTTTTCATTTTTTATTGTTGTTCACATGATGTTGACGATGATGATGATGATGACAGGGCGTTGTTGATGGTGAAATTGATTTTTTGCAGAAATTTTTGGAATGTTGATGGTGGAGGAGTGAGTGATTGGTAGGATTTTTACAAGGTTGGGATGGATAAGAGCATAATTTTTTTATGATTATTTTTTTTATTTATTTTATTTTTATTAATTCGAATATTTTGTAGTGGTTTATATGAAGTAGTGTTGATTTTGGGTTATGGGGAGAGAGAAAAAGAGAAAATATCGCATTTAGTTTTATTTACAATTTTATTTATAAATATATTTACTATAGGTATTCGCATAATGACGTAAATACATGTGTAGTATAGATAGTATTTGCGTAATTGTTTGAATACCAGCGGGTATCTTTACGAAAATGTAACGTGAGTTGGCATAGAAAAATTTACTTTTTATTTAGTTAGATAAATGGTACAAAAAAATGATGTAGAATTAACAAAGAAAAAAAAAAACGTTGGCGAAAGGTCGTTAAAAACAAAAATGCAGACAACAGTCCAAACCAAAATCATCGAATTACCAGACCTCGCGTACTTTGTACAGGGACAAAGATTTCAGTCAAGTTCAAATCAGCGGAAATACTAGTATAGCCCATATGGACACAGTTCTTTATCATGAATAGAGAACTGAAGCACCAAAAACCTTATATCATTGTATCAAGAATTTTTTTTATAAGATTTCCCTAGACAACTTTTGTTAAGTCGGGTAGTATGAATGATTTAGCAAAATTCAAATTTCAAAACCAGTAGTATCAGTTGCTAACTATTTCTATTTCAGTTAGAAAACCCTTGGCTAACTACTAAAAATGTTCGTAAATTACTTACGTTTAAGGTTGGGTAGTGTTCATAGCACAGTTTAAAGTTAAACAACCTTGAAAACACTGATATCAGTGTCACCTCCTTTACTAAAGATCAAAAATATTAAGAGGTTTTCCACTCCAAGTTAAAGCTTTTCCACATTATATTGACCTTTTTTCAAATCACATAAATCTTCTGTCAAATCAAAATAACCCTTTTTCGTATCAAAATAAACCTTTTCAAATTCAACTTGTATAAATCAAATTAAATTTGGGAAAAAGTACACTTTAAGTGGTATTCATACACACTAAAAATTATAGTTTTCTTTTTCTTACTTTTGATTCCTTTTAGTATTGATTTTAAACTTTTTTGGTATTAAATTCCGATTTTTTAGAAAAAAAAAAGTTTGAAATTTATTCCAAAAAAGTATGAATTTTATACCAAAATAGTTTAAAATTAATGCTTTTTTTGGCATTTTTTTTTTACTTTTTGGTTTTAAAATTTAACTAAAATTTTTACTGTGTACATACAGTAGCTATGGTAATAAAACTTGGTATATGGATGAATATTGTGTCTGCCAAATATCTTCCAAAATGTCGAGGGGATGGCCTAGCAATTTGGAAAAAGGTTAATTTGTTTGGAAAAAGATCAATCTGATACAAAAAAAAAATATATGGGCCATTCCATCAATTGGCGACATGGTTTTGTACCCGTGGTTCTCCGATTTTGATCAAACTATAGAATATCATAATATAGACCAGAAGAAGAATATCCGTCAACTTTTTAGTGGTCAAAGTTGCTCCACTGTTTTTTGGCGCGCAATTCAAATTTCGATCAAACGAAAAAATGACTATTTCTTTTATTTTTTAACGACCTGAAAATTGAGTGCAAGAAATTTTAAAGTTATACAATTCTATGTAAAAAAATCTCAGCTTTCCGATAAAAATATTTTCAAAATCCAAAAAAATTTTCAAAATCCAAAAAAAACCATTTTTTTTCCAAAAAACCAGTTTTTTGTGCTTTTCCCCCAACTTTTTTTCAAAATTGACTTTTTCATTCGATTCCTCGTTCAATTTTACATAAGAATCAGTGTTCAAAAATATGGGACTCTGATCCCATGAACAACAAAAAAAATCCAAAGTTATCGCTATACGGCGCAGTCTGTTCGCTTAGAAGGTTGTGTGCAGGAGGCAAATAACACTGTGCAACAAATGAGTAAAAATTTTTTCCCCAGGGAATGCCATTATTCATTTTATATGTAAAATGGGCTGCTGATTCCGAAAACTGCATTATTTTTTTTTTATTTCGTGTCGTTTTTGAAATATCGGTCATTTTCGGTTTTCGGACCAAAAAAAAGAGATAGGTCAAGAACCAATATTTGTGTTCAAACGTATTATATCTCATATTAAAGATAATTAAATTACCTCCAAATGATATTCACATTACTTTTTGGTTGGTTTGTTAGTTTCGGCGAAATAAATTGATTTCTAAAAAAAACATTTTTTTTTTTTCGAAAAAATTAACAAAAAATCAAAATCAACTGCAGATTTATACAAGAAGAAATAACTTTTTTATAATTTTACTTTCTTTTGTATCATAGATTATATATTTGTAAAGAAAATAAGATACCATTTAAAAAAATCGATGGAAAAATGTAAAAGTTGTATACAATTCATTGAAAAGTTACCAAAATGCGTTTTTCCCTATTTTTTTCGTTTTTATGTAATAAACTGTTCGATAATATGAAACTTTTTGTAAAACACATGAGAAAATCCAAAAAATTCTTAAAGTAGGCGTTAAAATAAAATACCCGTGTCTCGTCGTTTTTCTCCAGCACGTCAGATTTTTTTTTAATCGATTCTTGAAGTTTTTTAATCCACTGTACATGAAAAATACAAAAATAGCGCATTCTTGTGTTAAATCGATGAATTTAACTATATGATCCTTACATTTGAGGTGTATTATGTGTTCAGTAAACTTATGCAGGATATTACGAGGAATATTTTACATGTGGGTCATTTTGACCCCCTCACATTTAGGTCAAAATGACCCACATGTGGGGGTTTTAGAGGGTTAAAATTGTCTACAAAAATATTCCTCGTAATATCCTGCATAAGTTTACTGAACACATAATACACCTCAAATGTAAGGATCATATAGTTAAATTCATCGATTTAACACAAGAATGCGCTATTTTTGTATTTTTCATGTACAGTGGATTAAAAAACTTCAAGAATCGATTAAAAAAAAATCTGACGTGCTGGAGAAAAACGACGAGACACGGGTATTTTATTTTAACGCCTACTTTAAGAATTTTTTGGATTTTCTCATGTGTTTTACAAAAAGTTTCATATTATCGAACAGTTTATTACATAAAAACGAAAAAAATAGGGAAAAACGCATTTTGGTAACTTTTCAATGAATTGTATACAACTTTTACATTTTTCTATCGATTTTTTTAAATGGTATCTTATTTTCTTTACAAATATATAGTCTATGATACAAAAGAAAGAAAAATTATAAAAAAGTTATTTCTTCTTGTATAAATCTGCAGTTGATTTTGATTTTTTGTTAATTTTTTCGAAAAAAAAAAAATGTTTTTTTTAGAAATCAATTTATTTCGCCGAAACTAACAAACCAACCAAAAAGTAATGTGAATATCATTTGGAGGTAATTTAATTATCTTTAATATGAGATATAATACGTTTGAACACAAATATTGGTTCTTGAGATATTTGTATTTAAATGGACCTATCTCTTTTTTTTGGTCCGAAAACCGAAAATTACCGATATTTCAAAAACGACACGAAATAAAAAAAAAAAAATAATGCAATTTTCGGAATCAGCAGCCCATTATACATATAAAATGAATAATGGCATTCCCTGGGGAAAAAATTTTTACTCATTTGTTGCACAGTGTTATTTGCCTCCTGCACACAACCTTCTAAGCGAACAGACTGCGCCGTATAGCGATAACTTTGGATTTTTTTTGTTGTTCATGGGATCAGAGTCCCATATTTTTGAACACTGATTCTTATGTAAAATTGAACGAGGAATCGAATGAAAAAGTCAATTTTGAAAAAAAGTTGGGGGAAAAGCACAAAAAACTGGTTTTTTGGAAAAAAAATGGTTTTTTTGGATTTTGAAAATTTTTTTGGATTTTGAAAATATTTTTATCGGAAAGCTGAGATTTTTTTACATAGAATTGTATAACTTCAAAATTTCTTGCACTCAATTTTCAGGTCGTTAAAAAATAAAAGAAATAGTAATTTTTTCGTTTGATCGAAATTTGAATTGCGCGCCAAAAAACAGTGGAGCAACTTTGACCACTAAAAAGTTGACGGATATTCTTCTTCTGGTCTATATTATGATATTCTATAGTTTGATCAAAATCGGAGAACCACGGGTACAAAACCATGTCGCCAATTGATGGAATGGCCCATATATATTTGGAGTAGAAAAGCTGAATAAAATTATAAAATCTATCAAATTCATCATCTTAAAAGAAAAATTTAAAAAAAAGACACAGAATTGCGATGAAGTTGACTGAAATTTGAGTAAAATGTTATTTATATTTCCTTTCTCAAAATACTTAGTATGTGGGCAAAGTCTGAGTTATGGACAGGTTTGTTTTTTATCGTACGACTTAACGTTTTCATCATAAAGCTTTCGAAACGAAAAGTAATTGAAATCGCACGGATTTCCAAAAAGGCCTGTATTAAACTATTCCTCATATCTTTAAAACTGGAGGTCATTCGGCTCATATGTATACCATGGCATATCATGATAAAATAACTTAATTTCTGACGATTTGATCGAAATCATTTTCTCATGGTACAAAGTTTGTGAAATCTTTTCTGTAAAAACTATTATTATCCAAAATTTGTTAATTTAAGACAAAATTTCTAAATTAAATAGTGCCAAAGGTTTTTATTACAACCATAAGCATTGCTTCAGAACTTCGCAGTTGAGGCTTAATTTGAAAATTTCAAAAAACTAAAACCAAAACATTACATTTTCGTTAAAATACCATAATATTATATCGATTAGTTATTAAATTAAACTTAATAAAAAAACAACTTTTAGTTTAGGAAAGTTATTACTGCACAATAAAAGCCTTTTTTACAGCTCTTTTACAAATTACATACACCGTATTTACATGTAAAATTAAAAAAAAAGGACGAAATGGAGGAGAAATACACCTTGTCCTCTTTTGCTGTAGAAAAAATCATAAATTCATAATATGCCCACCTGATACGATTGATTTTCTGCACCTTGCTGTGATGGCGTCAATGGCCGTCGTGGTTGTGTTCCCTGTTGTGGTATCAAATTACCCGGATACATGCCCCATGGTGCAACGCCATAATATTGTGGCATTTGTGCAGCTATCAGTCCCATATATGGTGTAGCATCCTGTCCCGGATTGATGACATACGGTGCTGCCTGTTGTGCTGCATATGCGGCATTCTGCTGTGCGGCCAAAAATTGCTGTGATGCAGCGGCCATTTGCATTTGTTGTTGTGTCTGTTGCATTGTACCATTGGGTGCACCAGGCGGCGCACCTGATGTGGCTGCAGCAGCAGCAGCGGCGGCGGCAGCAGCATTTGTGGCAGCAGCGAGTCCGGGATTTTGTGAGCGGAATAATTGCTAGAAAGAAGTAACAAGTGAGAAAAATTTTTAGTAATGCTATGCATTAGATGAAAGGGGTAGGGAAAATGTGAAAATTGCCCTCACGTGTCCAAAATATTAAAAATGGAATTAAATCTTACGTATTTTGTTGTTTAAATTGTCAAATTGCTGACAAGATTTTTCATGCGTAAATATTGTAAGCGCTGCATTCTTGTTGTAAGCTCTAAGCCTTATAATTTATTAGAGGGATTTTTATATGAAATTTGCAGCGCTTATAACTTTAATAAGCATACAAAAATTTGTAAGAACAGCTTTTTTGTTGTAAGCCTTATATTAAAGAAGTATTTGGTAGCGTAAGCTTTTGGTTGGTTAAAGCGCTTACAACATTATATCAATTTGAGCTGCAAGCTTATATAAAATATTGTAAGCAAAGCTTGATTTCTCAATTAAGATGAAGTTAAATTGAAATAATAAAGTACAAGTGTATATCTTGCATTTACAAGTGTAAAAAAAGTTGTAAGCACTTCATTTTGATTGTAAGCATTATATTAAATAAACTTTGGATAAAACCAGCTCTTGTTGGGCTATAGTGCTTATGTAAACTATTGTAAGCAATGTTAAATTTTTCGATTACAATATGAAAATTATACCAAATACACAAGGAAACAATTTAAAAGATAATAAAATATTTCATATTTAATTTAACTATTTTTGTTGAACCCTAAATAAGTGTTAAAACAAGATACCAGATTTAAAATTGCTTACAAGTTTTAACGTGTAAATAAGTTGTAAGCGCAGCATTTTTACTGTAAGCCAGCAGTTAAATAAAAAGTTGCTGAAGCATGCTTTAATATGGTATAAGTGCTGACAAGTTTTTAAGTAATTTTAAATAGTTTTTTATAGACTTTTTTGTAAGCCATTATAAAAAAGTTTAACTAATTAAAATTTCCAATGTATAATAAAATTAAAAAAGCAATTGCTTACAAGCAGTGCAATAACAATAAGTGCAATCAAGATATTGTGATTAATAACAAGGAAATAAATAAAAAACACTAGAGTTTTATGATAAATTTATATTGAACTAATTAAACAGTAATTTTTGCAATTTTTTAACAACAGACACAACCAAGTGTTAACATGGAAGAGTTTTATTTATTTATCTAGAGATTTATTTTTAACCGGTTGAAATCAAATCAAACCCATGTAATCTTGGTTTCATTTATTTTGGTGAGGTTTGCCATCTGCTTTGATCATTTCAAAATTGCTAAAAAATATACATAGTCCAATATTTTACGGTATTAACAGAAAAAAATTCATCCTAGTAGTAGTAGTGTAGATAGAATCTTCATGTTCTTAGATTTTCATAGAGTTTATAGTGCTTTATTGAAAAGTATGCTTCTGGAATATTTCAATCAAATGACTGCTTCGGCTGGCAACATAATTTTGCAGTTCATTCTCGATAGCTTGAATCTTTTTTTTAAGGAATAACGCGACCAATATTAATCTTTAGATCAGAAAGACCGTCTACAGAAGGTAATCCCACTTACTTCGAAAGGCCGTATACAAACAGTCTACAGTCTTTCAACTTTCTTTTATCGTACCTAAATTAACTTACTATATTTCCGCTAAAAGGCTCAAGGTGCCTCCTACATTCTTGCAGTATTGTCAGCATAACGTCACCAGAACGGGTAATAGAAGGAGGAAAGTTTTTTCTAGAGACAATACTTTTCAATGTTCGCAAAGTTCCACCATTTACTAAACCATCACTGTGATGGCTGCACTGATTTGGAACGGTAAATTTTATTGGGAGTAAAATATGAAGTGGAAAAGTTATATGGGAAAATAAATTCCACATAAAAATTATAACAACAAAAAAATAAAAGGTATAAAAAAAATTTAAAAATTATTTTTGGTTTTTTCTTAGGATGTACATATCTTAAAGGGAGAGTTTTACAAGACCAATTTCGCACACAAAAACACTGTAAATAAATGATGAAGAAAGAATAAGAGCGAAAAAAAAAAGAACTGCGAATGGAAAATATGCAATAAAGGAAAATATAATATGGGTCATAGGAGAGCAACAAAAAACCATGGTGAAAAAATCATTAAGACAACATTGTTTCTGAAGCGTAAAGAAAAATAAAGGAGGGAAAAAAAAGAATACAACCAAAATCAAAATACGATTGCTACTAAGATGCAGGATAACATTTTTTTCCCCAGCTTAAGAGAGAAGGGTGAGAAAATCCAATTGAATTCATAACGAGATATGCGGGCAAAAAATACAGTATTTTCTTGAATTTTTTAATAAAATTAAGTCATTACATCAATTAAGGCATATACTATATTAAAATGATATTTTGTATAAGTTAACACATTTCATTATAAAATACCACTCACTACTTTCATCAATATCATAATGTTTGTTTTCTACTTTGATTTTTTGTACTTTTTTTTTATATTAAAATTAGTTTTTGTTCATAATTTTCAATCCTTTTTGAAATTTATAATAATTTTATCACAATAAAAAAGAATAAGAACGTAAGGCATGACAACGCAATTTAGTTTTTTGTCAATACTTGAAATTTATAACATTTTTATCAGAATACAAAAAGAATTTTCGAATAGCCGATGGGTGAAAAATTTAAATTTTCTTAATTGATAATTGGCGCCCAACGTGGGGCATGACAACGCAATTTAGTTTTTTGTCAATACTTTTTGAAATTTATAATAATTTTATCAGAATAAAAAAAGAATTTACGAAGAGCGGATAATTGACAAATTTAAATTTTCTTAATTGATAATTGGCGCCCAACGTAGGGCATGACAACGCACCTAGTTTTGCAGTATGATTTTGAACATCTCATGAAGTAATGTAGTGAAGCAGTTCATAGTAGTTTAATGTAATGAAATGGATCTAAGTTCATTTACGTCATTTTATCAAATGACTAGTGCTGAACATTGAAATGTAAACGGAAAAGCCTCTTGTTTCAAAAATCATAAAGTTGAAAATATCTAGGTAATACTGTGACATTGAAAATTACATAATTTTACACGCAAAATGTGACAGTGAGGGAAGAAGAAAAAAAAAATCAACTACTTGAATGTTAAAATAATAATGCAATAACAGCAGACATTGAACGCAAAGGAAGGTTTTTGGTTGAGGCTTCTTACAATACAACAACACTGAGGGTAACTTGGTATTTAAGTTATTTGAACGCGCAGTAATGGCTGTTGGATGGATAGTGTGCATAACAAGGTCCCTGAAGTAGAATAAATTATGCGTTACAACATGGAAAATTGTTTTGTTTGTGACGTAATTGCCAGAAAAAAAGAAAAGAAGTCTGACAAAAAAGACATAAAAGAAAAGTGCAAAAACAATGAGGAGTACATACATATATATATTATAATGATGTTGATATTTGATGGTTGGATGATTAGAAATGTCGTAAAAACCAACCAACATGGCAGTCGCCAGTAATAGAAAAGAAAAAACAGAAGTATACCAAGTAATAGCAACAGTTGAGATGAGACATGACCTAAATTTTGAAAGATCAACCCACAAAAAAAAAAAAAAAAATAAAAGAAAAATGTAGAAAAATTAAATGAAAAGTAAAGAAAAATGTGGGAAGAAAAAAGTTGTACTTTCGCATTGTCATGTCAACAAAGAAAATAAAAATTTACAAAAAATTTATATAAAAAAATACTTTTTCAAGTTATTTCCATTTTTCGCAACGAGAAAAATTGAAAAAGTTATAGTTGCCAGAGAGAATGCGAAACTGCAAGGATTGTGTGTTCTTCAAGTGTCAAATGTATAGTACCTTACTTAGCGTACTTTTTTTTTCGATTTTCTTACTTCTTTGCTTTCTCATGTGACATTTTGTATATTCGTTGGTTTCGTTTTTTTTTTCTTCCTTCAAGTGATTTTTCTTGGTATTATTTGCATGCTTTTGACATTCGTATTGTGTATTGTAGCAGCAAAGTGTGTCATTAAAATGTTTGTCACAAGTGTCGTCTTAGGATATGTGAGCCTAATCTAAGGATTTTGCGAAAAAATGCTTAAAAACGAATATATGCAAAAAGAAAACAAAATGTTTCGGTTAGAAAAAAGTTTAAGTGTTTTGCAGAACTGAATAATCGAAAAAATTCAATCTAGCTGCAGTTTTCATGACGAGTCTGATGGCCATTATTTGCAATTCGTTAACTACAAAAGAAAAAAAGATGAAAAATGCAAATAATGTAATACCCTTTACTCAGAAGATTGCCCTGGCGAATTTTGGGTTGAATGTGTAATCTGACGTTCTTGGAGTCATAAAAAATGTGCCGGATGTCGAAGTGACATATTTATATGCAACTTCTGTACCAAATAAACATGTGGGGCAATATGGGCTATATGGTCCATATTACACTACACTTTTTTTTTGATCTTCATTTCGAGTATTTTCAGTTTTTTAATTTTTTTTCTTTATCCTGATGAGATATTTATCTAAAAATGAATCAGAATAAAGGTAAATTGTTTCCTTTAATTAATGACATAAAATTAATTGTTTCGTTTTATGTTTTTTGAGTTTTATTTAAAAAAGAAAGATTGGTGGTCCATATTTCCCTCCCTTACACTACAAAATAGCAAAAGAAGTACTAAAACTGTCCAAATAGTACCAAAATTATTTAATACATTTCTGGTCAAATTTTGACCATTGAGCGATTATAGTATATGTAGATTAAGTCAAAAAAGTTTGATAAAGTAGGAAATTATTTGCAGTCGATAAAGTCAAATATTGATAAAATAAAATGTTGAAAAAGTTAAACAATCATAACTTCTTCACAAAATTTTCAAATACTTTTTGACCATGTTGAAAAAGCCAAAAAAATTTGATAAAGTGAAGTAAGAAATCGAAATTTTTGATAAAGTATTAAGAAAACAAGACAATCAAAAAATATTGATAAAGTCAAATAGTTTTGATGAATTCAAAAAATGTTTAAAAAATCGAAAAATTTTGATAAAGTGTAAAGAAGTTTAAACAGTCAAAAAGTGTTGAAAAAGTCATAGAATATTGAAGGAGTGAAAAAATTTTTAAAATAGCCAAAAATTTTTGGCAAAGCCTGAAGAAGTCATAAAATATTGAAAAAATCAGAAAAATTTTGATAATGTGTGTTAAACAGTCAAAAAATTTTGACAAAGTCGAACAATTTTGATGAGGTGAAAAAATGTTGAGTCAAACTGTTTTGTTAAAGTCAAAACATGTCGAAAAATTCGAAAAATTTTGATAGTGCCTTATAAGTCAAACGATCTTGAACGAAGTCACAAATAACGTTATAAAAGCTGTTCACACTTGAGTCATTTTAAAATCTAGGCTGAAGTAGAAAAGTACCATCAACAATTTAATAAAAATAATTGAAATAAATTTATTTAATCTAACCTAAACATCCAACCCCAACTACAAAATTCAAATTAAAGCACAACTGCAAATTAGCAACAGCAACTTTTCAAGAAAATCATTCATAAAATGATGATAATTCACTTAAAATGAGAGCACTTTCAGCGCAAATCTCTAAATAGACATAATTTTCACAAATCGAGGAGCGCAGCGCTATCGCCATCATCGTTAGAGTCATCATTGCATTGCAGCAGCAGCAATCAACATGATAATCATCAACGTAAAGCATAAAAATTAGCAGCAGCAATAGAAACATGAAAGTGCAATTTTCATTGGAAAAGTAGTCAGCAGCCAGTGAGTGAGTATATCACACTTCAAGAGCATCATTATCACAGGCAGTCATTGCATTGCGGCATGTTGGTTGTTCCAATTTGCACCACTTTCATCATGTTGTGGAGAGTAGTAGTAAAAAATAGAGATAAAAAATTAATGATGCATTACCAGTTCAGTTATTTTTGATTTTATTTTTCGAACTGAAAAAAAAGTGGTCCGACTTGACTGGTGGTACAAACTCAAGGCAATTATGCCAATCATTCAATTATCATCACCATAATTTTGTAGCTGACATTTAAGTGAGACGAGGACCAAATAAGACTCGTTTATTAATTCATACAATGAGTTGATTCAGGTTGTGAATGTACCATGTAGGTCGGTAAATTGTAGAAATTGGCATAGTTTTGTTTAGGATGGTGCGCAATGCCAAAGATATCCCCATGTACGTGAACTTGAAAGTTAATGGAAAAACATATTTTGTTTCTCCAAATAGATGTACACACAGGTTTTACTTAAAAGAAAAACAAGCCGAGAAATGCTACTTAGAAAATTCAGTACCGTTTTTATTACACCATTAGAAAATCATACCATTTTTGGTATGTATGGTGAACAGGGGCACATTCATGTTTGGGGCACATTCGACTTTGCAGTTTTCTTATAGAAAGTCAAGCGTATGAAAAATGTTATTAGTTATATTTTCTTAAAGTTTTTAAATATGTTGTTTGATTTCGCTAATGTGAAGCTTTAAATTTCTAGCGTCGAATGCGCCCCGATTTACTATATATACCACATATTTAAAAAATAAAAAGAAATAAAAAATATTTGTGTTATATCGTCCTGTTTAGAGCGTTGATACACGTACATTTGAATTATATATAATACGTAAATAAAAGAAAAAGCGATTTGTTTCACTCTCCTTTCTTTTTTACATCAAAGCAAAAAAACTGTTGCTTTTGTAGTGTAATTTTGCCTGTTTTGTGTAAGTATATATACAATGTATATAATATATAATACATAATATATGTTTTTATTGCTTTTGTTGCTTTGTGTACGCGCGTATATTTTAATAATAATAACATCCCAAGTGTACAATTTTAATATAGAAATGTTAAGGAGAAATATTGTATGTTATGTTGCTGTTAGTGATGATGATGTTGCATGGAAATGTTGATGTGTGTCCCTTGGGCAACTTGTTGCTTTGTTGTAGCTAGCATATTGTTCTTTTAAGAAAACCACATGGATGGATATTAAGAAGGGGGAAAAAGTTAAATTAAAATTGTTTTTTGATGCTTTTTTTTGTACTCCCCGCGTGAAACATATTAAAACGCAATTGCTTCAGGGAACTCTTCTTATTAATAGATATTTTAATTAAATATCAAGTTAAATGTTAAAGAAACTTCTTTAATCACTTTATTTTGATGAGTGTACGCATCAACTGATAGATTAATATTTTTCCTACAAATTTCTTCCGAGACTAAAAAAAAAAATATTCATACAACCGTAGGAACAGTTGATAAAGCTGAAAAATGTTGAGTTCAAAAATAGTTGGAAATTAAGAAAAAAAAATAAAAAAAAAAAATTGTTAAGAAATCGGAAAATGTTGAAAAATGATAGTGAAATCGAAAACCGTTGAAATCTCGAAAATTTTTGTTAAAGTGAACAATTACACAGGTTTACAAAAAAAAATGTCATCGCGTTTTTCCTAGGGACTTTGACGTCCTGAATCCGAATCTCGGATCCGTTTTTTTCCAGAACGTCAGAGAAAAAATATTTCAAGGTTATATGGAGGAGGTCATGTGCCGTTTAGTGATAAATTCGCTAAAATTCTGAAACTAATTTTTTATCATTGAGTTCTTAGTCCTTTAAAAGAATATGTGATCAAAAAAAAAATCTCGGACCTAGTTTCGGAGACATAGCCATCGGAAGATCCGGATATATCTTCTATGAAAACCGCTTTAAGTTGGGAACCCCTGGATGGTTTTGTAAAATACTGGTGTCATATGAAAGGTATTTTGACAGCCTATAAAAATGTTTTGAGCGTACTTTCAATCGGATTTATAGTTTTCGAGATATGAGCTTTTTTGAAATTTTGTGAAATTTTTCTATTACAACAACAAATAAATCAACAACACCAACAACAACAACAACAACAACAACAACAATAAAATACTTTTCATATGACACCAATATTTTCCTAATTCATCCAGGGGTTCCCAACTTATAGCGGTTTTCATATAAGTTATATATTCTGATCTTCCGATGGCTATATCTCCGAAACTAGGTCCGAGATACCCTTTTTGATCACATATTCTTTTTAAGACCTAAGAGCTCAATGATTAAAAATTAGTTTCAGAATTTTACCGAATTTATCACTAATCGACACATGAACCCCATTTTGTCCTCCATATGACCTTGAAATCTTTTTTCTCAGACGTTCTGGAAAAAAACGGACCCGGGATTCGGATTCAGGACGTCAAAGTCCTTAGGAAACACATAGTCTGGTCAAAACGTCATGACATTTTTTTTTTTGTAAACCTGTGTTATTGTTAAAGGTCAAATTAAATTGCAAATAAAACCTAAAACCTGTTGACAAACTCGATAAAATCAAAAATGTTTATAAAATCGGAAATTGTCGAAAGATTATAAAAAGGTCGAAAATCGTTGATATATCAAAAAATTTTAATAAAGTTAAAAACGTCGAAAACTTTTCAAAAATTGATAAATGCTTATGCTTATGGCGAAAAATTTGATAATTTTGAAAAATGTTGATGAAATCGAAAATAGTTGAAAATGCTTAAAAATGTTGTTTAAGTTTAAAATTATTGACAAAGTCGAAAAACTTCAATAAAATTATGATAAGGTCGAAATACGTTGAAATATTTAAATACAGGGTGGCTGATTCGAACTGTTACCAACTTCAGATAGACTTATCTGACAGATGGAACATGACAGCTGTCTCAAAATTGGCATGATGTTAGTTCATTCTATTGTCAACAAGTAACCAAAAGCATTTGCGCGTCAATTTATTGAAAATAAAAAATTTTCAAAATGGAATTCAAACGTAATAGTGTGATTCCTCTTTATTTGGCTGGAAAATCGCAACCAGCAATTGTTCGTGAGCTGAAACATTTAAAAGTGAATAAAATGTTTGTGTATCGGACCACAACACGTTACAATGGTACCGGCAGCGTTGCCAAACGACATGGTGGTGGTCGGAAAATAACTGCAACATCACCAGAAATGGTTCGAAAGGTGAAGGCCAGAATTGAGCGAAATCCGAGACGCAGTGGCAGACAAATGGCTGCCGAGCTGAACGAATGCAACACATATTGTCAAACAAGTTCGGACTAAAGGCCCTCAAGTTCCAAAAGGCGCATGATCTCACTCCTGCTCAAAAAAAAGTTAGGCTCGATAGAGCCAAGGAGTTGTTGCGCTTGCACGCCGCCGGAAATCTGTCACAAATTGTCTTCTCTGATGAGAAAAATTACTGTATCCAGCAGTATGTAAACAAACAAAATGATCGGGTTTACTTGACAGAGAGGTCCTACGAAAATTTGAATGTTCGTTTGGCCACCAGGACGCAGGCACCACCGCATGTGATGGTTTGGGCTGCAGTGACTGCTGATGGGCGCTCACCACTCGTTTTTTTGGCCGCTGGCGTCAAAGTAAACGCCCAGGTGTATCGTGAATCAGTGTTGGAGGGTGCTTTACTATCTTGGGCACGCAAACATTTCGGTCGCAAGCCATGGACATTCCAACAAGACTCGGCACCGTCACACAAAGCTCGTGTGAATCAAGAATGGTTAGAAAAAAACGTTCCTAGCTTCATTTCTGCTCAACAATGGCTCTCAAATTCGCCTGATGCGAATCCGCTGGATTTCTCAATCTGGGGTATGTTGGACAGGAAGGTCTTGACTAAAAAATACCAGAGCGTTGATGCGCTAAAAGTGCGACTCGTTCTTCGACCGTCTACGGGCCATAGTTAAGGCCAAAGGTGGCCATATCGAAAATCTCAAGTAGATTCTTAAAATTTGAACATTTCTTAACAATTATAGCGTTTGATCAATAAAATCTGTGCATGGAAACTAAAAATATAGTCTTTTGAATTGGCAACACTTCGAATCAGCTACCCTGTATATTGAAAAAGACGAAAAATTTTTATACAGTACGATACAAAAACTGTTGAAAAATTGAAAAGTGTATAAAATTAAAAAATGCTTACGTCAAAACTCGTTAGAACGTTGACAGAGCTGTAAAATTTTAATGAAAGTAAAAACTTGGAGATGATTTCAGATGATGTTGACAAACTCGAAAAATATTGAAGTTTGTTGAAACTGACGAAAATTATTGAAAACATCAGTAAATATTCAAAAAATCGAAAAATGATAATAGTAGTCTTGGTCTTACACATTGAGTCTTGGTTTTGATATTACGTCTTGGTCTTGTAAAAGTTTTTATAGATTGTTGAGTATGCAAAATTTACAAACCTTAATTTTACGAAGCAGTTGAGTTTTTAAGATGGCAAATTTCGAATTGAGATATGATTTTAAGCTTGAAAGGAGCGTGACATACTTATTAACTATAAATTCGCAAGACTAAAAAGCAGTCTTGGTCTTGATGATCATAGTGAGCAAGACCAAGACCATAGCAGTCTTGGACTTGCAATGATATCAGCGACTGGGTCTTGATTACCAAGACCAAGACAAACTTTGCTAAAACTAATTCTGGGTGAAATAAATCTTATATTTTTGGGGCATTAAAGAAACGCATACAAATAAAAGTGTGATTTTACCCAGAACTGGTAGAAAATCGAGCTAAAAACCCTTTTTTTGATCACGTCGAAGACATTGGAAAAAGTAGAACATACTAAAATATCTGAACTAGAAAGAGTCTAGTTGTGGATATACGAGTACCTAGCACTGCAATCAATCACCTAACTAACCATGACGGCATTATTTAAGAATTTTTAAAATGTTTTTGATATCATTACTAAAACCTACATACATATATTACAACAAGAATAAATTTTTGATCAAATTTCAGAGTAGAAAGTATAAAAAGTATTTCTTAATACAACTTTAAACTGACAAGGAACAAAGAAATAAGATACAGAAAAACTCTCGAAAACAATTTTTTAAACTTGCAAATGATTTTGTGTTTTTTTTATTTTTATTGTTTTATATTTGACTTTGCATGTTTGTGATATGTGTTGTGCCACTTTTATACACACCACTGTACATTCATATGACAGCAATTTTAAAATTCAATGAAACGTTACGACTGAGTGCAAAAAGTTGGAGAAGGAGATACTGACAGTCGAACGAACAGACAGAAGAATAGTTTAAACTTTTTCACGTGTTGTTTTGTTTGTTGTTGCCATTTCTCGAAACGGAAACGGAAGTGGAGTCAAATATACACAAACTTTAGAAGAACACAGAGCTCAAGTATTTGTATATGTATGTATGGTACACGACGCAATATATTGCAAAAAGAGACATAACAATAAAACGGATGCAATACATAAGATAAAAAAATCTTCACATAAGTATATTGGCGGAAATGGAGAAACATACATCACTTCTTCTTAACTATGATATGTTTTATCAGTGATATTGAATTTTGTGTATAGTCGTCACATATTGACACACACATTCATATGTCTACATGTATGGTGATGTATGTAAGTTAATGTTGCATTGCACAATCTGCGAAAACAATAAAAAGAGTAAAAAGAAAAACAAAATTTGAGAGGCAAATATTTAGTAGGTGTGTGAGGTTATGTCAAAATTTGTTGAACAATAAATGTGCTAAAATATTGTCGGATTTTTTTTTTTTTTAATTTTATAAGACTAATTTTTGCTAAAAGCACAATTTTAGTAAGCACTTATTCTAAACTAAAGTTCAAATAGCGAACTTTTTAAAATACAACTTTAAAGTGCTTTAAAATTTTAGTGGATATTGAAAATTTTGTAAGCAATAGTGTAGCGCATATTATTCGTGTTAGTTATTTCAAAAATATGCATGCTTACAATTTTGCGGGGCTGAATTGTGTAAGCAACGCAACGATATTGTAAGCATTTTTTCTAAACTACACTACCAATAGGCATCTTTTCAAAATCATATACGCTCACAAATATGTAGCACCCTGTTACTTGTAAGCAACTTAACAATTTTGTAAGCAATATAATATTGTATTTAAATTGAGTAACACGGTGTGCCTTAACCCGTTCTAAATCGGACGTCGTAGCACATCAAATTTTTTTCCAGATTCTGTTTACTTATCGTTCAAATAATGTATAAAAAAATTTTCACTCGTGACTCCTCGACTAAATTTTGAGATAATCGCTTTTCCAATTGGGGCATTTTCCCATACAAAAAGAAAAAAAAACATTTTTTTAACTACATTAAACAAAAATTAAAATAATTACAATCGATGTGTTTTGCGATGTTAAACACGAATCCAACCTCAGAATTACTCTATCGTGTATAGTTTATGAGATATTGTAACCTAAAGACCAAAAAAAGTAGTTTTTTGCCATTTTTTGAAGCTATATAACTATGTAACATATCATTTATTCGTCAAATGTGGCTTAGATACTTGAAAGCCTCAATCTTTTCCTTTAAAACCTCATTTAAATTATATTTATATCTTCATGCTTCTAAGAGATATCGTAGACCGAAATATAGTCAAAACGGGTTTTTTGCACTTTTGTGTCTTTTTAGGTTAGGATATCTTTGAGGAAAAAAAAGACATCAACATAATTTAAATTAGGTTTTAAAGGCAAAGATTAGGACTTTAAAGTTGCTTACCAGATTTAACGATATTAAAATTTCTTTCACATTTCAAACATGTTCAACGAACCGACTACTTCTAAATTTAGCCGTTTGACACCCGAGTGTTGTTGTTACGTGTATGGCATACGGCTGAATTTTGAAATGGTCGGTTCGTTGAACAAGTTTAAAATGTGAAAGAAATTTTAATTTCGTTAAATCTGGTAAACAACTTTAAAGTCCTAATCTTTGCCTTTAAAACCTAATTTAAATTATGTTGATATCTTTTTTTTTTCTCAATGATATCCTAACCTAAAAAGACACAAAAGTGCAAAAAACCCGTTTGACAATATTTCGGTCTACGATATCTCTTAGAAACATGAAGATATAAATATAATTTAAATTATGTTTTAAAGGAAAAGATTGAGGCTTTCAAGTATCTAAGCCACATTTGACGAATAAATGATATGTTACATAGTTATATAGCTTCAAAAAATGGCAAAAAACTACTTTTTTTGGTCTTTAGGTCACAATATCTCATAAAGTATACACGATAAAGCAACTCTGAGGTTGGATTCGCATTTAGCATTGCAAAACACATTGATTGTGATTATTTTAATTTTGGTTTCATGTGGTTAAAAATTTTTTTTTTTTCTTTTTGTATGGGAAAATGCCCCAATTGGAAAAGTGATTATCTCAAAATTTAGTCGAAAAGTCACGAGTGAAAATTTTTTTATACATCATTTGAACGATAAGTAAACAGAATCTGGAAAAAAATTTGATGTGCTACGACGTCCGATTTAGAACGGGTTAAGGCACACCGTGGTAAGCACTATACAAATATAAGCATGCTTACAATTTTGGAGTGCGCTGAATTGTGTAAGCAGATCAAAAATTTGTTAGCACTATGTTTAAACCTAGCACTGGATGAAAAACATTATTGTCAAAAACACGCTTACATAATTAAACCTCGTTTAACTTATAAGCTAGCTTATGCGCTTCTTTCACATTGTAGCATTTGATTCAAAATGTATGAAACTAAATGCGCTTACAGTCTTGCAGAGCAATACAAACATTGTTAGCAAGGTTAAAAGTAAATTTTCAGGCACTAAGATTCCTTGCCAAACAAAGTAGTTCCTGTTGCTATTTCCTAAACATTTATATGATTTGAATTGGTAAAAGTTATACTTAGTGTTAAGCAATTTAAATAACAATCACTTTATAAGCAAACCTAAAAGTGTCATTTAACACGCAAATTTCCCTTCTTTTAGTAAAGGGAAAACTACTTTTTTAACAACATCAAAGTTCAGTCACGCGTCAAAACCACACACGCTTTAAATTTATATGACATTGTTTTCCATGACACTGATATTATTACGTTCTTTTTCACAGATTGAACTACCACATGCATGAAAAAAAGTCCTCCAAAAAGCTATACTCTTTACAACCAATATTTTTTTTTTTTTTTTTGGCTCATGCATTATTTGTGTATCCCCCCGTATGTGGTATGTACTCGTAGCATTCCTGTCGCTGCTTTGTGTTTCTTTACTGCAGTATTGAATTGCATTTTGATTACTAATTGTGCTTTTATGCTAAATTGTGTTCTTATATTTCATACTAGCACCAACCAAGATTGTCCTGGGGTTTTTCATTTTTATTATTTATACCCTTGGCACGTTTTGCCTGAACGCAGGAAATTTCCTAAGCTTTATTGCTTTTTTATTGACTATATAAAAAAAAATAAAAAATATGAAACATACGCTTGAATGGCTTTCTAGGGTTAAAAGAAGTTGGATGTGTCGTATTATACGACAAGGCTATAATAATAAAGCTAAATGCACTGAGAAAATATTTTAGTTTTTTCAACAACTGCACTTAATTATCAGCTCCATCTAATTAAAAACATGAGTTGAATTAACATAGTGCAGTACGAAATACGAGCAGAAAGTACATTATGCTTAGCTGATGCAAAAGTCATTGATAAAGTTCTTAAGCTATCTAACCACGTTTAACAGAAGCTGAGATTTTTTGCTAGAACTTCTCGAAGGTTATAAGTTGACAACAATAACTTGGACTTGCAGCCAAGTTTTAGTTTGATTACAGTGCAGCAAAATCTAAGTAATGATTATTTTATACAAAAATAGTTTAAACTTAATGCAGTACTGTACGAAAAAATTAGCAGAATGTAAATTATGCTTAGCGGTTGCAATAACCAATATCTACCGAAAAGTTTATTCCACGAGCTGTTGCTATAACCATTGAGAAAGTTGCTATGCTACGTTATCTGACAAGGTTTAGCTGAAGTTGAGTTTGCTTGAAAAAACTTCACAAAGTTTACAAGTCAACAGCAATAGTTGGTACATATGCGCATTTGCTTCGAGTTGCACTCAAGTTTTAGTTTGATTGCAGTGCAGTAAAATCAAAGTATTGATTATTTTAAGTAAAAATAGATTATCTAGAAGAGTTATAAGTAAAAAATAAGTTTGTGTAAAGAAAGAATGAATTTTTTTGCAGGTAAAATTATTTCAGGTTTTGCATCACAACGAATTCTTCATTTTTTCTGGAGCTTTAATATGAATTTTCTTACATGAAAAATTATATAATGAAGGTTATGTCTGAATAATTTAAGGAATCAGTTCAGAGTCAAAACAGCTAAAAATTTTTATTGAAGCTTTATTTTACAAAAGTAAATCAGAATGCTTGCTTAAAAATTTTTAGCATTGCGTACAAGTATCACATGTAATGAAGATTGTAAGCAATGCGATATTTAAAAAATTTCTATAATTTTTCAACATGCCTAGGTGCTTGCATAAACATAGGTGCTTACAAACTAAAGTCGAAAAAAAGTTGTAAGCTAAATGGAATTCGAAGTTTTAGGACTTATATAGTTTTTATGAGTGATCGCTTACAAAGTGTAATAAATGCTTACAACAATAATTGAAGAATGAAACTTATAATTAAATTTTTTAAAATAAAATTAAGCTAAACAAAGCGATTGTTTTAATACCATTAAAATCAATTAAAATCATTTAAATGCTGCAAATACAGCTGGACGAAAGTAAATATCCTATGTGCATCGTCCTTCAGCGTACGTATGAAGCATCAATATTTATCCTAGAAACTGTGAGCTGTGAGAAATTCAACAGTCCGCAAAAATATTTTAGTAGGTACACAAGATAAAGTGATGGTATGCCATGATGGCCAAAAGCGAACGTGGCTGGCGCAGCACTCGCGCCAACCAACAAAAGAAGAGGATCAATTTCTAAAGGCAAAATAAACACGCAGAGCAGTGGCTAAAATCACAATCGCACTGATGGCAAAAGCAACAAGAACACAACTTTGTCTAAAATACAAAAAGCAACAACAACAACAACAACACCAACAAGGATAAGGACAAACAACCATTAAAAGGGGGAAATCAAAATCAACAAAATTAATTCAGGCAACAATGAAGGGAACGGCACGGAACAAACGACGATTGTAAAATGAAATGTGGTATGGCAGCGTCAGCGGAAGAATCAAACGTAAGCAGACGCTCTTCGCTCATCAAATGGACATTTTTAACAGGAATACAAACCATGCATTCCCACTCACACACTACTTTAATAAGCGCGCGCACTACTCCACTACCACCACTACATATTAATGATGTTGTTCTTGTGCGCCTAAAAGCACACACACAACACATTCAAAGTTTGTGTAAATAAATCAAACATGCGACAATAATGACCTCGTTTTCTACGCATTTGCTGGGCAGTCTCGTATGCTTGTGTGTGCGTTTGCTAGTGTATACATAATATTATAAATGTATATGGTCAGCCGGCAAAAGATCAGTATTCATACAGGATATGTTACCCAATACACTTTTGTACGCCCACATTAAAAAAACAACTAAAATTTCTTGTTTTCCACAGTGTGCACATAAAACTGCGAAATAAAAACAAAACAGAAAATAAACAAAAGGAAAAAAAACAAAAAAAAAAAAATTACAAGAAAAGTGTACGCTAAGTTTGACTTACATTGTATAAGTATGTGCACAATTAACAACGCTTCCCATTAGAAAAAATAAGTCGAAAAAAAAAAATTTAAGAAAATCTACCCTGGCATCATGCCTTTATTTGTGTGCCATTTTTTAAAATACTTCATTAAGAAAATCACAAAACTTTCGAAACTGATTCCTTAGAATATTTCCACAAATTCTATGGTTGGTAGAGGAAAAAATAAATTCAGTACTATGGAATCGAACATGCATTGCTTATGGGCATTTCCCAAGTGACGAACGTGACCGTCAAACACATTTAAAGTGCAGAAAAAGTGGAAGTAAAACGTATTTTTATTTTAGTTTATACTTTATATTATAGCTCTAAGGTAACACTATAATTAGTGCCAACGTTAATGGCAGGCGAAGTCCTGGTTCCAAGATACACACAATAAAAGACAAAACGAACGTGACAAAATTAGAAATTGCTTTCGTGCCAATTCAAAGAAAGTCAAAATTCAGCGAAAGAAGTCAACATTTTTTAGTCCGAGTCATTTTAGTATCTTACGCAACAATGTTACTTTAAATTGTATTTTGTTTGATTCAATTATATTCTGTATTTTTCTTTGTTTTGATCATAATCTTGGCAATATGAACGCGCCATTTTTTCACCATACAAATTTTAAATTGAAAATCTTTCAAAAAACCAGGTTTTTCAAGGTTTTTCCTTATCTTGTGTAGTTGAGGAGACATCAAAAGGATGTCATTTGTCCCTATCCATTTTGTTTATGCACCAAATCTCATAAATTGTGATTTTTTTTTTAAGAGCGTGGCATCACCTGTTTTCTCAGTGAACATTATTTGTCCTGGCGCTCTGTACACATGTATCAAATCTCATTGAAGTGCGTTAAATATTTTCAGAGATATGATTAAGTGATATTTGTAGGGGCGTTATACCTCCATTTTTTCAGTACACATAATTTGTCTTGTTGTTTTTTGCATATGTACCAAATCTCATCCATGTACGCTAAATAGTTTCAGAGATATGATGATTTAAATTTTGGCTCACGGTTTACCTTTCTGTGGAAATGCCGATATTTGAAGTGGTTAAACGTTTTGTCAGTACCCTGGCATGCTTTGATTTATGCTTAATTAAGAAAATCACAAATCTCTCGAAACTAATAATAAATTTCTTAGAATACTTCAAAAAATTCTAAGGTTGGTAGAGGAAAAAATAAAGGTCAGTACTATGGAATCAAACATGCAATGCATATTGTATTTTGTGTCAAAAGTTGAATTTAATATTAAATACATAATTGTGTATATAAAATATTTTTTAAGTAAAACTCTTTAATGTCAGTACCCTGTCTGTGCTGTAATGCATAGATGTGAACTGCAACTTAACAACTTCCCATTTTCTTTAAGATTCATTTGTATAAGTTACGCATTTAAATGTGGTAAAACGTTTTGTCAGTACCCTGGCAAGCTTTAGTTTATGTGTCATATTTTAAAATTTATCACAAATTTTAAACATGGCAGAGAAAACAAAAGCGTCAGTACTGCGGAATATAAGAACCATTATATGAATGGGTTTATTTGAAAGTGGAATAAGTCCAATTCCGGAAAAATTGAGTTTATGGTAGTTATAGCTAGCTATATATGTCCTCTTTTTATATTGAAAATTACAGACTCGTTAGACCACGATTACATAAAAAATTACTCAAAAGAACATTTCATGAAAAACATTTTTACAAAAATGATTTTTTTGAAAGTGGAATAAGTCCATATTTTCATCTACTGCTATACAGAAGGTTTTGCTTTTAAATCAATTTAAAAATATTGGCAAGCGTTATAAAACCGGTGTTAAGTGTTTACCTCTGTAAATTAATCAAATTTTGTTATGCTGTAAAAATTTTTACATCTGTAAAAGAAAATAGTTGAGTTTTTTTGGTCTTAATGGACTTATTCCACTTTCATTTATAATAAATTTAAAAATTTGTTATACTTTTGTATGACTTATTCCATTTTTACTCACAAAATATTTTGTAAATTAAAGCAAAGGAAAATTAAAACTTAGAAAATTTTTACTTTAAGAACTGTTGTTGTTTTTTTTCGTTTTTTTTTTTTTGCCCAAGTAGAGCTCTGGAAATCAATTACAACAACAATAACAACAAAAAGTTCTTGTCATACTTACTTTCGGAGATATAGTCATCAGAAGATCGGGATATATCTTTTATAAAAATTATTATAAGTTGGGAACCCCTGAAAGGATTTCAATAATATTGGTGTCATACGAAAGATATAGTAATTTGCTACAAAATTGACTCACATAAAAATTTTAATCCGAGTCGTGGTTTTAGAGATATTGCAAATTTTCAGAAATTATGACCATTTTTTTTTTTTCAAAGCACTATTTTTCCGAAAACTGTATGATTAATGCATAGTTTTAGTAACATATTATAAAAGCTCAATTTATTACCTTTCATTTGACATGTAATTTGTAATTGATTTTTTGCATTACGTATTTTTTCATAGGAAAACAAAACAGTAAGTTATTGGAAAACATCGAAAGAGTCTAAAGGAACCGGAATTAATCGAAAACTATCTAAAAACATCGTTATTGTTGTTTTTATTGCTGTTATTGTTATTTTTGTAGTTGGTATTATTGTTGTTCTTGTAAAATTTTTCAAAATTTCATGGAAATTTCTTTGGTTCACTTTTTTGTTTTCCTTTAAAAACATATGATAATGCAGGAAATCAGGTACAAATTACATGTCAAATGAAAGCAAATAAATTGGGCTTTTGTAATATTTTACTAAAACTATGCATTAATCATACAGTTTTTGGAGAAATAGTGGTTTAAAAAAAAAGAAATGGTCAAAATTTCTGAAAATCTGCAATACCTCTAAAACCACGACTCGGATTAAAATTTTTTATAGGTTGATTTTGTAGTAAGTTAACATATCTTTTGTATGACACTAACATTATTAAAATCCTCTTAGGGGTTCCCAACTTATAATAATTTTTATAAAGATATATCTCAATCTTCCGATGTCTATATCTCCGAAAGTAGGTTCGACAAGAACTTTTTGTTTTTGTTGTTGTTGTAACTAATTTTCAGAGCCCTACTTGAGCAAAAAGAAACGAAAAGAAACAACAACAGTTTTTGAAGTAAAATTTTTCTAAGTTTTAATTTTCCTTTGCTTTAATTTACAAAATATTTTGTGAGTAAAAATGGAATAAGTCATACAAAAGTATATCAAATTTTCAAATTTATTATAAATGAAAGTGGAATAAGTCCATTCAGACCAAAAAAACTCAGCTATTTTCTATTACACTTGTAAAAATTTTTACAGCATAACAAAATTTGATTAATTTACAGTGGTAAACACTTAACACCGGTTTTATAACGCTTGCCAATATTTTTAAATTGAGTCGTACGCAAACCCTTTAATATCTCAGTTTATGAAAAAGTGGACTTATTCCACTTTCAAAAAAACCCATTCATATATATGTAGTATATTATGTCATAAGTGTAAGGAAATACTATCAATACAATTTGAATGGCGAATTTTTACATTATAGCTGCCAAAAGAAAGCACATGAAATAGAGTTTAAGAAATTTTATTTTAAAGGTCAGTAATATAAGCAAAATATGACATAAATGTCAGTAGCCTTTCAACTTTAATCAGACTCAATAGACAAAACATTCAGGTATGTTCTCAATTCCGATTTCGATCGGAATCGGTATTTAGAACAGATTCCTAATGGGATCAACTTATGTGTAGGCGCAGCCTCTTGACATTACACGCACACACTCTTGCCAATAATTTTGTTATTTACGCAATTATGTCAGCAAGTGATGCCGTTTTTGGTCAAATGAAGTCACCACAGATGATGAGGATGATGGTATTTTTACTAAGAAGGATAAAGTTTTAGAGCAAAGTTGTCGTTTCAAATAAAAAAAACTAGTAAGGGTGTAAACTTTGGCCTGACCAAACGTTAAATACCCTACATTGCAGTATTTGTAAAATTTTGCTCATATGGGAGGCACCACGCCTTCTTGTCTGAGTTCGTCTAGCTTTAGCTTAGAGCGTGCATTTAGTCCTTAGTATCTGAGTGAAATTTAGTTGGATTATCTAAAAAAACGCGTTCAGTTTAGCGTTTGGAAGCTTTTGCTTATATGGGAGGTGCCACGCCCTCTTCAGTTTATTTTTCAGAGCTTGCGCTTAAAATTCGTAGTATTTATGTGTATGTCGGTTGCATTGTCGTGAAAAATACTCCTAAAGTTGCATTTTGAATATATTTTTTGTATGGGCGGTAGGCGTGTCCGTTGACCGATTTCGCTCATTTTCAATCCCACGAGCTAACTTTGAGGACGGAGTCAGTGTGCCAAATTTCATTGAATTATCTTTGTTAGTTTTCCCGTAAAAAATATTTCCAGGCACAGCCACCCAGCCAGCCTGCCAGCCAGACAGACGGACATGGCTATATCGACTCAGTAGTTGACGCTGATCAAGAATATATATACTTTTCTATATCTGCCACGCCTCCTTCTCTGCGTTACAAACGGAAGGACAAAGTGAATATACCCTGGGTGTAGGGTATAATAACAACAAGAAAAACGTAGCCTCTAAGTTGAAACAGAAAAACCAAAATTTTTTATTTTTTTCGAAATTATTTACTAAGAAAAGTTTTTCTCTTGAAAAAATCGCAAAATGTTACAGTAAATACTCATGTGTATGTGTGTTGAAGGTTAAATACATAGATATTTGTCGTTGTGTACTTTTTTTCTATTTTCCTCTGATGTGTTAAAAATTTCATTAAATTGAAGCGACAACGATGAAAATAATGACGACGATGACGATCAAGTTAGTTGTGCCCAAGTTTATTGTATGCTTGTTTATTTAACTTGTTGTTTTCTGAAGTTTTTGACCCACCCTTATGTCAATATTTTATGAATTTAGTTATTTGCATTGCAACCAACGCATTGACAGCTATAAACATAGACATAGAAAAATGGTCTGAATTGATTAAACTGTTGTGCATTGGTTTACGACAATCTTACATGATAACAACGAAAATGAATTGAAAATTTGTGAAGTAACTTAATTTTTTATGCTCAAAAATATAAAACATAAAACTCAGAGATACTGCATATGCAAAACATGAATTTAGACGTGTGCATGTGATCACATGCACAAACCTGTCGCTATTATTTGCCAATAAATTATATAAAAACCAGTAAATATTGAGTAGAAATGGGGCCTTCATGAGCCTCATGCAATTTCTTCGCAAAAATCGGCATATATGGAATAAAAATATGGTCTACGAAAAAAAGAATCGATTTTTTCTGAGATATTTCAGTTTCTCTGAACATTCTAAAAGCAATTACTACAAACCTTGATTTTTAGTTAAATGACAAATCGGTGTTGCAGTTTTGCATGCAGTCACATGCACAAAATCATTCCTGCTACGTTTTGAATAGCATGATAAGAAAAGAAGTTGTTATGTGGTACAGACCTTAATAGTGATACAAGTAAATATTTAAATATAGTTAAATAAATGTGTGCGCGCTTAGTTCTTGTCCGGTTTGTGTTTATTTAATGAGACACTCAAATGACACCAATAACAATAAACACACCTACACTAACACCACCTATACATACGTTTACAATACCATTTATCCTTGCGAGGACAGGCCAAGCACTTTGTGTAAGTAAACAATTGTTGTGCTCCGTCTATAATTTTGTGTTTTCTTAGCAATTTTGTGCTTAAATTCTTAGAAATAAATAATGAGATATAGAAATAACAAAGGAAAAGTTGTTTACACTTTAGTTAACTATGGTTTTTTGGGTTAATTAAATGTTTTCGCGTAGGTATATCGAGAAAAGCGTATTTCTATGAATTTTTTCCAATGCAATGATATTGAAGAGTTTTAAAAAAGAGAGTTTTTATTAATCAGCATTCTTCAGAAATTGATCATAAAGTGACATGAGTGACATTTTAGTTCATGAACAATAAATCTATAATACTAAGATGGAACCATTTCCTTAAAATTTAAAAATTTTAATGATAAAAAAATGATATAATCTCAACTTGAAGTTTCAATTAATTAAGTTGCCTTGCTTTATATTTCCCCCTTTCATTTAAATTAATTACTATGATTGTCTGCACTTAAATGGTTTATCCTTTTTTTATTTTTTTTTTTGTCATTCTTCACTCCATTTATTTATTGGTCATTTTTATTGACTGTCTTCTCATGGTCGTGACAAGCAGATAAATGTTCTGATATAAAAGCGCACAAATACATACAAACATTTAAGTGTACGTACACATGCACGAAAAAACGAATGAAAATGGTTGGTAATTGCATAGTTACTCTTTTTCCGCACACACCTCTTATTTTTAAATGCTGTCCTAAATTGCTGGTTTTAAATTACTCCTGTTTTTGCTGATTTCGTTCATTTTAATCCTTAAAATGTATGTATTCCAATGTATTATTACGGGTTTAGATTTTCAACCAGTCAAATAAAAGAGGAAAAATAAAAAAATATAAAAGAAAATAAATGAAAATGGAAAAGTTTCTCAAGTCTTGTTTCAAATTTATTTCTAACTAAAATTTAATATTAACTTAATACAAAATTGTCCAAATTCGTGGTATAGGTATCAGAAATAAATAAATGCTTGCGGACCCCTTTCGATATTTAGTATACTTAGTGCACTTTTCATATCTATGTATATCTTCTGTGTACAGGATGTCCCATAACTCACGCAAGATTTAAACTTGCAGTCATTTGTGCGTTAAAGTGTTGCCAACTAAAAAAAGGGAACCTTTTGACAGCTGACAGTTTATGGTTAGTAAAAATGGAGCACGAAAGAACAACGCGTTTTCATTGCTGAACAATATTTCAAAAAAATATTGAAAGTTTGGCTGCTACACTTTGCAATTTTTGTACAAAATAAATATGGTCCGAATATTGAATATCTTTGAATTGCCATCTGTCAAACTGATTTATTTTTTTGGTTGGCAACACTTTGAAACGTAAATGGCAGCAAATTCAAATCTTCCGCGTACACAATTTTTATTCAATTATTTTTTTATTTTTTTTTTGTATCTTCAGAAATAGACTGAAATGCCATAAAAAATATTTTTTAGAAAAAACATTCAAAACATTTTTGATGACATTTTTTCCTACCGAGATCACATTTTTTATTGCACATATTTGCCGATTTCTGCACAGAAACTCCTTAGGACTACATTTTTATTCCATATTTACTTGTTTCGATATAATATATTGCCGAACAAAAGCGATATAGGTTTGTGCATGTGATCACATGCTCTCGTTAAAATTCGTGTTTTGCGCATATCCAGTATATTTTGAGTTTTATGTTTTTTGAGAAATTCAAACTTTGCGTGAATTATGGGACACCCTTTATAATATTTAACTCCGTTCTATTTTTCACTATTTTTATTACTATTTTCATATGTTTTAAATTTCTTCTGTCTTCCATATTTGTCTATAAACTTGTTCTTTTCTTATTCTTTCCATACCTACGCGCAAAAAAATGATCCGTAAAAATTGTTTTTCAAATAGCACAAAGTGATAATAATCTCGTCAAAAATTACAGTTTGTTACAGTAATTCAATTACTTCAATGAATTCTCATGAAAAAGTAATGGCACGAAAGTAAAATATACGGCTTAAACTTTAAAAAGTACAGATACAAACAGTAAAAACTATTGAATATAGAAGTAAAAATTTGTCGCATGAAAAAATGCCAGTGGGCTCTGCAATATTTGCTTAGAATATATTTCAGTTATTACTGGTTGAGATTGTAAAAAATTTTATTGAAATATAATTTAAATAAAATAATAAGCTATTGAAATGAAAGTGCTACAGTAAGAGCGTCGCCTAGAATCACAAAAGTCTTAAGTTCGACACCAATCAACATAATTTTTTTTTATTTTTATATTTTTAAAAAAATTTACTGTGTATATATAGTCAGTAAAAAATAAGGTTACTGAAAATATCAGTAAAAATAACTGGGATTTTCAATGAATTTTTACGGTTAAGATTTTTCCGTGTATGAATGTGAGCTTACAAATTTTTCTATAATTAATTCTGTAATCTCTTATCCCTATCAGCAGCCTTACAAAAGTCCCTTCGTAGGTTGCCATATATATATCTGGCCTAGGCAATACTAATGTCAATAGCTAAAATCTGGCAACACCATAATAAAGTTTGAAATTTTTTAGTATAAACGTACTCAGAACGTTTTGACGTACGACCATCATTTGTGTTGTTTACAGTGACTTGAAAAAATCAATTTACCAAAAAAATGGAATTAACTCGTGAACATTTTCGTGCGATAATTTTTCACAACTTTCGACGTGAATTATCACGATAAGAGTGCATCGATGAACTTAAATCTTTGTATGGCGATGAAGCACCATCTTATAGCACTGTGAAAAACTGGTTTAATGAATTCAATCGTGGCCGACGCTCGCTCAAAGACGAATTCCAAAAACGGCCGTTGTGCCAGAGAACATTGATGCCGTGCGTGATCTGATAATGCAAGATCGTCATGTGACATACCGTGAGATAGAGGCATCTTTGGGCATTAGTTCCACTCCAATACATTCGATTTTGCATGAACACTTAGTTGTAAAAAACGTTTGTTCTCGTTGGAAGCCCCATAATTTATCAATCGCTTAAATTATCAATGGAAAAATTAATTTTCTTAACTCACTGTAAACAAAACAAATAGCACTTGTACATCAAAACGTTGTGAGTACGTTTATGCTAAAAAATGTCAAACTTTATTATGGTGTTGCCAGATTTTAGCTATTGACATTAGCGTTGCCTAGGCTAGAAATATATATAGCAGCCCACGTAATAATTTCCCTGCAGGCAAAGTGTACTTCATTTACTAGTTCTATATCAACCAGCACTATTTCGAGTTCAACACCTTTTACATATAAGCAACAGTTCTTTTTTGTGTGTTGGTATCAAATGTTTGTTGCAATTCAAGTAATTCAGTTTGGTACTGCACAATCGTTTCCTATTGCTTTGTTATTGTTTTCACAATGCACAATCGATAAGCAGCACAGCGGTCTGACTTAGTTCGCTTGCAGGAAAATTAACAATAAAGCGCTATGCTGATCGATTGTCCGTAGAAAACAATAGTAAAGCAATAGGAATTTTTCGAATTAGAAGACATATTAGAAATTCTACCAAATTCTACGAAATTATCTACTCAAATTGAAGTATTTTCTCTCCCTTTACTATGAAAACATTCAAAACAAATAGTTTGCACTTTTGATTCTACATGATGTTGTCAAACACAAGTTTTTTTCGTCGAAAATGTCCAATCTAAAATTGTTAAAAATATCGAGAATACGGTTTTTGGGATAAATATTTTGAGAAGGAATAAACTAAAACGAAGAAAATAGTACAATATACAATATCTCGTGAATTATATCAGATATGATTTTTCGTTTTTTATTAGACAAAGAGTCAAGAAGCTTTGTCACACTCAATTTTTGGATACGTTTTCGTTTCTTGGGATGCACTACATTTATTAACATAAAAACAGATATATAGAGAAATTTATTAACTTAAACTGCGGAAAAAAGAATAAAAACTGAGATGGCCTTTTAACCCATTTTATCAAATGTGCTACTGTTGTTGTATTATCATATAAAAAAAAAGTTGAAAAGAAAAAAAAAACATCATATATAGGTCGAGAAGAGGGTCTTTAGCGAAATGACTTGGTAAAAACTTTAAAAACAATACTTTTATGTTGAAACTATCGTCGCAGCAATCTTTTGTAATTTTTTTTTTTTTTTTGTTTCGCAAACTGACAGTTTAACCGCAGCAACAATTTAAATTTAAAACAAAAACAAAGAAAACATAAAATGAAAAACTTGTTAAGTTTTCCCTCGACACAAACCAATACAAAAACACAAAACTAATTTTCACCTTGCCGACACAGTGAACAGAAAAAGAAAACACAATGCACCACCACACACTTGAAAACTTTATGTTGGACGACGAAGAGTACAACCAACCGACCGACTGTAAAAACACTTCAAAAAATATGTTTAAAATTTTATCAAGAAGCTAGAAAAACAAAAAGGAAAAGAAACACAAAAAAAGCAAAAACAATGCAGGAAAAAATTCCAAAGAATACTCGAAGGACATACCTAAAGACAAAGGATCAAAGGAAAAAGGTAGTTGCATAAAATTTGTTAACTGCTACTCTGGCTTCTGGCAACTCCACTACTCCCCCTTTCGTTCCTTTTAAAATTTTTACATTTTGCTAAACTAATTGCAAGGTGCGCCAGAGAGACTTGAAAAAAAAGGACGATTTTATTGCATGGTATATTCGTCGAAATCCAATGGAACGTACAAGTGTGTAGTTGGCTAGATATACAGGGTGGGTGCATGCGTGCGTGTGTGTGCTGCTGGTGGGTGTGCAATGACGATAAGGACCACACACAACTATGGCAGCAGCAGCAACACAATCTCACTTGAGAAAAAAGTTAGCAAAGCACTCTAGGATATCGATTGTATAGAAAATGTAATTAGCAAGCGATATTGATATAGGAACATTTAGTACTGACAGGCAGACAGACACCAGTTGGACGGACGACGAGATGAACGGACAATCAGATAAAACGAGCGACATAGAATGATTACCATTGAGTGGAACACACAATCAGGAGGAGTGATCACAAAATCGATAACTTTGGTTTTGTCAACGAATGCATTTCAATCACTTTCTTCTAAATTTAGTTTGCAAATGGCAAATTTAATTTTAGTTTTTTGTGATTACTTTTATAGAACAAAAAAATACCCAATAGGAAAAACCGTAGTTAATATTACATATGAAATGCCTGCAGTTTTTTTCAAAAATGAATAAAATTGTACTCTGTTTTTACAGAAAGTTTGCTCAATGATGTAGAATTGATGGCATTAAGTTCATGAATGATATCGGTCTGCGCAGTATTTGTTTTTCTTCTTTCATATCCAAGCACTATCTAGACTTTTGCACGCGACACTGAACTGAAGTATTTTTTTTTTTTTTGCTTAATGCAATATTTTCTACTGGGTATGTGTTAAAACTATACGACGCAGCAAATACAATTACACAAAAAAGACATTGAAAAATTCATATACACAGGGGCATACACATACATACAAAGGTATAATTAACTTAAAAAGTGCATTAAGCTTGATGTTGCTGCTGCTGCTGCTGATACATTGACGACATGCGAGGTCACCGCCGTTATCGTCATCTGACAGCATTGCAGCTGAGCAACCCACACAGCAAAAACAGTAGATACACTTTGAAAGGACATTCAATTTGCAACTTTTTGAGCCAACAAAGGGAAGCACACTTAGTTGTAGGCGGCGGAAGATGCTTGCATTGGCAAAAAGCTTTGACATTTATAATATTTTGTTTTATATTCGTTATATTATATTATATTAGATTAAAAAAACTTTCAATTAAATTATCTACAAAAAACAATAACTGCCTGAATCAAAAAATTAAATTGATTATTTTGTTCACAATACGCAATGCGCTTTTAATTGTTAATTACTACCCAGAACATTAAATGTTATTTTTCCAAGGAAATGGTTTTCTCTCTCTCTTAAGGCAATAGCAAATTGTATTTTCTCATTCAAACTTAAACACTGCCTTAATTATTTATAGCTGAATTTAATGTTTTGCGCCGCCTTTAAGTATGCAACAATATTAATTATAATGAGTGTAATTTTATCTTAAGTAAAATCAAAGCCCGAAATTGTATTTTTTTTTTTTTTTTTTTTTTTTTGCTTTCGAAGTTGTGTATTTCATTTATTTATTTACTTCATGTTATTTACATTATCAGAACATTATATTTTATTTATGGCAGAAATAAAGGCAAAAAGTTAACCGGCAAAAAAGGACGCAAAAGAAAAAAATCATAAATAAATACACATAAAAACAATGCCACAACAAGAAATGGGGCAACATAAAATTCCTTTCGTAAAGTAGCAGCAACAAAACAAACAAATTGTTGACTTAAGCTCATGTTATCTAGAAGAAATTAAGTGCTATGGGGCAGAGTAAGGTATGTAGCAAATAGTCCCACTAGTAAAACAAGCAAAGTGTGACAGTCATCATCAGTGATAGTGTTGCAAATTACTTCAAAAGCTTCGGTAATAGGCTAGATAGACGACAGCTTAAATCCGGATTATAGACGTAATAATGCGAATATTTTTATTGCATTATTTTAGGCTTTTTTTTTAAATTCATACACAGAGAAACAATATTGTCAAAAGTGGCAGAAACGTGGTTATTTTAACAACGTTGCGTTCGTAGCAGTTTTAACAAAGCGCGTTACTAAATGAGTTTCAACTACGTTCGTGAGTGATTTAACAACGCTCGTTGCTAAATAAAATTTCTTTAAAATTTTCTTTTTTAATTTTCAATTTTTGCTTTGAATAAATATTTTCTTGTTTGGTATTGGGGAGATTTGAACCTGGAACGTGTCGTGTAATAGATGCGGATGTTAACGAACTCAGCCACTGCCATCATTAAGTATATTGTGAGTTTGACTGAAAATCTATTAGTTTTCAAATTAGTTTCTACCACGCTCGTGAGTGTTTTGACTACGTTTCGTAGCCGTTTTGGATTTTACTACATTTCATGGTGTTTTTACCACTTTTCGTTGCTAATTTGGATTTCACAACGCTTGGCAACTAGCGTTGCTAAATAAGTTTCAACCACGCTCGTGAGTGATTTAACAACGCACCCCTGAATTGGAAAATTTTCTTTTAGCCAATGTCTATGAAATAAGTTTTAAAAAAATTAATAAAATCATGCAATAAAAAGATTCGCATTATTACGTTTATAATCCAGATTTAAGCTGTCGTCTGTCAAGCCTATAAGACAACATACACAGAAGTCTTTATTTTCACATTCCGTAGTCGATACTCTACTAAACAAATACTTAATTAGTTATTGCAAGTCAAGAAGCATTAAAAAAAAGGGCATGATACGTCAATGGACACGCCTACCTTTCATCGGAAATGCATGTTCTTTCGTTGAACTAAAATTCTTGAACCCTAAAGGTATGCAACACATTATTTCCATTTACCATTACATTGCAAGCTTGCATTGAATATCACAGGATCTTTTTTATGAGTTTTTCAATAGGCGCAACTATGAAAAAAGTTTTTTGACTTAAATTGAAAGACCAGATTCCCACCTAGTTAGAAGACGTAGCTAGACGAAGCTTACTTAGTAAGTTTTGAAAGAAAATTGCAAACGCTGCATTTACCCTATGGTCTTGTAAGGATTTTGGTTCTAAAGCGATATATTTAAGGGCTTTTCTGCACTTTATGACATTTTCACCATTTCCTACCGAGCTACATAATAAAAAAAAAGAAACGCGTCAAGAAAACCACCCAACTAATTATTTATTAATTTTTATTGGTTTTCTTGATTTTATTTTCTTTTTTTCGCAATTTTCATGGCCTTTTACCTTACTTTACTTTTTGTTTTAATTTTTATTTGCACACAACGAAATGACAAATAAGGCACTAACACTAAAGGCCTTTTTTACTCGTAGTTGGTTAAGGTTTTTATTTAATTTATTTTTATGTTTGTCATATCCTTTGAGAGAGAGATTTTTTGTTAGGGTTTATCTTTTATGCTTGAATAAAATTTTTGCTTATAATTTATTCATTTAGCTAGCTTTAGGAGTAACTTTTTGTATTTTATGTGAAAAGAAATAATTAATTTATGCAAAATAAAAAATACCCAAATGAGATTTTAAATATTTACAAGTTTGCCTGAAAGTACGCAACATTTACCGTAACTCGTCTTGTCCTAATGTTATCGATGATCTGAATTTTGAAATGCTCCTCCTTAAAGTATGCAATGTACAGTTAACACAACGCTGCCATATCTTTTTGATTGAAAATAGTGGAAATTGACCAAAAATTAACACATGACAGGTTGTTATACTTAAAAAAAAGGATTTTCGACAGGTACGGTTTTTCAATAAGATACTGATCAAATTCGGTATTCAAATGCCAAATGACAAGACAGTTTCAGTCTTTAAGAATTTCAATTAACTGTAAGTTTTGTCGGATAAAGCTGTTTCCAGACGAAACACGGTTTTTTCTAGGCCAAACTAGTTCGTTCACAGCGTGTTAGGAGAAAGTAATTTCTTAATTAGGGAAAAATTATTGGATATGATTTTCTGGTCACAATTATCTTATAGAAGATCTGTGGTAGACGTGCTGGTGTAAATTCTTCATTACTAGTCTATATCTACTATATAAAAATTAGATTCTGTATATTTATTCTTTATTGATTTAAAAACTAACGCCATAGGCTACAAAAGTGGGCGGTGTCACCCTCCAGCTAAATTCATATATCATATCTCCCAAACTAATCAACGCAGATAAAAGAAATTTGGTGCATATAAAGATCACCGAGCCCAACTATGTTCAATCGAAAAGTGGGCGGTATCACGCCCCCAAAACAATTAATTCACCATACCCCTGGAACTGTTTAACGTACATGGATGAGATTTAAAACACATGTAAAGAACACCGGGACAAAAAATGTTCATTTCAAATGTGGGCAGTGCCACACCCCCCAAAACAATTATCTCACCATACCACCGGAAGTTTAATAAGTACATGGATAAGATTTGGTTTAAATATAAAATGCTTCGGAACAAATGACATCCAGACAGATGAAGCAATGCACACCGGAATATGCTTGTATAGAATGGAAGTAGAAATATCAATTTAATTTTCATCCAATATAGTTCTCCTCCCTTCCCTCCCACTCCAATAAATTTCATAATCAATAATTTTTTTCTACATAAAACATTTATCATGTATTGTAACTACAAGTTAAGTGAATTCAAAATATAATTAACAGACTTCTTGATGGAAAAAAGGTATACAGGCAAAAAACATCAGCAGTCAAAGTAAGTACGTTTAGAAGCTTTTATCAATATTGTTAGTATCTGAGTTAACAACAATGAAGCCCTTCGTCGATGTCTGCAGCCTGAACAATACAACAAAAAACCCGCCTTCTATACATTACTACCAACCATGTTCTCTGTTCGACTTTTATCAAATAATATTTTCAATTAAAAACTCAATTACAAAAAGCACTTTGTTGCTGCAAAATAGATTAAAAGAAATAAAAAGGAAATAAGAAAATTGAAAACGAAGCGATGACAAAACAAACAAAAAGAGTAGCAACAAAAACAACAACAAAAATAATAAAGTAAAGGAATACAAATGAAATTAAATTAAGCTTACATTTGATGGCTTGGAGTGCGATACATTAAGAGGAAAAAAAAAAGAAGCAATATCTAACATATTGACTGCAATTTATTAGCAACATTGTGGCATATACAGAGTGTAGCGCATAAGGTTACAAAGCTTTTGGGTTGTAATAGAGGAGGTCTAGACCAACAAAAAATTGTATCAGAGGGAGTCTTATATGTACCCCTGAGGAGAGTTAAAACTGAGCTTCCAACTTGTTTTAAAAAAAAAAAAAAATTATTGGGTCACCCTTACGTTGTAGAGTAAACTTTTTTATGGGAAACTTTTAGCGTTTAGAGTTTAAAAAGATTTTGGACCTGTGAAGTTGATATTGTAAATTTTTTTTCGTATTTTTTGACTATTTTAGTACGAAAAAGGTCCTATTAACATATCCTTTTATAATTTTTTTTGAAATTCTCGTTAAATTTGCTTTAATTCGGTTCTACACTTGTTATACCAATTTTTTTAATTGAGGTCAGAAAAAAATACTTTTCAAAAACTATCCGTTTGAAGGCTCCAGTAGATGAAGGGTAGTGCGGGTACATAATAAGTATGCAGCGCAACGCATGCGAGTAACGCGTTTGTTACATAGAAAAAGTATTTGTTTCCGACCTCAAATTAAAAAATTGGTAAGGCAAAGATACTGCCGAATTAAAGGTAATTTAACGAGATTTTAAAAAAAAATTATAGAAGGATATTTACATTAGATAGTATCGACCCACATACAAAAAAAAAAAAAAGTTCGAATGACCGCCCCCAAAAAACTTTTTTTTTTTCGGCCTCTAAATTCGATGCAGTTTTGTTTTTTTCTTATATCTCTGCTATTTGACGTCCGATCAACAAGTATAGTATATAGTTGTAAGTGTCTCAACATTTCTGTAAAGTCATTTATCACAAATGTTTTTTTCGACTAGTTGTACTCATTATTTCAGTTTCTATCACCCTAAGGTGCCAAGGGCACATCATAAAATTAAAGTCCGTACAAAACCATAAAATTTATCTCTACAAAGTTTCCTTAAATTGTTGAAATTGAAGAAGTTACCCAACGGGAAGCGGAAGCGCATTGAAACGACTTCAGTTGCGCTTCTAGGAAAACAAGAAGCCGCTTCTAGTGCTGTTCTCACTGCTTATCTTTTTGAACACAGCATGTCCTAACGGAGATGCACATTTTCAGAAGCACATGAAATACGCTACAAATACCCTTCCGTGGAAGCACACATTTGGAAGCATATGAAATACGTGAAAGTTTTTCAAAATTTTAAATTCCATTTTACAAAAATTGCTTTTTTTCTGTAACTTTTGGTAGATTTATTAAGTTTTATAAGCAATAAAAAAACAATAAAATTTGAAAAATTTTGTATGCTACCAGAGATGTGCGTCTCTTGCGCTCTTTTTGGAAGCAGCTTCATTTCTTCCTGTTGGAAAAGTCTTAGTCATAGGGGGCGATTTTCGTTTTGGAACAAGGGTGTCAGCGTTTTCAAATCAGCGCAAAATTTTCGCTTATACAACAACTTTAAATTCGAATTACAACAATCACAAAAACAATTTTTTGTTGTTTTTTCATGTCTCGTTTACAACAACAATAATATTTCAACAATTTTCAAAATTTCTAAGGACTAGGACACACACAAAAAGTAGGGGTATTCACGCGTTGATGCGCAATGCTCTTGCGACGCGTCGTTGCGGAAGTGCGGTTTGCGAAAGTTTGACATTTGTAAAACATCAAACACATTGCCGAAAATTTCGCACTACTTCTGCGATTTCTCAAGATGAAAATATTCACATTGAACGTTCAGGCGTTAGTGCGCATTAATACCCATATTGTTTGTTGTTTTTGTTTTTGATGCGACGTAGTCGTTGTTGTTGTTTTATGTTGGTTCGAGTTCGATTGTGTGTGTACGCAATAAAAGCAACAAAAACGCGAAATTTTGAAGAGGGTGAAAAAAAACAACAAAAATTATTTCTGTGAATGTTGTACAGAAATATTGATGTTGTTGGTCGAGCCAAAATTGGCTCCCTTTTGTTCTACGCTGACACCCTTGTTTTGGAACATCCTGTTTTTCAAAGAATTTTTTTTTTTTTTTTTTTCAAAGGGTTAACCAATATTCTCTTCGAAACATATTATTTGGGTTTACATACAATGCCGCGCGCCAATAAAATTTATCGCAAGCAATAAAAACTATAATATATACAAGAAAGAAAAAAAAAGTCAACACTTCACGTGGACTAAAAATAGCAAGGTAAATAAAAGAAATATGGAGAAAAAAAAACTCTATAGAGGACTTCCATCAATAAATCAGCCTGTACGCCGTGTGGTATTGTACTTATTTTCCAACAAAAATAAAAAAAAATAAAAACCCAAAAATTTTGCGTGACAAAATCACCTCAATTTGAGGAATCAACGCAAACTAAACCATACAAATCTTATACACCAATACAACTGAACAAAAAGCACAAATATGCGCGATAGCATGTAAATCACTTTATTTGCCACTGTGTGGTGTTGCGGCAACGTATATGGAACGTATGTTCGTAATGTAATAAATGCAAATCTGCTAACGTAGTGGCAAAAATACACATATCTGTATTAGTGTTGTAAGTGTGGATTGTTGGTGACACATTTTTAGCAGCGGCATTTACACTTTAAGCCAAAAATAAAACGATGGAGCAACAATATAGAAAAATGTTTGAATATGAAAGTTATGGTCGACCTTCTTGTACTGCTGAAGTTGAGAAAATATTAAAATACTCCGAAATTATCCTATATTATTAAAATGTGATGGCAACACCTCGATATTTTGAAAGTTTGACCTATCAAGTCTTTTGAGTTGTCGAATCAAAAATGATTAGCATGGTAACGGTTATAAAGTTTTCGATTTATCATATTTCTAGTTATCGAAGTATTATACTAATACTAAATACTAAAAGGTATTAAAATTTACAGATAACGTATGAGAAAACATCCGCAGCAGGGTGAGGAGTCGTAAATTTAGGCAAAAGTGGATAAGGCGGCCTTTTCGGAATTACATTTTTGTAAATGTTTGGAAAGCATTCAGTGATTGCTCAGAAAATTTTCATATTTATGCACTAAAATCACTGTTTTATGAATGACCGTTTTATGAATGACTCTTTTTGACTCTTTTTTGATTGACTCTTTTTTATTTATACCTTCAAAAGACTCTTTGATGAAAGCAATCAGCGATTATGCAGAAAACTTTCATTTTCATGCACTCAAATCACGGTTTTAGGAATTCTATTAATACGTACTTGTAAAACACTCATACTTATGACTCTTTTTTGATTCATGCTTTCAAAAGAAATTTTCGAAGGAAAGCGTTTAGTGACCGCGCAGTAAAATTTCACTTTATGCGCAAAAACCATTGTTTTGTGAGTGCCTTTAAACCGTACTCGCAAAACCCTCATATTTATGACTCTTTTATGATTCATACCTTTAAAAGACTCCTTGTCGTAAAACAAGATTTATTACCAAATGCTATAAGGCCTGACAGATTAAATAAAATCTGTTCAGTATTGAGTATTTTTTTTATTACATTTTGTACTATTTTTTGAGAAATCATTATTTAGTAATTTCGTCTTCATTGTTTCATTGGCAACACTAATTATCAATTATGCTTTTTTACTGTTTCGAAATTACATACTTGCACATATTTATAAGTAAATTTAGTCATGTATGTATGCTTTCATGTAAATACATAAATTCTAAATAATTAACTGTTTCTAAAGTTTAACTAAGAATGTATAAATATGCCAAATTTTAACTAAGTCCAGTTCTTTCTGTTAATAGCCTTGAAACGACAACTAGTGAATTTCTGATTAAAAATATTGAATTAAAATAACACATCGTGTTTAACTTTTTGGGAATAAAAAAAAAAATAAATTTAAAAGAAAATGAAATATTTTCTTTTGTTACAAAAACGCTTGTGACGAAACATTGGTGCCGAAACCCGGGAAATTAGTTTATTTCCCATCAGTAAAAGAAATACATAATTTGATCAGTGTTTTTATTAAAGTAAAATTAAATAAAAAATAAAGTTGTCGTCTTCAAGCTTAAATATAGTCGTGCGGTCGGTCTCTGTTTTTCGGGTAAAGCGGAGACGAGTATCAAAGCCAGCAGCATTGAGGGCATAGCGATTTTTAGCAGTAGAGCTCAAATCATAGTTCGCAGCGACGCAACGCAAGCCAGCAGCATCGGCAGCATAAAAGGCAGAACGATTTTTAGCAGCAGAGTTAGGAACTGCGTCGCAGCGGAATCCAGCAGCAAAGGCAGCGAGGAGCAGAGCAAAGTTGTAAAGAGAGTAACATTTAAGAGAAATTGACAACACAAGAGCAAAGTGTCAACTTTGACATGGGAACCCCTGAAGAAAAAGCAGAAAAATTAGCCGAATTTAAAGCATTGCGTGCAACAACAAAGGGTAGCATAACACGCATAAAAACCTTAATAGCAAAAAATGCAGATACGTTGGCAGTGGAGGAATTGGAGTGTAGGCTGGGAATATTGGAATCGTATTTCAAGCAATTTATAACCGTGCAAGCAAATATTGATAAAATTTGTGAGGGCAAAGATATTGTTTCTAACGCAAATTTTATGGCCGAAATCGAAGAAGCGTATGTTTCGACCAAGTCTTCAATCATGTCTTCACTTAAACAAAAAAGGCCATCGATGGATTCTAGCTTGCTTAATGCGACAGCTGCAGCCGTGCCAGCGTCACGCCTGCAACGCCAAATAAAACTGCCTAAATTCGAAGGCAAATATTCGGAATTCCCAAAATTTATTGCAATTTATACGAAGCTTGTACAAAATGATCAAGCACTAGATGACTGTGAGCGGTTCTTAATCCTCAAAGATAGTCTTGGGGTCAAGCCGTTAGCAGCAATTTCAGATTTTGATGTCACAGATGAAAATTATGCCAAGGCGCTGAAAAGGCTTAAAGACAATTATGACAAAAAGGCGCTAATGTTCGAAGAGCATATCTCGGCTCTTTTTGAAATTGCGAAAATGAAAAAATCATCGTCGGAGCAGTTGCGTCAAATTATCGATAAGGTCAGCGCACATTTAAGCGCAATGTTGTCTTTAGGTAATTATGAAAACATTGCAAATGCAATGATAATATTTTTAGTTACGGAACGTCTCGATGTAGATACACTCGTAAAATGGGAGGAGGCCGTCGACTATAATAAGCTATCGTCATGGGACGAGTGCTCAGTTGTATTAGTTAGGCGTTGTCAACAACTAGAGGCACGTGAAACAAAAATAAATCGTGATGACTTCAAAATTACTCCTGTGAAAGAGGCCATTAAAAATTGGAAGCCAAAATACAATGTTAAGAAGCAAAATTTGACGTCATTAGCAATTGGTAAGTCATCATGCGATTTGTGTCACAACGGTGACCATTCACTTACCCAATGCCAAGAATTTGAAAATAAATCAGCAAGAGAGCGCTACAGTGTTTCACGTAATTTGAAGTTGTGCATTATGTGCTTGAAGAAAGGGCATAGGCTCAAAGATTGCACTGCACCGAAGTGTGAAATTTGTAATTTGCCACATCATAGGATGTTACATAGATTTGAAGGCCAAAATTCCTCATCGAATATAAGTATGTCGCAACAGTCGCCACTGCATGCAACGGTAGCCACAGCGATACCAGCTGATTCAAACCAGTCTGCGCTGCATACAACATTGGTAAATTCGTCATCATTTCCTGAAGTTTTACTGGAAACAGCTATAGTGTTCGTTAAGGATAAACATGGAAATTTACACACTGCACGTGTAATTTTAGATTCTGCGTCACAAATAAATTTAATTTGTGAAAATATGGCCCAGAAATTAATGTTAAAAAAGATGTCGTGTGCACTTGGAGCTAATGGAATTGCTGACATAAGTACCAATTTAACGAAGAAAACGCAAGCTACGCTTAAATCGCGTTTCAACAACTTTGAAATTGATTTACAGTTTTATGTTTTGCCAAAAATTACAGGACTCAAGCCTGATAAGTTTTTGGATATTTCCAGCTGGAAGTTGCCAAGTAATATTGAGTTGGCAGATCCCAAGTTCAATTTTCCTGCGCGTGTCGACATGCTTCTGGGTGCTGAGGTATTCTTAGATTTGCTGTCTGTTGGCCGCATATATTTACATGAACAATTGCCACGTCTACAAAAAACTGTTTTTGGATGGGTTGTTTCTGGAGCAGCAAGAGCCATCAACGGATGCAGCACAATGGTGCATAATTTCTTAGTCAACCAGAATGAAGGTGAGCAATTAAGTAATTTAGTAGAAAAATTTTGGCAGGTAGAACAGATAAATGTGAAAACAGTATTTTGGACAAATGAGGAAGAAGAATGCGAACAAATTTTCAACCAACATGTTGCAAGGGACACCAGTGGCCGGTTCATAGTAAAGATACCGTTTACAAATGAAGTTCAACAATTAGGTGATTCATTTCGCATAGCAGAACGGCGTTTTTATTCTCTTGAACGTAGGCTTGACAAGGATCCAGTTACGAAGGAGATGTATAAGCGGTTTATTGATGAATATTTAGAGCTTGGGCATATGGCTGCAGTGGAAGATAGCGATATTTCGAAAATTAAATACTTTTCACCACATCAGCATGTAATTCGCCCAGAATCGACAAGTACAAAACTACGAGTTGTTTTTGATTGCAGTTGCAAGACCAGTTCAGGCATTGCATTAAATGAGGTTATGCTGAAGGGTCCAACGGTGCAGGACGACTTACTCTCAATAATTCTACGATTTCGATGCTACAAGTATGCGATTACAGCGGACGTTGCTAAAATGTATCGACAGGCGTGGGTGACTGAAGAAGATACCTATTATCAAGGAATTTTGTGGCGATCTTCAATCGATGAGAAGCTACAAGCGTATCGACTATGTACCATTACGTATGGCACCACATCTGCGCCATATTTAGCAACGAGATGTTTAAAGAAACTCGGCGAAGACAATGCCGCATTAATCCCATTGGGGAGTAAAAAAATAATTTCAGATTTTTATATGGATGATTTAATTAGCGGTGCTGATACAGAATCTGAGCTGTTTGAGGTTTATGAGCAAGTTAGCAAAATTATGGACTCTGCTCATTTTGAATTGCGTAAATGGCATTCAAACTGCGAGCAATTTATGGAAAAAGTTCCAGAAGCTGCGCGAGAAAAGCCGTTGCGGGTTAACGACTCAGAAATCATTAAGACTCTGGGTATAATATGGGAGCCATCTGCTGATGCGTTCAGGTATGTGTGGCATGAAATAAATGTAAATAAAACAATTACAAAAAGAATTGTATTAGCCGAGCTATCGACATTATTTGACCCATTGGGTCTCGTGAATCCCGTCATAGTAAAGGGAAAGATATTTATGCAAGATTTATGGATACTTAAGGTAAATTGGGATGAATCTCTACCTATGAATTTACACAGCCATTGGGCTGAATTTCGGAACAAATTAAAATTGGTGCAAAACATAACAGTTCCCCGTTACGTTCTTTCAAAAAATAGCCGAGAACGAGTTGAACTGCATGGTTTTGCTGACGCATCTACGAGAGCATATGGATGCTGTTTATACGTGCGTTGTATTGATAGCAGTAATTGTGTGACTATTCGATTGTGGAGTGCTAAGTCTAGAGTTGCACCAATTAAGACAAAATCACTGCCTTGCTTGGAGCTGCTTGCTGCAGAACTACTTTCTAAGTTGCTGGTGAAAACTCAAGTTAATTTTCCGGTCGTCACTGATGCAATTTACCTTTGGAGTGATTCAACTGTGGTACTTGATTGGTTGCGATCGCATCCGTCGACTTGGAAAACATTTGTTGCCAACAGGGTGGCATCCATTCAAGAATCGACAAAATCAGCAGTTTGGAGATACGTCCCGACGAAGTTGAATCCTGCAGACATCATATCGCGAGGAGCGTTTGCAGATGAATTGCAGTCATCGATTTGGTTTTCTGGTCCAGATTTTTTAAACAAGTGTTGCAGTGAGTGGCCAGCCAATAAATTTCATACGAACGGGTCAGAGATGGATGGAGAGCGTCGCACTACTGCTGTCAGTTTGCATGTGGAACGGAAAGAGAATTACGTTGTAAAATGGATAGAAAGCCACAGCAAAATTCAAGACGTTCAAATAAAGATAGCAACTATACTTAACTCAGTCCGAAATCGCAAAAACAAAACAAAGGTTACCATTTCCGTAAGCCTTCTCGACGAGGCGCTTATTCGAGCTATTTTTTGCCTGCAACAACATTATTTCGAGGCAGAATTTCGATCGCTGAAGTCAAGTAAGGAACTTTCTGCAAATTATAAGCTGAAAGGATTAAATCTATTCATCGAGAGCAGCTATGGGGTTGATCTCATCAGAGTAGGTGGTCGCTTAGTAAACTCAAATTTACCATACGATGCTAAGCACCCTATATTATTACCAATGGGTAGCAATTTTGTGTTGTGCTACATACGGTACCTGCATCAAAAAAATATGCATGCTGGTAATCAAGCAGTTATGGCGATACTTCGACAAAGGTTTTGGGTTATCAACGCAAGAAAAATAATTCGCGCCGTAACCAATAAATGTATCCAGTGTTTCCGCTGCCGTCCTAAGCTTCAGGAGCAGATAATGGGTAATCTTCCTAACGATAGGGTGCGAGTTGCAAAGCCGTTCACTACGACAGGAGTAGATTTTTGCGGGCCGGTTATGATAACATCTAAATTGAGAGGTGTTCGTCTTATGAAATGCTATATTGCGATTTTTGTATGCTTCGCATCAAAGGCGATACACATTGAAGTTGTGTCCGACTTAACGTCCAAGGCGTTCATTGGGGCGCTAAAAAGGTTTATAGCACGTAGAGGACTATGTGCTCGACTGTATTGCGACAACGCAACGAATTTTATTGGAGCTCAGCGAGAACTCAAGGAGTTCAAAGAAATGTTTTTGGAGCAACAGACGCAAAAGAGTATTTCGCAATATTGCTTAACGAATTCGATAGAGTTTCATCATATACCTCCCCGCTCTCCACACTTTGGTGGATTGTGGGAGGCGGCTGTAAAGTCAGCCAAATTTCACTTGGTTCGTAGCCTAAGTTCGGTTTACTTAACATTTGAAGAGTTGTCCACAGTCACCACAGAAATCGAAGCGATATTAAACTCACGTCCATTGACAACAATGTCTAACGATCCAAATGATGAAGCAGTTCTGACACCTGGCCATTTTTTGACTGGTGGGCCTTTAGTAAGCATTTCGGAGCCAACACTTGAGCAACAAAATATTTCCTGCGCTCAACGTTGGCTGCGTGTCACTGCAATCCAACAACATTTTTGGAAGCGGTGGTCAGTGGAATATCTCCACGAGTTGCAGCAAAGGGTCAAGTGGACTAAAAAGCAGCGAAACATTGATGAAGGGGACTTAGTACTCGTCGCCGAAGAAAACATCCCATCGAAGCAGTGGTTGATTGGTCGAATTATTAAAGTTGTTGCAGATTCATCAGGCATTGTGCGAGTAGTCGACATTAAGACGAAAAATGGAACAATACGACGAGCCATACAAAAAGTGGCACCAATTCCAAAAGCTGAATCAGATGGTTGATGCAGCCGTAGATGCATCAAGGGCGTCGGCATGTTCAGTATTGAGTATTTTTTTTATTACATTTTGTACTATTTTTTGAGAAATCATTATTTAGTAATTTCGTCTTCATTGTTTCATTGGCAACACTAATTATCAATTATGCTTTTTTACTGTTTCGAAATTACATACTTGCACATATTTATAAGTAAATTTAGTCATGTATGTATGCTTTCATGTAAATACATAAATTCTAAATAATTAACTGTTTCTAAAGTTTAACTAAGAATGTATAAATATGCCAAATTTTAACTAAGTCCAGTTCTTTCTGTTAATAGCCTTGAAACGACAACTAGTGAATTTCTGATTAAAAATATTGAATTAAAATAACACATCGTGTTTAACTTTTTGGGAATAAAAAAAAAAATAAATTTAAAAGAAAATGAAATATTTTCTTTTGTTACAAAAACGCTTGTGACGAAACAAAATCTAAAGAAAAACTCATAATATTTTTGTAATGTTGTTTCAGACAAACCTTTTGGCCAATTACGTCTTCAGCTAAACTGTTTTAAGTTGAAGTTTTTATTTCATTCTTCAAAGTTTCGTTGATAACAGACACGCATGTCTTATTATAACTAATATATTTATGCCCTTTTCAAAAAAAAAAGTTTTAGTTTCCACCTCGTCGGCACATAATTGTCAAATAATTTCAATCAAATAACAAATTTATAACTTTGTTGCTGTAAACTCACTCGAACACCTATACCATCCTACATTCATACATGTGTTTGCAGTTATTTTCGTTTCTATGCCTTTGGCGAACATATTTTCACCTTGACATTTTTTCTGTTTGTTTGTTCCTTATTCGTTTTATTTTTTTCGTATTTTCGTTTTTTCTGACATATTTGAAAAGTTTTCAATTCATGTGTTTTGTAACTTTGTTGTATCCTTTCACTCCTACTACATACGTATACAACATATAACCAACCTCAATGTTGTCGCTTTTTTGCATTGATTTACATTGGATTTTGTTTTTTATTTTTTGGAAGGAAGGATTTCGTGGTTTGGCAACTTTGCTTTTTAACTTGTTTTTATTTTAATTTGCTTGACTGGTTTATAACCTTTATACATTTATTTTACCTTTATTTTTTCGCATATTTTACAGTACCTTTCTTTCTCTATAGTAAAAGTACATATTTTTGTTATTCAAATTTTAGTTTACCACTTTGCCGCGCACTGGCAGGGAGGCGGCACAGGCCGTTAGAATAACACCACTTTACATAAGCCTCATAAATCATGCCTACTTTAACTAAATGACTGACAAACGAGCCAAATTATAAGCCACATTGCGTACCTACAGTTTTATTTTACCTTTTTCTTTTACCACTTCAACGAAATGTTCGTCGCTTCGTTTGTGTGACAATTTATACTTTGTTTGTACACAACAACAGTGCGACACATATCCTTGAGTGGTTGGTGGCAGGCGCAAATGAAAAAGTTTTGTTTTAAAGTGTTTGAGCGGAAAAAATACCTTTGGCTTTAGTTAAATAAAATAAGTTGGAAGGTGTTGTGTGTTATTGAAAACATACATGTGTAGTAAGTAGTAAGTAAATGGCTACGAAAATAGTTTTGGAAGATGTTAGAAAATATAGATGAGTCATTTAAATAAAGGGTATTTTCCATGTCCTGAAAATTGCAAAAAGTCATAAGTGTTACGATCTTCCGTATGACATTAAGTAATAAGTGCAACATAAGCTATGGTATAAGTGTCACAATATGGCTAAAGTTTAACATTCTGTCATAAGTGTTACATTATGTCATAAGTGTTATATTATGTCATAAGTGTCACATTATGTCATGAGTGTCACATTATGTCATGAGTGCCACAATATGCCATGAGTGTCACATTGTGTCATGAGTGCCACATTATGTCATAAATGTCAAGAGTGCCACATTATGTCATAAATGTCATGAGTGTCATATTACATCATAAGTTTTACACTTTATTTGGCTTTTCTAATACGATTGATACGGCCAATGAAAATTCAGTAAAAAACTTTTTACAATTGCTTACTATATTTCTTTAGTTAAATTTAGCTTCAGAATTAATTTTACTTTCGAATTTAGCAGCTTTTGTCAAAAATGAAAGCAGAGTTTTATTTTGGACTTAGGGCTCATATTCCATCATTTAATCAGGAGCAGTTCTCTTATAGATCTTTAAACCAGCTTCCAAGATAATGTGTTTTCTATTAAATGGGTGATAGCAGATACATAGCAGGTATTATCAGAGACTATCATTTATCCGAAAAATCGAAAAATAAGTATCGGCTGTCGAAAACAATAATCGCTAACACTCCGCATAAATAACAGTGCGTAGAACATGTGGAAGTCAAAAAAAAAAAAAAATAAAAAATAATGAGAAAAACGATGTAAAAGAATTTACAAAAACAAAAATTGCATCGCAATAATATAAATATTAATACAAGTACGCAAGACAAAAATTTGTCCTACCTTTTTTACTATGTTAAAAATGGAGCACAACTTTGAATTATACGCTATTAGAAAGGTCTTTATGTGTAAATGTGCACAAAATTAAAATTATTGTAATATTTTGCCAATAAGCTAGGTAAAATTAAATTCAAATTTTCAACATTAACAATGACAAAAAAAGCAGTCACACAGAGCTAAAAAGAGGATACAGCACACAGAGAAAGACAAAAACTGACTTCATGTTTTTGTTTCACATTTGTCATTGCACCAGGGATGATAAATGAGGTTTTCTATTTTGTACCACATTGCAAAAAAAGTACAAAAACTGTCCAAAAAGCACCAAAATTATTTAATACATTTGACTAAAACTTGTCCATCTTTTTTTACCACGTTAGAAATGGAATACGACTTTAGAAAGGTATCTGTATGCAGATGTGCACAAAGTTAAAATTATGTTAATATTTTGAATTCAAGCCAGGTAAAATTAAATACAAATTTTTCAATAATAACACAACAAAATACGCGATCACACAGAGCTGAAAAAAGGATAAAGCACAAAGAGAAAGACAAAAAGCATAGCACTGACGTCATGTTATTTTTTTTGTTTTGTTTATATTTCGCTTGAATTGTGCCAAGGATGATAAATCAGCTTTTCTATTTCGTACCGAATAGCAAAAAAAAAGGTGCAAAGAGTGTCCAAAAGGTACCAACCTTATGCAATACATTTTTGGTCGAATTTTGACCACTGGGCGATTCTAGTAAATAAAATTATGTCGTTTGTGCTGAAAAGAACGACGAGTATGATTTACTTGGAAAATATCACGAACAGAGATATTTCATAATATAGGACAACTCCCATTATTTTTCAAGTATAATGTCACAACTCAAAATATGTCACTTTTAAGGAAATTTCTTAACCATAACAACTGTTTTTTGTATTTCAATTTTGTGTCACAACTCAATGTATAACACTATTTCGAAGATTTAATAAAAAACTATAGAGTAGGGTAAACTGGGGTACATTTGACACCGGGGCACATTTGACTTTGCCATTTTCGGTGTGAACACGCCGTGCGAACCAAAAACCTGAAATGCAGAAACACAACTAATTAGAGTGGAAGCAACGTAATGAACTTTGGTAGTTCTCTTTCAACTCCTCGCGCGCTAATACGCTTTTTTAACTTTTTGTGTATTTTTTTGTAATTTTCGACTTCTTGTTCGTAAGGGTTTTGCAAATAAAGTTGTATTGTTTTTTAGAAGTAAGTATGAAAATTTGCTAGCACTAACCTTTACAATTAATAGAATAAAAGAGTTTTTTATCAAGGTCAAATAGTTTAAATTTTAAAATATTTTTAGTTCTCCAAGAGATTTTGGGGCACATTTGACTTTTGCCGAAGGGGCACATTTGACGTTCGTCCAAACATATGTGTTTGTGTATTTTAGAAGATTTTATAGTGTTATCTTTTTAAAGATATGGTACACACTATAAAATGAAGACGAACAGACGCGATGGCGATGAAAAAAGTTAAATACGCTATTTCTGATATCGGAAACCAGATAGAAATTCCGACTTCCGACACAGAATCCATTTCATTTTCATAATTTGTTACCTTTGTTTTATCTACAACACAAGATTTTTGAATAGATTGATTTGAAGTACACCCCATTATGTGAAAGCGCTGCAGATGTCTTGACGAAGGTGTTACCCAAAATCCAGACCAACGAAATTTCTACCAAACTGGGTCTTACCTAACATTTTTTGTTGATGTTTTCATTAGGGGTGTTGTTGGAAATTGTACTTTATACTTATATATTGTCCTTGGGAAATTTGGCGAAAAATCCAAAAACCCATTTTTTTATGTAGGTGAAATTGTAGAAGTAATTAGCTATACTTCATACAAGATCAGTTATTTGAGAAGAGTTTCACCACTAAATTGGGTTTTTATAAAACCAGAAGTGGAAGATGTTTGCCTGACTTTAAGGAGTTTAAACTACCAACTCCAACAAATCCAACTTCACGTTCACGCACTACGTATTTGACATCGACTTCTCACACTTATATATAAAATAAGTCTCCGTTAATAAATACATACTTATAATTTGTATTTATATGAAAAAAATATATGTATTAATGTTTTGTTTAATGTTTCTGTGTTATTTTTGTGAGTGTCAAATGTGCCCCTTGCAATGTCAAATGTGCCCCGTACCTGGGGCACATTTGACAAAATGACTTTTTTTGAAAAAATTTAGAAAAGGACTTTCAATGCAGTTTTTTTGAAATTTTTTTTTTCGTGGTTTTAATCTTAAATAATCAATGTTTCAGAAACGGTAAAGAGTATTAAGATCGTGCAATAATTTTCTAAGATACAGGTCTTTGAAAATTTAGTGTCAAATGTGCCCCAGTCTCCCCTAATGGGTAGCAAAAATGGCATATGAATAGAAACACACCTCTCACGGTGTCAGTTTAAAAGATACCGTTGTGGTTTGTTTATACAAAAGAGAACGTGAATTGGCGGTAATTTTTGCGTACTTATCTCGAACAAATTTTTATTATTTTTTGGATTATGAAGAGCTGCTTTAAGCGAACGAGCGATAAAAGTTCAAAACTTTTGCATTTCTGTGCTCGCTCTACTTAAGTTTTCTTAATAAATATTTAAATATTTTCTGATGAGTTAAAAGTAAAACAATACATACAACAACAACAAAAATAAATAAAAAATATGGTAACAAGTAGCGACGACGTTCTTTAGGTGTTGGTTGGTTGTTGCCTGATGTTGATTGCTTGCTACTACAACACGCGATACTTTTCCGAGGTGTTCATTTGGATGTCAAGTAGAGTTTTATTTTTGCGCGATAGACAAATTAGGTGAAGAAAAAACTTTTTATTCGCAAAAAAGTTATGATTGCAAAAATAAAATAAAAAACGAGTACCTTGAAATAACTCTAGAAATATCAAGTATTCGTTATATATAATGTAACCATTTCTGGTGGTATTTTAAATAGTAGGTAAGTAGTAGATTAGCAACAACGGAGGTGAACTATAAGCATTTTGTTGCTACTTTTTTTTTCGTTCATATAAAAATTGTATTAAATGTTACCAAAGCACGCATTCAATTAAGGGACTTTGTGGTTTGTTTTCTTTTTTTTTTGTCGTACATTTGTGATGGCATTTTCATGTTATTTAGAGAAAATTCCTGGTAAAGGATGTACTCAAACAACTATACAGGTTTTAATCACGTTTAACGAGGAGCTGAGGGTTTTAAGTTTCCAAAACAAGGAAAAAAAAGTAAAATAAACTAAAACATTAGAGATAATTAAATGCAAAAGCGCTTGTGTGCGTAATCTACACGTACATGTTACAAGTAAAAAGCATCCGCTGCTAAAGGAGGGACAAAGTTTTTTGAGGTTACATCATAAAATGTGATGAATTTTTAATGAGATTTTTTTTTTTTGTTTTTGTTTTTGAAGGGTTTTTCAGTTTATTAGCATTTAAAAATATTCAGGCAAAATTGCTGTGTAAAAATAAATGAAAGCAAAAAAATTAACTTACGAAAAAGGACACGTGGCAACTTACACTTAAGGATACGGATGATGTTACTTAGTTGACTTACCTAAAATGAAATAGAAGAAGAGAGGTAGGAGATATTAGTATATTGTTTAATATAAAAAATAAATATGTAAATAACTTAATAAACCTAAAATGCTTTAAAATATGCTCTACAAAAATACAAAAAAAAAAAAAACAAATTTGTTGCAGCAACATATTTTCCATGTTGTAGAGTCAATAAAAATGCAAATATTTTGCTTGTTTTTTTCGCATGTCAAATATGCAAAATTATGCAGCACAAAAATAAATACACAGCAAAATATTTGCCACAAATATACGAAATGTTGTTGTTTTTTCATTTTTTTTATTTTTTTCAAGTCAAAAACAAGTTTTGCAAATTTTTTGGCAGTGCCTAAGTGTATGCAATATTTTTGCTGCATAAATATTTAACAGCTATTTGTTGTGCTTAACGTGGCATATGAAAATATTTTTTTATTTTGTAAAATAAGGAAATTTTTAAATTTCACTTTTTTTCATAATTTTCAAAATTAATAAATAAAATAAAGCTTAAAGATAGTCAGAGGGAGCACGAGGTAGGAGGCGCGGAGACGCTATCTCATTGGCAGATGTCAAAATGTGAGAGAAGAAGTGTCGCGAAAGGCTGCCACCGCAAAAAAAACCTGCCAAACCAAATAAAGTAGAACAATGTGTTTGACAACATTGAGGAGAAAATGTCAAAATGCAAAGTAAGACACAAAGTGCCAGATTTGTGTAGAATGCTCGCGAGAGTCTCTCACCACACAAACCTGCATTATGTAAAAGTTGAACAATGTGTGACAACATTATGGGAAAACGTAAAAATGTATGAGACAAAGTGCCAAACTTTTGTAGAATATTCGCGAAAGGCCGTCATCACACAAACCCACACTTGGCTGAAGTTGCAGAAGACAAAAGGCCAGACTTTTGTAGAATGTTCGCGAAAGCGACAGATTTTACCTTTTTTGTAGATAAACCGAAAAAAGGGTCAAAAACGTCTCGTCAAAAAGTATCAAAAAAGGGTCTTAAATGTGTCAAAACATGAAGAAAACTTTCAAAAAATGTGTCCGGCGAAAAGAATCGAAAAATACATTGCCAAAAAAAAGTCTGAAAATGTGTCACCAAAAAAATGCCAAAAATGTTGTAACCAGAAGTGCCGAATAATGTGTTGCCAAATAAGTGTCAAAAAATGTGTAGGGGAGATGTGTGTACCTTGGTCCGAGTGTCGTTTGCCACTCGACAGTTGCACGTGTTCGATAATGTTCTTCTATGGAATTTTTCACTCATACCGCTGACTGATATTAGTAGACTTCAGACCGTCAAGCTGTATGCGTGTATAAAAAATTACGAAAAAAGGGTTTTTGGTGTGTAAAAATTAGTTTTTGAAGTAAACTACGAAACGTTTTGTGAGAAACTTTCTTGAAATATTTCAGTTTTACAACATCAGGAAGAAAGTTTATTTATTGCTTTAAGCTTTTAGTGTGTTTAAGATGTATTTTCATTAATATATGTTATGGGTGTTGACAGTTTTTAAAACATGCTATCTGTGTGTACCTTGAACCTATGCTTATTGACCAGTGAGTCTTTTTCGACGGGCAACCAGGAAGCGAAGCCATAATCGCCTTTCAATATAGTAATATTTTTATTATTTACGTGATTAATGTTTTTATTTGCAAACATTTTTTTTTACACATCTCCCCCAAACGAGAAGTGTCGAAAAATGTGTGTCCAAATAAGGATCAAAAAATGTGTCGAAAAAAAGGGTCGAAAAACGTGTAGCCACAGTGCTGAAAATCTTGTCTCCAAAATAGTGTCGCGACCTGGAAATTTTACTCCTTAAGAAGTTTCACTTGAAATAAATTAAAATTTTTCTTAGTGGGTTGGAATAAAATTTTGTGACTTAAGAATTGTATGCTTTAAATTGCTGGATTAAATCGATATTTTTTATGTTAACATTTTTTTAAGTTTACCTATTAATTGTTGATAGTGAACACATTTTCAAGAATTCCTTTAAAAAAAAAATACAAGTATGTATGTAAACAGACAAAGTTAACATGGCGGAAAATTGCAAACAAAAAATATAAAAACTTTTCAATTGCAACGCATTGACCGCAAGCAATATTTGTAAATAAATTATTGTGCATCAAAGTTTCATCATGCGTACGTTTGTGATGACTGCGTTGATGGCGTGTGATGACGATGCTGATACTGATACTATGGATATGGATGGTGCGCTGATGGATGAATGCATTCATTCGTTCGTTCGTTTGTGTGACTGACCCATGATGAATATTTGACTTTGGCAAACCCCTCCAAGCCAAAAATTTAAAATACTTAAATATGTGCGAGTGAATACAGTGCGTAGAGTGGCACTCTTCCAGTATGAAATTAAAAAAAACTTGTTGGTTTTCAACAATTTGTGTACGATGATTGCTTGAACATCTATTTGACCACAAATATATTAATTAATTTTGGTACTTTTTGGACACTTTTAGAACTTTTGTTTTGCTTTTTGGTACGAAATTGAAAAGCTCATTTATCATTCTTGGTATAATTCAAGCGAAATATAAACAAAACAAATAATATGAAGTCAGTGATATGCTTTTTTTTCTTTCTCTTTGTGCTTCATCCTTTTATCAGCTCTGTGTGACTTTGTATTTTGTTGTTGTTAATATCGAAAAATTTTTATTTAATTTTACCTGGCTTTAAGTCGAAATATTAACATAATTTTAACTTTGTGCACATCTACACACAAATACCTTTCTAATGATATATAATTTAAAGTCGTACTCCATTTCTAGCATAGTAAAAAAGTTGGACAGGTATTTGTCTTGCGAATTAAGTTATAGATTTATTCATGTGGAATATTTCATCATATTTCAAAATTTTAAAACTTTTTCCAACACATTTTGCAGTTTTTCGCTTTATCAAAATTTTCAACAATTCTGAAATTTGTCTTCGAACTTATCGACATTTCTCTGACTTTTATTACAATTTTATTCGACCCTTAAAACTTTTTTCGAATTCAACATTTGTGAACTTTTAGCAAAATTTTTCGACTAGAATATTTTTACTTACTGCATCACTAAGTAAAGACGAAAAATTTGGAGACACCCTAAAAACAGAATATCAATCAAGATTTGAAACGAATATCGCAAAAATCAATTACAAAAATATAAATTTAAAATAAATACTTAAATTGTTTGGACTTAGGGTTATCCTTAAAATGATGAAATTGAATGAATTAATTGCATGCAACATTTTAAAACAAAGTCCACAAACAATTTTGCCAATATTGATTTCGTCATATTTGCTGCAAATACGAAAGAGTATTTTAGATTTGTTTTGTTACCATGAAACCGCTAAGCCCTATTCATGCTGCAGCAACAGCAACAAAAGCGATAACAACAGCAATAATGACCATTTTAGTGTACAATGTCGCTGTGAAATCCCATTGCGAATAGTGGGCGTGTCATATTGCAACTCATGAACATATTCATTAAGTTGCAACAACAACAATAATGACAACAACTTACTACTGCCGAATATTCTAGTTGTATATGTAGCATCTATGCGAACGAACGACCTCGGCTTCAGCATTAGAGTGGAACTTGTTTTATACATTTTTGTTCAAAATTTACTCTCCCACTTAACACATTGTTATCACACACTAGTTTCTAGTCCAACCAATTGTTTGGATCTACAAATCTTATGTACGAACAAAATACTTTCCAATATGACACTCTCGCCTGCATTCGAGTCAAAAGTTCAAAAATATTTTAGTATGAATGACATAAACTATCACTCTGACATTTGTGATAGTCACAGGATGACAGTTGAGAAGTGCGTCTTATTGTTAATTGCCAAGCCTAACATAGTTAGAAATGGAGCACGACTTTAAATTATACATCATTAGAAAGGTATTTTTGCGCAAATGTGCACAAAGTTAAAATTATTTTAATATTTTGCCATTAAGCCAGTTAAAATTAAATGCAAATTTTTCAATTTTAACAACGACAAAAAACGCGGGAAAGACAAAAAGCTGACTGACACTGTTTTTTGTTTTCTTTCCGTTTCACATTTGTCATTGTAACATTGATGATAATTTAGCTGTTCTATTTTGTACCAAATAGCAAAAAAAAGTACTTAACTGTCCAAAAAGTACCAAAATTATTAAAAACATTTTGTGGTCAAATTTTGACCATTGGGCGATTCTAGTATAAATAAACTTTAATAACTAGGAAACTATCAGATTGATTTGAATTTTTTCAATATGCTTATACCGATCAGGGGACGTAGTGATGAGCAAAATTAGCCTTGATTTTACGATGATCATCAAGACCAAGACTACTTTCCAGTATTGGTAATTTATAGCTTATAGGCCTCTTTCAAACATAAAATCACCTCTCAGTTCGAAATTTGGCATCTTAAAAACTCAACAGCTTTAGAAAAATAAGGTTTGGAAGTTTTGAATATTCAACAATCTTTAGAAATTTTTTGAATACCAAGATCGGGACCAAGAATTAATGCTCAAAACCAAGACTTAATATCAAAACCAAGACCAAAATTCAATGTCTAGGACTAAGACTGCTATGGTGTAACGAACTCCCGAATAAATAACATGGGCGGTGCCACGCCTCTCAATAACGCAGTTGTCATATCTCTGACGCTATGAAGGATGAGATGCGATACATGTGTAAAGTGCATTTATTCATTCTTTGGAAAAGTGGACGATGCACCGCCTAAGGACTCAATTTTTTGGGAAAAATAGCTAACAATTAGGTCCATTGTGCCAATATTTTACAGAAAAAATAATGAAAAACGTCCACTGGACGAATCCTGCTAGAAAATTACAATGAGAACAATTTGTACAACAGTGGCAACAACAACGATGATGACGACGACAACGGGTGGTAGCAATACTGATGACAACACTTTGACAACCAGCAACACACAAATACAACAGCAACGACATTTACCACAACATCAACAGCAATGTAGCTGTTTTACACACACTCTCTCTCTCCAGAGAAATATGCCACTGATTGCAAACATGAAAACTGCAATGATAGCGGCAACAGCAGCAACATGAAACTGAAACTCAAGTGACAAAGTGTAGACATTTGACAAATTAACCGAGTTTGTGAATCAAAATTTATTGCATTGCTTGGTAAAAAATTGTTGCATACAATTTGACAAAAAGAAAAAATTAAAGAACTTTTGGAAATTGCAACAAAGCGAACAATTTAAATAAACAGAAAGAATATTAATTAAGTAATTTTTTTTTTTTTTTTTTGGCCGTATAAAAATGAGTTGCTTCAACAACCAAACAAATACTTAAGCGCCAAACTAAATACTCGAGTAGCAAAATAAATAATTAAGCGGCAAAGTTATAAAATCAACAGCAAAGCAATGCTTAAGCGGCAATGTTATAATATGAGCAGCAAAAGAAATCCTTGAGCGGCAAAATTTCAGTATAACCAGCAAAATACATACTTAAGCGGCAAAATTATAAAATGAGCTTACAGCTTAATGATCTATTAATATTTAAACTTTTCGCTACGTATACTACGAAGAGCATTGACATTAAAGATGCCAAAAATTACTACCTGATGATAATATTGACAATTGGCACTAATTTAATGATTTTTCACAGATAAGAGACAAAAAATCAAACTAAACACACCGCTGACATGTTGCAAAAGCCATGCTGCAAATTATAGGCTTTGATCAAATCATATATATACATAGTACATATGTCCCAAAAAATATTGCGCTACCCAACAAATGGCGCAAGAATGGTGCAAAAATGTAAATGATGCAAAATTGCATACTGCTGCGTGTATTTTGACATTAGATTTGCATTGTGGTGGTCGTCAACTCATTTGCATTATCGCATATAAATTTAGCATTGATGGTGCACCAACGATGATATCAGCAGCGACAGTATCAGCATTAGCATCAGTTTTGGTCACTATGAACCAATACAAACACATTGTTTTCATTGTATTGTCAAAAGCCAATGACTGTTGTTGCCTAAGGCCAACAGGGGTTTACTCCGGGCCTACTATTGACGAGCGCGCACACAAATCGCATAAAATATTGCATTGAAATTGGAATTAAATTTAAAAAGGGAGTATAAAAAAACAATTTTTGTAGGGCCTCATTATAAAATTAACAAATTAAAGCCATTGAATTAATATGTACAAAGTATGTAGGCATATAATCGGACGTGTCTTAAAACAAAAATCATTTTGAGACCAACTACAAACTAAGCCTAGATCTGCGAATTTCGAAGTAGTTCGAACAATTATTGAATTGTATAAGCTTTGAGAAAAATCATACCCCATCCTAAACCTCAAAGTATTACAATCAAAGTGTACTATTTGATTTATTCGGACGTTTCATATGATTCCATTCCATTAACGGAAATTTCTTTTGTAGATATACGAGTACAATAAATCCATGAATTCTCATCAAAAATATATTTTCCACACCAACTTTGTGAAAAATGAACAAAAAAGAAATCAATCAGAATTAAACCTTTTAATTTTTTTGATCAAAAAATCTTTAATGAATAGAGAAGCTGTCAAAATTAAACCTTTTAATTTTTTCAACATAAATCTCATATGAAAAGAAAGGTGTCAAAATCAAACCTTTACATTTATTGAATATAAATCTTATGTTATTAAAGAAAGCTGTTGGAGTTAAACCTTTTCATTTTTTTAAATATCAATCTTATATGAAAAAAATGCTGTAAAAATTAAGCTTTTTCACTTTATTTGAATAAGAATCTTTAATTAAAAGAAAGCTGTCAAAATTAAACCTTTTCCATTTTTGCATAAAAATCTTATATGAAAAGCACAAGCTGTCAAAATTAAACCTTGTTATATTTTTGAATACAAATCTTCTAATTTTACAAAGCAATTTCTCACAAATGCTTAAATGTACTACCAATTCGTATTATTTAAAGCCAATAAAGAGAAAAAACACATACAGCATACTTTCCATAATGGTTTTATTATTGTTGTCAGTTTTTTCTTTTTGCCAAATCATTTTCCAATTTCTTTGTTGGGGCCAATTTGTAGTGCGCGCAACAGCACCTTTATTGCATTTGCAAATCCTAGCGCAAACAAGCTTTCTATGCAAATTTTGCAAACATGTTCAGAAGACAAGGTTCTTCTTGTGTCTCAAACCAAATAGAGAAGAAATAAAAATAGTGGCAACTTAAAAGGAAGAAAAACAAAAATACGGGAGAAAAAAGGACCTTCACAGTTCAATGCTTGCAATGCCAGTTCCACTCAGAAAAAAGAAAAAGTAAGACAAGCAAAAAACTAGCGGGCGACTAGCAAGCAAAAATAAAAAGGACCAAATAAGAAAATAATATACATCATCATAAAGTATGTATATGAAGAAAGGACACACTCAGACTTTGTAGGAAATGACGAGTACGACAAACGACGTGCGCTGCTATGCATATTTAGCAGACGCTGTCATTTTTCTTGCTTTTCTCTTTCCTTTAATGCTTCATAATATTTTACGCATAATTTCACTTGTTTTTGAAATAGAAAGAAAATGACGTACATAAAGCATAACGTAAGGAACAACGTGGCAGGACGTCTCGATGTAACAACACAGTAGCAAACAGCAGAATGTCCTTTGAAACAACAAAATTGCGCGAGTTGGCAGTAAGTGATGGAAAAAATTAAGAAGGACGGAGGTTAGATAGCAAAAAAAATAGATCGATATTAAATTCAAATCAAGAAATGAAAGTTATTAAATGTCGAAAATACATTGCAGTATAAATATGAGACAGTCTACAAAAAATACTAGTTCACGGTTAGTACTAGCCCGAAACTAGTGAAAAAGGGATGCAGTGCGAGCCAGTTTGATATCAGTTTGCAGAAGTTTAATTTATTTTAAGAAAATATAAATTAAAATAAAAAAAAAATATATAAAAAAATAAAAAATATTACAATAAGTTGACTACACGCGAAACCACTTGTTGAAGAATAGTTGCTAAAAGACTTTTTCACACCACAACTAGTTCCGGACTGGTGTAAAAGTAATGGTAAAGGAGTCAATTGAAATTTCGTGGGACATCTACACACAAAAAAGATTAGTTGCTTATATGCAAAAGGAGTTGAACTCGGGCTTAGTAGTACTGGTTGATAAGGGACTAGTTAATGAACTACACTTAAACTAGTCCGTTTGCCTGCAGGATAGTTTTAAATTTGCTCCAGAGCAAAAAAAAAAGTGAAAAAAAAAAAAATTTTGTCAAAATGAGTTAGAAATTATTTAACACCAACAAAAATTTACTGAGTTGCAAGAAAAAGCTGATTGAGCATTCATTGATTCATTGAACAGCAAAAGAATATTTAAGAAGCAATAAATATTTAAATAGAAGAAAATACGAATTAACAGCAATTATTTGATTGGGCAGCAAAACATAATATGTGTTTTCATCAAATCAATCAGGAATCTGTGCGTTTTCGATTGCTTTCATTTCGAAAGATTTTTGATGTAAACGGTAAGTCATTCGAAATTTCAATCTTTTTTGTGGGAAATCTTGTGCTCTACAAATAATAATCATATTTATAAACCAAAAAGGAGATATTCGATAAAATCAAATTTTTGACTGGTTTTCTAAGAATATTTTCTAAAGAGCAAGTTTTTCGTAATCAAAAACCCATATCATTTGTAGAGCATGTAATTCTCCACAGAAGCGATCCTTATAGTAATTATCTTGCGACTCACGCTATTCGTCGGAAAACTTTCGGAACGAAAGGTAATTGAATTCGCACGGATGCCGAAACAGGCCTGATAAACATTTTTTTTTTAAGTGAAGTTATAAAGTAAGAAAAAAACTAAAACATATTGAACATCAACAAATCGATAGATCTCAGTCCCCACTATTATAACAAATTCAAAAAGCTATTTATAAACAACATCCCTAGATCCAAACCAAATGGTTGGTTGCATCAAATGGCAACAGTAAAGAGAAAATCATGAAGCAAAAAGACAGCAGTACATAACTTTGAACAAGCAAACAAGTTGAGTTCAAATAGACACTGACAACAACAAAAGCAAGAATAATAATAATTACAAAAAAAATAAAAATAAATATAAAAAATATATATCACACATAGCAGCAGCAGCAGCAGCTTTAATATGCTCCCACCAACGCTAAGCAATATAGCAATGCTGCCAAAAGCAGTAAAAGCCTGTTTGCTTGCCTTTGCAAGCTGCTGAGCATCAAGCAACATCGTCGCCATCAGTGTATCATCATCATTTATGGTGCAGGCAAGTGCAACATCAAGAATGATGATGAAGCTTCAAAACGCCCTTAAGTATGCAATGTATTTTTTTCGCATTTGCTTTGTTTATTTAATTTACATATTTGTGTGTATCTGTGTGTGTGTGTGTAAGTGTATAAATATGAGCGAATAAAATGTTGCAAAATACACAAACATATACATACGACGTAGACAGCAGCGGCGACGTAAAAGCGCAAGGATAAAGCAAAGGAAGATGCAAAAAAAGGCACAAATTATTATAATGAAAAGAAAACAAAACGGAAAAAATAGTTTGTTATAATAAAGCGCAATCGTGGTGGAGGGAGTTGAGGCGGTAATTTAGGAAAAATTATATTTTTTTGAAAAAAAATTTAAATACGCAAGTCACACCGTCGTTGTCGTTTTTGTCCTCAGCGTGTCCTTTTTGCAGCACAATAACATATAAGAGTAAGTTGGCGCTTAGCAGCAGGAATTGTGGCACTGTACCCCGCATTTTTATTTAAATTTTGTTTTCAGTTTAAACTTTTAGAAGTCTGTAATTTAAAAATAAAAAAATTATGTAATTCTTTTTATGTATTACATACTAAAAAGTTACATTTACTTTTCTTTTGATTCCCTTTAGTATTGATTTTTAACTTTTTTGGTATTAAATTCCGATTTTTTCCAAAAAAGTTTGAAATTTATTCCAAAAAAAGTATGAAATTTATTCTAAAAAAGTATGAAATTTATTCCAAAAAAGTATGAAATTTATTCCAAAAAAGTATGAAATTTATTCCAAAAAAGTATAAAATTTATTCCAAAAAAGTATGAAATTTATTAAAAATTAATACTTTTTTGGCACTGTTCTATATAAATGGTTTTTGGTTTTTAAATTAAACTTGAATTGTTACTGTGTATGTTGCGCTGCTCACTCCATCAATACAAAAAAAAAAAAAAAAAAAAACACTTTAAAGAATTACAATTTTTAATATCAAAGCATTTTTTGTTTAAATTATCAAAATTCATCGGAAACATTATTTTGTTCATGTTGATGATTTAGTGTGAAGAATCTTCTCTTTTCAAGGCATCACAGGACCAACAGGCAGTACTGTTCCTTGAAAGTGTTATTTATTTGTGCCTCAATTATGTGAAGGTTATTTTGTCATTTGAAGTAATACACGATCTGTTACAATTTTGTTCGCCACGGTCGGTATTCTACTGAATTATCCTAAATTTCTGTGCCAGAATGTCTAGAGTCCAGATAATTAGAAATATGACCAGATAAAATTTGGACACAGAAAATTAAGCTACAAAAGCTAATAAAAAAATATGACTGATACGAAAATCTCCATCGTTATGTGCTTTTCATTATTTCCTAAATGTTAAAAGAGGGTGGGATTGCTTTGGGGATGTTGCTTTTAGGATGAAGGGAATTCGGACAACCAGGCGTAGTTTTTCTAGAAAACTGATTTCTCTGAAGTGAAACTAGTTGATCGAAAGCATGTTTAAAACTTCAATAAAAAATTTCAAACATTGTCCATTTTGTTCACATTTTTGATTATATAACTTAAATCACAATAAGTAATTTGTTTTAATTTAATTTAATTTTCTTCTTTTTTTTTGTCAAAATTTCGAATGTAATTTGCTGCGTAATACTTGACCTTTTTCGAAATAACAATTGCATGCCCATTCGCGTAAGCACTTATATAATTCAAATGCATTGCTGTGTGAATGTGTTTGTAAATTATGTGATTGTCAAAATGTCAAAACGTTAGAAATGTGGGTAAAAATATGCACAAATTGTGACAACGTGAATAATTTTGCGTTTGTAAACGTGAATGTGGTTTATATGCCCAAGTGAGAAATTATACAAAGTTGCGTATACACCGACTACCGAAACGTCAGCTGAAATGCATTGCATTGCATAGTTTTAGGATTTTTTTTTTAACATCTTATCAGACCAAATTTGGTAGGAAATCTTCTAAGAAAATCCTACAAGAAATGATGATTTCTTAACTTTTGCTTCTGGTATTTCGGAAAGAGCTTTGATGCTAACGAACTAGAGTCTTCTTCTTATACGTAAGCCTACTTCCTAGACTTTTGCAATAAAACTGTCGCAAAAAAATGTTGCATAACTTTACGTGCTTCTTTTTTAAAGGTATTATTCCTGAGTTTCATAATGCCAAAACTTCAAAATGTTGACACAGCAAAGCATTTAGCGTATCAGCAACAGTGTTGATGCTCTTATAAATTCTACTCATAAAAATTAATAAGTAACTAAGTAATAAGTAACTAAGAAATAATAAGATAGTAAAAAACAAATCCTAAAAGTATGCAACACTTTCTTTTCGAGCGTTTTTTTCACATTGGGAGTTTCAAAATTCTAGTTAATGCTGTCAACACAACAACTGCAATATTGCTATGCATTAAATAACCAAAAAAATAAAAAAAAAACAACACGAATAATCAATTGTGCACATATATTTGTGGCAAATGATTTTTGCAAGTGTATGTGTTTATGTCAATGCCAGTGTATTATTGTATATAAGTATGTATTAGTTAGTTTATTCATGACTCCTGCTGCTGTAATTGGATTTGAAACCAATCCAAAAATATATGCGCATACACACACTTATCATACATATACATATATTGACATTTCTATATGTTTGTGTGCTTTGAATAAATTTTAGAAAAATGTAATACTTCAATAGTTTTGTACTGTCATCATCTGTCTGCCTACATTTCGTTTGTGTTATTTGCATTTTAATAAATATAAACAAATAATCAAAAATAGAAAATTTCATTTGAATTTAATTACAATAATAAATACATGTCAATTTATATTGTATTCCCATATGTGTTGTTTTTTCGCCAATCATGTAATCATGTTTTTTTGTAATTTAAAAAAAACCACAATAACATTATACTGGAACTTTCATTTTATATTTTCAATTAGAAAAAAAAAAAAATAATAATAATAATAATTAAATTTAAAAAACATTTTACATAAATATTTCACATAAACCTATTTAGAATTATATCGCCTAATTAAAATGAAATAAAAGGAATTATTTCTCAATTGATATTTGACTGGTACAAAAAGTTTAACAATCAGAATCTCACTTAAAATATGATATTATTGGCTTCCACAAACATATAGCAAAAAAAAGGCGCCCACCCCCGGATCAAATTAAACGTTATACAAAAAGAACTATTTTAAATAACAATAATAAATTTCAAACAAACGTTAAAGATAGTTTGCGTTGTCTACTTTTCTCCGATTTTGCAACCTCCATCCTTGACTACGAACGTCTCTAATGGAGGTCCCAAGATAAGACAAGATTATTGCGAAAGATAACAATTGCAATCATAGCTTATGTCACAATTGGGCCCATTGTAAACCCGGTTTATGACTATAATGTCAACAACCTACTCCAAATATCTTGAAATTGTTTTGAGTTCATAGATAAATTTGGGACTCTTAAGCTAAACCTTCCAAAGAGTAGAAGACATGACATCCATACACCATCTATTCTCTAGTGAGAAACGTTCAGTATTGGAGATATTGCAATTTAAGAAATTAGTTATTGTTTTTTTGTATGGAGATATGGTCTTTAGACTGATTTTGAACCAGAAATACCAAATAACTCATAGCAAGAAAACATTGATTTAACATTTTTCACTTGAATAGAGACGATCATTAGTTTGTCGTTGTTAAAAAGCAAAACATCTTAAAAAGTCGTCCAAACCACTTCAATTTCACCTTGAAATTCAAACCTCAGTAAAAATATCTTTCAAATAGTTATATTCTACAAACCGGGTAGATTTGCTCTCGACTGTTAGGTTTAACCATCATAAGTTTATCTCCATTAGAGGTGTTTTAAGAATGTATGAAGATCCTTAGTAACAACATTTTGATACATGACACCCCTCAATATTGCGAGGTTGAAAAAACAAAATGAGTTTGGAAAAAAAAAATTTTGGGGGTGGAGTGAGGGTAAAGGTTGGCGTATCGAGGTCAAAGGTGAGAGAAAAAGAGAAAAAATTTACATACAGCCCTACAAATGATTAGGGGACACCTCTAGAGAGGTCAAATGTATGACCGACCTACATTATTTTTCCCCTTCCAACATTTTTACCAAGCATACTTACCCCCTATCTCTATCTCCTAAGGGGGCTCCCATACAAAATTAACATTTTTAGGAAATCGACCCCCACCACTCCCTGCGTGCCTCAGAAGGGTCAAATGTAGGAATGGTCCCTAATATTTTTTCCTCCCCAACATTTTTTCCCATCATACTTAACCTGTATCTCTGACTCTTTAGGGGACTCCCATACAAAATAGATGTAATAGACATGAAAAATATGGAAAGGAAATCGTCAAATAGGCCCATAACTGCCCAGAAGTCACTCCTAGAGGAGTCAAATATAAGACCGACCCCCATTAGCCCCACTCCAAAGTTTTTTTTTAGCATGCCTACCCCTAATTTCCAATCCTTAAGGGGGCTCCCATACAAAATTACTGTTTTTATATAAAATGCTCCCACTGCCCTTACTGGCACACGGGTACTCCTAGAAGGGTCAAATGTATGACTGACCCCCGTTTTTTTTTCGCGTCCTATATTTTTTCGCCACATACTTACCCCCTATTTTCAACCCTGAAAGGGGCTGCCATACAATTTTTTTTATAAATTTTCGTAGAAATAATGGGGGTCGGTCATACAATTGACCCTTCTAGAGGTACCCATGGTCCAGTTAGGGCAGTGGGGGCAGTTTTTAAAAAAAAAACGTAACTTTGTATCGGAGCCCCCTTAAGGATTGGAAATAGGGGGTAGGTAAGCTGTGAAACTTTGGAGGGGGATAATGGGGGTCGGTCATATATTTAACTCCTCTAGGAGAGACTCCTGGGCAGTTATGGGCCTATTTGACAATTTCCTTTCCATATTTTTTATGTCTATGACGTCAGTTTTGTATGGGAGGCACCTAAAGAGCTAGAGATATAGGGTAAGTACGGTAGGAAAAAATGTTGGGGAGGAAAAAATATTAGGGGCCGGTCATACATTTGACCCTTCTAGGGGCACCCTGGGAGTGGTGGGGGTCGATTTCCTAAAAATGTCAATTTTGTTTGGAACCTCCCTTAGGGGTTAGAGATAAGAGGTAGGTACGCTTGGTAAAAAATGTTGGGGGAGAAAAAATAATGTGGGTCGGTCGTACATTTGAACCCTCTAGAGGTGGCCCCTCTTGTAGGGCTGTAAGTAAATTGTTTTTCCTTTTCTCTCATCTTTGACCTCGATGCGCCAACCCTTACCTCACCCACAAAATTTTTTTTGCAAACTCATTTTTTTTTTTTCAACCTCACAAAATTGAGGGTGTCAAGTATCAAAATCTAAAATTCGTGCACTAAAACACCCCTAATCTCCATATATAAATTTTGAATAAAACTCTGTTGGTACGCACAGGGAAATGCTTCAAATGCAATACATATGTATATACAAAAAAATCATTTTCAAAATACACACTCTGCATTATGAATGCATTTATTTGTGGTATTAGTGCCTTTAAATTACACATATAGACATATTTTTTTCTATACATACAGCATTTACATATGCAGTAATAATTTTCGATTTTTAATTCAAAAATATTTTTGTTTGCATTTGAAATGAATTGTGCAAAAAACCCTTAATTAAAATTGACAGACCACAAAATTATGTTTTATGCGCTGAATTTAATTTTTTACATCATTGGCTTTGATAGAAATTTATATGGTGGTTGGTTGAATTGAATTGCAAGGAAAGCTTACAAAATAAATGCACGAAATTGCATAGGTTTATCATCATCATCAAACAAATTGGAAAATTCTAATTGAAGTATCTACATATCTACCTTGCTAATTTTAATTAATTGCATTACAATTTGCATAAAAGCAATATTTCAAATCAAAATCCTCTTTTCTATTGTGTATATGACGAAAATTTTCAATATGTATTTAACTTAAATAATGGAATGTTTATAAAAATTAATTAATAAATAAAATTTAAATATAAAGTAGCTAAGTCAATTACGAAACGTACTATAAAAACTTCACAATTAAAAATAGTATTAATAACATTAATAAATGATTATAAATTTGACAAAAAAAGAATTGATTTAAAACCGGCTAATTATAGTTTAAGTAAAGTTTACACAATGTTAAACAAATAAGCCTGTATGTTTCTTGCAAATTAAAAAGAAAATGTTGCATATATTTCAGCGTCTTTGGTATGTAGTCATATTGAAGCAATTTTCCTTAATAACGAACATAAACGCAACACTTCCGAATGACGTAAATACCATTTACAGTTTTACAGCTTTAGAAATTAACGTACACACGATGCATTCTGTAACGTCTATGACAACCAACACTGACGCACAAAACGAGTCCTTCTTTTCATCAGGAAATTATTTTCAATTACTTTGTAAGCTTTTTTTTTTAATTATTATTGCTTTGTTGTAGCGAAAAAACAACGATAAGAAATAAAATATCGCAATAAAAATTTAAATTAAAACAGAAAAAGTATACATTTTCTCAGTAAAAGAATGATACTGTTCGAAAAATTAAATACGCAGTACTGTGCCCAGCGGGTTATAAAAAAAACTACATGAAATGTTATGATAATAAATGATAAAAATAAAGCAAATAATAAAATTTTGCTGGTTTTAATAAAACCAGAATACGTTAAGATGTAAGTAAGCTACCAGTAAGTGTAATTTGATTATACATTATGCATATTCTACACGAAAACAAACCAACATCCAGATCATTGTCCGCTTTAAAACTTTGAGAAAAGGTACTTTAATCTATTTGACTAGAAGGCTAAATGTTTATTTTGCTTAAAATCGTTTTATACTAATTTTATGAACTTTAGTCAATGTTTTGCAAGAATCGAAAAAAAAAAAAAAAAAAAAAAAAAAAAAAAAAATTTTCAATTGTTATTTCATTTAATTTAAAAATAAATTAAATAAAACATATATTGGTCTGATGATGGTTACGTGGCGGTAACCGAAACATATGTCACCATAGCCATGTTCAGTAGTTTTTTCTCTTCTCCTAATTGTCATAATATTCTAAGTTGGAAAATGCATGGAATTTTCGATTCTTGCAAAACATTGACTAAAGTTCATAAAATTAGTATAATTTTCATATAGTCAACATAAACCATTTTAAAATCGTTTTCTGAACTGTGGGTCTTTACGCACACAATTTTGGGATTTACGAATTTTAAAATACTAGAATCGCCAATGGTCAAAATTTGACCACAAATGTATTAAATAATTTTGGTACTTTTTGGACATTTTTATTACTTTTTTGCTATTTGGAACAAAATAGAAAAGCTCATTTATCATCCCAGGTACAATGACAAATGTAAAACGAAACGAAATAAAAAAAAAAAAAAAAAAAAAGAAGTTAGTGTCAGTCAGCTTTTTGTCTTTCTCTGTTTGACCGCTTATTTTGTCGTTAGTATTGAAAAATTTGCAATAAATTTTGCCTGGCTTACAGTCAAAATATTAAAATAATTTCAACTTTGTGCATATTAACACACAAATACCTTACTAATGGTGTATAATCCAAAGTCGTGCTCCATTTCTAACATAGTAAAAAAGGTAGGACACATTTTTATCTTGCGTATTAATACGTAGGGCCTAACAAAAGTTCGCTTAGTTGGTGTCATGTTATAAATTTTTAGTAAATCAAAAAATTGCGTATTATTTGTTATAGTCTTACGATATATCATTTTAATTTTCAGAAAGATCGGTCAAAATGGAGAGAAGAAAACGTAAAATTCGTGAACCAATGTCAGCAGATTTCCAATGCCAACGCAGCATAAGATTTGGTTTGCTATTCTATTTGGATTTCGACGTAAGCTCAAACCCATGGAAATATTTAATGAATGCCAAATAGCATTTGAAGTTAATGCGCCATCCCTCGTGACTATTTCAAAGTGGTTCCGAAGATTCCAGGCACGTAATTTTTCTGTGGAGGACGAACCTCGAGAAGGCCGCCAAAAATCTTCGACTGATTATGAATGTGTAGCACTGGTTAAGTCTAAAATTGACGAAGATCCAAGATTGACCCCGAAAATCATTGCTGAGGAACTGGGCTTGAATGCCATGGCTGTATCGCAAATATTAAATAATGATCTTGGATACGCGGAGAAATCTGCACGATGGGTTCCTAGAATTTTAAGTGATGCTCAAAAAGAGGCATGTGTGCGTTTTGCTAAGTATTTTCTTGAAAAATTCAAAAACGGAGGCTCTAACACCTTGAAGAAAATCGTAACAGGTGATGAAGCATGGTTTTAGAAGTACAACCCTGAAACCAAACAGCAATCCATGGTATGGAGCCCAGAAAGTGCAAGTCGACCTGTTTAAGTAAAGCAAGAAAAAGTCAGCAACAAAAGTAATGATGTCAGTTTACTTCAACAGAGAGAAAGTTGTAGCTGCTATTCCTTTGAAAAAAGGTCAGACGATTACTGCTAAGTCACGGTGCTTGTGGGAGAATTTAAATCAAATTTTGATGTACCTCGGATTTTTTTGTAAATTCTTATTATAGATGTCAATAGAAGTTATTCTATGCAAAAAATAAAATTATAGAGGTGGCGCTTTTTTAAAGATAATCCCTTTTCCAATTGCGGCATTTTCCCATACAAAAAAATTAAATTTTTTTTTTAACTACTTTAAACAAAAATCAAAATAATCACATTCGATGTGTTTTGCGATGCGTCACGCGAATCTGACCTCAGAATTGCTCTATCATGTATAGTTTTTGAGATATTCTAATCTAAAAACCGAAAAAAGTCGTTTTTTGCCATGTTTTGAAGCTATATAACTATGTAACATATCATTTTTTCGTTAAATGTGGTTAAAATACTTGAAAACAATGATCTTTTCCTTTAAATCTAAGTTAAATTATGTTTATATCTTCATGCTTCTAAGAGATATCGTAGACCGAAATATTGGCTAAACGGGTTTTTTGCACTTTTGTGTCTTTTTAGGTTAGGATATCTTTGAGGAAAAAAAAGATATCAACATAATTTAAATTATGCTTTAAAGGCAAAGATTAGGACTTTAAAGTTGTTTACCAGATTTAACGAAACTAAAATTTCTTTCACATTTTAAGCATGTTTAATGAACCGACCATTTTAAAATTAAGCCGTATGGCATAAACGTAACAACAACACTCGGGGTGTCAAACGGCTGAATTTACAAGTAGTCGGTTCGTTGAACATGCTTAAAATGTGAAAGAAATTTTAATTTCGTCAAATCTGGTAAACAACTTTAAAGTCCCAATCTTTGCCTTTAAAACCTAATTTAAATTATGTTGATATCTTTTTTTTTCTCAAAGATATCCTAACCTAAAAAGACACAAAAGTGCAAAAAACCCGTTTAGCCAATATTTCGGTCTACGATATCTCTTAGAAGCATGAAGATATAAACATAATTTAAATTAGATTTAAAGGAAAAGATCATTATTTTCAAGTATTTTAACCACATTTAACGAAAAAATGATATGTTACATAGTTATATAGCTTCAAAACATGGCAAAAAACGACTTTTTTCGGTTTTTAGATTAGAATATCTCAAAAACTATACATGATAGAGCAATTCTGAGGTCAGATTCGCGTGACGCATCGCAAAACACATCGAATGTGATTATTTTGATTTTTGTTTAAAGTAGTTAAAAAAAAAATTTAATTTTTTTGTATGGGAAAATGCCCCAATTGGAAAAGGGATTATCTTTAAAAAAGCGCCACCTCTATAATTTTATTTTTTGCATAGAATAACTTCTATTGACATCTATAATAAGAATTTACAAAAAAATCCGAGGTACATCAAAATTTGATTTAAATTCTCCCACAAGCACCGTGAAGTGGTATACTGAAACCTGCTTACCAAAAGTTTTCCAAAGTTTATTGGGAAAACGCCAAAAAAAGGAGCTACGCTGCTACTTTCTACATCACGATAATGCGCCAGCGCACACTGCTGAAAAAACGACCGATTTTATTTTTCTTTCTGGCGTCGAAGAAATTCGTCCAGCTCTTTATTCCCCAGATCTAGCGCCTTATGACTTCTGGTTGTTTCCAAAAATAAAAAAAAATTTGAGAGGGAGAGTCTTCAACAGCAATGAGGAGATAATAAATGCGGTTAATGATGAAATTGCAAAACTGCAAAAAGCCGATTTTGAAGACTGTTTTTCAAGATGGATTTATCGACTTTAAAAATTTATCAAAATAAATGGCGATTACGTTGAAAAAATACAAATACATGAAGAATAAATTTAAAAATTTAAAAAATTAAATTTAAAAGTTTTTTCAATTCAACTAAGCGAACTTTTGTTAGACCCCTCGTATAGGTATAGATTACAAATTTAGTTTAAAAATTTTATATGGCAAAACGGCGTTATGAAGGTACTAAAAAAGGTAAATTTTTTAAAATCTTCAAAAACTCATGAAGTAATAAAATAAATTTTTAAATAATATGAAATGAATATGAATAGTTTTGTGTTCTTTCAATGAAATATATTTTAGAAGTTCTCAAATTAGGCCAAGGAGCATTTTTATTAACCTTAGTACTAAAAAATTATTAAAAATAGTACTTTTTATCAAATAACATAAAACTGACCGATTCAATACATTTCCAAGATAAGTCAAAACAATAAAATCAGGTAAGAAATTTTCAAGTTGTGGAGAATTTTGTGAAGCAGTAGCAGCAACGGTCGACTGTATATATTAAAAATTTTTAAAACATTATAATTCCTTAACCGTTAAAGATATCAGCTTGGCTATTGAAGGGATATAAAGCGATATTTTGTTTGTGGACAATTTCTTGAAGCAGTTTGGTCCCCCCACAAATTTTCAAAATTTTTTTGTTTGCGTAATAATTGGCAATACCTATCCTCAAACGAAACCACGGACAAAATTTCAGCAAAATCTGAGAGTTTTATGCCAAATCTTGTTATGCTAGGTTTACTTTGTTACTTTGATAAGGTTTTAATATCGAAGTGAAATTGAAGCGATTTCAACGACTTTTTAAGACGATTTACTTTTCACAGTAAAACTATCGACATAAGACAATTGAATATATGCAAAAGTGAAGAAAATTTAACCGAGATGCCAGTATTTTCTGGTTTGAGGAAATTTCTGAGGGAATTTTTTTTTTTTTAAGTTATATGCATTTTAATCAATGTATTTAGTCATATCGCAACTAAATTATGTAATTCTCTTCTTTAAACAATTCGTGCAAGCAAGGTGAAATAGATGATTTTGAGAATGTAAAATTTATAAACTTTTTAAACTTCAACAGGAAAACCAGTTTTATAGTTAAAGGGGATTTTATTTGAAAAATATTTAGAAAGTGTTCTATAGAACGTACTGAGGTTCATATGTTTTTAAGACTTAATTAATAAAATAGCTTAAAAAAGCAAAACATATAGTTGATAGTTTAGATGACTTTTCAAAACGTATGAATTCCGTGTCAAATTTACTGCCATGTGTAAGTGAAATTGAGTTCAGGGCGTTATATAATTTTACTCTTTTCTGAGAATTTTTAAAACTTTTGTGGTGGCCAATTAATCTTTTCATTTTTTCACAATGATTTGTGCGCTTTCCGCTGTTTTTGTCATATGACTATAAACTTATCGTCAAAGAGATCTGCGTACACAAAAACCTTTCATTATGAAAAATGCAATGACCCCAATTAAGTGGCAAAAACAAAACATAACTCAAAAAAATGGCACATTTTTTAAAAACAATTTTTTTTTATTATTTCTTGAAATCACGGATTTATTTATAATTAACACTCATACAAAATAATCATATAGAGATAGGTATAATTTTTTATTTTTACTATTTTAAATAAGCCATGCAAAGCAGTCATTTAAGTACCTAGCACTTTGGTGTTGTGACGAAAAAAAAAATCACTATCACAGTATGTATTTTATTTATGTGTGTGAAAATTGTTTATGACAATGGGCAATTTATTATTATTTTTTCAACAACTTTACTAGTACACTACTCTTTACTCGTATGTATGTAGTAGTTAGTGGTGCTTCAAATTAATAAAAAATTAAAATAATTGTGCTGTTGCCCTCAAAATAAAAAATAAAATACAAAATAAGGTTTTTTTTTTTTTCAATATTTTTTTGTAAAATTGCTCACGCATTAAATTACAGCAATTTAAGCGCGCACATTCATTCATTTTCAATGTAACTAACAGTTAAGCATTAAAATTTTAAATATTTTATTGCTTTGAAATTGTTGTTTTCCTACATTGTCGTCTACTGCCGCCTATAATTTGTCAGGGGGCAATAATATGTACTTCTTTTGTCATGTTTTTTCTGGTCGCGCTTATCAGTCACGTTGATCGATATTTAAATAGCGGAAATGCGTAGGAATTTAAATTTAAGGTTTACAAAACTATAGAGATTTTGTACCATATTAAACCGCTTTAAATGTTATTTAAATATAATTGCGTTTATAATGTCATGTAATACATATATACTAGAATCGCCCAATGGTCAAAATTTGACCACAAATATATTAAATAAATTTGGTACTTTTTGGACAGTTTTAGTACTTTTTCCGGTACAAAATAGAAAAGTTTATTTATCATCTCTGTTACAATGACAAATGTGCAACGAAAACAAAGCAAGAAACATGAAGTCAGTTTCAGTCAGCTTTTTGTCTTTCTCTTTGTGCTGTATCCTCTTCTTAGCTCCGTGTGAACGCGTATTTTGTCGTTAATATTGAAAAATTTGCATTAAATTTTACCAGGCTTACTGTCAAAATATTAAAATATTTTAACTTTGTGCACATTTACGCACAAATACCTTTCTAATGGTGTATAATTCAAAGCCGTGCTCCATTTCTAACATAGTAAAAAAGGTAGGACAACTTTATGCCTTCCGTGTTTCTATATTATTGGGAAAAAATCTTCAAGACCAGAAATTTACAAAATTCGAAAATTTTGAAACTTCATATTGTTGAAAATTTTTAATGCATGCAGCTGGAGTGTAATATATTGAGAAGAAAATTTTTGAAATAAAAACTTTGTTATCTCTGATACTTTTTACATGTACATGCGCATGGGTGTTCTAACATATTTTGTCATGATAAAAAAAAGTGTCGGAGATTACAAAATTTTTATTTCAACATTTTTCTTAGTGATATGTGCCACAAATGTAACATTTATTTGAAAGAGTCAAGAAGAAGTCAAAAATATTTGGTTGAAAAAAATTAGAAATTTGCGGCTTAAAAAACTTAACGTAAATCCTGAAATTCCTTTAAAAAACTTAAATGCGAAAATCATAAAAACTAAATTTCCTTCAACTACTATGTTTTCTCTAATCTCTTCAATGTCGTCATTTTAATCTTCTGCGCGAATGTGTAAAAGTCACTAGACTGAAAAAACGAAAAGAGTGAGGGGGAGAATGAGAAAAAAATAGAGACCAAAAAAACCACATTTCTCTACAAATTAGCACAAATACTTGGTTTGCCATGAAAAATTATAAAGACGAAAATGTGAAATGCGCAAACTAGGTCAACGATTATATCCTTTGCATTACTTTAATTCCGTTTTTCTAGTAGTTTTCTTTCTTTGTCTACACAAACACGCAGAAAAGTCTTAAAATCATACATGCATGGGTATGTACGTCCTTATGATATGTGTGTATTTGAAAAACTGCACTTTCATATGACATTTACATGATTTTTTTTGTTGAATTTGCTTTGATAGACATTTGATAAAAGAAAACTCCAATTAAAGAACACAAAAAATTAAAAACATTTGAATTCACCCTAATGCACACTGGTAAAAATCATGCAAAAGCTGATTCTTTTCTTTTCCACAGAATTTCATGTCAACACGAACAACTTTAAAGGATTTAAGCTGTTCAGTGAACAATATTTAAAAATAAAAAAAAAAAAACAGAGGACTGATTTAACAATTTTATACAATCGTTGTATAGTTAACTATAATGTCTATAGATCAAATTAAGATATGACAAAAATTTGCTTTGGAAAATGTTTTCCTGTTGAAAACTAACAACTTTTTATACGATGACAAAATGTATGTTTCAAGTTTAGTAGAACATAACTTTAGAAAAGGCCAATACGGAAAAGATTTTTTATACGAGCATTATTTTAGCTTTTAATATTTTTCGAAAAACTTTAAAATCAGCATTTAAAATATAAAATTCCTCTTAGTACACTTTTGTCCAATGCAATGAATGTTACAAATATACAATAAAAAATCCTTGAGTTTCATCCTTAATTAACGATATGTATGTGAATCTATGACTATTATACCGTACTTTCGTAGCATAGGGTAGAGTGCGTCAAATTATTGATGCAAAATTTTGCTTCATTGATCATGCCAATCACAGACGAACTTTGGTAGAGCATGAGAGGGCAATTTCGATAAAAGCACATGGGGTAATTTCGACACAGAAGGTGCCTTAGAAATAATAATATTGTGAGAATAAGTTAAACAGCTTTATTAAAGCGTTTATACAACTTAAGCTGTTTTTATTTTTCGCATAGAATTTATTTTTACTTTATAATGACTTTTATCTCTCTCCATGACAGTCCCAATACTTTATTTTTTTTTTTTTTCCCATGGATATGCTCCAGGTTCCAAGATTCCGCGCAATATTTCGTTTTAAAATTAAAAGAGCAGGGAGGGGAGGTAAGTGAGTTCTACGAAAAATTAAAATAAAATGTGCCTTCGATTCCCATGTCAAAAGTGCCGCATCTACAATTTTGTCACTTGACGATTGTATCCCACCCCGGGGTCATTTTGAGTAGCGTTTATAAAGGTATACTTTTTTATAAGAGCTACTTTTTGTAGCTGAAATATTGGCGTAAGCTGAAGTCTATCATTTTTGTGATTATTGTATACCTTTTTGCTCCCACATTTTTTGAAATTATTTCAGGAACCATAGTAAGCAGGTGTATTGAAACAAAAATTAAGAGTATTATACATAAGATTTAGCACTGATTTGATACTGAACATATTCAGTTGATTTAGAAGTAGTTTCGGAAACTATTTTTAGTATCTATGTTTATACAAAAGCACTTATTATAAATTATCATAGAAACTATAAAAAAACTAAAGAAAAAAGTATATCTTACATGTTGTTGATGCAAAACATTTGAAAGGACATCGTCACTTACCTGAAATAAAATAAAAGAAATTAAAGTTGAATTAGTAAGAAATTATTACTTATTAAATTATCAAAAGTAATTGCACAACTTGACCCAAACAAAAAACACTATAATTATGTGTACGTCGCAAGTATATAATAAAGCGAAGGAATATGAAACCATATGAAAAATAATAAATTCATATAGGTAGTGTATTCTCCTTCTTAAAGGGAACGACTAAGTATAACAACATAAAGTATAATTAAGCTAATCCCCTCCCCTTAAGTAGTAAGGTAGTAAAACAGAAACCCCACTGCTTATAAAGAAAAGTGCATAAAAATTACCCACTTTAACGACCTTGTGTCTAGATAGAATTCCAAGGCGACAAACATAAGTAAAATTACTATATTAAATTTGACACGTGCCAAACGCAGCAAAAATAGAGAGGGATAACGACGATATGAAGAAAATGTGTCAAAAACAAGGACGAAAAAAAACAAAAATGGAAATTTATCTCAGACAGAGTGTCATGGTAACTACAAGGAGCAAGACAAAAACAAACTGTTGACATATACCATAGCAGAACACAAATACTGTATTGATAATCGTGGACCAAGGGTCGTGTGCTTGCCACACAAAGGTAAGGGATTATTTAAACATTAAATAGATCGAACTGAAATGCTCTAAATGGTGTGTAGTGGCATAAGCCTATTTATATGCTAAGCGCACTCATAACAATCATGCTGTTCATCGCATCGTCGATATCCATCCATCCATCCATCCATACAGCATCGTCATCATCATCGTCAGCCACAATTTGGAAAATTCTTAGAAACAACAACACAACAAGTCGCTAGCAACATTCGTTGTGGTGGTTACAAGTTGAAATTTGTTACAAGTCCCTGCTAGCTAACTCTTAAGGAATAATAAGCTCACCAGCACCACACAGCCAGCGACCGACACTCGGCACCCAGCAGGGAATGTCATTTTGAAATTCTATAATGGGTTCATTCGTTGTTGGGTGGGTTTTTACTTCAATTTGAGTTCATTCAGTAAGTTTGGTTTAGTTTAGTACGGTTCGTTTGTTATTGGCAATGATTGGTTTCTTATGCATCTTGTCAGAGACATGAATCGGAAGGACATTTCTATTATTTGCATTTCATTGCTGCTGCTGTTGCTGCTGCTGCTATGGCTGTATTAAGTACAAAGAGAATACCACAACAACGCTGTATCATTCCTTGGAGAGTTTATTTAAGTGCTTTAAGTCGTTTGGTTCTGTTGGTGGTGGCGGTGGTAGCGGTAATAATGGCAGCTTTTAAAGAAATTGCTGCAGCATGTCCTTTCCTTTCAATTTCCATATATTTTTCTGTATATTTATGAAGTAAAACAGCGTGGTGACAAGGGTTTTTTGTGGCTTGTTATTTGTAGTGTAAATATTGGTTATTTTCCTTCTTTTCCATCTTTCCAAAGGTACTAGTCCTAGGGTTATGCTTTTAAGTAGGTTATTCTTAAGGAAATGAACCATTAAAAATTGGAAAAACTTATTGTGTATATGTAAGAGTTCATCAAATGTCCATGGAGAGTAAGAATAAAGGCAATAACAGATAAAATTTACATACGGAATTATGTCAGTAATTGGATTTTGTAGTATACAAATGGACATGTTAGCTGACTGACATGATTGTGATTACACAACTTTAGGAAATCAATAATTTGAAATTATTATGGTTTTTTATATTGTATCATGAAAGTTTGACCGACACAAATATTTATTTACAATTTTTGGAACTTTAAGATTAAATATAATACACAAGCTATATAATCTATAGTTCAGATAATCTTTATTCTGAAGATTTTCAGTCGAAAAATCCATATTGTGAAGGTCATCAGTTGAAAAATGAGGAAATCTACATATATTTCTAAGATCTTAGTCGAGAAATCAGGAAATTCGCATTCTGAAGATTTTCAGTCTAGAATTCAGGAAATCCATATTTTGAAGATCAGAAATCAGGAAAATTATATTCTGAGGATCTTCAGTAGAGAAATCAGGAAATCCTTAGTCTGAAGATCTACAGCTTAGAAAAAAGAAATCAATTATCTAAAGGTCTTCAGTCGAGTAAACAGGAAATCCATATTTTGAAGATCTTCAGTCAAGAAATCAGGAAATTCATGTTCTTAAGGTTTTCAGTCGAGAAATCAGGAAACCTATCTTTGAAATTTCTGCAGTCGAGAAATCAAAGAATCCATATTCTGAAGATCGTTAGTAGAGAAAACAGGAAATCCATATTTTGAAGATCTTTGGTAGATAAATTATGAAATCCGTATTCTGAAGGTTATCTCATATAAATCAAGTCAAGTTAAAACCCAGTCAAAAGTTAAATCAATAGTCAAGTCAAGTCAAGTCAAGTCAAGTCAAGTCAAGTCAAGTCAAGTCAAGTCAAGTCAAGTCAAGTCAAGTCAAGTCAAGTCAAGTCAAGTCAAGTCAAGTCAAGTCAAGTCAAGTCAAGTCAAGTCAAGTCAAGTCAAGTCAAGTCAAGTCAAGTCAAGTCAAGTCAAGTCAAGTCAAGTCAAGTCAAGTCAAGTCAAGTCAAGTCAAGTCAAGTCAAGTCAAGTCAAGTCAAGTCAAGTCAAGTCAAGTCAAGTCAAGTCAAGTCAAGTCAAGTCAAGTCAAGTCAAGTCAAGTCAAGTCAAGTCAAGTCAAGTCAAGTCAAGTCAAGTCAAGTCAAGTCAAGTCAAGTCAAGTCAAGTCAAGTCAAGTCAAGTCAAGTCAAGTCAAGTCAAGTCAAGTCAAGTCAAGTCAAGTCAAGTCATGTCAAGTCAAGTCAAGTCAAGAGTCGAGTCTAGTCAAATAAAATAATATGAAATCATGTCCAGTAATAATCAAAAAAATCGCTGTTCTATTTAACTTTTAACTATATTACGCCATAATATGCTGTTTCATCCTTCACTTATTCTGCTTTTCTTAGAACATATCAGCTGTTATTTGTAATTTATTTTCCTATGGTTTGTTGCATTTTATGGCAGTAATAACATTAACAATGAGAATATATTTATCATTGGCAATGCTGGCATTTTAAAATAATTTATCTCAGACTTTGTGCAGTTGTGTGGTTATGTAAAATGTTGCAATGCGTGTGGATGACAAACTTAGCTTTGATTAAAGTTACACTTTATCATTTCGAGTATTTCCTTGACTGTATCAACATTATATTTTGCATTTTATAAAAGTTTTAATTTCTTTATCTCTAGAGCAAGTTGACAAAGTTCATTTGTATTTTGCGCAAATATTTGTAATACGCTGTTAAATATGAAAGTAAAATAAAATAAGGAATATCCCCACTGTTCTATCAAAGTGCATGATTGTTTGTTTGTATATTCATGTCTGTCTGTCTGCCTGTCTATTTGTGTATTTACCGCTATTACGTTTGTTTGATTTCTGCGTTCTTGCGAAGTCTATTAAACGTCATTATCGGAAATGTAAACAATTTGAGTTGGTTAAAAGCTTTTGCTCAAAGTCGTTGAATTGGATTAAAGAAATATTATAAGGGGTACTTATGTATATACAATTTAGTTGGGTAGTGTGGACACAGTCAGATGGAATAAGAGTACAAACAGAATTACAAAGCGGCCCTTGGAACACGATCCACTACACAAAAATATTTATGAATATAACCGTTAGATATCCAACTCATATGAATAGTTCGAAACGAAGTCGGGAATAGGTTATACAATTTTTTAGACACTTTCTAAATAGATGGAGGAATACATTTTTAAATCTGAAATTGGCTAGAACATTCTTATAACAATATGAGGTAATAGAATTTTTAAGACACACAAATTTTGTAAAGGAGTATGTTGGGAATCTCATTTTGAACTGAATAACAAAATTAAATTAGGTACGCAGTACAAAATACATGAATAACAAAGGTGGAACATTTCAAAGAATGTGTTGTTTTATTTATGTTTTCATTTAATTTTGAAAAGAAAATTCTACTATTCTTTGTTTATTAAGAAAAATGCGTCATCAAAATTCTGCAATAAAATACATATATCCTTTTCATCGCTACGATAACACACCTACAGACAAACGAAATTTTGCAAGAACAAATTATTTGTTCTCTTATTGTGTCTAAGGTCGCGATCAGAGAGCGCGCTTTGAGCAAAATAGCGCTTAAGGCGAAGCGTAGGGAAGGTTAAGTTGCGTATGACGATCAGAGTGGGCGCAACTTTGCTCATAGTGCGCTCTCTGAACGCGACCTAAGTATTTAAGAAACTTATCTAGTTACCAAAGGATTTTATAGGTATATAAAAATATAACGATCCATTGAAATACAACTTCCTGGAAATGTTTTATTTGGGGGTTTTGAAATAAATGTTAAAAATAGACGAAATAACAGTTATTAAAGCTCACGTACTACTCGTGACGTAAAATCATGTGTTTCGAATTACTAAATACATGATTTTACGTCACTAGTAGTACGATCACTGATGAGGCTATTCAACCCCAGGTTTTTGCAAATGTATCGCTCACAATTACTTATACAGACAAAACTTGGTCCACAATTTTATAGCTCAGGAAATTTTCTATAGAAAAGTCGTGAAAGTTGTTTTCGTACGACATATAGTTTAGGAAACATAGCCAAGTGAATTAAGACTTTCCCAACAAAAAAAAAACTGATTTTCAGAATCTTTTGTGCTGATGCTTGAGCTTGAATAACTTTTTATATTTCAGTGAAAAAAATTAAGAATCTAAATTTTTTGATCCAAAGTATTTTTTAAAATAGTTTTACTGAAAATTAGTTCAAAAAATTACTTCATTTTAAAATTTGTCTAACAGTGTATCATCATTATAAGTAAAAAGCTAAGGAAAATGTAGTTGCAAAAAAGGTTGCAGAAACTGTTTTGTAACTAAAGTAATAAAAAATAAAAACAAGCAATGTAACCACCTCACTTTAAATTAGTTTATAGCAAAGAAAATGTAAAATTTTATTGCCAAAGGCAGTAATAGAAAAGGTAGAAGAATATTAAACAAATAAAGTTATGGAAAAAATGTGAGGGGAAAATATAATTGTATTGAAATATGCATTTCACAAGTTAGAACAAAATGTTTTTTTATATAAGGTGTCCCATAATTCACGCAAGGTTTGAATTTGCCGCCATTTGTGCGGTTAAATGTTGTCAACCAAAAAGACCAAAACAGTTTGAAACAACGAAATTCAGCCAGATTTATGCAAAAAGGTAATGGAAAATTTTGACATAAGAAAGCGTACTTTGCAACTAACCCTATCCTATGTTCTTTATGTTTCGATAAGCAAAATATATACAACAGAAAAAAAAAATCCTTTTAAGTTCAAATCTTGCATGAATTATGGCACCCACATTATGAAATTAAATTCCAATTTCATTTGGCAGCCAAGCGCAAATCAATATGGCACTTTTAGCACAAAAACGAAGCAGGGTTTAATTGTCAATTTTCAAAGAACCTACATTCTTTAAATGACTGGTATTTAATAAAATTGTTCAAACTTAAACAAACGTATGCATTCCTTAAACAAAAATCAATGAAAAATACGAGTAAAAAAGAAAAGTTTTTTTTTTTTTTTTAAAAAAAAAGATATTTGAATTTTAACCAGAAAATAATTATCGAAATAAAATTCAATTTACCATGTTAAGAGAAAAATAAAGAAAAAAGAAGAATCAAAAAAGCCAAAAATTGGCAAAATGTTGTTGACATTATCATCACTACAACATCATACGGCATGATTATCAACAACTTCCACTACATGTCACGATAACAAAAAGACAAACAAACAAACAAACAGACAGACAAGACACAAATGTAGACAAATAAACGGCAGGAAAAGTGGAAAATTAAATTCGCCAAACTTTAGCTCGAGAGCGACTTACTTGAAGTTTAAAAGAAAAAAGAGCTAAAACCGCTGTTGCCACCACCAACCATCCACCCACCATTATCCTATAACTTTCTAGACTATCGTATAACAGAATATAAAAAAGGATGAGAAAAATAGAACAAGTTGAATAAAAACCAAAAAAGGAAAAACATGAAAACAGAAAACCAACGGAAAAGCACAAAATTTTGGCCGGAAGCAGATTTTCCAGTTGTATGGGTGTAGTTGTCGTCGTTCTAGTACTCGTAGTCATCATTATTGCTGCTTACAAAGATGAAGAAGCTGAGATGAGACGAGCTGTAATTGGCAAACGCGACATCAGAAGCCAAAAAGGAACGCAGGAACGGCAGCAGAGGGAAAGAAACATGGTTAGGAAACGAAAATATAGTTAGAGTCGCGCGGCGCACAGTGGTATGGCTTCATAAGTACATGTTTTTGCAAAAAGTAAAAGGAGTGCTCCTAGGACAATGCAATTTCGCATGCTTAATTAGTTATACACACTAAAAGATGGTAGTTTACTTTTCCTTACTTTTGACTCCCTTCCAAAAATGTTTGAAATTCATTCCAAAAAAGTATAAAATTTATTCCAAAATAGTTTAAAATTAGTACTTTTTTTGGCATTGTTCTATATAAATACTTTTTGGTTTTAAAATTAAACTAAAATTTTGACTATATAGTTAGTTAAAAAATATTCTGAAAATCGGTACGTATATGATACGTTAACGGACACTCCTACCGCCCATAGAAAATTAACTTTCTTTCGTTAAACTTAAAGTTAACCCTTAAGGTATGCAACACATTATTTCCATATACTTTGGGAACTAGCATTGAAAATCACATAATCTTTTTTAGAAAATTTATGAGTTATTCAATTGGCGCAAATGTGCGATAAGTTTGTCGACTTAGCTATTTTCGCATCCAAATAATTTTTTTGGCTAATTTTTTCGAAGAAAAATTTAACTTTTTAGAAAAAGTGTCAACGGCAACTTCATAGTAAAACATTTCTCTATTAAACTGCATCATTAGACTTTTGAAATTTTGTTGGTCGAAAAATTGTTTTTTATTTGCAACCAAAATGCCACTGTGCGCCGGATGTTATAAATACAGATATAAGAGATATTGCAGCATTGCGAACAAAAAGTATCGAGTAATAGGAAAATAAAGAAATGGGGATATTTTCGCAACTGTAAAGGTTAAAAACAAAGATGTCAGGCAATTCGAATACAAAAACAACATGGGTCTGGAACATTTAAAATGAAAATGGAATTAAACTTTTTAGTTAAACTCAAAAAAAGACTGCAAACAAAAAGTAGGCGGTATGACTAAAATGGGAGTGGTACCTGTCATAAAACAAGTTATGGACAAGGACAAACGATGAAGTAAACAGAATTCAAAGGCATGCAAATGGAAATGATAATTATGCTTGCTTGGGAAGAACAATTCGGTGAAATACTGCATAAATACAAAATTATATTGCATACTTTAAAAGCAAAACATCAAGTGGCAATATTCACTGCACCATCCATCATATGTGTATTTCTCAAGTGACGAACGTGACCGTCGTACACATTTAAAGTGCAAAAAAAGTGGAAGTAAAACATATTTTTATTTTAGTTTATACTTTACAATATAGCTCATAGGTAACAGCATAATTAGTGCCAACGTTAAGAGCAGGCAAAGTCCTGGTTTCAAGCTACACGCAAAAAAAGACACAAAACGAACGTGACAAAAATAGAAGTAGTTTTTGCGCCTTTTCAAAGAAAGTCAGAATTCAGCGAAACAAGTAATTTTAGAATCTTATGCAACAATGTTGTTACTTTATAATGTTTTTTATTTGATTCAAATAGCTTCTGTGTTTTTCTTTGTTTCGAACAAAATCTGAATCGATACGTGACTATATAGTATGAACGTGACATTTTTTCCATCATACAAATTTTAAATTGAAAATTTTTTAAAAAACCAAGATTTTCCAGTGAATGTTGGTTCACCTTATCTTATTAAGTTGACGTGGCTTCACCAATTTGTCCAAAGGATGTCATATGTCTCTACCCATTTAACATGTGTACCAAATCTCATAAATTTTTTTTTTTCTTTTTTTAGGGGCGTGGCATCGCCCATTTTCCCAGTGAACATTATTTGTCCTGGCGCTCTGTACACATGTATTAAATCAAATTCCTGTGCTTTACATTTTTTCAGAGATATGATGAAGTGATTTTTGTGGGGGCGTGTTACCCCCATTTTTTCCAGTACACATTATTTGTCTAGGTGCATTCTACATAAGTACCAAATCTCATTCATGTACGCTAAATAGTTTCAGAGACATGGTGATTTAAATTTTGGCTCACGCTTTGCCTTTCTGTGGAAATGCCGATATGTGTTAAAAATGTGTAGCAACTTTGCTAAATTACAGTCAGCGCTATCTAATTTAAAATGAGTTTATTACTAGAAACAACGGTAAATTTCTACCTGAAAATACTGCGTACTAAGATTTCACATTAATTGGCGCTCCGAGGACTGTAATTTCTCAAATTTAAAGTAAAATTTTCAATACACATGGTGCAATGAAAATAGCCATTTGTTGAATTGTTTATGAAATATTCAATAAAATATGTATTGTCCCTTTCTTAAACTTATGCTGATTTATAGCAACTACTTACATTTTAACGTCGCTTAAAAGATATCGAGTATTTGAACTTTCAAATGATTGTTTCAGAGCCATAAGTAACTTTAAAGCAAAAGAAACCCATCTTTGAGTGATGGAAAACAAGAGTTGTTTCAGCTAAGAAGCCAAACTGAAATTTTAGCCTGCTTTTAATTTCACAAGATGTACCATACAAATTTATATATTTGTAAGAAAAAGGAAGGAGTATATGTCACGCCAACAGTAACAGAAAAATACAAGAGTAAAGAAGAAGGAGAAGGAGGATAGATATCAAACTGCAACAAGGACAATCTGCTTGAAGCAACCAGCAGCAGCAGCAACATCAACTTACTCAAGATAATTTTACTCTGACATCCAGTAGATGTAGTAGCTGTAGCAATAGTAGTAGTAGGAGCAGCCTATTATTTACAGCAATTGCTTGCCAGGGAATTTGTTGCTGCTGCCGCGCTGTTACTACAACTGTGAGTCTGTGGCTGTGCCTGTGTATGCTACTCTTCTTAAGGATCTACATAAATATTTCAAACGATTTAAAAGTAAAGTAAAGCAGCGCGCATATCGATGCAGAGATTTAATGTAAGAACGAAAAGAATTATTTGCCATAAAATAACATTAACGATTATTGGATGTGGATGGGAAGCTAAAAAAAGAGGAAAACCCATTTAAAATCACAACGGCAAAGGCAGCAGGAAGCGCATAAAAGCGTGTTAAAAGTCATTTAAGTTAAATAAATTAAATGAACAGTAAAAGTTATTACTGCAGCGAATGGATATGTTTTTTAGTATCCTACGAGGATAATTTAAAAATTTATAATCAAAATCATAAGTTGCTTTTACTTTGAAAAACGTTGACGTTGCCATGCCACAATTTTCATAATCATAATGGTCACAGAGCATTGAGCCCAATGTCAACTTAGAATATATGGACCCAGTCAGGGGTGGTGTTTGTCTTGAAAAATCGCTCAAAGATGTTTTAAAGGAGTAATCAGAAATTTGCAAACTATGGACTTTATCATGAGAATACATTCTCGAGGATTTTTTTCAGACTGCAAGCAACGCTATCTGTAAAAAATTTCTCAAGAATATTTATTCATAAAAAGGCCCTATGTTTTGTCATTGCTGGAATTTTTTCCGTTTTTATATAACATCTTGGACATCAGAGCCAGAGTGATTTTAGATGACAAAAAAATTTGTTTGTAATTTAGATCAGACCTATCATTTCATATAGACTAGAATCTCCCAATGATCGAAATTCGACCACAAATGTATTAAAAAATGTTGGTACTTTTTGGACAGTTTTAGTACTTTTTGTTTGCTATTTGGTACAAAATAGAAAAGCTCAATTATCATCCCTGGTACAATGACATATGTGAAATGAAAACAAAACAAAAAACATGAAGTCAATGTTAGTCAGCTTTTTGTCTTTCTCTTTGTGCGCTTATTTTGTCGTTGTTAATCTTGAAAAATTTTTATTTAATTTTACCGGGCATAACGGCAAAATATTAAAATAATTTTAGCTTTGTGCACATTTACACAAAAACACGTTTCTAATGGTGTATATTTGAAAGTCGTGCTCTATTTCTAACACAGTAAAAAAGGTAGGACAAATTTTTGTCTTGCATATCAATATATAGATTTTCATGTGCCTACCTAAACATAGTTTTTTCTTTAAATGAAGGATCGATCCATCGTGAAGACTTCAAATAAGACGGGGCCTGGTACACACATACCAAAAAAAAAAAAAAAATTGTATAGCACTATATCCCTACATCTACTGGAGCTATCATTGTGAAAATTGATGCTTAATGTGCTTAGTTTTGCAAAACGTGAGAGGAATCGGACTATAGTATTTTGTTCCTCCATAGGATATACTATACTGTACTCCACTACACTAAACTATACTATAGTATAGAACAGGGGTGTCAGCCTTTCAAAATCATTGAACCAAGCGCAGGCAGCGTAGAATTTTGGCTCGTCTACAACAAGCACAATATTACAATAATTTCCAAAATTTCTCGGAATTACAATACTCATGAAAAATTATTTTTTGTTTTTCATACACACAAGAATCAAACTCAAAGTTGATTCGAACTAGTGGATCCTCAGTCGAAGTTTTTCATCTGTGTTGTAATTTCGAGAAGTTTTGAAAATTATTGTGTTTGTTGTAGACGAGCCAAAAAAAATAAAAAAACAATTTTTCATGGGTGTTGTAGTTCTGAAAAATTTGAAAAATACTGTTTATGTTGTAGGCGAATCAAAATTTGATTACTTTTGTTTTACTCTGACATCCTTCGTATATATTGTAGAATACAAATGTTGTCAGTACCAAACATTCTTCAAAAAGTGAAGGGGGGGGGGGAGAACGGACTAAAGAGTTTTGTGTTCCCAATTGAAAAGTTATCATTTTCTTAAGCTTCTTTTAAAAAAAGACTGAAAAAAACGCTATGAAGAAACCTTACATAGGATAGTGGAAGTCGAAAAGTGTCTCTGCGCGTATCACAGAAATCGTTGTGAATCTAGTTGTATGTTTTGCTAACTAAACTATTTAACCCTTTAACTGTTTAATTTTGTTTCGAAAAACTTATTCTGCCTGCTTAGTTATTTTCCATCGAAGACGAGTATACTCGACATAAACAGAGTAAAATGTTTCTGCCTATAAAAGTAGGCAATTATGATCAAAAGTTGCGTGTTGGTTTTTTAAAAAATATATATTTTTATTCGTTGTTAACAAAAAAAATGTATTTCATTGATAAAAAAAATATCACATAAAATCGTTTTGTAACGGTACTTCCCCAGAATTTGTTATTTCAGCTATTGTGAATTAAAATAAATAAGGTTGCCAGACTAACGAATATTCTAAAATGTACATTTTTTAAAAGATCTTTATTTGCCCTTTTTCAGGAAAAAAAAAATTACAGTTGATTCGTTTGATAATAATACGAATGCGATTTTTTTTTATCTTCACGACGAGTATACTCGACATAATGCGAAAAATTTTCATTTCGCTCTGACGAGTATACTCGACATAAACAGTTAAAGGGTTAAAAAAATGTTGAAGGGGATTAAATTAAGGCGGTCTGAACCCCATCCCCATACAAAAGTAGGTCAAAATTTTTATCAAAGTCAGGGATGTTGGGCAAGTGTTCAATATATTTCTCTTTATGTGGGACATTTATTTTTCGAACCACCCACATTTTACTCTTAGGGCACTTTTGTCCTCCGTATGTCTTTAATGAACGATTCCTAAAGAAAACACAAGTAAACCCTAATACAAATATATGTTTATGGCAAGGGAATATTTATGGGGGAGCACAAGGGGCTCTAACCCCTCCCGAAATTTTCTGATTATCTAGCAAAAAGATGTATGAGAAACATTTACTTCGCGATTTAGAACAAAGTAGCTTGCCGAAACCCATCCCCCACCAAATAAAATCTCCTGATTTATGTAATTTTGTATGATTTACATATATTTTTATTTTTTTTTTAAATAAGTAGCTCCGCTCCGGCTGATTCAAGTTGAAAGAACAACAAAAAAAAAAAAATCCAAAAAAAAAACATTAGAAAAACTTTTCACTTATTCAAAAGCGGAGGCTCTCCCTAGGGCACAAAAACAAAATGTGAATGCATCAAGCATAGATTTCTTGGCGCATTTTCTGCATGATTTATTTATATCAACGTCAAGCTTATTTTTAAATGTTTTCTTCATTATAAGCCCCTTCCCTCCACCCCTAAAGCAGAAGTTAACCCTTTACAGAAAAGAAAAATAAGTAACTTTTGCTTTAAGTTTTTTAATGTTTGAGATATTCTCTTATTGTTGTTCTTGTTGTTACTTTGTTAGCTATAGAGATACAGCGTTGCATTCAATCGAGACAATAACAACAATATGGCAAAAGTTATTAAGAATTTAATACCTGTGAATGACACATGAATGGCTTGTCATTTTTCTTGCAGCAGAGTAATTTTGCCACAGCATGACTTTTCCTTCTGCTTTTTCTTCTGGAGGGTGCTTTGCCAATGCGCCTAAAAGCAGTCTACACGTTCCTACCTATATAGTACCAAATGCTGATGTAACAAAATCTCTACATTTCTACAGCATACTTGTATGTATGTATGTATCTTTGTGACAATTTATTGTATTCGGTAGTTGTTGTTGTTATATTTATCACTGCTTTTGTTTGATTTTGCATGCAATTTATTATAAAAAAAAAACGAAAAATGTTGAATAAAAGTATACATTGTACAGTCTTATGAGAGAGAAAATGTATGATGAAAGCTTTTCGAAAAGAAGAAAAGCTCAAGGGATAAAATAACAACCTCTGGACTGAGAAGGTACATGGATACTTCATAGGTGGTTGGGGAAATGGGCAGTACAAAAGAAAAAACACAAAGCAACCAACAGAGATCAGCAAATTTTTGGGTCGTTTGTAATTTTTTCTCAGTTTTTCTGCTTGATATATGATGACGACAACGAGTTATTAACGATGATGGATAAGGATACACAGCAAGGATAAAAAAAAGAAAAAAATATACAAAAGAAATAAGAAGAACTGTTGATGCTTTTATTGGACACAATAAATAATAAAAGAAAATCAATGTTATAAGATTTTTGTATTTTTGGGAAATATACAAATATAATACGTCAGAGAAAACTTTTGCGTCATTCTTACGTAAAACTTCAAAGAGTCAGGCACTAGGGTGCGTTTTTAATCCTCATATTTAGTAAAAATATCAGTTTCTATCTTAATGGGACCAAAACCCTTCAAAGTATCGACGACCAAATAATTCAATAGGTTTAAGTAATTCTATAAGAAATATGTTTTATCGGTTTAAGAGGATTCATGCCCTGGAAATACCATGATTTTTTCACACAGTCTCCTTAAGGAAGGCCGTAAGCCACTTGAAATCGACCTACGGCCGAGATGGCATATCGAAGTAACCTATCCAGAACTTATTCGAAAATCGTACAATTTATCGTGTTGCACTAGCTGCATAAGATACATGTATACTTTGAAATAACAATCTTAGAGTACAGATTAAAAATCTTAATTTAATTTTAAAACCAAAAAGTATTTATATAGAACAATGCCAAACAAAGTATTAATTTTAAACTATATTGGAATAAATTTTATACTTTTCTGGAATACATTACATACTTTTTTGGAAATAATCGGAATTTAACACCAAAAAAGCTTTAAATCATTACTTAAGGGAATCAAAACTAAGAAAAGTAAACTATCATTTTTTAGGGTGTATCTATTCCTTAAAATGACAAAAGAATTTACTAGCGATAAATCACAGACATTCCATATCTAACGTAACATGAATTGAGCTAAACATTTCAGATTTCGCTGAAATTTGGTAAATGGTTTCGTTTCATGCCAAAATGATAAAATGGCAAAAAATAATGTATGTAGTACTTTTTTTGTGCTAAATAATATTTAGTACTTTAAAGAACTAATAGTATTTAGTACTAAATAATATTTACTACGTTTTTAGTACAAAAATAATTAGTACTAAAAACTATATATGCACTAAAAATATTTAGTACTAAAAAATATATAATAGGTACAAAAATATTTAGTACTAAAAAATATTTAACACTAAAAAATATGTATTTAATACCAAAATTAAAAAAACGCCGCCGGCCTATTTTTTTATACCATTTCAAAACATGAAATCGACCAATCAATAAACCTTTTAACGGTGTTACACTACAGTAGGATTTATAATTTTTTTTTAACTAAGACTATAGATTAGAGTACAGTGTACATCTTGAAATATTAAAAAAACTATAACTCCTAAGCCGTTAAAGATACTTTCTTTATATTGGGGTCGCGTGTAAAATAGTTTTGTCTTCTTTACGCAAAATACATTTAGAAGATCAAGAAGTGGGCCATTTTTGTAATTTTAGTACTAAAAAAGTTACAAAATATATTACTTTTTTTTTGTCAAATAACTTACTTTGTAGCTACTAGCCTGATCTGTTACCTTCAAAAAATAGGTCAAAATATTAAATTCTGTTAAAAAATGTCTAAACTACAAGCGAGCAAATGTGTGTGGAAACGTTTTTGGCTTGAAACGAAACCATGTACTAAATTTAAGCGTAATCCGATACGATGCAGTCAATTTTTGTTATTCTAGCTCTAGAATAGATGAATGAGCAGAAAATAATGCAGCTTTGATGTGAATTATTGCTTCTGCTATTGAATTTTACACAGCAAACAGCATCAAATGACTTTAGACTGAGACAGCTCTTAGTTAACTCTTACTGCGACTGTTGAATTTTTTGCAGCAGGTTAAGGGCGTCCCATAATCCACGTCAAGTTTGAACTTGCCGCTAATTGTGCGGTTAAGTGTTGCGTACCAAAAAAAAAAAAAAAAAACAGTTTCACAGCTGACAGTTTAGGATTGGTAAACATTTTTTGAAGGAGGAAATTAAACGTAGTTTTAACGAAATTTAGCCAGATTTATCTAAAATGGTCATGGCAAATTTCGACAGAAGAGCGCTTATGGCCCAGTTAATCCGTGGCGGTCACCTGCCTGACCCGCTATTAAATACATATATAACCCTATTTCATTTTCATTACGTTTCAAAATAAAAAAAAAAAACTTAAAAAAATGTGTGTTTTTAATTACATAATTCAAATCTTGCGTGAATTATGGGACACGTTCGACTGAGACAGGTCTTACTGAACTCTTGCTGCAACTATCTGAACAGTGTGACTTTTAATGCACACTTAGCAGAATACGCTTTCTACTGAAAATTATAACGTCACAAAAGACGTTGGCATCCCTAAAAACTTAAAATTTAAAAATTTGCTTGCAAAGTCAGAATTCTAATGCATTACCTTTAAAGTCGTACATTAAGTTTAAGAGACTTACAGTCAAAAAAATATAAAACATTTGGTTTATCATTCTCTCGCTTTTACACACACAGGACGATGAGGACACTCTGCTTGCTCTTGTGTACTCTGTTAGAAATAAGAAACAACGCAATGAAATAAATGCGTCAAGTTCCATGCGTTGAAAGCTCAAAGCAACAATTTAATGAATATTTTATAAATACAAAATATAACAATAACAACAAAAAATGTTAAAACAAAAAAAAAAAAAAAAAATTGTTTAAAAATTCATTTCAAATTTGTTTTCCTTCTTTTTTTTTTTCCTTTATACTTTATGCTGCTGAATGCTTCGGGTTTATTTTTCCTTAGATTGTTTTATTATTTAACCGTGCATATGCGTTAGTAGTTAAGTTCATCTCCGTTCAACTGGAGTATTTCATATGTACGATTATTTATTTATAAATTGTTTCATATTCTTTATGTAGCAATATTAGGCAGGTGGTGGTAAGCTTTAGCTTTAAGGACAATAAAATGAGAAAATGTTTAGGCTTCACATTTTGATGTGCGGAAAAGGCAACAGTTCAAACAATACTAGAATATAAGATAAGTGCAAATTTATTGTAAATAGTGTTCCATAATTCACGAAAGATTTGAATTAGATATACCATTTTTTTCCATTGTATTTTCAACTACATTTTCAACATATTTCAACTAAATAAATTGATCGAATAAGCTTAAAAATTGTATTTTTTTTTATATGAACATACCTGCAGGATCACGGATTATTCCAAAACTAGTTTTCAAACTACTCCATGGGAGAAACTGACTAGTCCAAATTCTGGTCCCATCACATATAAAGTTCTATTTGCGTTTTATATTGTTTGTCATTGGGCGTAACCAATTGTCTCCTTATGCATAACATTCGGACCAGAAAAAGGTCAATTGTCTCGATATGCATTACATTCGGACCAATAAAAGGAAAATTTTTTTCTATTTATAAATTTCAAAGAATTCAAATTAATACTAGTTTTCAAACTACTTCACGGGAGAAACCGAATAGTACAAATTCTGGTCCCATCACATATAAAGTTCTATTTGCGTTTTACATTGTTTGTCATTGAGCGTAACCAATTGTCTCTTTATGCATAACATTCGGACCACAAAAAGGTCAATTGTCTCGATATGCATTACATTCGGACCAGTAAAAGCCCAATTTTCTTTTTTTATTATTTTATTCATATGTTCCGGGTTCGAATCTCAGTGTGGATGATTTGTTTTATAATTTTATACCTCGCCTATGTCGGGCACATGCTTTATTTTCCGCTCCGAAAACTCTTCAGACAAATTGTGTACAAATTCATAGAAATTAAAAAATTGGAATTGAAAATCACCGAGTGGAGAATTTGAACCTTGGCCACTCCACGCACGCACGTCAGTAGACCGATACACTATCGTTTGCTCTTCTTCACAGTCGACGAACTACCAATAGCAAGTAGTCAGCAACGTTATAATTTCACTGACACAAAATTGAAACACTTTTGGACTAATTCGGACCATTTTTGATACAAATGACCGACTTTGCATTACATTTGGACCATTTTTGATAAAGTCCATAATTTAATTGAATTTATTCTAGTTATAGGTGTAGTCCATCATGGTCTACTTACAAAATAGCTAGACCAAAGATGGGACTATTGAGACAATAGTCTCCGCCGGTCCTTCAGGGATAAAGTACATATACAAGGGTTATTTATGGAACAGCAAATCAAACAAATGACCTCCACGAGCATGACCGAATGTGGCTGAATTTTTTTGATGTGTTATTAAACCTCCGCCTTCATTTTTACTTACCCTAAACTGTCAGCTTTCAAATTGTTTTCTTTTTTTGGTTGGCAACAATTTAATGCACTAATGGCATCAAATTTAAATCTTGCGTGAGTTATGAGATCCTTTTAAGTTAATATATGTAAAATAATAAATTAAAATTTAACAACGCAGAAAATAGTTCAAAAATATTTAAATTTTCACTAGCCCTATCTTTCTTCACTTAGAAAAGCAGAAATATTTAAATTTCAATATAAATTTTACTTTTTGTAATTTTTCCCAAGTCAAAAACTTAAGCAAACTAATAATTTATAAGAGGATTTAACTGGAATACACATGTTTATGGTTGTTTTTGATGTTGTTAAGTGTAAGGGGTGGTATTTAAAATAACAACTTTACTATCAACAACAACAACAACAACGATGACATAAAACCGCACAAATTTCCGGTCGTGTACAAAGCACGTTTCCCCCAACAACTATAACAATAATAACTGCGATAACTTGACCAAGGATGTAAGCCCATCATCCTGCGCAAGCGACTAAAAGCAGGTAAAACGAGACATTGAATATACAAATAGTACTTTCAAATGAACTTGGGCAACAACATAAAACCGCAAAGCAAATTTCCGTTCTGTAGTCATCATCATATACTTTTCCAGAACACCCAACGCAACCCAACTCAGCAGCCATTTGCCTTATAAACTGCAATAACAACAACAAAGAAGCAAAGATTATGATTTCAATTAATGACTTTAAAATATATGTACCAGGGGCGTAGATAGAATTTTATTTCGGGGGAGCCGTTAAGCTCTTGTTATTGTGCACATATCAAAATTACAAAATAAACCTTGCTCATACGTATTTTTTCAAGGTAATTAGAAAATTTCGGCTGGGGCGAGAGCCCCCTGAGCACCCCCCATAAATATGCCCCTGATATATACCTATGTATGTATGTACGTGTGAGTTGTTGCTTTACGTTTTGTGTCTACTTAAAATGTTTTATTGTTGTTGTTCTGTTACAGGTAGTAATTATTGTTGCTAACTTACTGAGCTCTGAACGTTACCATAGGTCGAATTTTTGGGAAAATCTAAATAATCATTAGTTGCAATAATGTGGGGGGAAAAAGGTAGGGAAATGAAAGGAAAGCGTAGATATGCCTTATTACATTCAGGTAGCTTTGCCAGTTTTCGTTGTGTGCATGTAACAGGAAATGCGGTTATATAATCGCTACATCCGATTTGTATGATGCGGTCAGTGTTTTGTTGTTTTTGTACTAATCTTTTGTCCTTTCGAAATAAAAGCTTTGTAATGTAAAATCATCAGATTGTTATGACTAATGCTCCAACTCAAGTAAGAATATGTAAAAAAAAATATGACTTCAGTCAAGTTCGTTGCTTAAGTCTTTTTGAAATATGAAATTTGCACTGTCAAGTTCGTTGCTTAAGTCTTTTTGAAATATGACAGTTGTATAACAGCAACTTTTTCTTAAACTTTGTCTTTAATTTTTCAACAGATTTTAGAAATTGAATTTAGAAAAAGATTTTGTAAGCACGCTGAAACATTGGCGAGCAAGTTTCCCAAAATCTGTTCTCGAATCAAAAAAAAAAAAACACCTTAGTACTAAGCGATATGGCGAACATGTTCGACAAATTGAATAGAAACAACTAGTTGACTGGATTTGATAACATTATGTAAGGCATAAACACTTCGAGTTTTTTTCGATGATTTTCAGTCAAGTTCGTTGCTTAAGTTTTTATGAAACATGAAATTTTTATGTAAATCACATGAATTGTTTCGATGATTTTTAAAGGAACCTACTATATTAAGTAAGACTTGATCAGATATTCTTTCTTTAAAAATTTTGAATATAATTTGCGGTTCGTTTCAACCAAAGCCTGCAATTTTAAATGTTATTTATGGAAAGAGACAAAAATCCAAAATATGCCTTAGCACTTCCTGGCTTAGGCCTTTAAATAAAGAAAATATGTTGCTTTGGAAATAATAATCGCATAAGCATCTTAACATATGAGCGGCAATAACATATACGCTAAGAAAAATAATATCCATTTGCATTTTCTCTCCCTAAACTTCATATGCGAGTAGACCTTTCACTTTATATTAAAACATCATAACAAAATTATTTCAAAAATTGTTTTTGCCAATTTATCTAACCTTGTACAATGTAAATGCAGCAATAACACACCCACCCAGCAGATGCTTTGCCAAAATTTGTTAGGTTTTAAGCAAATCTACCCTTAGCACAGTGTGCTAAAATAAAATTATAAAGAAAGAATTAAAAAATTTAAGCACAACAAAAGCTCACATTGCCCGAAAACTTTTCAGATAGGCTGCTTTCTAAGGTTCCTTTCCAAAAAGTAATGTTAACGACATATTTTTCTCAAAAAAAAAATCATTTTTTAAATGCTCCTACAATCCGGGACCCGATGAAATTCCTAGTTGTGTTTTAAAGTTTTGTGCAGAGAATCTTAAATTTCCTTTAACCTTGTTATTTAATGCATCTCTTCGTTGTGGATATTTTCCTGATTTGTGGAAACAGTCTTTCATAATACCTTTATTTAAGTCCGGCAGCAAGTCTGACATAAAAAATTATAGAGGCATAGCTAAACTCTGTGCTATTCCAAAATTGTTCGAAAATATCATAACAGACCATATTCAACATTATATTTTATCTTCTGTGTCTCCATTTCAACACGGTTTTCTTAAGGGTCGTTCATCTGTAACAAATTTGCTTGAGTTTACCACTACAATCATAAATGAATTTATAGCTGGTAAACAGACTGATGTCATTTATACTGATTTTAGTAAGGCTTTTGATAGTGTTAATCATGATCTCCTACTGTACAAACTGAACTTAATGGGTCTTCCAAACAATTTATTGTGTTGGTTACGCTCGTATTTGACTGCTAGGAAACAGCGTGTAGAATTCAATAAAACTTATTCTAAATATATTTCCGTTACTTCTGGTGTTCCACAGGGCAGTCACCTTGGCCCTATCCTATTCTTGCTTTACATAAATGATCTTCCTTCAATTATCAAAAATAGTAAAATTTTAATGTATGCAGATGATGTCAAACTCTTTATTTCTCATAATTTACCATCATCACAATATTTACTACAATCCGATCTAAATAGTTTATCTGAATGGTGCCAAGTAAATTGCATGAAATTAAATTTAAATAAATGTAAGAAAATGGTATTTTCAAGAAAATCTGCTACAAGCTTCTCCTATTCCATCAATAGTCACACTCTGGTAGCTGTAGAAAGGTTTAATGATCTAGGGGTCATGCTTGATCCAAAGCTCCAGTTCAAATTTCATATAAATTTGACCATTAACAAAGCTAAAGGTGTTCTTGGCTTTATCAAGCGTTGGGCCAAAGAATTCAATGATCCTTATACAACGAAACTTCTTTACACTTCTCTTGTGAGGCCTATCCTAGAGTACGCATCACCTGTATGGAATCCATGCTATAAAATCTATAGTGATCAACTAGAATCAGTCCAAAAACAATTTTTATTATTTGCACTTCGTGGACTACCGTGGAATCCTGACCAAAATCTGCCTTCATATGTAAGCCGTTTGAAACTAATCCGTTTACCTTCATTGAATAGTAGAAGAGTAATGCTTAATGTAACTTTTTTGCATAAAATTATTAAAGGCGAAACGAATTCACCAATTTTACTTCAATCAATAGATTTTAATGTTCCAGGAAGAGACTCAAGGCATTTTCGCCCTCTAAAATTGTCACATTGTAGGTCAAATTATGCACAGTTTAGTCCCTTCCGTAGCATCTGTAACGATTTCAACAGTTTATACCACTTATATTCTTTTGATGACTCAATAGCTATCCTTAAATGTAAAATAATCTTGCACTTGAACTCCTAGCTCATGTTGCGTTTTCTCGTTTCTTCTTCATGTTTCGATTAAATATGTAGCTGATGATCAGTCATGATCTGTAGCTTCAAAGCGTGTATCCCGCGTTGTCACTGATCCGCTCAACAGCAGAGCAGTCCGGTCTGCTTGTGGTCGGTCACCAACCGTACGTTACACGGATGCGCCTCTCGGGCGGTTAGGCGGGTGGTGGGATCGCAGGGAACGTTCGTAAAAAAAAAAAAAAAAAAAAAAAATAGGGGGGGGGGCTAGTGTGGACTGGGGGCTAGTGTGGACTGGGGGCTAGTGTGGACAAATTCAAATTCTCGCGCCGTTTTGAATTTTTTGTTTCTGTTTTATATTTTTCAAGTTGGTATTTGCACTCTGCATCACCAAAAAAAAATTCATTTGTTGACAGTTCAGCTTTCCATGATAACGTGACCGAACGTGTTTTACGCAGCAAAAAGTAATTTTTTTGGGTTTTCGTAATTTCAGTGATACTTTTGAAATAATTAATCTTCTGCTGTCTTGTTAATAGATAATACAACTTAAAATAGTGTCTATTGAAACCATTGAAATTATTTTTGAAGAACTTTACCGTAAGATTAAAAAAAAAATATTTTTGTTTAAAAAGACATGAAGGGGCTAGTGTGGACAACTGCAATGGGGCTAGTGTGGACATGTTCGCAGCAGCTGAAATGACTCCAGAAATCGTTAGACCATTTCTAAAAGCCGTTCCAAGAAAGTACGTTACTAAAAAGAAAGACTGCAAGAAGGAGTTAGTCAGGCTCGGGCGTCGGTTTGATATTGCTCTCGTTTGGGTTCCAGGCCATAGGGACATCGAGGGCAACGAAAAGGCTGACGAACTTGCTAGGCACGGTTCCTCCCTTAACGTCACCAGTGCGGTGCGGGTACATACTCCGCTAGGTATAGTAAAGAAGAGGATCTTCTCTTTTTACGTAACCGAGGCGAACACTAATTGGAAAGCATTGACTACATGTAGGATATCCAGGTCAATCTGGCCTTCATATAGCAGGTCAAAAACAACTTATTTACTAGCTAATAACCGTATTAATATAGCAAGAATTACCGCAGTTTGCACTGGACACTGGGCCATCGGCAAGCATGCTGAAAAACTGGGCATCCCTTTCAAACCCTTTTGTCGGAGTTGCTTAGTTGCAAGCGAGCAAGAATCTCTTGAACACTTTCTCTGTGACTGCCCAGCTCTGGCTAGAGTTAGACTTACATCACTGGGAAAGCCTTTCTTCAATACACTCAGCGAAATTGCCGACATTGAAATTGGCTCGCTGCTCAATTACCTTAATAGGACTAACTGGATATAGATATCGTTAGTTAGGTGATTAAAATTTTCACATACACTTATACCAGTCTGTCGAGTCACTTTTGTGGTATTAAAATGGCACTTTTAGTGCTACTTAGGTTTTAGCTTGCATCGCTAAACCGCCACTCTAACCTAACCTAAAAAGAAAGAACGACAGATTGACGTATCCCGATTTACCGGATACCAGCGAAATTTACCGAAATGAAATAGTGGCAAAGCTGCCACAACCACAACAACTGTCGGAAACATAGCGATCAGCAAGTTATATGAAGTTTGAAACAACATGGACAAAAAGTATTTTATATTGGCCAAATTGTCACGATCCACGGTTCTCAAGATTTCGACATTACGTTTCTAAAAAGAAGGAACAATAGATTCACGTATAAGGGGCTAGTGTGGACAAATGTAAGCACTTTTTAAAATAATTAAATAGTGCATTTATGAAAATAAAAAGTCATAACTATTGATGCAATTATGAAGGCAAGAGGTATAAATAATCGCTAAAAATTACTTTATTACAAAAATGATATATTTACATATATATTTTTGTAATTACATATATAAAATTTGTCCACACTAGCCCCCCCTCCCCTATTCAATGAAAATCTGTAAAGACATGACTTGGCTGTAAAAAACCATGACAAAATGTCATAAGTGTCACAGTTCCCGTGACAGTAATGACACAGTCAAACGAGTTGAATGGATGTGAATGTTTCAATTGGATAAGTTATAAAATTTTTTTTTTTTGCTCAGTTGAAGCTTTAATTTTTAGAAGAGAAAAAAAATACAACCTGAGTTGAGTTCTTTACCTGAGACCAGAAGGAAGAATTATGATGTGTCCCTCAACATCAACTTTTTTGCTGCTTATAGAATTTTTAAATTTTGCGCTTAACATTGAGCGAAAAATTTCAGATCGATGGTGGATAAAAAGGAATATTCTTGTTATTGAATTATTGTCATAAGTGTCACACGGAAAAATGTAAGATTCTTCGGACTATTCGGAAAAACTTTTCCTTTGCCCTTTTTTGAAACTCGCAAAACCAAAAACTCAGAAAATGTTAAGAGAAGGATCTTTGTGCATCTACGAAATACCGCTATTGGTAAAGGAAAATGTTGTTCAGAAGAGCCCCAAGAATCTTACGTTTTATGATGTTCCACTGATTTCTACCAACCCTGTATATAAGTAATTCATTTATCCAGTAAATATAAAATTTTTATTGCTTTCAAATACTCTTTGAAATCGATCTCTATTATAAGTGTCACAGTCATAAAAGTCACGTTATGGGCCTTAGTAACAAATTTTATTTTATAATATTTAGGAGACAAAATAAGATACGGTTATATTTAAAATCGGGTTTTAAAGGATAGATAAGAACTTTGAAGTTCTTTAACAGATTTTATGGACATTTTTGTACATTTAGACAGGGATGTCACAAAATTCAGATGCTATTGAAATGGTGAAAATATTTTTTTAACTAGGCAAAAGGTTACCTTTTTTAAATGACCCAAAACTACTACAAAATGACAATTTTTAAACAATTTTGTTAAACTGTGCGCGGCGAGAGGTTGTTCAACATTCGTTACAAGATACGAGCAAATTTTTGGCTGCATTTCAATGTACTTCATTATCATCATTATCAACATCATCATTAACAAACAAGAACATAGCCAACAAAACAGCATCATATCATTGCATATGCATATGAAAAGCACTTCATATTGTTTCACCTCCTCGGGAATATTTTCGACTCACAGCAGAGTTTTGCTTGACTCTTGTGTTTCCTTTTTTGCGTTAACACGCTCACATACACGTATACATAAGTACATTTCCTTTCACCCTGTGTAGAGTGTGATAGCGTTATGCTCTTCCATGTGGCATAAACCAATCATTGTGCCGGAAATTTTAAAATCGTTGCTGTTTTTCCTCTCATTTTTTCCAAGCGCACACTGGACATTGGACCAGAAACCGCTTGAACATGCAATAAATATACTTTTTGCACTTTAGTGGTTTGTCCATGAGCAGCAGCTGGAGGAAGAGTTGAGGAGCGGATGGGAGGTGTTGGTGAATATGTAACTATAAGTGGAAAGTTCGTTCGTTCGTTGTGTGTAGAGGAACAGGAGGTCACACTCTTTGTGGTTTGGATTCTGCATTTCATTGTTAAAATTTTTCCGCAAACAACAACAGTTGAAGGTCATCGTCGTGCGGATGTTGCCAACATTGGTCATTTATTGTTTTTCGTCACACATACACACACACACAGCTACGTTGGTGATCCTACTCTCATTGACCAAGTTTTCATTTGATGTTCAATTGCACTCGGCAATATAACCACATATTGCTGTTGTTATTGTTGTTATTATTATTGTTTTGGTTATGATCGTTCAGTCCATCGAGAGTTGATGATTTCCGAAAGCATTCCATTATTCATAACTTCCGGAAAACTTCATTGTGGTCATTGTATAAGCGGATGTTACTGTCTGCAGCAGTGCAGGCGGCGGCGGTGACGGCAATATTTTCGCCTTCTTGTTTTTTTCTTTTTTAGTGGGAGGAGTAGTGGGTGCATATTGTTTGCTTTAAAATTATTGCAGTGCTTTTTATAAATTTCATCCGTGAAAAATTTAAAAGCTTTACAACTGTTACAGTCAGTTAAAATAACTTAACTAAAAATTCATTCATAAAAAATCCAGTGCAATAAAGTTTCTAGGAAAGAGTAGCCTTCATTTATTAAAACAATACTTCAAACACTTTATGGGTGTTCGGTAAAAAACAGATTGTGCTCAAAATAGTTCACAAATTTTTCGGGCCCGGATTCACAGTCATTGATTAACTAATGACAACAGTTTAACCAACAACATTTAATTTTCAGCCATCAGTTAACCATTAGTTAAACCCTTAAATGCCATTTTGGCCACAAGTCTAGCCGCGCTGCCATATTTTTTCTCTTGTTCATTGCTTAAGTTATCCATAACACTGTGAATATGAAGCATTAGTTAAACTCTCGTCACCATTTTAGTTAACTAATGACTGTGAATACAGGTCTTAAGCTTTTAATAGCGAGAAGCATCTAACGGTAGTTATTGGAGTTAGTTGAAGTTAGTTTTCTGAAGAATTTCAGTGTTACAACAGATGAAAATTTCCAACAAGCAAATTTACTGGATGCGTCTCTACTAAGGCACATTTTTGAAACATATAGGGTGATTACGCCACCGGAATTCGAGAGTTTATTTATAATGGGCTTTGTGAAAAAGTCGCATTAGGCAAAAAGGTCACATGAAGCGAATAAAGTCAAAATCAAATGAGGCAAAAGGATCATAAAAGTCCATTAGACAAATAAGGTAAGTCGTATAAGATAAAAAGAATGCATGAGGCCAAAAAAGTACCATTAGGCAAATAAGTCGCATTAGGCGAAAAAGTCGCATTAGGCCAAAAAGTCGAATTGGGAAACAAAAAAAAATAAAAATGAGCAAAAAAAAAAAAAAAATGAGCCAAAAAATCGAATGAGATAAAAAGATCGCATGCGGCTAAGAAAAAAAATGCATGAGTTTCCCATAGCATTAAAAAATCGCATAAGACTGAACATTTCTGTAGGTCGTCGTTAAATGATTGTTATAGACCTTTTTTTGTAGGAATGAAAATTTCAGGCGTTATAATTTTGATAACATTGATTTCAGAGGAGAAAAATCATACTTAAGTCATGAGAAGGGTAGATAATTTCGTGATCTATAAAAAAAAGAGCTTGATAAAAGCAATTTCCGGAGAAAATCCACTGGAAGCATTTAAAAAAAGCAATGAATTTTCACAACTAAACTTTTTAATAAATACTGTTGTACCTTAATAAGTACAATTATATTTTATTTTTTCAACTAAAATATAATCAAATGATAGAAATCTTTAGGCCTTTAAAATTTAAACTTTGTCATAAATGGTTAAAGCGGTCGAGTACTTACATACATAAGCATACAAGTTCACCTAGGGCCATTGGTAAATTATTTTTTATTGCCAAAAGCAAAATTATTAGCTTAGAGAGAAACAGGGTGTACAAGGGTGTAAAAAACATATATTTTTACAATGGCTAGAAAAACTCTAAATTATTGAAGGGTTGTAAGCGTCAAAATGATGTGCGCAAACTTTTAAGGGAAAAAAAGGGGGAAAAATAGCAGCAGACTTGTTGCATGCAACAATATTTTAACAAACAAGTCTATATATGCATACACACGTATGAACATATTGCATGTTTATCTATGTATGGTGCATCCTTGTTTGCTTTTAAGCACATCAGCAGAGTCATATGTTTGTGTGTGAGAGTAAATTGCATGTAAGAAAATTGTTGTTTCAACTAATTTTTTGCACAAAATTCGCATGTTTGGTACAAGTAACATATAAGAATCGATGTACTCACTCACTTACACTACTACATATTTATTTTTCACTTGCAATATTGCTGATGTATGCGCTTGTGCTGCGTATGTTATCATGTATGCATGCATTTCGACGAGCGAATTTAAACTGCTTCCGGCAATTTCCGGTTCAAGTCTCACAAGTGTTGAAGTATAGATGCAATATAACAAAATAACAATGTCTGTCTGTATACCTGTGTGCGCATAAATGAAAAGTCGCTGCTGGTGAAGGTCAGTAGAGAAATATGTCATTAGTAACAAAAATGTACATATCCACTAGTAAACAATTTGGCAACTATCAACAAGTGAGTATTTGTGGCAAAGAAACATTTGCTTCTACTAAATACAATTTAGTAATTATTACCATATGTATGTATATTGTGAAATATTTTTTCAACAGCAGTATTTAATGTGCAGTCGCTATCTTTAGCTTAAAAATTCAAAATACTATGCAACGATGTAGTTACCTATGATGTCTTTTCCTACTAGGCATATTGACATGCCAAACTACAGCATATTATTTTATCATCTAAAATTTGTGCCGACAAAAGTTTACGCATGCAGCCATGTTTTTTCATGGGTTAAATATGAAAATTGTTTATTCAGTAGACAGCTTTTCCAGCACAAAAAGATATAGGGTGGAGGAAGGGTTAAGCAAAGAGCAACATTTTTGCTATAAAGGCTTTAGCAAATATTTAATTGCTAGAGGCTAAAAATTATGTATAAACTTTTAAGCAAGAAAAGTCTTAACAAACATTTTCTAAATACTAAACATACTTCATTGTCTAGTTTTTGTTTTAAACTTCAAAAATATATTATATTTTCAATGTTGACGCAGAGCAATTTTAGGGCTGAAATATGTATTCATTGTTGTAAAATCTTTTAATGCAACTAAAACTTTGTGAGTCGACAAAAATTATGCTTCAAAAATCGCAACAATTGCAACATGAATATAATAAGAAATCACACCATCATAAGAATCACTAATAAGTGTCACAATTTATTGTTGCTTGTTCACAAATGCTGATAAGTCGCATTAGGTAAAAAATTCGCATGTCGCATTAGCAAAAAAAAAAAAAAAATTCGCAAGAGGCAAAAAGCAACATTAGGCAAAAAAGCCGAATTAGGTTATAAGTCGCATAAGGCAAAAAAGTAGCATTATCAAAAAAAAGTTGCATGAGTCAAAAAAAAGTCGCGTGAGTCAAAACAAAAAGTCGCGTGAGTTATAAAAAAAGTCCCGTGAGTCAAAAGAAAAAAGTCGCGTGAGTCAAAAAAAGTCACATCAGAAAAATAAAGTCGCATGAGTCAACAAAATGTCGTGTCAGAAAAAAAAAATGGCTAGAGTCAAAAAAAAAAAAAAATCGCAGTTGGCACAAAACTCGCTTAAGGCAAAAAAAGTCGCACTAGACAAAAAAAAAATGGCATGACGTATGACGGTAAAAAAAACAATATATAACGTTAAGAAACCCATAAGACAAAAACTACTAAAAAGCTGAAAAGGCTTTATGTCACAGAAGACTACGAACTGCCATGAGTTTCCAATAGCATTAAAAAATTTTCATAACACTGAAACTTTGTCTAAGTCGCATGAGAATCGAATGAGCGGTGTGGGAATGTCATTTATTAACAAATTTCCAACCAGATATGGCCCTAATACGAAACCTAGTCTTATTGATATGTTAGGTGTTGCAGACACAAGCAACGTTATACACTATGAACAATTATCTTTGCCAGGAATTTCGGATCATGAACTACTTTTTATGTCATACAAAATTGGTTTCAACAAACCCACTCTTGATTCCTTTTTAAGTTTTCATGACTTTAAAAGAATAAAATTGGTTTCAACAAACCCACTCTTGATTTCTTTTTAAGTTTTCATGACTTTAAAAGAATAAATATGGTGGCATTGAAAGATGATGCTTCAACTATGGCCTGGAATGAATGTTGGTCTTACCATAGATTAGACGATAAAGTTGAATGTTTTACCTCTCAAATAAATTACCTCTTTAATAGACATGTACCTTACAAAACGGTAAAAATTAAAAAATTAGGTCAACCTTGGTTCACTGCCCAAGTTTTTGAGGCCATTAAAAATCGAAGCAAGATGTATAGTCGCTGGAAAAGAAATCAGACCACTGCTAACTGGGATGCTTATCGAAAATCAAGGAACTGCGCAACAGTTGTCACCAAAAATGCGAAAAAAATATATTTCATGACTAAGCTTGGATAAGATTGGATCAAAAAAAGCTGTGGAACAATTTGAAATCAGTTGGAGTTGGTAATAAAATTAAGTCGAAATGTGTTATTGATCCTAATCAGATGAATGAGCACTTTTTACAATCTAACTCTGAAATTGATAGCACACTATTTAAATTAAATCAAAATTTAATTCAACGCCTCCCTACAAAGTTCAATTTTGATATGGCCCATGAAGAGGACATTCTGAAGTGCGTGTTTGCAATAAAATCCAATGCAATTGGCAATGATGGTTTGAGTCTTAAATTTATTAAACTTATTCTGCCTTTCGTTATAGGTCCGCTGACTCATATCATTAATTACTCTTTGACAGTAAGAATTTTCCCATCAAAGTGGAAAATTGCTAATGTAACTCCGGTAGCAAAAAAACATAATGCAACTATTGCAGCTGATTTTCGACCAATAAGTATCTTATCGGCGCTTTCAAAAGTTTATGAAAAATTCCTGTCGACTCAGATTGTTAATCATTTAGATAAACATAAACTTCTCACTGAAAATCAGTCGGGCTACAGAGCCCACCACAGCTGTGCAACAGCCATCTTAAAAGTATTGGAAGACATTCGTCCTAGTTTTGATCGAGGAGAATTATCAATTTTAGTACTCTTAGACTTTTCAAAAGCATTTGACACGCTTAAGTACGATGTCCTTTTAGCAAAATTAAACAATTACTTTGGCTTTGGCACACGCTCTCTGCAATTATTGAAAAGTTATCTAACTGATAGGTTCCAATGCGTTTATTCGAATTCAAATATTTCTGGTCTAAAGAAAATTATGTCAGGAGTTCCGCAAGGTTCCATACTAGGTCCAATATTATTCAGCGTTTTCATAAATGACATAGTAAATTGTTGTGAGAATGTGATGATTCCCAAGTATATCTCTCTAGGCCAATTGGTCTGTGTGAAGATTTGATTTGCAGAATAAATGAAGACCTATATCGAATCTGTGTATGGGCATATGGGAATAACCTCAAGTTGAATTGTTCAAAAACTAAAGCTTTAGCGATTTCCCATAACAAATTTGATTTATCCTCGATACCCTCAATTTCTTTAGGTGGGATGAAAATAAAATTTGAACAAAGCGTAACAAGTTTGGGTTTCAAAATAAACTCAAACTTAAATTGTGTAGATCATGTTAACTCTATAACTCAGAAAATATATGCATTAATTAGAAATCTGTGGCCGACATCGAACTTTATCCCACAGGAAGTTAAACTAAAGCTCATCAGAACTTTTATAATTCCTATCCTTTCATACAGTGAGTTAATATATGGAAACATTGATGCATCATCGAAACAAAAATTGCAACTAGCTTTAAACACTACTGCAAGGTATGTCTTTTCTTTAAGAAAATACGACCACATTTCTGCCTATTCTAGTAAAATACTCAACTGTGATATAGTAATTTTTTACAACATTCGAAATCTTATTTTCTTGTATAAGCTTATGCTTTCCCATTCCTCTTAGTACTAATATTCAAAACTATGTTTCCTACAGACCACCAGAGTGTGCAATATACGTTTACCTAGTTTTAATTATATTGCGTCATCTAGATTGTTTTTTGTTAGTGCTGTCAAACTGTGGAACTCGTTACCAAATGAAATAAAACGATACCGATATCCTTCGCACTTCAAATTGGCATTAAAAAGTTTTTATAATTGTTAGAAATATATAAGTTTTCTCTTTTTTTCTCTTTAATTAAATTAATTTTAACAAGCGCTTTTAAAATTTAAAAAAAAATAAAAATAGAATTTAAAATAAAAATTTATATTTTTCGTAATTCAATGTTTAATCAATTTATATTTATTCACATTATTATGTTATTTTACCCATTTAAGTTGAAATTGTATGCAATTAATGTACCCTATGAGATCTTTGGTCTCAACGTACTACCATAACTCAATCAATAAATAATCAAATCGAAAAAGTTTCACTTATGTCAAATTGGAGTACAATTTATATAAGGTTAAAAAAATCGCTTCAGACCAAAAAAATTTCTTAAGGCATAAATGTTCTACAATTTATAGAAATTGCACTAATTTTCCGAAGCACTAAGAAATCATAATTGTGTGGCAAATAATACGAATAAGTCACAAAACTAAGGAGTCAATTCAGAAAATATCTTAAGAATTAATGAAAAAAAAAAAAACTCGCATGAGACTGAAATCAGAAAATAATTTTTATAATTTGCCAAAAGTTGTACAAAATTCTCAGGTCGCGCGAGACTATGCAAACAAAGCTGCGTATGTCTCGTAAAAATTTGTCCAAAAATAGCACAAGACTAAAAAACCGCAAACCTCAATAATCTATTATGACATTAAAAAACTGCTCAAGAAACTCGCACATTCCTTAAAAGACGCCTAAAGATAACAATATGTGCTTAATATAAGACTGCAAAGTAAAAAACCAAAAAATACCAGCGATTTCGAAGTTACAAAGAAATTAAATAAACATTTAAAAGACATTACAACATAACAAAAACTGTAAGAAGACTATATCTAAAGACCGTACAAAGCCCTACTGCCGTTAACTAATTTGTTAGCGCTTAATGCCTACAAATGCATAAACCAAGTACGTAGGGCATAAAAATGATTAATGATAAAAAAGTATGAACGACAGCTTTAAAAACTGTCAAAAAATTAGCAGCAGTCAAAAAAACAATACATAATTGCCACGCCCTAAAAAAATATACAAAGTTAGACAATTTCAAACAATCTTATGAATTTGTTGCTTTCTTTTCCCTAAACAAGGGTAACTTAAGTATCCTTCAGAGTAAAACGTACGAAAACATCAACACAAACACAAAAGAAAAGATAAAAAGCATTCCCCAGTAACAACATCAGACGAAGGATTAAATGGAAACAGACAGTGAAAAATTATAAAATGTCATAACTTGAAGCAAGTAAATATTTAAATGTCAGATTTGGCATTTCTACTTTGCTGGTTCCTCCTGTAATGGTTGTTATTGTTGCTTCTGTTGTTGTTGTTGTTGTATAATTGTGCCAGGATTTTATCTAAGCAGCAGCAGCCGAAACTTTTCAAAGCATATTTTCATCATCATCATCAAGACCAAAGTAAACGTCATAGCAAAGATATAATATCCATGCTAAGAGAACTTAAATAGCAAAGTGCAGCATTTATGAGAAGCGTTATGTTAAGCTTACATGTTACTCCTTCTTTTTTTCCAAAATACAAAAAAGTACTAAATAAGCTTAATATTATTTTTTAGCAGCCAGTAATTAAATTTGAAATATTTACAATAAGAACATTTAACGTGTATGATATAGTAGCACAATATCCCGTACATGTGTTGTATGAGCAAATATTATATCAATCCGTCATGCTGTTTGTTTCTAGTAGCATTTTTCGCAATAGCAACGTTTAGAAGCGACCGCCATTTGACATTTACAAATGACATGAAATTTCCACCTCCACAAATGAGGGTGAACTGAATATGTACGTCTTTTCATGCCCGCTTTTTACACAGGATGATGCCTTTTACTTTGTTGTACAAGCAGAAAGAAAGGACAACGACGACGACGGAAATCCTTTTAAAAGTTTACAGTAAAGTTAATTTATTTCAGGATATGCGCAAAGGAAATGAAATTTGTTAAACAACGTGCGAATGAATGCTATGAAGAAATTATGTTTTTTTTTTTCTGTGTGTAAATGCACTAGACAAAACCAACATTTGATAAGGATATTAAAATAAGATTTTCAAATAAAGAAAATGTTGTTGGATAGAAAAAAGTGAAATGTCCTGCGAATTGGTATTTGCCTTCCTTACACGAAAGATTTTCATTCGATGCTGTTAATTAAAATAAAGTTACTTCAATGGAATGGTGGTTGTGAAGAAAAAAAATGCTAGCGGTTGGGCAAATTGATGTTTATTTACTTAAATGTGACGGCAGTGTGGGTTAGATGATGGTAAGATCGTGACTGTCGGCGCTAGTGAACTCTCCACAATTCTATACAACCAACAAACAGCCAGCCAGCTATAGAGCAGCTTTCTATGCAACAACAGCAAATGTATTTCTGCAATTAAATCCTTGAATTTATTAGCTAAACGTCAAGAGAGCTGCGGGTTTTTTTTTTTTTTGGGTTTACTAGCCGCCAAGAGCGGCGTAAGGTTAATATTACCACCCATTTCGACGAGGGCAGTTAAAAGTGGGACACACAACACTGTGGGCGCTAATAAAGTGCGCAAATTATATTAAGTTAGGAAGCCAGCCAGGCGACCATCAAAAGCAAAGAGCTTTTTTCATTCAATTAGCTAAATTGATTCTTAATAGATTTGTAATGTGTTTGGTCGCAAATAAATCGACTGTAAGATAAGGGTTATAATTCTGTATTAAAAAAAAGAAACAATGTTGCTGCCATATAGCACTTGGCGACAAAACAGTAGTGCTTGTCTTATTTTTAAATTGAAGTTTAGAAAACGTTTCTTTAAAATTGCCTTAAGTTTTAAGTAGCAACTACTTAAATATAACTTTCATTTAAAAACGTTCGTGTAGATTTTTGACTAAGTGTTTAGTGCGCTTCTTAAATTCGAAATTTTACCCCTCTAGCTCTTCTAGTTTATGAGATAAGGCGGTTTAAGGTTTGTTATCTTTTTCCTCCATTCATAGTGGGCATGCCTAAAAAAATTTATTTTTGACAGTAAATGTCATAAGGGGCAAAATGTAAGTTGGTTTTCCATCCTTTTCTTAATAATGAATTTTATTCCATTTTTTTCTATACGCTACACCCAGGGTATATTAACTTTGTCCTTCCGTTTGTACCGCAGAGAAGGAGACGTGGAAGATATGGAAAATAATATATATTATTCTTGGTCAGCATCACCTCTTGAGTCGATTTAGCCATGTCCGTTTGTCTGTCTGGCTGGCTGTGCGTGGAAAGAAATTTTTTGGGAAAACAGCAAAATAATTCAATGAAATTTGGTACACTGCCTCCGTCGTCAAAGTAAGCAAATCTAGATTTATATTTTTATGGTAAATCACATGATTTTCAACAAGATTTAGAGCTAAATCTCGAAACAGTCGTTAATCACCTAATTAAACTCCGGTGGAAATGTAGTATTAGACAACGCAGAAGAGTGATAAGCATTAGTGGAGGGAAAGACCTTTGTGATTAGGGTTAGCCCGGAAGATGTGGCAGCCCGAGGTGATATGGCACCTCTTTCAATTTCAATAATTGCAGCTATCATAGCATTTTAATATGGACACAATTTAATTCAGCTTCGCGAGAGAGTTCGTTGTGAGGCATTTTTAGTCGGTATATATCAACAGGGAGAAATGGCACCCTATAACTGCAAGTGATATGGTTCTGGTGGCATGTCTCCCTTGAGCTTATAGTCACTCCATAATCGCAGAATTTTAGTCAGGTGGGACCTGCAGTTCAATTTGAACTGATTAATTTGAGGTTTTCTCTAATATTTTAGTAAAACTTTTGAAAGCTTTGCATACAAGTGATACACCATTTCTGTTTAGCTTCTTTAGAAATGTCTTCTAATTTTATTTTTATAGCAGTTCACCGAAAAAGGTGTCATATCTCTCGGGTTTACCCTAAGTGGAGTAAGCAAAAAGTTATGTTAAGATATTAGCATTTTTGCGTTGAGAAATTGAGCTGAAGATATTGATGAAACCGCTTAATTGTATCGTAGCTCCATAGTTTTAATGATACTCGTATGAACGTAAGACTGGTTGAAATTTGTATTAAACACAATAATTTGCTTGGAATTTAATATTTTGAACCACCTTTAATGCTTAAAACGTGCTATCAAATGGTATACAAAAGAATACAATATATATAGGATTTCTAGGTACTAATTGGGTTTTAGCTGGACTTTTACAGTAAAAATCTGGATTTTTCTGAATATATACATAGAATAAAATCTGCACTTTTCTGGATATCTGAACTCTAGACATCAGACTGAAAATCTGGTCAATTTGGACGAATCCAAACCATCTAGCAACCCTAAACATTCACATCATAAGTAACGAAAATGTATTTCTAATTTAATTTATTCAAAGTATTGTCCATTGGAAGCTACAACATTTCCCCATCTTTCAGGCAATTTATGAATTCCATCCCAAAAAAATTGCGCCGGCTTGGCGGCCAAAAATGAATCGAGCCAATTTTCGATATCTTGAACTTAAGTGAACCGTATTCCTGATAGGGCATTCTGCATTGATCGGAACAAATGGTAGTCTGATGGTGCAAGGTCTGGGCTATAAGGCGGGTGAGGCAAAATTTGTATAGATTTCCCATCCGTTGTTTTCCAGGTAATTTTTGACTGGAGGAGCAATATGTGGCCGAGCGTTATCGTGGTGGAAAATGATTGACTCGTGTCTGGTCGCATACGTTGGCCTCTCTGCCTGGATTTTCTGCTTCAATCGGATCAATTTTTGACGATAGAGTTGAGCATTAATGGTTTGGCCACCTAGCAACAGCTCATAATGGATCACACCTAGCTGGTCTTGACCAGGACGTTCTTTGTCTTCGACATCAAAATCACCACTTTTAAACCGTCGAAACCACTCACGACAGCTTGATTCAGCTGGAGCATAGTCCCCATAAACTTCTACAAGCAAACTATGACTTTCCGCAGCAGTTTTCTTTGCAAAAAAATGACCCAACAGAACCTCCCGCAAATGCTGTCTTTTTCTCCAATTTTCGAAGTTATTCATCGTGAAAAATAATAGAGATGCACACAAGATAAAATTGTTTTGTTGACTGATTTTGACAGCTGTCAAATGTACCTTCAAAATGACATATATATAAAGTTCGAGCTTTCACGATATTTGTTAGTACGGACATCCACCGTCAAATTCCGGTTTTTAAGTTGTACACCCAATATATTTGTAAGATTCAAACCAATCTTAAACAGCATGTATAATACTTGCATCCATTTATAAGAAAAAAGTTTTTTAAGTTTCTTACACAAAACTTTTGCTTTGAAGAAGTTGGTTCTTTTGTTTTTCAAATTTAATAGTTAGCAATGGTTATGCTTTATCATATTTTATCCCCATTAACTCACTCCATAAACGACCGGCTGGCTGACTTACCCTCATCTCTTTCAAGTACTAAACTTCAAATGAGATTATCTTATAATTGCTACGACTCGACGTACCTTTTGTCTTAACCTTGGAAGTTTCTTAATTTTTGAATTTTTATGAAAAATACTCGTAGCCCGCATAACGCGTGCGTTTTAATTTGGGGAACAGCTTTACATTTTCTTTATAATAGCTACATAATTTACTTCCTTATTATTTTATGTGCTTTTTTTCTTTTAAGTTCAGGAGGACACTCCCATCCGTAGTATTGTGTTTTTAGCTTTCTTTATACTCGCAGTAATATGAAATTTTAGAAATGAAAGCTCTAAATATCTATTAAGGAAAAAAATTGCAACAAAAATTAATAATGGCAACAATTACAACAACAACAAAAAGCAGATTCTAAAAATACCTATGCCTATAATACAAAAGGAAATGTTAAAATTTTCACCTAATTTCCACTTCCTTTTAGTGGTACTTTTAAAATGTTCGTTCCACCATCATCCCTACCTTAACGCCGTAGCCATAGTAATTTCTAGTTTTTCTCTATGTTCTATGTACAGTGCTGTACTGTGTCTGTCTGTCCGACAACGACGACTATCATCATTGTGTTGTTGGCTGGCTGGCGACCGCACCTCTGTAATTCATTACACTTTTTCAAATTAAATAGCGCCCCCGGGATACAGCAGCAGCCCCAAAACACTGCCCGCCGTATAAAAATGAAAATAAGACCAAAGCTCATGGCATAGCGGAGTTGTACTTTTAAATTCGCATTATACCACATCGTCACAGGCACGCCACCCCATCCACCTTCACCATCATCGTGCTTGAGGTTGTAAAAGTTTTCTTTTATAATGAAATTAAATGAAAATGAAACCGTGCATTTAATAGACTTTGCAGCGTAGCGTGGACATGTAAAATTATTGTGGTGTAATATGTAAATTCCTTAAGGACGACGTACGCCAACGGTTATTTTTGAAATACTTCGCATTTCTTTCAAGTCTGCTTTACTTTGATGTTAGTTTCTTTATATTCGCATACTTGGATTATTGTGTAAAATTGTAATTCTTGGAGAGCTCAAAGTAATGAACAAAAAAATTGGAGTATTGTTGATCATATCGATCATTGGTGTAAATGTCCTCATACGTGGACAAAAATTTTTCATCTCAAAAATTTTTTTATTTTTCAATCTTTCCCTCAAACATTGGCATAATGGAAAGAGAAATCATTTCCGCTCATTTTATTTTCAGTCCATATTTCATTGTTCATACTCGCTCATTTTACACTAAACTGAAGTTTTTAATTCTAAAAATTCAAGATGCAAGCCTTCACCATACACTGTACTTAATACAAACAAATACTTCAGATCAATGTAAAACGTGCCAGTATAAAAACTGCAGTAAAATTTATGATACGGTAACACTTTCGCGAGAACCAGAGAAAACGTAAAAAAAGAGGCACAAGAAGAGAGCGAATTACTTTTGCGACGAAAGTAGACTTTTTTTAGTGTAATTACAACAGTATATGCAGTGAACTGCTGTGAAGCAAATCAAACAAGACAGGTCTGTGCAGTATTGGTTTTTATTCTTTCATATCCAAGTACTGTCAAAATATTTGAACGCGACACTTAACTGAAGTATTTGATAAATAAAAACGGATGCAAGACATAACAAATCTTGAAACGAAATGTCTTTAAACTCCAACAAGACATCTAGTGCGGACCGCTATTGTCCCCATATGTGGACATTTAAATTCTTTCACAAACTTAAACAATTTTTTAAAATTATTTTTCCAGGAATATGTTATTTATACCCAACTTACTTAATAAAAATAATGTTTCAAAAATTATTTTGCTTTCATGTTTTTTTGGGTCGGAACCCAATTGGATGAAATGGTTCTTCAGAAAAAATTTTTAAAAAAAAAAAAATTTACTTTAATCATTAGAAAGTGCCCTTGCATACTGAATAATTTAGAAACAGAAACGTTTAATTTAAAACAAGAGCAAGACCTTTTAAATTTAGAGAATAATTGAAAAATATACTTAATCCTGTTCAAAGTTCCTTTGTCAATATACATATTAATATATTAATCCATCGATATTTCGTTAAACTTTAAGTTTAACTTACCTGAAAAGAAATAAAGAAAAACAAGCGATTAAATACAAATTTAATTAAAAGACGAGTAAAAAAAGCAAATTCAGATACCCTAATTAATTTACAAAAAGAAAGGGCTTAAAGTGTTCTGTTTCTTACTTAATAAACATTGAAAGAGGCGGCAGTAGCAACGGGGGGCAACATTAAAAATCCATTTAAAAATTTGCATTAATTTTACAAAAGAGAAAAAAATTACATGTTCATAAGTTAAAATGCTACAGGCAGGCGCTGTAACCAAAAAAGGTAGAAAATAAAATAAAAGAAAATGTTGAGCAGGGGAGCAAAACTGTTGAAAGCTGCTTTTAATTTGCATGAAATCAATTTTAATTTTTATTGGCTTCTTCCTCCTTTTGTTTTTTTGGGATTCATTTTTTGTTTGAAAATTTCATTTTCAATAAAAATGTAAATTTTGTTTAAATAAAAAAATAAAAATACTAGACACATGTATGCAAAATAAACATCATATATAGTGGATTTGAGATATTTAAAGGAGACAAAGGGGAGGGGGAATGGGAGTGGGCATGAAAACAGCCGCTTATGTTGTGTTTCAGTATAGGCTACTCACTGTTGCACAGTTGTAAGAAAATGCCAATGAAGCGGCGCTTCTTGTAGTAGAGCAACAAACGGAAATGCTAAAATGTTGAAAGTTAGTGACTGGCTGTCAACTTTGGAAACTCCCAAGGGAGGCCCCAAAAATGACATAAAATATTTACAAATTTAAGGAAGAGGGTGTTAAAAAATTCGCATACACGTAGAAAAAAACCAAAGTTTTATGGCAAAGCAAAGGATAAATAATGTAATTTAATTATTTAGCATAGTGATAAATAATTAATCAGTTAAAAAGTTATTTAACTAGTTAGGTAAACCGTTATTTAAACAGTTAATTAAACAGTTAATTAAACAGTTATTTAAACAGTTAGTTAAAAAGTTAGCCAACTAGTCATTTAAACCGTTATTTGGCCAGTCAGTTAAACCGTTATTTAACCTGTTCATACAACCATTTTTCAACCAGTTATTTGTAGTAATTATAGTAATGCAGTGATTTCTAGTTCAATATTGACGATTCGCAAAAAAGTAGTTGATTAAATAGTTACTATTCAAAGTTACGGTGCAAAAATTATCCATGAACAACAATAGCCTATCCTTTTTTGCTATATATTCAGAAGATCACCAACTATACAGAAAGATTTAAGCACTATGAGTATTCTGCCATAACTTTAACTATGCATCAAGCATACATCTCGTATGAAACAGTTAAATAATCAGTTAATAAAGCGGTTACTGGCTAAGCTACTATGCAAAAACTCTTTATGAAAAGCAATAATCTAACTTCTTTTGGGACTTCGTTTGTTTATTTATTCCTTATTGACTCAGATCCTAAAGAACAATTTTAATGCCATGATAATGAAAGCACCGAAACAAATATTGTTAATCAGAAAATTGGGAGCCTTAAAAACAAATTTTGAAAAAATGGCAATGCAAATATTGAAAAAATGGCAATGCTACCCCCTCCAAAAAGCTAATTCGTCATATCTCTGAAAATATTTGACGCATATTGATAAGATTTGGTATGCATAAAAATGCTTCAGAATAAATACTATATATATTGAAAAAAAATTGGCGCTGCCACGCCCCCTACTTAAGAAAAAACAATGCTACGCGCACCGATAAACGTTAGTACGTAAAAAAAAAATAAATTTTTCAAATATGTTTTCTTTACTGTGTAAAGTCAGTCACTTTTCATTTCTATGCAATTTGTCCCGTTTGCCTTAGCTCATATTTAAATTAATCGATTTGCAGCGGCGATATCGATATTGATATCAATGTTTTTTTTGTGTTCATGTTAAAACAACTTTCGAGACTGTATCAACAGAAAGTTCGGTTTTAAGGTTTGCAGCATTTTTTTGTACGTGCTACTGTAAAATACGTGAATAGCAAGCAAAAACGGGGATATGCGGTACGATTTGAATTTATTTTAAAATGAGGAAATGTTTTTTCTTTTTGGTTTTTTTAAGGGTGGAAAGCGGCTGTCGACTCGATTTTACTTTTGCCACTCTGAAGGTCGTCGTCGTCAACGCCTCCAGCTGTGTGTGTGGTGGTGAAAATGCGATTGTAATGTGAAATTTGTACAAATTAGTAGCGACGCGTATTGAAAGGATAATGATGAATGTGACGAATGACGATGGCGGCAACGAATACGAACGACGACGATAAAAGGAAAAATGACAATTGCGACAAAATTAGGGTATAAGATTCTTAAATTAAACTTTAAGAAATTGATATGTAAAAGAGACGTCAAGAAAAAAACGCGAATAAGAAATGCAAAGTGACGAAGGCATAAATTTTGTGCTGTTTTCTTTTTTTGAAATATTGTCACGCATACTAATGCAATAAAAGGAAAATTTTTTTTGAAGATTTGTTATACAAAATAAATTAAATTTACACTTTTAAGGATTCTAATTATTTTTGCAAATTACATAATACACAAAAAAAAAAAACTAGTAAGGGTGTAAATTTTGGCCTGGCCAAAAAATAAATACCCTACACTGCAGTATTTTGAAAAGTTTGCTTATATGGGAGGTGCCACGCCCCCTTGTCTGATTTCACCCAATTTTTGCTGAGAGCTTTCATTTATAATTCTTAGTGTCTGAGTCAAATTTGGTTCGAATATCTCAAAAAACGCTTTCAGTATAGCGTTTTGAAGCTTTTGCTTATATGGGAGGTGCCACGCCCTCTTGTCCGAATTCGCTCAAATTTTTATCAGAGCTTGCGCTTACAATTCGTAGTACTTATATGTATTGTGGTTGGATTGTCGTGAAAAATACTCCTAAAATTGCATTTTGAATATATTTTTTGTATGGGCGGTAGGCGTGTCCGTTGACCGATTTTGCTCATTTTCAATCCCCCGAGCTAACTTTGACGACGGAGGCAGTCTACCAAATTTCATTGAATTATCTTGCTCAGTTTTCCCAAAAAGTGTATTTCAACACACAGCCAGCCAACCAGCCACCCAGCCAGCCAGCCAGCCAGCCAGCCACCCAGCCAGCCAGCCAGCCAGCCAGCCAGACAGACGGACATGGCTATATCGACTCAGGAGGTGACGCTGATCAAGAATATATATACTTTTCTATACCTGCCACGCCTCCTTCTCTGCGTTACAAACGGAAGGACAAAGTGAATATACCCTGGGTGTAGGGTATAAAAATATCAGGGAGACAGACAGAAAGGTCTTTAGTTTAGAGAAAAAAAAAAAAATTAATTGCTTTGAAAATAACACAACTTAGGGTTTTTGCTTGTGTATCAAATAAAAACGGAAAGACATCCAGCAAAAAAAAAAAAGTGCAGAAACCCAGTTTGTATAATATTTTTTGCTGGAATTTTGATTAAAAGCAAATAAGTTTTATTGCTTGGCAAATAAATTATTTCAAGGGTTTTCAACAACACTCCCCACATTACTACTTTAACTTGCCAAGTGAGTAATAGAACGCATGCTTCTACAAATGTCCTTGAGTGTTTGTGACAGCGAAAAGAAAAAAAAAAAAAAAACATAAACACATCTGTTTTTTGAGTGGACAATAAAAGCTTTGATGATTGTCTATATGTCAAAGTTTAGCAAATATATGCGTTTACATTATCTAACAGCATAGCAAAAGGGAAACATGTAACCTAGTGGAGTCGCTGCTTAAGGACACTTGAAAGCCTTTTTATTTATTAATGTTAATCAATAGAAAATAACGTGAAACTTTCGTAAAGGAAAATCTTCTAATAAACAGTGAAAATTTATTCAATAGATCTTCACACTTTTTTTATACTGCTGATACATATGCGAATTAATCGACAACGTTGTCTTTGAAAAATTGTAACTGTTTTTTCAAGTGTGTCCTTGAAAACACACACAGCAAAAGCAAGTGCACTTGAGCGTACGCACAAATTGTCCATCATTAATTGGCTGTCCTTAGTAACAAGAAAAAGGGACGTACTGTCAAAAGCGGTAGTCGGTATATTTTGATGTAGAAACAAAACTGATGTGTTCAAAATTAAATCGAAAACATTCAACGTAATACATTAAATAAATTACTGGATTCATGCAGCAATATATAAATACATCAATGTATCAATACATCAATATATCAATGCATCACTATATCAATACATCGATACATCAATATACCAACACATCAATATATCAATACATCAATAAATCAATACCTAAATATATTAAAGCATCAATAAACCAAAACATGAATAAATAAATACATCAATATATCAATACAACAAATTAATTTATTAATCCATCAATATATCAATACAACAATTTATCAGTATGTTAATGTACCAATGAAACAATATACCAATACCAATATTCAATACCTCAATATATCAATAGATTTAGATATGACAGTAGATAATATATCCACATATCAATATCAATGTGAATACATAAATGTAAATACATCAATAGGTTTATGTCAAAACATCAATATATCAGTACGTTAATATACCAATGCATCAACAATATATGAACAGACCTATGTCAATACATCAGAACGTTAATATATCAATACAGCAATATAATAAATATCGATATATCAATACGTCAATATATCAATACATCAATATATCAATACGTCAATACAGCAATACAGTATACCAATATATCAAAACATCAATGTCAATGCATTCTGCCAATACATCAATATATCAATACATCAATGCATTTAAAATCAATATAATTCATATCATTATAAAAACATACCGATATTCAAATTTATCAATACTTCTTGCATCAGTAAGCAGCTATATGCAAAATCAGATGGTAAATCGGCTACAGTTCTCAAAAAAATACTCGTTCATTTTTTTCAGATTTTTATGTTGAGCCAGGATTGGTCCTTTGGTCCATTTGTTCGTCTGTTTGGTTAAAGTATGATTGCGGCCAAATGGATACAGTGAGATACAGCCATGATCAAATAAATAGCACACTTTTTTTAAGGTTAAGAAAAATCATTTTTATTTCAAGGAACTTATATTTCTAAAACTAAGACGATGTATACACTTAACTTAAATTATCACCAATTCAGTTAACAAACAAAAATTTTAATAGAAATAAAAAACTAGGAATTTTATAAAATAAATGGCTCATATAGCCTTAATTTGTTGATCATATAAATAGCACATATCTTGTATATTGTGAATATTTTTTTTTTTTAATACTAGAATTTTATAAAATTTGTCTGCAAATGTTTACAAATATTTAATATTTTGTATTAAAGCCTTTATTTTGTACAGCAGCTTCGCATATTCGGCTCATGCTCTCCACAAGCCTTTGACACCTCCCCTTAGGGATGGAGTACCAAGCTTCTTGGGCTGCAGTCCACAATTCATAAAAATTTTTGAAATTTTTTTTTTTAAATTTCAGCCTCTACATCACCCCATAAGTTTTGTATCAGGTTCAGGTCTGGGCTTTGAGTAAACCAGTCCAAAACGCTTATTTTCTCACGCCGAAGCCAGTTTTGATGCTTTTGGCCGTACGTTTCGGGTCATTATCAAGTATGAAGGTCCATTTAAATGGCATGGATGCGAAAACAAATGATTCCATCACGTCTGTTAATATATTTAAATATCTGTATTGGTAAATTTTTTCCTTTATTAGTTCGACTGGCGCAACGCCATGCCATGAAAATGAACCCCAAATCATGATACTGCCTCCACCATGCTTTACTGTTTTCCTGGTGTATCTTGCGGTCACGGTATGACTTTTTTGACAACGAATAAATGTTTTTCCATCAGCTTCTAGTCTATTTATGTTAGTCTCATCCATCCAAAGTACATTTTTCCAAAACTGGATAACATTTCTTTGATCTTCTTTGGCGAATGACAAATGCTTTTTCAAATTCTTTTTTGGACAGGAACCAATCGAACTAATAAAAGAAAAAATGGACCACTACAGGTATTTAAACATATTAAAAGATGTGATGGAATTATTTGTTTTCGCATCCATGCCATTTAAATGGTCCTTCATGCATGATAATGACCCGAAACGTACGGCCAAAAGCTTCAAAAACTGGCTTCGGCGTGAGAAAATAAGTGTTTTGGACTGGTTTACTCAAAGCCCAGACCCGAACCCGATAGAAAACATATGGGGTGATGTAAAGGCTGAAACTTGAAAAAAAAATTTCAAAAATTTTGATGAATTGTGGGCTGCAGCCCAAGAAGCTTGGTACTCCATCCCTAAGGAGAGGTGTCAAAGGCTTGTTGAGAGTATGAGCCGAAGATGCGAAGCTGCTGTACAAAATAAAGGCTTTAATACAAAATATTAAATATTTGTAAACATTTGCAGACAAATTTTATAAAATTCTAGTATTAAAAAAAAAAAAAAATACACAATATACAAGATATGTGCTATTTATATGATCAACAAATTAAGGCTATATGAGCCATTTATTTTATAAAATTCCTAGTTTTTTATTTCTATTAAAATTTTTGTTTGTTAACTGAATTGGTGATAATTTAAGTTAAGTGTATACATCGTCTTAGTTTTAGAAATATAAGTTCCTTGAAATAAAAATGATTTTTCTTAACCTTAAAAAAAGTGTGCTATTTATTTGATCATGGCTGTAGATGAGATTTTGCACAGATAATACTTAGAGTATTTGTTTGAAAGGGCGTATCCATCTATCAATATTTCAATTTAAACAATGCATCACTATATCAGGATCGATCTTTCAATACATCAATATATAAATACACGTATCAACTTCAATACATCAATATATCAATGTATCAATATATCAATGTATCAATATATCAATGTATCAATATAGTAATATATCAATGTAGCAAGATATCGTTATAAAAATAAATAAAAACATCAATACATCAATATTTCAATTTATTAATATTTCAATTCATCAATATTTCAATTAATCGCTATCTACATTTCCGGAACAATTAAAAGAAAACACATTTTGGGTCAACTAAGAGCTTTGGAAACGAAAGGCAAATGTTAGAAAAAGGAAATACCATAATACCTATAACGACTCCGCTTGTAACGTCGAACCGCATTTAACGACCATTTATTTCTCAGTTGTTTTGTTGGTTTCTTCATAAACCTTATGAGCATTTTGTCGGTTATAACGACCGCCGGTTAAAGCGAACGGTTTTGCGCGGTCCCTTAACCGTCGTTATAAGCGACTTTCACTGTACGAGTACAAAACATGTAATTTACGATCGGTATGTCTGGTGCATATACAAAACAAAAAAGCAAAGCAGACGAAGAAAAAACTGAAATTAAAACGGAAACGAAGAAATGACAACAACAGCAGCAAAGTAACAGGGATAAACGCGAACTTTATTACCGTCGGCCATAGTAATGACCAGGAGCTGGATTGGACATATACAACAAGGCAAATAGACAGATAGTTACAGCAGCGACGAATACAGGTAACAAAATGTTGTTAATGTCGCGCTGTGTACACGTGCAATTCCCAAAGTCGTTACTTTCCCCAAAAAAAAAAAAAAAAACTACGCAGAAAGTGAGTTGGTGGGTGGGTAGTTGGCATGCAACATTATTCTTTTTTTATACATTTTGTTGTTATTGCTAACGGTTACATTAACTCACACATGCCAACGGAGGACAGCCAAACAGAAGAAGTACAAACATCCTGTTTGGCAATAGAGGTGCAACGAACAAAAAATAAAATGAAAAAAATTTGGACTTGAAATAAAAATTGGCGGAAAAATATACCAGTGCTATATAAAAATATATGAAATGTCAACATGGAAGTTATGTGCGCGCCATCTTGTTTTTTTTTTCATATGATTTTTCGTTTCTTACTTCCGTTTTAGTTATTGCGCTGCACACAAAGCCTTTAAGGCGTAACGCAAGCAACATTTCTGTGTGTGTGCGTTTTATTTAATTTTGATTATTTTTTTTTACGGTTTTTTTCTTTTATCTTTTACCAACAAAGGTGACGAAATATTGCATAATTTTTATGGCAGAAGCAGCAACAAAAACAATAACTTTTCACCTTTTCCGTTAACAAATTCTGTTTGTGGTAGTGAACAAAAAAATATGGTTTTTATTCTGCTATTTGTTTGCGTTTGTGCTTTTGTGGTTTTCTTTTTTCTCCACATTTTCATAGTTAATGAATGCAGTGACGCCATAAAATATGCAACAAAGTAGAACAACGCAGTGATGTTTTTTTGTTTTTCGTTTTTAGTTTTTGCATCAAAAGGTCGCACATTTTTGTTATTTTTGCATCAAAAAACAATGAAAAATTTTGTTTTTTTGTCATCCAACAACATATATGCAAAATAATACCTGAAAAAATGGTCCGAGCAGAGAAAAAAAAAACATTTCTTTTTTTTTAAGTGGAGCTATTTCGATGAAATTTGTAAGGTAGGTTCCATTGAATTATTGATATATTGCTATATTAACATATTGATAAACTGAAGTATTGATATATAGCATGTACATATTGACATAATGATGTTACAATTTTGTAAGATTGACATTATGATGTTTCAATTTTGTAATATCGAAAAATTGATGCATTGATTTATTGAAATATTGATATATTGAAATATTGATATATTGAAATATTGATATATTGAAATATTGATATACTGAAATATTGATATATTGAAATATTGATATATTGACATAACGATGTTTGTATTTTGAAATATTGATACATTGAAATATTGATACATTGAAATACTGATTTATTGATATATTGATTTAGAGATACATTGAAATATTGATGTATCGCAATGTTGATATATTGAATTATTGATATATTGAAATATTGATGTCAATATATTTAAACACTGAAATAATGGTATATTGACATATTGATTTTTCCAAACATTGGCAAATTGATACACTGACATATTGATACATTGACATATTGAAATGTTAATGTATTGAAATGTTAATGTATTGAAATATTGATACAATGATTTTTGAAATTTTGGTGATATATTGAAATATTGATATATTGACATATTGAATTATTGATAAATTGATGTTTATATATTGATATATTGAAAAAATAGTGTATTTTTTAAAATATTGACATATTGATTTTTCGAAATATTGGCATATTCATACATTGACATATTGATAGGTACATTGACATATTGAAATTTTCATGTATTGAAATTTTCATGTATTGAAATATTGATGCAAACAATGATTGTTCGAAATTTTGGCAAATTGATATATTGAAATAAGATATAATGAATCATGAATCAAAGAAATTTCAAAACGTTATATCTCGCCCGATAATAAAAACAATGCTCTGGACGAATAGTGGAAGCAATCAGATAAATGCCACGCTAATATTTAACCTTTAACATATGTAGTCAATACAAATGCGCAAATTATTTGACCCTTATTAAAATAATTTTATAGTATTTAGAAAAAAAAAACACACCATACAATTGATGCAGACTACAAGATTTTTCTCTTACAAAAAAAAAGAGCACTTGCGCAATTTCTGTTGCTAATGAAGCTGTTGTGGCAGCAACACCGTCAAGACATTTTAATAAGACATCGGTTCTAAATGAAATTGAAATGGTCAGTTGGTCAGCAATATAGAAAAAAAAAAAAAATATAAGGAAAAATTATATTAATATTTTGATTTTTTTAATAATAAATGAAATTGCAAAATTCAAATTTTTGTTGCTGTCCAATTAAAAAAAAAAATTGCCAAAAATAATAATCAGCAACTGCTGCAACCGCCGCATTAGCAACTGTTTTACGAATTATTGCGTTAGAAAATGCAATAGGACCAACAACTGCAACACGCCAAGGTAGAAAAAAAACCAACAATTTGAAGAAAAGAAAAAAATCAAGATATTGAGTTGAATACTTGGAATTGTTTGTTGAAAATTAATTAGCTAACCGAAAAAGAAAAAAATCATAATGATTGCGTAAAATGGCGCAATATCAAAATGAACAACAGCAAAACAAAAAATTTTAAAAACCAAAATTATTAATATCTACGATAGATATTATTGTGCATGAGGTAAGATCAATTGTTAAGAAAATTAAGTGAAAAATATTTAATTAATTGAAAATCAGCACAACGAGGTAAGCAACAAAAATTATTTATAGCAATAATCTTTCATTGATTGCAATAACACATGTTTGTAAGGCATTTTACTCAAGACATATGCAAGTGATATGTTTTATAAAGAAAAGTTTTCCCAGGCGAAAGTTTCAGAAATTTGGAAGAAAACTGCTTTATAAGATTCTTACGTGCTTTGTTAAAGTAGGTGAGCGCCTTCCATTCAAACAAATCTGGACATATTTAGAAAAAAAAAAAAAAATAAGTGCGATGTCTGACATAGCAAAACATTGATTAAAATGTGGCGTGACATTGTTATATTGAAATAATGATGTATTGAAATATTATTATATTGAAATATTGATATATTGTCATATTGATTTATTTATATATTGAAATATTGATATATTGGTATGTTGATATACTGATATATTGATATACTGATATATTGATGTATTAATATATTGATATACTGATATATTGATACATTGATATACTGATACATTAATGTATTGGTATATTGATATATTGGTATATTGATACACTGATATATTCATATATTGAGGTATTGAAATATTGATGAATTGAAATATTGTTATATTGAAATATTGATATATTGAAATATTGTTATATTAAAATATAGATATATTTAAATATTGATATATTGAAATATTGATAACTTTAAAAACTGGAATAGACATACATATCGATTTCAATTGATGTTTTGATTTTTGGAATATTGATATATGAAAGTATTGATATATTGATTTATTGACACATTAAAATACTGTCGTATTGAGGAATTGAAATAGTGATGTAGTTAGTTTTTTGAGTTTATCTTGACTAACAAAAGTTTTTGAGTATAAATAAATCACACCCTGATTTATTTATATGAATTGACTCTAGTTCTGAAGGTATTCATTCCGAAAAATATAAAAATTGCTGTTTTGAGGCATATTTGAAGTTGTCATACCCACATTAAAGATCATAATTAATTTTTGCTAATGGCAAAGCAAGATAATTCAATGAAATTTGGTACTCTGCCTTCGTCGCCAAAGCTAGCTCGTGGGATTGAAAATGAGCGAAATCGGCCAACGGACACGCCTACCGCCCATACAAAAAATATATTCATAATGCAACTTTAGCAGCATTTTTCACGACAAACACTACGAATTGTAAGCGCAAGCTCTAAGCAAAAACTGGGCGAAATCGGACAAGAGGGCGTGGCACCTCCCATATAAGCAAAAATTTTTCAATGCTCAAAATACTGCAGTGTAGAGTATTTAAGTATGATAATTTTATATTGAACTAATTAAACAGTAATTTTTGCAATTTTTCAACAACAGACGAAAGCAAGTGTTAACATGGAAATTGATAACATATGTTTCGGCTACTTCCACACATATATAAACATGTATATAGCCTCATCAGATCAGTTTTAGTTAAATCTTGCCAGAAACCGTAAGGCCAAAGATTACTCCCATACTAGTTTCCAATTAATCTTATCTATTCAATTGAAAGACGTTACATAATTCAATTCTGGGAATCATGTGAATGTAAGCAATCACTCTTTATCCTGGAACAATATGTATAGAGATCAGTGGGTGGTTATTTTTGAACAACCGGGAGCATTTCTAAAAGAATCGCTATAAACGATTAAACCAGAGATTTTAATTGAAAATGGCATAAAAAGTTTCATATAAAAATAGCATCACAATTTTTATTAATCTATTTTAATGCTTTTTTTAGATATAAAACGTTATTTATAAACTTGAATAAAATTTAAAGCACTTTTTTTAATTTGTTTATAGTTAAATTTAAAAATAAATTTATAGGCAAATAACAAAGGTGGCTGAGAGAGGGAGGCAGGGGCCGCAGTTGCAACAAAATTATTATGCATTGCAATCATGTAAATCGCATGAGAAATTCTTGTTAAATTAATTATAGCAAATAATGGCGCGATATACAACGCTGTCTGTATTTGTATTATTGTTGTGGTTTTATTTGTGTTGTTTACTTATTAATTTAATAAATAATAAAACAAAATTTTAATGCCAGCAACTGAACAACAACACAACAACAGGACAGGACAGTTGGGACGACGACGACACTCGGTGACATAAATAAATTCTCATTATATGAAATGTGAAATTCAATTGTAATTAATTGTGGCAAATATTGAAAATTAAAAATTTATCAACGAAATTATGTAAAACCCCAAAAGAAAACAAAATTCTTCGAGTCCAGGTAATTGACAATACCAAGTATTTGCTACATAGGTCTCGAGTCACTAGGGAGCTGTGTGTGTAATGTTGTAAAGATTTTATTGCTCTTTTTTTTTATATAATTTCTCGTGTAAAATTAATAAAAATTTAATGGTTTTTTTAAACAGCATGGGATATATTTTCTTGTTATTTTTATAACATTTTTTATTTTCGACTTTAAAATTTTACACTTTAATAACGTGTAGGCAAAGAGTTTTGATTCTCAAAAGCGTATAAAAAGAACTTGCAAGTTTTAACTTAATCGATAAAATGTGAAATTATTATAGTAAATATTTTTTTTTCTAACTTTAACTAAAATGTCCCCAATATACATACGTAAGAATATTTCGTACTTTTTCTTTTATTTCTTGTAAAGGATACTTCTGCTGCTTCAAGAACAAATACTAGAAAATTTTGTAAAAAAACTTCTTTCGATTTAATTACCTAATTAAAATTGCATTAGTGTTGCAAGAAGGACTTCGTAGAGTGTAGCAAAAACATGAGGCACAAAATTAGACGCAATTAAATTTTAAAAAAGTCGACTGCACAAAACAACAACAAAAAAAAAAGAACCTTCTTGTCCTTGCTACTTTTCAACTTTTTGAGGAGAGATACCATGCAAAAAAAAAAAAGGAAGAGACAAAAAAAGGTGAAAACTTTTTTAATTGTTACAGTTTTCACTTCGACAAAGTTACGAGAGAAAAAAAAGTCTCAAGCTCCTTCCTGCACTGCCCAGTGACAAAACAAAAAAACAAAACCCTTGAAATTTCGTTTTAGTTAAGCGAAGAGGAAAAACTAGGAAACAGTATGTAGGTAGAATCGTCGTTGTCCTTGCAGTCTATGCGTTTTTTATGGTTTTAGATGGACTTTTTTTTCTTAAATGCAAAAAGTTTTTTGTAGCAAAACACAGAAGTGTAAAAGTGGGAACAAATAGACGGCATTTGTCAAAAGTTCATAAAATTAACCTAAAACTATCAATAACTGATTTTGAATTTGCATGAATTCAAATGAATGCAATCACTTAGTCATAAATAAAATTACTAGGAATCATGCTAGGACTCGATAAAAAAAAAAAAATTAATACTATCGCTTGAGTCAATGAATCATAGAAATCACATGAGTCAATCCGAAATGAATGCAATAATTCACTAAATCATTCAAATGACTTCAGAGTACAATCAATCAAATCAATTTTGAATCATTAAAGTGAATGCAGTTCATCAAATGAATACAATCAATTGAGTCAATGCATTCACTTGAGTAATGCAATCATTTAAATTAATGCCGTCACTTGATAGAATGAAATAATTCCAATAAACACAGAACACAATCAATAAAATCATTCCTGAATCAGTTTAATGGATGCAATTCTTCAAATGAATACAATCATTTGAGTCAATGCATTCACTTGAATCATTCAAATCAATGCAATCCCTTGAGTGAGAGTAATCATTCATATGAATACAGATCACAATAAATCAAATCTATCATGAATCATTTAAATGAATGCAATTCTTCAAACGAACTCAATCATCTGAGTCAATATATTCACGTGACTCATTAAATCATTCAAACAATGCAATCGCTTGAGTGAGTGTAATCTTTCACATGAATACTGAGTGTAATCAATCAAATCGATCTTGATCAATAAAATCATTCTTGAATCAGTTAAATGGATGCAATTCTTTAAACGAATGCATACAACTGAGTCAATGCATTGACTTCAATAATGCAATGATTCAAATTAATGCAATCCCTTGAGTGAGAGTAATCATTCATATGAATACAGATCACAATAAATCAAATCAATCTTGAATCATTTAAATGAATGCAATTCTTCAAATGAACTCAATCATTTGGGTCAATACTTTCACGTTAGTCATGAAATTATTCAAGTGAATGCAGTCGATTGAAACCTTTCATATGAATACAGAGTATAATCAATCAAATTAATCTTGAGTCATTAAATGAATGCAATTCCTCAAATGACTACAATCATTTGAATCAAGCAAACATTCATATGAATGCAATCGCTTGAGAGATGAAATCATTGAAATGAATACAGTGTACAATCATTCAAATCAAACTTGGATCATCATGAATGCAATTCTTCAAATGAACACAATCACTGAGTCAATGCAATTACTTAGTTGAGACAATGCAATCATTGAAATGAATGCAATCAGTTGAGAGAGTAAAATCATCCAAATATAATATAAGAGAAAAAAAGCATTCAGTTAAATGAATACAATATGTTGAATTATGTGAATCAATTCAATCAATTGAATCATTGAAATTATTTGAACAAAAGTAGTAACTCAATAAAAGCAGGTTATTTGTTATGAAATATTGGCTTTAGAATGATTTTGGTATGAGAAATACGAATTCGAAATTTGTTTGTCCACAATTTTTTGCTTAGCCGCCAAATTCAAAACGTAAGAGACCATCGGTCCTGCGGAAATAAGGTGAATAATGAATTACTCAAATAACTGATACAGACAAAAAACCAATAAAGCAACAAGGCACAAACTACCGCAGTTTGATGTGAACTTTCTTGACAAAAGAAGCACAAGGCTTCTAATGAAGACCTTCCGTACGGTCTTACTGGCTTTATGGTTAACAATATGTATTGAATGCAATTAAATATTTCACCTACAAAAATGTTTGCAACACTTTTGCAACGCTGCAACTGCATCACAGAGGCAAGTTAAGCAACAAAACAATTTCCGTTTCAACATTAAAGTTTTTCCCTTTTTTGTGACTTGGGAAATTTTTTTTTATTTTTTTTTTTTTGTCGCCATTGCCATTTTTGCGTCACATGCAAAACTGAATGACTTGCAATGAAGTGCAAATTGTGTTCACGCTGCTACTGCCTCATTTGTCACAATTTAGTGCTTGTGCATAAGTGGGTGTTAAAGTGGGCATGGACATGGACGTGGGTCTAAACTTTAGCGCTTGATATGTAGTAATAGGAGTGGTAGTGCTGGTGGAAGTGCAGCCGCCATTTCCTTTTGGTTAAGTTTTTTTTTGTTTTGCTTTATTTGTGTTGCTGACATTTTGCTCCTTTTTATTTATTAAGTGTCCTTTTTAAGTTTTTTTCACTTACTATATACTTTTTCGTTTAATTGCTTTACTGCCCGCCAGTTTTGTTGTTGTTGTTTTTGTTGGTGCTCTTCTGTCGCGCTCCATAAAGTATGCAAAGCAAATGATACTGACATTAAATTGCATTTTCATTCTTTGTTAAAAGTTTTCAGTTGAGAAAAAAAAGTATCCAATAGAAAATAAGTAGTATAAATTTTTATGAAAAAGGGTTTTTACTGTAAGAAGAACCAACTGCTATTTTTACAGAATTGCCAGTGCTATTGAGGTCCGATCTTATTTACACGTTTCTACTTTTTTTACACTTAAAGTAACACTTAAACACTTAAATAGTCCTTAAATAATATAGTAATGTTTTTAAAAAGACTACCAAGTTGTTAAATAAAATATCAGCTTAAGTGGTATTTTTCACTTAATGGGATTCACGTTAAAAAAGCTGGAATATTTGTTTCATGGTCTTGTACATTGAATCTTCGTCTTACAATAGTTTTGATATTGATCTTGAGCATTAAGTTTTGGTCTCGGCCTTCATCTTGATCTTGACTTTAAAAATAAAAAATTACAGAAAAAATTCCTTAAAAGTGTTGAGTATGCAAAATTTACGAACCCAATATTTGAAAGCAGTTGGATTTTTAAGATGCCATTGCCATATTCAGTATTCAGAGATGATTTTATGTTCAAAAAGGGCTTCGTATCCCTATTAACTATAACAGACCAAGACCGAAAAGCACTCTTGAACTTGACAATCATACTGATCAAGACTATAGTAATCATGGTCGGGGATACAAAACCTAAGCCTTGTTCTATCAATTGTATCAGCGTGTCAGAAGCAAGACTCAAAACCAAGACTGATTCTGCTCAACGTGGTAGAGGAAAATATCTTTCAACCCAAGGGGGAAAAAAACCCTCCAAAGACTTTTGAAGAAAAGCATACTTAGGGAAAATACCCTTTTGAAGCGCTTATTTGTAATGTGCTCTTTCAATAAAACAAAAAAAAAAACTAATTACCTTCTAAGCTTAATGACTGATCGCACTAGGATTCAAACTAAGAACAGTCCACGTGATAGACAAATATTATTTTACTTACAATTCCAAACTTATTAGAGCTCTACACCACTGACCTACATGATGAGAGGTATAAAATTTCTATAGTAACCGAATGTCAGTCCAAGCAAAATTTTATTTCTTAGTGTTTACAAGGAATCATTGTGTATTCAGTTGCAATTCAATTAAACAAAAGTAAATAAATTAGAGAAAAAAACAAATAAATCACGCGCGCTGGGGATCGTACCCATGTCCATTGCAAACTTGTGTTACGTGTGTGTAAAATTTGTACATTAAACACATTTTTGTTTCTTTATATTTTGTTTTCTTTCCCTTCCTCTATTTTTTAAACAACTATTCATATGTTGAAGCAAACATGTCTCTCTAAACAAAATTTGATATGTGAATGCTTACTGCAAGCTTAAAAAAAAATTATTTCGTAAGTGCTTCTAAACTTCTATGGAAACAAGCGCTTTAAAAGTGATTGGTTAGACTCGCTTGAAAGACTGCTTGGAAAGGAAAATCAAAGCCAACGCAAAAGATCCCATTCATTGGAGGCTATTCGCTTTAGAATACGTCCACCTTAGAAGTTACAGGAAAGAAAAAGTGCATAAGTATAGCAAAAGTAATTAATGAGGGGGCAATAAAAAACAATTAAAATCAAAAATGTGGTTCAAACACAAACCTCAATATTTAATTAACGAAACAAACACAAGAACAAATACAATAAAATAGACTACAGCAACAGCAATAGCCGCAGTAGCAACAACACATGCTACTCTTACAACACATACACAATAAAATACAAAACTATAAATCCGAATAGCGCGCTAAACCGACAAATACATATGCGAATGTGTAGTGTTATTTAAGCAAACCTAAAAATATGCAATGATTTATATTTGATTAAAAAATGTCACAAACTGCCTACAAAACAAACATTATACAAACGTCAAAATATTTTCATATAATTTAATTAAAAAATAATAAAAATTTGAGGCGAAAATAAATAACAGCAACTACTGCACTTGACATTTGATACATTGGGAAACGGAGTATTGTTTAATCCTCTAACTCTTAAGAGAGCATAGAGCCAAGAGAAATGGAGTAGTACGTGGGCTGCTATATATATTTCTGGCCTAGGCAACACTAATGTCAACAGCTAAAATCTGGCAAAACCATAATAAAGTTTGACACTTTTAGCATAAACGTACTCACAACGTTTCGATGTACAAGTGCTATTTATTTTGTTTACAGTGAGTTAAGAAAATTAGTTTTCTGTTGATAATTTAAGCAATTGATAAATTATGGGGTTTCCAACGAGAACAAACGTTTTTACAACTAAGTGTTCATGCAAAATCGAATGCATTGGAGTGGAACTAATGCCCAAGGATGCCTCTATCTCACGGTATGTCTCATGACGATCTTGCATTATCAGTTCACGCGCGGCATCAATGTTCTCTGGCACAACGGCCGTTTTTGGGCCACGATTGAATTCATTAAACCAGTTTTTCACAGGGCTATAGGATGGTGTTTCATCGCCATACAAATATTTAAGATCATCGATGCACTCTTGTCGTGATAATCCGCGTCGAAAGTTGTGAAAAATGATCGCAAGAAAATGTTCACGAGTCAATTCTATTTTTTTGCCAAATTGATCTTTTGAAGTCACTGTAAACAACACAAATGATGGTCAAAAGGTTCTGAGTACGTCTAAACTAAAAAATGTCAAAATTTATTCTGGTATCGCCAGCATTTAGCTATTGACATTAGTGTTGCCTAGGCCAGAAATATATATAGCAGCGTATGTAGTAAATATATTCACATCAATATTGTATTTGCTGTTATTTACAAATTTGTAAAAGTAATAGGCTAGACAGGCGACAGCTTTAATCCGGATTATAGACGTATCTATTTTTCAGACGAAGCCTTTTATTGCACGATTTATAAATACATATTTCATAGATGTTCACTAAACGAAAATTTCCCAATTCAGGGGCCAACAAATTCTAAAAAATTAAAAACAAGATTAACAGTGAGATAAGCATCAGAAAAGCTAATTCGAATTTTTTGGCCCCTGAATTGGAAAATTTTCTTCTAGTCAACGTCTATGAAGTATGAATTTCAAAAATGCCAGTCATGCAATAAAAAGATTCACATTATAACGTCTTTAATCCGGATTTAAGCTATATCTGTCTAGCCTATACCCTCTAATAACACGGATGCCATAAGAAAAATTGAACTCGAAATCCAAACACCCACGATTTTTTTTCTGCAAAAATTTTTGACAACCTTCATCACTGAAAATATATTTGACAAAAAAAACCTGAAATACAACCGTTTCCTAGAAATCTGAGGTCAAAGTTTACATGATCGGTTTTCTTTTAATAAGATGTCACTAGTTTTTTGTTAAATTGTTTTCAACTATTGTGTAAAAATTTACTTCAAAATAGGCTATTAAGCTTAAAATTTGTATTCGAATGACTCACGGTTAAGGAGTTATTTTTTGAGAAAACTATCTACCTACGCTCCTGCGATAAATTGTCCATTTATAATCTATACAATAGACAAACGAAAACGATTCACTCCCTGTTTCTATGCCTAAATATCAACACATTCACTTGATTTTTTTTTTTTTGTTGGGAAGGTTGTGAGAAGGAGCAGTGTATTGAATTTCTATTTTTTTCGTTTTTAGTGGGCGGTGCCACGCCCCTAAATAGAAAAAACACTTCTACGGCTAAAACGCTACATCGATTTTTAAGAAATTTGGTACGGAAATATGGTTGGCACTAACTAAGAAACAATAATAAACTCATAATGTTTTTAAGTGGGCGGGGCCACGCTTTTAAATGAAAAAAAAAAAAAACGCTCTCACAGCTAAACCGTTGCGTCGATTCCTTTGAAATTTGATATGGAGATAGGGTTAGCACTAGCTATGGGCTAGTTTGTATGGACATTTTTAAAAATTAACTTTTTATACCCTGCGGTGGTTTTTTATGTGACGTTTGTTTGATGAAAAAGTAAGTGAGCCAAAATTTGGAGGGGGTGGGGTGGGTCTAACGCTTGCCGAATTTCAATCAAAGTTCGAATTTCGGGGGTAAAATTTTTAAAAAAGCTTCTAACTGCAAACCAGTTATACTAACAGGCAAAGAATGTATGACCAACCCCCATTATATTTTCTACCCCAACATTTTCACCAAACATACTTACTCCCTATCTATACCCCTAAGGGTCGCTCCCATATAATCCTTAATTTTCATGACATTTTTATAAAATCGACCTCCACCACCCCCAGGTTGCCCCTACAGGGCGGAGATAGAGGGCAAGTATGTTTTGTAAAATTGTCGAGCTGGAAAAACTAATAGGGGTCGGTCATACATTTTACCTTCCTAAGTAGCACTATGGGGGCAGGGTTGATGAGAGAAAAAATGTTTATTAATTAACATAAATATGAGTATTTTTGTATGGGAGCACACCTAGGGGGTGGAGATAGGGGGTAAGTATGTGTCCTGAAAATGATGGAGTGGAAAAAATAATGGGGGTATGTCATACTTTTGAACAATGTAGGGGCAGCCTGGGGGTGGTGGAGGTCGATTTTATAAAAATGTCATGAAAATGAAGACTGATATGGGAGCGACCCTTAGGGGTAGAGATAGGGGGTAAGTATGTTTAGTGAAAATGTTGGAGTAGAAAATATAATGGGGGTTGGTCATACATTCTATGCCTGTAAGTATAACTGGTTTGCAGTTAGAAGCTTTTATCAAAATTTTACCCCCAAAATTCGAACTTTGACTCAAATCCGGCAAGGGTTAGACCCACCCCACCCCCTCCAAATTTTGGCTCACTTACTTTTTCATCAAACCTCACATAAAAAACCACCGCAGGGTATAAAAATCGAAAAATTGTTATTAAGCCCATAGCTAGTTAGCACTAAGGAACGATAACATGACCACTATGTTTTTAAGTGGGAGGTGCCACGCACCTAAAAAGAAAATGCTCCGAAGTGGTTGATTGGAAAAGCGGGCGTTGGCACGCCCATCAAAAAAAAAAAACCCGACGTTTGCGAATTTTTTGACGCAGGTGACTGAAATTTAGTATGAATGCAAAAGGCAGCGAAACGAATAATATGCTGCTAACGATATAAATATTATTTTTAATAATCTTGATATATACACTGTAAACATTTAATTAGCTTACTGTGAGCACATATATTTACACCTTCAAGTTGTTGATGAATTAGCGTTGAATTTTAATACTTTTAACACTCATAAACATACACAAGTGTTGAAAATCGCAAACAATGCGTGCGTCTGTATTCTACAGAAGAAAAAAAATTAACTTCTAACGTTTTTACGCAAATTCTATAATAAATTAATGAAATTTCTCTTCTTTTTGCATGTTAATTGCAAAAAAAAATTAAAATTCCTAAAAATACCAGTAGTTGTTGATTTTAATTATTCAGTGGAAATGTTATTTCTGTTTATACTAATGTTGTTGGTTTGAGTGTATAACCAAATATTTATGTTTAAATTAAACAAATACAAGTTTGCATGTGTGTGGCATGGCGATTGGTTGCACGCTGTTTATTTGTGTATCTCACTTAAATAAATAATATTATTTTAAACACATTCGCTAAAATTTTAATTTTATTGTTGAAGAAATTAAAAAAAAAAAAAATTATTTATGTATTTTAATTAAACGTTTTGAGTGTACGTGTGTGTGTCTTCTGTTTAATTTTTGAAAAATTATGCAAATGCGCTCGTGTTTAAATTAAATTTAATCATTTTCTAATTGTTTTTATGGGTAACAATTAATTTGTTAGTTGCTTCGTGTTTAGATTTATATACAATGCATTTGCAAGAATTTGCCATTTGTGCTATGATTAATTATGTACAATAGAAAATAAAAATTAAATAAAATTATCGCTTTTGAAATAAAATTTCAAGAATAAAATAATTTGTTCTGCACATGGCAAGCTTAAGAATTACTCATAATGAGAGTGTGGTAAATAAAATCTTAGTGTTCGAAAAAACAAAAGTAACGCGGACTCTTCAACCGGTGTATGGTAACGGTTTTCCACTCTAAGTTCAACCCATTTTCAACATAATATAACTTTTCCAAATCAAATAAAAGCTTTTCCAACAAAAATTAAACTATTCTCAAACAACATATCAAATTTTTTGTCAAATAAAATTAAACTTAACTTAAACTGTTTTCAAATTAAATAAAACTTTCCCGAATCAAATTTAACTTTTTCAAAATCTATTAAAACCTTTTCCAACATAAATTAAACTTTCCGAAATCACATAATTATTTTTCGAAATCTATTAACCGTAATTCTATATTAAATAAAACTTTTTCTAAATCAAGTTAAACCTTTTCCGAATAAAATCAAGCTTTTCTAAAACAAATTAAACTTTTTTTAACTAAATTAAACTTTTTTTCATTAAATTAAACTTTTCCAAACAAAATTAAACATCTTCCAACGCAAATAAACTTTTCTAAATCAAATTATACTTTTTTTAATCAAACATTTCAAAATCAATCAAATTAACTCTTCCAAATCAAATTAAACATTTTACAAATCAGATTAAACTTTTTCTGTCTCAAATTTTTCTAAATCAAATCAAGCTTCTCCAAATCAAATTAAACTTTTTCTTAATCAAATTAAACCTTTTCCAAATCAAATCAAATTTATTCCAAATCAATTTTAACTTCAATCCAAATCAAACTAAACCATTTCCAATACAAATTAAACTTTTCCTAATCAAACTAAACCTTTTTCAAACTTTTCTAAATCAAATTATACTTCTTCTTAATCAAACCTTTCAAAATCAGTCAAAGAAACTCTTTTCCATATCAAATTAAAAATTTTCCAGATCAAATTAAACATTTTACAAATCAAATTAAACTATTTCTAAGTCAAATAAAGCCTTTTCTGAATCAAATCAAATCAAATTTATTCCAAATCCAATTTAACTTCTATCCAAATCAAATTAAACCATTTCTAACACAATTATACCTTTTTTAAATCAAATCAAACCTTTTCCAATTCAAATTCAACTTCCAACCAAATCAAATTAAACCATTTCCAATACAAATTAAACTTTTCCAAATCAAACTAAACCTTTTTCAAACTTTTCTAAATCAAATTATACTTCTTCTTAATCAAACCTTTCAAAATCAGTCAAAGATTTTCTTTTCCATATCAAATTAAAAATTTTCTAGATCAAATTGAACATATTACAAATCAAATTAAACTCTTTCTAAATCAAATGAAACCTTTTCTGAATCAAAACAAATCAAATTTATTCCAAATCAAATTTAACTTCTATCCAAATCAAATTAAACCATTTCTAACAAAATTTTACTTTTCTAAATCAAATTAAACTCTTCCAAATCAAATTAAACCTTTTCCAATACAAATTAAACTTTTCCAAATCAAACTTTTCCAAATCAATCAAATTAGCTAATTTTTATATAAAATTAAACATTTTCCAGATCAAGTTAAAGTTTTTACAAAACAAATTAAAAATTTTGCCAAAATTATCACAAAATTTTAATTAGGATAATTGACTTAATAAAAATGTACTATTTACTGACTTCCATTGTACATAACATACACATCAATTCCGGGCCAGAACTCGATAATTTGAAAGTCTCAAAAATCACACACATTTTTTTGATCGGATTGTTCAACTGAACAATGAGTCGCATCGCATGGCTGTTCGTTTATATCTTGATAAATTATAATTTAACAAGATGAATTCAATCCGAAAAGCAGTGAAGAAAGTTTTTTTGTCACTAGTTTCTGAAAAATATATTGAAAACATATCTTTCGGAAGAGATTTTCCACTATGTACCAAACTCAAATTGAAATTTTGAAGAAGTTTTAAATTAAGGCGTAATGATAAGTTTTATTTTCATACACCATGAGGAGAATGACTTTGGGAGAATTACATAACAGTTGAAAAACAATTCAATTCATAATGTAACCAACAAACATAGTAAGTTGAATTTTTCAAAGTGATTTTATAAAAAAAATTTATTTCAAACCCAATGCAATGAACATACATTACACTCTATATCGTTTACAAATGACACTTAAAAAATCCTTTTTGTTTCACCTTAAACAAAAGGCAATTTTGTAATATCCCAACAATATCAAACCATACAAAAAAAAAAACAGCAACAAAAAAAAAAAAAACTACAATCCGCAACAACAAAATAAAAGTAAAAAGAAAAAGAGGGTTTTTTTTTTCGTTTAAATATGCGGTTGCCAGCAACGTTGGTAGGTACACACTGTTCACTGTAGATAAGCGAACAAAGGACACAAAAATTGAGTAAGTAAAGAATAAAACTGTTTTGTCTACAAACCAACATCAAAAAAAGAAAAAATTCAACAAAAAAAATATTCGTTTATATTTCGCAAAAAATAGGGAAACAGAAACAAAAATTTGCACAAGGTATCAATTATGGATTAAGGATGAAGTCTACCTTGAAGTTCTGCAAAATAAAAAAAAATCCAAATGCACGAAACTGTATGACAGTTTAAAGTGACAGATTTCTAGCATAATTTTGAGAAAATCAGAGAAGAAATATACAAAAACGTGCTGAAATAAAATCAATACAGCTGGACGACAGTGAGTGACAAATGGCTAGAAAAACTAATAGAAGTCAAAACAAAAATGGTGTTTAAAAAAAATTGTATAATACCTTAACTTCAAAGGATCTTAACTGGGAAAGAAGAGTCCTATTGAAAAACTTTGAAAGTATATTTTGATAAGGAAGAGTTTGGCTATTCGATGCCATAAAACGCCATACGCCATAAGCTTTAAAACAGCGTTTTCTCCAACTTAGAGCAAGGATATCTCGAAATCCTGCAGGTATATTGACAATTATATATATATATTGACATTTCTGAGCAGTTCGATTCAGCGTCGATAAGTTCATAAGAGTGGATATAAGAAGTGTTCATAATTTTTATTTTTTTTTTTTTGAGTTCCTGTGTAATGGGTAAAACTATTCTTTTTAGAATTAAATTATTTTGTATGCTTAAGGGAAGCAAATGATGAAGATTCGACCATGTAGTAGCTTGCAAGTAAATTTTCATTATTTAAGATTACATATTCGAAATTTAATTTAATTGCTCTCAAGAAATAAATAAAGGAGCCTTTCTTTTTATGTTTTTTTTTTAGAAGAAAACCTATGTACCAAATATAATAATATAATACAAGAACTTATACAAAAAAAAAAAAGAAGAAAAATAAGTGCTACAAAAAAAAAAAGTTTTGCTAGAAACCACATCAAAAGCATGCGGTCACAATGCAAAACATTTTGAATTGAATTAAAAGTATCCGGAAATTTATCATTGATACGTAGTATTTGAAGTCTTTGTTGCCTTAAAGGGTCATTTGTACCGAAAGCAATTAAAGGAAAAGGAAGAAATAGTTAAAAAATGATATCGCAGGACTGTCACATTTCGCAAGTAAATTAGAGAATAATAGATCCACTGCGTTTGAAGTTTCAAATTTGAGATAAAAGTTAAACATCAAAAAAAAAAACTTTTTAACTAAGGGCGATTCTATAAAAATAGGCCTTATTTTGCCTGGAAAAAAAAAGTTGGTCTTTCGAGGCCACAAATAGTCGAGAAATAGGTTAAAGTTGTCACAATAAACGTTATATAAATAATAAATCACTTCAAAATTATTCATAAATTAATTTTCCATAGTAAATTTCCAACATGTAAAAATATCCACGGTAAAAGCATAAAGTGGCATAGAAAACTTCAAAATAAAATTCTAAGTTTTTTTCGCTCAAGGTGTTGTCCGTAAGTTCTTTCACACTTAAAGAAAAAAATTAGTTTATGTATGTAGCTTATAAAGAGAATTGACATTAACACCATGGTAAAAGAAAAGTTGTTTGTACAATCAAAATTTACGAAATGTTTGTTTAAGAATAAAATAAAAACTTAATACGTGGGCTGCTATATATATTTCTGGCCTACGCAACACTAATGTCAATAGCTAAAATCTGGCAACACCATAATAAAGTTTGACATTTTTTAGCATAAACGTACTCACAACGTTTTGATGTACCAGTGATATTTGTTTTGTTTATAGTGAGTTAAGAAAATTAATTTTTCCATTGATAACTTAAGCGATTGATAAATTATGGGGTTTCCAACGAGAACAAACGTTTTTTACAACTAAGTGTTCATGCAAAATCGAATGTTTTGGAGTGGAACTAATGGCCAAGGATGCCTCTATCTCACGGTATGTCACATGACGATCTTGCATTATCAGTTCACGCACGGAATCAATGTTCTCTGGCACAACGGCCGTTTTTGGACGACCTTCACAGAATTCGTCTTTGAGCGAGCGTCGGCTACGATTGAATTCATTAAACCAGTTTTTCACAGTGCTATAGGATGGGGTGCTTCATCGCCATACAAAGATTTAAGTTAATCGATGCACTCTTGTCGTGATAATCCACGTCGAAAGTTGTGAAAAATGATCACACGAAAATGTTCACGAATTAATTCCATTTATTTGCCAAATTGATTTTTTCAAGTCACTGTAAACAACACAAATGATGATCGTACGTCAAAACGTTGTGAGTACGTTTATGCTAAAAAAATGTCAGACTTTATTATGGTGTTGCCAGATCTTAGCTATTGACATTAGTGTTGCCTAGGCCAGAAATATATATAGCAGCCTACGTAACCAATTCTGCACGACGAAAAAACCTCTGAAAAATTCACATGCTAAGCTCTTCATCTGAATCTTCTAATTTAAATCTTTTCATATAATTTCTCATTTTAAGCTTTCCCCTTCTTGTGTCATTTTATTTTCTCAATGTGTAAAAGACCTCTTCAAATCTACTCCATTTTTCACGTTAACTAGCTAATGAGTTTTTTCGAACATTTCCCAGGCTTACGATCGTTTTAGCGTTTTTTGTTGCTTTAAGTAATTTTGAGTTACCTTCTTGTTGACAAAAACGAAGAACGAAGCTAAGTGAATGTCCTTAGGCACTGGAAAAAAGTAACAAAATCGATTTTAGAAATTATTTGATTTCCGAAAACATTCACAACTTTTTTAAAAAAAATTCAATGAAATAAATTTCACCAAAAATTTTGACTGAAAACATATAAGTGTCCTTTTCTATTGAGTTCACAGAAAATAACATAAAAAACACCGAACAGCGAAAAATTTAAAGTGCATTGAACCTCACCGCTTACAGTTCAAATGGCCAAAATAAGAATGACAACAAATGTATATAACACCAACAAGTGCCACAATACAGTAAACAGGATTCAACCAAAAAAAAGGCAGCCAACGCGCCTCAGCATGTATTCACACAATACATACAAAAAAAAATCCAAAAACAAACCTTAAAACTTTATAGGGCGATTTGTTACGTATGATAAAGGACATTTATTTTTTCGGTCGTTTTTCTTACTGACGACTGACACAACACCTTTTTATTATTCTTCTTCTTTTGTTCTACAAATTTGTTTTTAATTTTCAATGTAGTGGTGGCAGCGACATTTAAAATTAAGTTATTCACTATGTTACGTAGTAGCGGCGTTGATTTTGTGTCGTTGTTAATGATACTACCTACACATATGCATGTGCTTACTATGCCGACGCCCTTGTCATTGCAATGTAATACATCAATATGTGGACATTTTTATCGAAATTTGTTTTTTTTTTTTTACAGCACGGCTCACTGACAAGAATTTCACCCACAACGAGTGTTTGGCAAATGTCAAAAAAAACATTTGTAAACATGTCACACGTTTATTTACAAAGGATATGTTGACACAGATGACAAAAGTATCGATTATTATATTTATGTGTTATTTTTCTTTAAAACTTTAAAACTCAACTGAACAAAACTCGCGCAAAGCAGAAAATTTTGAAAGAAATACATAGTGTTACAAATTACAACATCTGAGGTATTCACACGTTCTTGGTGTGGTATTTTTACACTCTTGTTAATACGTTGAAATCTCTTTTCGGCGAACAGCGTGAATCTCTTGCATAGCAAACTGCCTTAGGTGAAATTTTTTAGCGTCGCTCTCTGCTTCCAGGTGAGATTTAATTGTATTTATAAGCAAAAGTGTAAAAATACTATACAAAATACTATGATACGTACTGTGAATACCTGCGTAATAGTTTATTGTAGTATTACAAGTAATTTCAGTACCTATTCCCTTAACGGGTTGATATACATATTTATGCAAACAGAAATATTGAAATATCTCTAGAGCTAAAAGAAGACTCGTTTAATAAATGGAAATTCAATTGTCAATTGTTTGATTTTTATTGATAGAATATTTGATGAAGGTGGTATGTATCTCTATGCGTCAAGCTGTCGTCTGTTTATTTGATATTGGTGGTATGCTCTCCATGTTAGTATACGTGTTCAGTTTTTCCACATGTAAGCTTTCACTTTGACATTTCTCTTGAGTCGGCGACTTCCTTCCGCTTTTTTTTTTATAAATGAGGAAAAAAACTCAGCGCTGCAACTTTTATACCTGAAGCCTAAGTCAATAAAAAGAAAATTCAATTTTCGAACTTTTTTTTCCTCTTTAGTTTGTTGCATAGTTTAATAGAATTGAGAATTTGTTAGTCAAATGGGAAAAAAAAAGCTCGAACTTACTAGTTCATATTAAATATTCAAGTTTGATTTGTTATACAAAAGATATTGTGGTGAAAAATTTATAGTTAAGAAAATTTAAATTACATTTAACTCGAAGAATAAATGAACAATCTTTCTTCTACAAGTCCAACTTAACTTTATTTGGGGCTGACTATATATCCGAAATCTGAGTCACTAAGCCAATGAAACTACTGATATTTGAACTTTTGAAGGCTAAAAAAGGCTTTCTACTCTTTTTTTTTTTTAATTCACCAAAAATAGAGTTCTCAATTTTTTTGAAAAATATTCAAATTCCCGGGAATTCGGGGAATATAAGATCTCGATTTTTTCGAGAAATGCTTGAGTTCCTTCCCAGGATGTCGGAAATATAAGATCCAGACATCATAACAAATCTAATAGGAGTTATCAAGAGCTAGATAGAGTTCTGCAATAAAGTTATCAATTTTTGTCGCGAAATATTCGAGTTTCCGGGATATAGGGAATATAGGATCTAATAATCATTACATATTCAAAAAAGAATCATCAGAGTACGGTAGAAGAGCTTCTATAATAGAGTTCGCAATTTTTTCGAGTTCCCTGGGAATCGGCAATATAAGTTCTGGAAACATATCCAAAAGGAATTATCACTGTACGGTACAAGAGCGTAATAGAGTTCTCCGATGAAGTTTCCAATTTTTTTCGAGAAATTTTCGAGTTTCCGAAAAATCGGTAAAATAAAATCTAGAAATCATAGCATATCTAAAAGAAATTATAACAGTACAAGAACTAGATAATGTTCTCCAAGAATCCAAAATTTTTTCGAGAAATACTCGAGTTCTCAAGAAATCAAGAATAGAAGATCTATAAATCATAACATATCCAAAAAGAAATTATCGCAATACAGTGCGAGAGCTAGACAGAATTCTCCAATAGAGTTCTCAATTTTTTCGAGTTTCCAGGAAATCGGTAATATACTAATAAGATCTAGAAATAATAATGGGGGTTATCGTGAATCAAGATTCCCGGGGAATTTTCTTAAACTAAATTTCTTCGAAAAATGTTAGAGTTCCAGGAAAATCGTGAACATAAGATCTTGAAATCATAATATATGCAAAAAGAACAATCAAAGAACGGTACAAAAGCTAGAATCATAACAAGCATGTGTAACTGAAAACGATAAGAGGTTCGTGTATAATACAAAGTACATTTTACGTAGCTGTTGCTGAACCATCTAGAAAGTTCGTATTTAACAATAAAATATACAATCTGCGAAGGTGTTATTGAAACATCGTTGACAAAATATACGTTTGTATGTTTATTTGTAATAAAAAAAGTAAAGAAGATTTTGCTTTAATTTAAGAATAACTTCAATCAGGCAAACCAACCGACTAAAAAGTAGATCCCAGAATAGATCTACCTAAACACTTCCATCTGATTCTGATTTGACTACAGTACCGGATTTTTTGATCCAGTCATCAGATCTGTTCCTAATCACAATTGAAAATTTTTTTACGGTTTTAGTACGTTGTTTAAGTCAGTATAGTATCCTATGTAAAAACAAAAGTCTGCCTTGGAGTTTTCTAAATGCTCATGAATATCAGCTAATGCGATTCTCATCCTTAAATCATATACTTTTCCAATTAGCATCTGAACACTTCTTATGTGAAATCTATTCTCATATCAGGAATAGAAAGTCTGACTCGTCCCAGATCATACTTCAAGCGAAATTGATCTAGATCAGATTGGATCCAAATAGGAATTAATTTTTTGTCGAGCAGTAAAGCTTGTTTCAATTTTCCAGTCAAATCAACACTGTTTTGCTTTTAATAGAAAAACACTTGATAAGTTTCTTCCTAAAATTACGACTTTAAAGTTAATTAAATTGTTTGTCTAAGAAAACTCCACAGAATTTTTCAGAAAAATTGTTATTTGCATGAAATTTTCTAATATGTATATCTTTTCTGAGAAATCAGTTCGAGCGGAAATTAGAACGAAAACAAAAACTATTATCAGCTTTTAAGTTTGTGTAAATAAATTCTTATGTTAAGTAAAAGTTTATTTTTAGCACTTGTTATTTTCAAGCTGGAGAGATAAAAACGCTGTTGATGATATTTTTTTAATGAAGTATCAGGAAAAAAACAACTTGCGAAACATTATGAATATATTTATAATTCCCATAAAATATAAAAAAAAATAGTTTAAGAAAAAACATAGATTTTATAACATACGCTAGAGGTATCCAAATGAGATGAAGTTGAAAACTTACCTGGAAATAAAGAAAAGAATAAGAAATTATTTAAATTCAAGAAAAAATTAAGTAAAATATTAAGCAATATATAAAAAATATGTACTATATATCTATGGTAGTTTAAAAGATAAGTACTCTCACAAATCTTTCAAGTTTAATTTTCTTTTTAAATGAAAACCTTGGCTTTTTGACCAGTGTACTTCTATGTAGAATGCAAAACTCAAAGGATTTACATTTAAAGAATGCTTACTTTTAAGTTCGATTTGAGAACAAAAATTGATTAGAATATGTCAAAATAATTTCGTTTTCAAAAAGTTCTTTTGAAATAAAATGTGTAAAGAAATGAAAATACTTTCAATACTGCAAAAAGTGTAATGTAGGTGGTAGTAGAATTCGGCAAATAAAGTAGTAGAAAAAAAAACGAAAAAATAAAAAAAACATAAGATTCAGCCAGTCGGGTATATTAAGTCATAAAATTAGGTTAAGCAGCGGTACGTGCAATGCATTTTTTTGGCAAAATTCTTCTTCCGCAAGTTAATTTAAACAGCGTTTTTTCGGCGCTCATGCAAACTTAGCAATGTGCAATAAAAATGTTAATTTTAAAAATCAAGTTTTTTAAACTATATAATTAAATATGAATGTGTAGTTTCTTATAAGGTCAAAGTTTAATTAAAAAAAAAAAAACAGATACCAAAACAAAATAACTTGTCTTTTGCATATTACCTTACTAACTTTTAAAAACAAAAGCTTTTTAGAGATCTTTTTTTATATAATTTATTTTTTTTTTTTTTTAAACTTTACTATCCAACCTTTTTTCTTTTTGTGTATGACGTGTGAACACCATTTACGATCCCAAGCGCGATAATCACCGGTGCCATTTGTGACGCACTCTCCTTTACGTCCTACCGACTGAAACACCTCCTGTTCATCTGGATAACCTCTACACTGGGAAAGCAGTTTTTAGCACCGCATCAGAGGGATTCCCTTTTCTAAGGTATTAAATGCCATCTCTTCATTATCCTATGTTGGGCCTCCGCTATATTAGCTTTCGTAAGAGAGAGGGGCCGAGTAGTACTTTGGTAGTCTTTGCCAACGACTCTATTTTATTCTTAGAAAAGGGGGAGACGATTCCGAGAGTGTACTCATCGGAATTTCCAACGGTATGCGCTTTTTGGTAAGACTAAGCAACTCTTTGCAAACTTATAAAGAAATGTTAATTTCACTTGTTAAAAATGTTTATTTAATAAGCTAAAATTTTGATTTAACATTACAAAATGTTAATATAACATGGTGAAATGTTAATTTAACATGATAACATGTTAATTTAACATAATAAAATGTTAATTTCACATGATACAATGTTAATTTAACGTGATAAAATGTTAATATTACATGATAAAATCTAAATTTAACATGATAAAATGTTAATCTAACATGATAAAATGTTAATTTAACATGCCTGAAACATTCATACTCAAATGTTAATTAGACTTGTTTAGTTAATATGCCAAAAATGATAAATTAACATTTTGAATGAAAATTTCTAAAAAATAATGCTTAGTTTTTTTTTTATCTAATTTTTATAAAAATTATCAGCGACAAACAACAATTAGTGGTGACACTTATGCAATGCATCAATGATATTTTGTGTATTTCATAGTGAATGAAGTTGATTTTGGCAGGCGGATCGTGTTGACTACCGACCGTCCAATAAATTAACTAACAATGTTCCGTCTCAACGTTTGCCCAAAGACAGCACCAGCAGCATTAAAGTGCCGGCACATTTAATTTAACAAATTGATTTCTATTTGGATCAACAATTTTTGGTTGGCATAGTACAGAGAAATTTAAAAAATTTGAATGAATTTTCCTTCAAAACATAAATATAAGTATTAATAAATACATAATTAAAAATTACATGCAAGTGCGTCAGAAGTTGAGAAGAAAAAAAAAGAAATAATGCCACAAGATGTCAGCAGCAGCAGACAAGATTCACGCCTGATTGAGCACAAAATGTGCAATTTTTTTGACGGATTCTCAATATTGAAGTTGACTTATTAGCAGAGTATTTTTATTTATACTAATATATATAGAAAATTATATAACATTTTTTTTTCGCTTATCGAAAGACAAGTTCTGATGACTTCAACATCAAGTTTAATGGAATGGTTTTTTGGCTTTTATAATGATGCTATCAAGCTAAAAATTGTGACAATTTTTGCATACTAATTTTCAAGTTATTTGCATTTTAATAATATAAAACTGAACCCCTCCCACTAGATTTTGTAAAGTCATAAAATTTTTATTACTCAGCGGCATATGATATGACGTGCTGCCACTTTTTATCTTGTTCGCATTTAAATTAATTTTTTGTTTAAGAGATCTATTGATATGGTAACTGATACAGAATTTTTGGGTTGAGTCATGTGGTACAAGTCATGAATGAACTTCTGTTTTTAAAACAATTGCATACAACAAGTTCCACACCAAGTAAAATCTTTTCCAAATGATAGTTATATTTTTCCAAACAAAGTTTTTAAAACTAAATTATTTTTTTACAGAAATTTAAAATATTTTTTCATTCACTTCAAATATATAAAACTAAAAGGAACTATCTTTCCCATACTTAATTTAAATAAAATTAAATTAAAAGAAAATCTGACAAAGGTTAAGTGGAAAGAAAAGAGTCCACTGGACCATTGAAAGTTTCTCAAAAACGACTTATAATGGAGCTTCTTGAGCAAAATGGAATGCTGTCAACAAAGTTTTGTAGCACTCCTCTTGATCCAGAAACAAAATTCAAGAAATGTGGTGATTGTGGAAGTTGTGAAAAAGTAGATGCAGTAAAATACCAATCCCTGATTGGATCTTTAATGTACTTAGGACTTTGTACTCGACCGGATATTATGCATTCGGTAAACAAACTTTCACAGTTTAATAAAGATCCACATCAAGAACACCTGGCAGGAGCAAAACACGTCTTAAGGTATTTGAATAATACAATCGATTTCACTCTTTCTTACAGAACAACTGGTAAGCCCTTACTCGGTTACGTCGATTCTGAGTGAGCTGAATGCAGTGCTGACCGAAGGTCATATACTGGCTTCGTTTTCCTATTAGGTGGAGGTGTCATCGCATACGAAAGCAAGAAACAATCGCCTTAAGTACAGCAGAGGCAGAATATATGGCGATATCTGCTGCAACGAACGAAGTTCTTTACCAAAGAAATTTAATTGAAGACCTAGGATTTCAGCAATTGTTGAAGCACGCAACAACATTATACGGAGACAACATTAGTTCGCAACAGCTGGTTAAAAATCCCGTGTATCATTCAAGGAGTAAGCTCATTGACATAAGAGTTCATCATGTCAGAGAAATTTTTCAAAAGGGCATTCTTGACTTGAAGTATGTACCGTCAACGGAGAATAATGCAGATATTTTAACAAGAGTTCTGCAGAAACAAAAACATAACTACCTGTATCCGAAGTTGGGAATTTTGAACAGTGTTTGCATTAAGTGCAGATGTTGAGTTTAAAACCTGTAATGAAACCACTGTAGTATTTATTTCTATCATGTATGAAGATGTTATTAAATTTTTTCTGTTATTGAAAGTTAAAATATTTTTTCATTCACTTCAAATATATAAAACTAAAAGGAACTATGTTTCCCATACTTAATTTAAATAAAATTAAATTAAAAGAAAATCTGACATCTTTCAATAAAGAAGATAAAAAAAATGTAAATGTAGACCTTCATTGAACAAATTTAAAATTTTATATTGTAGCTGGCAAAATATCACGATTTTGTTTTTTATTCAAAAATAATAAAAAAAAAACCAAATAAAAAATAAATTTTTGCAAAATTAATCATCCGTAAAAATATTTTATTTAAAGTTTTTGCCAAAACTATAGGGGTACTTAACACTTTGCCTGAATGTCTCATTTGCCACGCCTCTTTTGTGCATTCCTCCTTCTTTTCTCTACCGACAAATTACTAAACAATTGTTTAACACGAATGTATAACAATTATTTTAATTAATTTAACGCTGAAAATGCACGATGATTAATTGCCATAGACATTTTGGGTGCGTGCGTGTAGCAGCAGCAGCAACATGGTTAAGAAGATGCCCGGTACTGATACCGGCAACGGACCATAGACGACGACACACACAGGACGACAACTACATAGTGAGGTGGAAGCAGGCGTGTGTTGTACACGATTATTTTAGTAGTAGAAATGGCAACAACACAGCATCACGTGTTGCCAATTAATTTAAGTAAATCAACAGCAACGAATAAAGAAAGAAAATTCAACAATTAACCAAGAAAAAAATTAAAAAAAAAAAAACTAAAACATGTTTTTATTTTTAGTGTTTTAGAATTTTATTGTTTTAAATTTTGTTTATTTGTATTTAATGTTCATGTGATTAGTCATGCATACGCGAAATATTTGATTTGTCTCATTGAAAGTTTTGTCCGCAGTCTTTGTGTTCGCTGCTGCAACGCCTTGAACTATGCTATATTAAATTTTAAACAATTAACCAACACACGTGCGCTCATTTTATCAATTGAAAAAGCATTCGAATTTTTTGCATTTCTAAAAATTAAATTTTATTATGTTGCTATACTGTTGCCAATCTATATTGGGGTCTGGTGTATTGTGCCCAAAATTCTCTTCTTAGCATAGACATAGAACTGCAATTGCTGCTGCAGCGGTTGCAATAATTTCTGTTATGCCAGCAGCAGTTGTCAACTGTTTATGATAATTTGTGTTGTGTTTCTGTGGTTTAAGAACAGAGCTGTAATGACATGAAATCAGAAATTGACTGGTTTTTTGGAATAATTTTTTGTACTTAAAAGTCACTAGGTATTTTCTTAGTTCAATTATTTGGTAGTTGTATAAAGTTGTTTAGATTGAATCGTAAAAACTCAATTCTAAGACAAAACAAATTCTAAGACAATTTAATTCTTCCACAAAATGCAAGTTTTTTATAGGACAGCGCTGGTAGGCATCTTCAGCACACATCATCTCCCTTAAGCAGCGCAAACATCTCTTATACATGCTATATCACTCTGCTTATGCCACTTATGATGACCACATTTTTAGTTAATTATAACCAATTTAAATGTAAACAAATTTATCATTGCTCAATATTAATCTAGATAAATTGTTACGTTTCCTCTTATGTATGCAGTGTCTTCGAATTTTAAAATATTTTTTTTTTTTTCCCAGTCAAAGAAGTGATCAAAAGATTTTCATTACGAGAACAAAATCAAAGAAAATTTATGCTCAAGTTCCTTTTTTAAATTACATCAAGATCGGTTGATTGGTTAGAAATTTCTTTAGCACTTTAATGAAATCTTGTTATAAATAAATTCATTAATCTATAACTATTGCTTGGTTGTCCAATAAACCTAACATATCCATGAAAAAATATTTGCTGCAAAATAAAGATGTAGGTGCATAGTATTCGTATGTATATTTAGGCATAGTTAATGTGTCAAAGATCATTTTAAATAAATATAAAAAAATAAATATATGAATAAATAAATAAATGAATAAATGAATAAGTGAATAAATGAATAAATGAATAAATGAATAAATGAATAAATGAATAAATGAATAAATGAATAAATGAGTAAATGAATAAATGAATAAATGAATAAATGAATAAATGAATAAATGAATAAATGAATAAATGAATAAATGAATAGATGAATAGATGAATAGATGAATAAATGAATAAATGGATAAATGAAAAAATGGATAAATGGATAAATGGATAAATGAATAAATGAATAAATGAATAAATGAATAAATGAATAAATGAATAAATGAATAAATGAATAAATGAATAAATGAATAAATGAATAAATGAATAAATGAATAAATGAATAAATGATTAAATGAATAAATGAATAAATGAATAAATGAATAAATGAATAAATGAATAAATGAATAAATGAATAAATGATAAAGGAATAAATGAATAAATGACTAAATGACTAAATGACTAAATAAATAAATGAATTAATGAATAAATGATTGAATTAATAAATGAATAAAGGAGTGAATGAATAAATAAATAAAAAAAAACTAAATAAATAAATCCGATCAAATTTCTGGTAACGGTACTTCGATATCTTCATATTTATAGCGGATATCCTAGACCGAAATATTCAAAAAATGTGTTTTTTGCACTTTTTTGACTTTTTTGGTTAGGAAGTCTTTGAGAAATAAAAAAAAAATATCTACATAATTTAAATTAGGTTTTAAAGACAAAGGTTAGGGCTGTCAGGTACCGTTACTAGAATTAACGAACAAACGATATGTCTCATATAGTTATATAGCTTAAAAAAATGGCAAAAAAAAACTTTTTTTGGTTTTTAGGTTAGAATATTTCGAAAACTATACACGATAGAGCAATTTAGAGATATGATTCGAATTCGGCACCTCAAAGCACATCGAAAGTGATTTTGATTTTTTTCTTTTTGTTGCAGTTTAAATAAAAAAGATATTTTTTCTTGTTTTATATGGAAAACTAGAAAAAGGGCTCTATCGAAGGGGGCATCTGGTTGAATTTTCTGGACAATGGGAAAATGATAACAAATGACTATAGAATCACCCCCCCCCCCCCCATTTTCAGATTTTGTCGTAATTTTTGTGTGATAATCCTGTCCTTTAGAGGTTGATTGTGATCTGTAACCAACAAAATTTTTTTAAATAAATTTGCAATTAAAATATAAAAAAAAAAAAATTTATTTTAAATGGAAAAAGATAAATCAAATATCTTTTTTTACAATTGGCGCCCAACGTGGGGCTACAGTAGTAAATATATTTTATCTTTAATTTTGGCGTCGTCGATACCCCAACAAAATTATGTTTTATTTGACATCCCATTTGACATTGACAGTTTCGCAGAAAGCCAGGTTGGCTTTCAAACTCAAAAATCTTAAATGCAGAAACTCACCTTAGGTATTAAATTGAAACAAACGGCATAAATTTTAACAATACTCTTTCATCTTTCCCGCAATGCCATGGCACTTTTGGCAAAAAGACTTTTTTTGAAAAAATATTTAAAAAAAAAACTGTTGATTAAATTTTTTTCTCGATTGCAATCGCGAATAGTCTATGTTTCGAAGACATTAATGTTAAGTTCATGGAATTTTTTTTTGCCCAAAAATACAAATCTATGAAGGTTTATGCTACAGACATCTTGAGACTTATTTTAATTCTACTTTTCAAACGAAAAAGAACTAATTGCCTTGTAATCGTTATATATAAAATCAAATTAAGACATGAGTTGCCTAAAATCATGCTATAAATAAAGTAACATTAAGAAATGACACAACATTCCATAGTCACTAACATAAGCGCCGACTTAAGTATGACGAATATATGAGTACACTCAAAGTAATAGAAAAAGAAATCATCTATATATGTATTATTAAGGGGAGATATTTACTCATAGGTTAATAAAATTTTAAAAATTTCGTTATTTTTTCGCAAATTTATAATTGACTTATTTAAAACTTGGAGCATTTTGCTGCTCTTAAATACATTTATTTAAGTATACACAGAATTTGTAAAACATATTTGAGTAACTTTTGAGTAATAGTACCCCCTTAAGCGTGAAATAAAATAACACGTACACACAAGCACTACTACCTCATAATAATAGTAATAATAAATGAACGTTGAAAATGATGTGTGAATAAAATAAATTATTATATTAATTAGGTGAAAATAGTTCAAGTCGTGTCATTTCAACACCAACCCCTAAGTAAATTGCACCCCTTTTTGTTGAAAGGCATACAAAGCTGAAGTTATTAATGGGAAAAACAAATGACGTACTGAGTTTACCGAGTATAGCAAATTATAATAATAAGGCAAATCATTAATAAACTCAATTATATACTTAATATAAAAAAAAAAAACAACCCCAATATTATTCATCAACACATCATTAGTAAGCAAAATCAAAACAGCTTATAATTTCTTGTTAAGAACTGACATATACAGTCTTGGTTTGACCCTATGTGTACACTTGTTTTCTGAGTTGAACTATACTTAAATTGTGTGTACCTATATTTTCTTTATACTTCAATAGCTTTTTAACGAAAACTTAATTCTACTTATGAGTTATATTTAAATGCTCAAATTACTTATCTATATATTAAAACGCAAGACACAAATTTGTCCTACCTTTTTAACTATGTTAAAAATGGAGCACGACTTTGAATTATACACCATTAGAAAGGTATTTGTGTATAGATGTGCACAAAGTTAAAATTATTTTAATTTGTTGCCATATATCCAGGTAAAATAATATACAAATTTTTTAATATTAACAACAATAAAATACGCGGTCACACAGAGCTGAAAAGAGGATAAGGCACAAAGAGAAAAACAAAAAGCATAGCACTGTTCGTGTTTTATGTTTTGTTTACATTTTACATTTGTTATTTTACCAGGAATGATAAATGAGCTTTTCTATTTTGTACCAAATAGCAAAAAAGTACTAAAATGTCCCAAAAGTACCAAAATCATTTAATACAATTTTGGTCAAATTTTGATAACTGGGCGATTCTAGTTATAATATTTCTTTGTGCAAATTTCATAAAAATTCGATCTTTGGTTTTTGAGAAAACAGGTCTGGAAGTTCGCTAAAACTTGATATGATTTTTTTTTTTTTTTTGTAACCAATCTTATTATCAAAAAAAATATTATGAATTTTTTCACTGAAATAAATAAAGAAAAGTGTTGCTCATAAAATACATTTTCATCACTACAATCATTTATATTGAGAACAATAAATATTCGAGATAATGTTGTGCATCATCATAACGCACACGTCTTTAAAATTCTAATGAGACTAATTTTTATTTTACCACTTCTCTCGTGGTCTATGTATTCTGTTTTCTACACTCATGTAGATTTTTTTTTTTAATTTCTAAATAATTATTCTAATTATAAAGCAAATTAATTTCTTCAAAGTTGTTATAAATTTTTTTAAATATCTAAGGTACAACATCCAAATTTTTGCAATTGTAGAAAAAGATAAATTCATATAAATTTATTTTGTAGAAATTTTGCAAAAAAAAAAAAAAAAAATTAAAATTTCATCATTTCGTAGTTGTGGCAGCAATTGCCGTTCGTAGTAAAATATTATTCTTGCATTTGTTTTATTCTTTTAAAAATGTACGTTGCAACATTTATTATGTTTAAATAAGATTGGAAATTTTAGCTGTAGCTAAAATCTAGCCTTATTTTTCATGACTAGGTAATATCGATTTTTCGCAATATGAAAATATTTTGTCTGTTCTGATATCTATTCTTCTGGAGCTCCTAAGAAGAGCACAGGGCCAAAATGTCACAATCTCTATGTGATGACTTTTATCGCTTTCCAAGACTTTTCTGATTTTTGGAATTCTTTATGCAATGACATTATCCAGATGGTTCTTGGTGTTCCACGTCAAGGGTCTGGCGACAGTTTTTATTGTATACGCCTTAAGCATATATCCATTCCCACTTACTGCTGCTTTACTACACACTAAAAAATGATAGTTTACTTTTCTTACTTTTGATTCCCTTGAGTATTGATTTTAAACTTTTTTGGAATTAAATTCCGTTTTTTTCCAAAAAAATATAAAATTTATTCCAAAAAAGTATAAAATTTATTCCAAAAAAGTATGAAATTTATTCCAAAATAGTTTAAAACTAATACTTTTTTTGCATTGTTCCATATAAATACTTATTGGTTTTAAAATTAAACTAGAATTTCTACTGTGTAAGTAAAGCTGTTGACGTTTTCAATGCCATCGTTGCCCGCTCTAAATGTGATGACATTTCTGGATGAGTTCAGCTTTATGCTTTTAGTCTTGGATGAATTGATTTTTAGGCCGCTCTTTCGCGATTTCAAGACAAGGACTTAATCTTATTTCGCAGATGTCGTCAGCGTAGTCAGGTTTCTAGATGTTCGGTAAAGTTCCTTCGGATGCCTCTTTTGAGCTTTATCTAGAATATCGTCAAGAACGATAAAAAAAAGAGGTGGCGATAGCAAACAACCCTTCCGGAATGACTGAATTAATGGTGAATGTCGGTGACAACAACCCGTTGTGTTACACACTGCATTTAAAGCCTTCATATTGTGCACGTGTTAAGTTTATGGCCTTTGCGGCAATACCTCTTCGCTGCAGTGAAGCCCAGATGTTTTCTCGGGAGACACTGTCGAAGGCAGTGCTATAGTCTACGCAGACAATTCGAAGCGCTGCGCGGCACTTGCATATTTTTTCGACAATTATTCTAAGCGGGTTAATTTAATCCACGCATGATCAGTTCTGCCGAAATCCTATTTGTTGCTTTCGGATGGCTTTTGCTTACTTTGTTTAGAAGCACTTTTGTCAGTACTTTTGATGGTACTGCGATCAAAGTTGTGCCTCTCTAATATCGGCACTTGCTAAGTAGCCAATCTTCTAGCAAACGCTTTTCGCTCCTGGATTCTGGAGACAACAAAAGCTGGAGAATTTTAGCTTATGTAAGTAATTGAACATGGTTTTAGCAGTTCAGCTGTAATTTGATCGATGCCAACGGCCTTGTTGGTTTTCATACTTCGGATGGATAGCTTTCACTATTTAATCAGTTGGATATACATATACTGATTTTGTTTTATTTCTGTTCGGTTTCGTTCAAACAGTTTTTTTTTTTGCTGGAAACTTTCACCGCCAAGAAGATTTTGGTTTTCATATAGGGATAAGCAATAAATTATTTTGATCAAACAGAAAGTAATGGGTTTTATATGCATTTTTTAGTGTTTTCGTTTTAGACAACTTTACGATTGTGTTATTTTAGCATCTCAATTTAATTTTCATTTAACAAAACTATTCTTACTTCTGAACGCTAAAAGCAAATGGCAATTAATTTGTATCTTATCAATAAAAACTTTTGTCTCGCATGATAGTCTTTAGATACTTAACACTTTGGTTTTTTTTAAGAAAGAAAAAAAAAAAACATCTTTTAACACAATTTTTATGTTAAAAATAACACCAAACAAGTATTTCAGACAAGTATTAAAGAAAATGTTTTCTCATCAGTTAAATGCTGTTAAAATGTATATTGGTGACTTTGTTTTTTGAACAAACAAATCTTTGTGTAATTGTTTGTTGAGAGTTTTTTTTTGGGGTATTTATTGTCGGTGTGTAGTTTCTACGTAAAATATTTTGTTTGATTAACAAATGCAAATAAAAGCATTCAAGGTAATAGCACTGTTATGTAGACCAAAAATGACGCATTGTAAAAAAATCAAAAAGCAATCAACTTAAAAAAAAAGTCACAATACATGACATTGTTATCAGAAAAAATTGCATGATAGTGGCGGCGGAGTGGATATCATCTAAACAAACATAACAATCAGTACAACTTTTCATTAGTACGATACACAAAATTTCTTTTCCCTGAAAAAAAAAAAACGTGTCAGATATATTTACTACAAAATATAATGGTATTTTTTATTATTTTTGACATAACTACTTTAAAGTCAACACTGACTGTAGATGGCGGCGGGGGCGCAGATGACGAAATTCTCTAGGTTGTTAAAATTTTTATCATGCGCACTTTTTTTGCCGCAATGCCATTAAAAAAATAGTTGTTTTAGACGTAGAATTTCCAGCGTAAGTAAATATAACTCATAATTGAAATTGTTTTTTGCAATGCAATAAAAAGAACCACAAGTTTTTATATGCAAACAATGTTGTTGATAAAAAAAAAAAAATTGTTATCGCAAGTTCTTTGGAAAAATAATATGTACAATCAATGTCACAACTTCCTTAATTTTTGAGCAGACTTTGATATGGCAAACAAATTATATTTCAAAAAAACATTTTATATAACTTAGAAATGTGACATCGTGGTGAAATCCACAAACAGTGAGACAAAAACTATTATTTGATGTAAAAAAAAAAACTCATTTTAAAGGACATATTTTAATAAAATCAATGACATTTCCTTGAAAAACCATAATATCATAGACCAAATATTATTGTCCATAAACCATAAAGGACAGATTATGGACCAACGACCATAAAAGACACAGCATAGACCAAAGATAATGGACCATAAACCATATATCGTTGACCATAGACCGTAAGACAGATCTTAGACCATATATTATGAACCAATGACAAAGTACAGATCAAAGATCGTAGATTATGAACCATAGTTCATAAAAGTCACATAATAGACTTAAGATTATGGATCAAAGACCATATGCTATTGATCATAGACAGAAAGGACATAGGACAGATCAAAAACCATAGATTATGAACCATAGTATCATCATAGACTAAAGATATGCTATTGCTATTGATCATAGACCGGAAAGTATAGATCAAAAACCACATAATATGGACTGTAGACCATAATACATAGATAGATCAAAGACCACATATTATGAACCATAGACCATAAAGGACAGATCATAGACCATAAAAGCTAAATCATTGATCGTATAAAATGGAATTTCTTTCTTGTCCCGGATTGAGCCATCAAGAAAATGGTCAGTCTGATATTCTAGCCGGTCATAAATCTTTCTGCTAATTTTTAATAAAAACAAGTATATTACCTGTATGTTTCAGAGGTCGCTGGTTCCAAGTCTTTAACCTATTTTTTTTAAAAACAAAATAGCGAATTCAAAATTAAGTATAATTTCTCAAAAAATGACTATATCTAGACAAAAATTGTGGCTTAGTGGGTTTTTGAGGTCGGTGGTGCCAAATTCGGCATCAAAGTTTTCGAAAACAAAATGCCGGAACCAAAACTGCGTACAATATTCTCAAAAAATCAAACAATTAAATTGTATTTATGTGGATTTTTGAGATCTGTGGTTCCAAATTCGGGATCAAATTTTTCGAAAAAACAATGAAGGATACATAATGGCGGACAATTTTCTTAAAAAATTATTATTGGGTGTACAACTTAAAAACCGGAATTTGACAGTGGATGTCCGTATTAAGAAATATCGTGAAAGCTCGAACTTTATATATATGTCATTTTGAAGGTACATTTGACAGCTGTCAAAATCAGTCAACAAAACAATTTTATCTTGTGTGCATCATTATTATTTTTCACGATGAATAACTTCGAAAATTGGAGAAAAAGACAGCATTTGCGGGAGGTTCTGTTGGGTCATTTTTTTGCAAAGAAAACTGCTGCCAAAAGTCATTTTTGCATCGGATCGTGATTGGGGATGAAAAATGGATCCATTACGACAACCCGAAACGCAAACATTCATATATGAAGCCCGGACAACCAGGACCTTCCCAGCCAAAGGCAAATATCCATGGTGCCAAGGTAATGCTCTGTAATGCTCACAGGTGACCTCTATCGAACACAATTAATACGTTTGAAGCGTGCCATCATCGAAAAACGCCCGGAAAATGCGTCCAGACACGAAGCAATAATTTTTCATCATGACAACGCTCGGCCACATATTGCTGCCCCAGTCAAAAATTACCTGGAAAACAACGGATGGGAAATTTTGCCTCACCCGCTTTATAGCCCAGACCTTGCACCATCAGACTACCATTTGTTCCGATCGATGCAGAATGCCCTATCAGGAATACGCTTCACTTAAGTTCAAGATATCGAAAATTGGATAGATTCACTTTTGGCCGCCAAGCCGGCGCAATTTTTTTGGGATGGAATTCATAAATTGCCTGAAAGATGGGGAAATGTTGTAGCTTCCAATGGATAATACTTTGAATAAAATATATTGTAGCATTTTTCCACAATAAAGCATCAAATTTCGCTAAAAAATTCCGGTTTTTAAGTTGTAGACCCAATACATCGCGACAAAATTTTGGCTAGGAAGGTTTGTGAGTTCGCTGATTCCAAATTCGGAATAAAATTTATCGAATATTATATGGCGGACCTAAAATGCTGGATATAGGAAGGTGTGCATGACCTTGATTCAATCACACCCATTTTCAACCAATATTCATTCAGATGCTACCAATTATATCACAAATATCAAATATTATTGTTGTACTTGAAATATTCCCGAAGTTATAGCGATTTCTAATTTTTGTCAATATGGACCCGATCGCGCCTTTTTTAAACGAGTAATAGATGGATGGAAATAAAATTACGGGATTTATCTGATGATCCGAATTTCCTTTTCATATTAATACTTAATACTTACAAACTATTATCTAAGTATGCAAATCTTCAGCAAATACACCAAATAAAACTAACTATAAGTTTTAAGGTAAGAGGTAAGGTAACATACAATTATTTAAGCTTTAAAATTTTTTGAGAGATTTTTGGAAGAAATTTACTATCAAGTTCAAGATGCGAAAACTCAGAAATGGTATTTTGGTGCTTGAAATATGTTAACTAGATATTTTACTTTAAATGTATACAATAATATGAGATAAGTCAGAATCCTGACGTACTAGGAAAAAAAAAAAACAAGTTTTGAGGGTTTTCATATCCGGCTACAAAATTTGAGAATTTCGAATTTACCAAGAAAGTTTAACACTTTTGTTTCAGACGATTTCACGACTAATTGTACATTGATACCAAGGAAAAAACCAACATTTTATTTGCAATTTTCCTTTGTGTACAACACTGAGGATTCGTTTTGCTGCAAAATACTTTACCATAAATCTTTTGCCCAAAAATATATCTTAACTACCATCACACAAAATGTTAAAACATATTGATTTCCCGAAATGTAGTAAAATTTAAATTTAACATTAGCAGAGTAGACAACAACAACAAAAATCATTTTATGTTTATTTTTATAGAACATATTTTATTTTTTATTACATTTTTAACCCATACAACACACAAACTTTTAACATCCTAAACACACACAACATAAAACCAACGAAAACCCTATACATAAATGACCCCCTTCCGCCCATTCTTCTCTTTTACTGTTTGTTATTAAGACAGTAAATGTGCCCACTAAAAGAAAGAGAAAAGAAAAAAGTGCTGTATACTCTACACGGCAGCAGAAGCAACACTTAAATGTTACTTTGTCGCGCTTGCCTAGGTTTACGACCTGCAATTTTATACAAATTTAAGCTCTTAAAGATGACATTTTGATCTGTTTTGATTTCCCCGGAGGACAAACGACGACGACGAGTGAACAAAAAATATATTTTCACGCGTATGCTGTCTCGTTTGCGCTTCACTGGTGGTTCTTTTTTTGGAAGTTTTTTCGGTTGTGCTTTTTTTTATTATTTTATTTTATCCCATGTGAGATATTTTTCGACACGTATTTCACACTGAGACAAAACAAATATGTTACGGTCAAATAAATAAATTTGGTTGCTCAATTTTAAAACAATTTATTGACAATTACTAAAATCGCCCAATGGTCAAAATTTGACGACAAATGTATAAAATAATTTTGGTACTTTTTGGACAGTTTTAGTACTTTTTTGCTTTTTGGTACAAAATAGAAAAGCTCATTTATCATCTCTAGTTCAATGACAAATTTGAAAAGAAAAGAAAACAAAAAACATGCAGTCAGTTTCAGTCAGCTTTTTGCCAGATACAAATTATGTAGATTTCGCCGCCTGCACACTTGAAGGAAAAATTTGGATCTTCTTAGATATTTGGAAAAAACAAATCTGATTTTTTCGGGACAAAGAAATTTAAGTAATGAAAAAAAGACATCATTTTAGCATTTTATTTAAACAAAACACCAACATCATCAATTGTGCACTCATCACTTGCCAACACCAGTACCGCTGAATGAAATTCTAGTATGCATACTATTGTATTGAAAATATAAACAAGGCGCCGAAATCACCTCTTTAAAACATACTTTGATAATTTTTTGCACACTAAAAAATAGAAGTTTACTTTTCTTACTTTTGATTCCCTATAGCATTGATTTTAAACTTTTTTAATATTAAATTCCGATTTTTTTCCAAAAAAAAGTTCGAAATTTATACCAAAAAAGTATAAAATTTATTCCAAAATAGTTTAGAATTAATATTTTTGCATTGATATTTATAAATACTTTTTAGTTTTAAAATTAAAAAAAAAATTTACTGTGTGAATGGTAAAATAATTCGCAACACACTCCGACAATTTTTTTTTTTTTTTGGGAAATTCATACCTTTTCAAAAGTAGGTAAATTCTAGTTTTTAGCAATATGCCGGCTGTTTTGATTTTGAGCTCTGTCGAAATTCGTATCTAAGAAGTCCTATTAAGAAATATATGATTATTCAAATTTAAAAAATATGCTGCAATATCAAATACAACGTTTGGTAACGCTATTACCAAATTTTTATATAAAAAAAATATTATTAAATTCTTTTCTCTATGTACTACGTGTGTGGTGTTATACGCTAAAAGGAGTCGCAACATATATTTTTTGTGGCTTTTTGATATATTTTACTGTTCGGTTCGTCTACTGGGGGTCGTGATTTTGGATTCCTTTCTTGTTTTACAAACATAGAATGTACATTTTTAATACATTACAAAAAGGAGAGAAAAAAAACATATTCGTCTGTCTAATGTTCTCATATGTCAAATTTTATTGCACGTGCAAACATGTGTGTTGTGCAGTAAAGATTTTTGTAATGTCACTGGTGTGCAAAGCACTGAAATCTGATATGAAGGTATGTTGTGATTTTTGGGCTGACTAGAGAGCAGGAAATTGAATTATTCAAAAAGGTATAGAGGGGTACTCTAGTAGATTTTGTTGGTAGCAGCTTCTGTATTCTATAGTTAGAGCAAGGATTTTTGATTTAAAATATGAAATTGCTAGTGACAAGATGTGAATGTGTTTTTTTATGCAAGGAAAAACTAAGACTTGAAAAAATACAAAGAAAAAAAAAAATGCTTATAAAAATTTCATAGAGATGATTCAGTTGAACGACTATGGATGAATATTATGTATAAAACAAAGAAATTATGCTGCATGTTGCATATTTCACATTCTAACGTATTAAATATTGATGAATGCAACCATGCATTGATAACTTTTCATTCATTTTCATTTTATCTGGGCTTAAAGTTTGCAGTAATTTAAGACTTGAAAACATTTAAAAATTAAAAAAAACCCTCCTAAAAATATGCTCTGAAAAACATACGAAATTTTGTCATTTTGATATTATTACATTGAAAGCAACTTCTGTGCATAAGTTTAGGCTTTACAAACATAAAGATAAACACATAGGCACCATATTTAATTCTCTTGCACTGAAAATATTTAGAGATAAAAAACCAACTAAAAATATGCTCTGAAAAAGATACTTATGAAATGTTATTATTTCAATATTAAAACATTGAAAGTCATTTCTTTGCATATTTTTAGGCTTTAAAAAAAATATAAAAGCACCATATTTAATTTCTGTTTCAAATTTTGTGTAATTTTTTGTAACCTAGGGAAGGATTAAAAACTATGTATTGTTTTAAGTTCAACAATTTGGTCTGAAAAGTGGTAAGTAAAAAAGTTATTTGCTTAGCAAAACAAATATTTGAGCAGCAAAATAATTTATTTGGTCAGTCAAAAAAGTAGGTATTTGGACACCAAAATTTTGTTTGTCAACCAAAAATTACATATATCTTAATCAACGAAAAACCTGTTTTATAAGAAAAAAGAAAAAAAAAATCTTCGGGAAAAGCAGACTTTAGAAGGCAGAAAATATAAATACGCAAGAACTCTTAAAGTGGGCTCATTTTAGCTCCTACAATTTTGATTCGAAAAATTAAATTGTTCAGTTTATATATGAAAACACCCACATATTTTATAACATCATCATAAATATCGTCGTTAATTTTTTACTACACTCTTTATTAAAATGTTGCAATTGAAATCATTTATAACTTGAACTGAATCCATATCCATATTGCAATATGCGCTGCTGTTTACTGTTTTATATACACAAATATCCCCGACGTCGATAGTCTGTCTCTCTTTCATTATTCTTCTTTTGTATGGTTGTCTCGCTTTCAATGTGATTGTTATTCAAAATCTGCTTACTAAAAGACGCAGGGCGACAAAAACTAATAAAAGTTAATTAAACTCAATCAAATCCCATTAAATGCGACAAATGTTCAAATGTCTCTACTTGATATTACTAGCATTACACTTATGTGTGTATGTTTGTAAATATAAGTATGTATTTGTTTATTTGTACGTTGCCCAAAGTGCTTAATGAGAAAAAAAAGGACGGATGCATAAGTACCCAATATTCAAAAAGTGCTATATAACTTATAAAAGATAGATCTGGAAGGTATTATATATGTCCACAACACTTTCACAAAAGCCTTCTTTTGCAAGTGAGGGCATATTATGAAAAAATCACGGCCTAAAGAAAGTGCTCCTAAAGTGCTCTTTATATATTTTACTTATAATAAAAAAAAAGGCCAGAGTAGAGTAAAAGAGCGCACTGTTTAACTAGACAGCTTCTGTTACAATTTTTTTGTAAAAAGTTATCATACAAAAATCAACTAATTCACTAATCAAACATTACTTTAAATGGATTGCATAGCTACCTAAAAGCAATGACTCAACGTTTTTCTACTGGGTTGCATAAACAGACATTTGCATGTGTGTGTGTAGTATGTCATATATACAGAGTTCAAACGCATAATTGAATTGAAGTATGAAAATTGAGCGCGCACACACAAGGCAACTACTAAGTACAATAGAAGCTTTTTATTTTATTTTTGGCGGAATGGGGCGCGCGTGAAATGATGTCATTGGGGGCGATTAATATGGGTGAATACAGTGGGTGGGTGGCTAGTTAGCTGTAGGTTAATAGTTAAGCAGAAAGTGGAAAATAATATGAAGAGGGGGTGGGGAGGGTACAACAATGTGAAATTGATTTTACATTGAAATGCGTCTTTGTTGATTTGATGTCGTCCGCATTTTTGCTTCAAGTGTTAAAGGATGTTTTATAAGACGGAAAGTTGTGCGTTTTCATTGTTTTCGGAAAATACTTACATATACAAATTTTCAACTAAAAGAAAACTTTTTCGATTTTCGAGATAATGAGAAAAACTTCCAAATATTGTTAAAAAAAAAAAAATTTTTGTATATGTCAACTTCCCGAAAATATTTTCAATTAATACGCCACTCGGCGACTATTTTAATTTGCAAATTTAAAAATAAACACTTGGGCAGCAAAAAAAAAATGGGCGGCACAAAATACAATTTGGAGGGAAAAAAACTGTTTAAACAACGAAATAATTACTAGGATTTCAAAATAATCAGTTAGGCAGTAATTAATTGAACAGCAAAATAAAAAAATTGGAAAGCAATGCTATAAATAAGACAGCATAATATTTACTTGGGCAGCAAAATAGTAAATTGAGCAGGGAAGTAAGTAATTAAATGGTCAGCAAATTAATTGATTCGACAGCAAAATAATTTACTGAAAAGCAAAATAATTCATAGGTAAACAAACAAATTAATTGGTCAGCAAATTATTTAATTGATAAGCAAAATAATTTTCAGGCCAGCAAAATAATTTTCAGGCCAGCAAAATAATTTTGAGGCCAGCAAAATAATTTTGAGGCCAGCAAAATAATTTTCAGGCCAGCAAAATAATTTTCAGGCCAGCAAAATATTTTATTGGTCAGGAAAATAACACATTGGGCAGCAAAATAATTTACTGAAAAGTAAAATAATTTACAGGTAAGCAAAAAAATTAATTGATCAGCAAATTAATTAATTGATCAGCAAATTAATTAATTGATCAGCAAAATAATTAATTGATCAGCAAATTAATTAATTGATCAGCAAATTAATTAATTGATCAGCATTGATTACTTGTTAGCAAAATAGTTCATGCGTCAGCAAAATAATTTATTGGTCAGCAAAATAGTTTATTGGCCAGCAAAATAATTAGCTTGGCAGCAAAATAATTTGTTGGGATGTAAAATAATCAATTGGTCAGCAAAACAATATGTTGGGCAGCAAAATTATTCATTTGTCAGGAAAATAATTCTTTGGTCAACAAAATAATTTATAGGCAAGCAAAACAATTTTCTATTGATCAGCAAATTAATTGATTGATCAGCAAACTAACTAGTTGGGAAGCAAAATATTTTATTTGCCAGCAAAATAAGTAATTTGTCAGCAAAATAATTAGTTGGCCAGCAAAATAATTAACTGATCAGCAAAATAATTAACTGATCAGCAAAATTATTAACTGATCAGCAAAATAATATGTTGGGATCTAAAATAGTTAGTTGGTCAGCAAAATAATTTATTGGACAGCAAAATAGTAAATTGGGCAGCAACATTATTCATTCGTCAGCTAAATAATTTTTTAGTCAACAAAATAATTCACTAGAAAGCAAAAGAAATATATAGGTAAGCAAAACAATGCATTGGTCAGCAAAATAATTTATTTGTTGCAAAATAATACATTTGTCAGCAAAATAATCAATTGGACAGCAAAATAATCAGTTGGGACAGCAAAATAACTCATTTGCCAGCAAGATATCAATCCGTTGGTTTAAAAGTGCCCTAGCAGACAATAAAAAACACTCGATTTAAAGACTTTTCGCTGGTGAAACTTAAGCCCCCTTATAAGCAATTTTTTTCTAAAAACTATTTACAGTTATCATTTGAGGCATTGCCTGCCAATTCAATTAAATACTGACAATTGTCCAACATAATCTAGCAATCTCATTTTTTTCTCTTTTTTTTACGAAACAACAACTTCCTTTGAATGTTTCTGTTTTGTTGTTGATGCTGTTGTAGCTGTCATGTATTCATAAATGCTTAATTTAATTAAAAACAGAAAAGAAACAGAGTCAGTCGAATTGAAGTGAAAAACTTGACATTTACGTTATTTGCAGTGTGGGAGAAGACTAATAAAGTGTAGGGTGGATGGATGGATGGATGGATGGAGAAAAAAAAGGTCAATTTATAAAAGTGACGCTATAAACAAAAGGAAAGAAATCACTTTTAAATGGGTTATACTCTGTCTATGATTTATATTTTTTATGTCGCAGATTTTTCAATTTATTTTTTTATTTTTTATGATCCGTTTGTCGGTTGGCTAATAAAATGTTTAAGTGTTGATTGCTGTGGAAAAGAGTGAGAATGTTTAAGCAATTTTAGAAATAAAAAAGATATCGAAGAAATAATGAAGATTTTTGTAAAGGGGGAAAAAGAAAAAAAGAAAATCATTGCATAGACCAATCATGGACCAATAGTAACTATTTGACTATAAAATTTTTTCATAATAAATTTATGGAACTTAAAAAATTTTGGTACTTTGAAAATGAATTTCATTGGTTTGAAAAACTACAAATTTTATTATCACACATTTTGGCGTGCAAAAAAAAAAAAAAAAATCTCATGAGAGTAAAAAAATGAAAGCAAAGAATTTTATGAATCACAAACATTTTAACGGCAGCAACAGCATCAGCAACAAATGGCAGGCAATAAAAACAATAATTTTTCTTAAAACACCATAATAAATTTCCCACAGTTTTGTTTACAATTTCGAGCAGATAACGCTAAGTAGCAGCAGCACCGATCATTAAATATATGGGGGCAATATGAAGCCTCAGCAATATTCGAAAGAATAAAAACAAGCAGTATAATTAAAAATTTTAGTTGCAAAGCCAAAAATTCTTTCAAATACATAGTAAGAAAATTTATTTTTTTCATTTTCTTAAAGAAAAACAAAACAATATTGTTTTGTGAGTAGGTATATGAATGCTGTGCGGCACAAAAGTTTGCTCCACCTACCTATTTTGACGTTGCTTGCCACGCCGCTAGTGCTGCGCACATATATAAGCCAGGTAGGTTTTGGATTTTAATATTTTCTTTTATTTTTTTGTTTTTTCGGGATGAGGTGAGCAAAGAACTTTGTTGCGATTCTATATTTATAAACAACCAAGAAAATTATTACTCATTCGAATTCAAAAATTGGCGGTATAGGTAGTCAGCTGGTGGCGGCGGGAATGAGTATGTAAAAATTTTCGTCGAAAATTTTAAAATAGATTTCGTTAAGTAGACAGATTTTTCACAACAGAAACGTAAAATTTTTAATAATTAAAACCATAGATGAAGCAATAGGTTGAGCAGCATTGGAATAATTTATAAAAATAGTTGTGTGTTTATAATAAGAAATTTTTGGAAAAAATGTAAGGTGTATTAAATTTAGCTAGAATCGCCTAGTGGTTAAAATTCGACCACATATATATTAAATAATTTTGGTACTTTTTGGACACTTTAAGTACTTTTTTTGTAAAAGAAAGCTCATTTATCATCCCTGGTATAATTCAAGCGAAACATAAACAGAACAGAAAACATGAAGTCAGTGCTATGCTTTTTGTCTTACTTTTTGTACTTTATCTTTTTTTCAGCTGTGTGTGACCGTGTATTTTGTTGTTGTTTATATTGAAAATTTGTATTTTATTTTACCTGACTTAAAGTCAAAATATTAACATAATTTAAACTTTGTGCACGTCTTCACACAAATGCCTTTCTAATGATGTATAACTTAAGGTCGTACTCCATTTCTAACATAGTAAAAAAATATGGACAAATTTTTGTCTTGCGTATTAATATATAGATAAAGGCTTATGTGTCACATCCATCATATTTGTGTTGCAAGTTTTAAAAATTATTTTATAATTGCATCGATCCTTTATCCGTTTCAGATGCCTTATTTAATTTTAAAAAAAACTAGTAAGGGTGTAACTTTTGGTCTGGCCAAAAAATAAATACCCTACACTGCAGTACTTTAAAAATTTTGCTTATATTGGAGGTGCCACGCCCTCTTGTCCGAGTTTTACTTAGTTTTTGTACAGAGCTTGCATTTATAGTTTTTAGTGTCTGAGTGAAATTTGGTTGGCTTATCTCAAAAAAATTTATCAGTATAGCATTTTGAAACATTTGCTTATATGGGAGGTGCCACGCCCCCTTGTCCGATTTCATTTAATTTTTGTTGGGAGCTTTCATTTATGATTCTTAGTGTCTGAGTCAAATTGGGTTTGAATATCTTAAAAATCGCATTCAGTATAGCGTTTTGAAGCTTTTACTTATTTGGGAGGTGCCACACCCTCTTGTCCGAATTTGCTCAATTTTTTTTATAGTTTACACTTACAATGCGTAGTATTTAAGTGTATTTTGGTTGCATTGTCGTGAAAAATACTCCTAAAATTGTATTTTGAATATATATTTTGTATGGGCGGTAGGCGTGTCCATCGACCGATTTTGCTCATTTTCAATCCCACGAGCTATCTTTGACGACGAAGGCAGTGTACCAAATTTCATTGAATTATCTGGCTCAGTTTTCCCAAAAAGTGTATTTCATCACACAGCCAGCCACCCAGCCAGCCAGCCAGCCAGACAGACAGACGGACATGACTATATCGACTCAGGAGGTGACGCTGATCAAGAATATATAAACTTTTCTATATCTGTCACGCCTCCTTCTCTACGTTACAAACGGAAGGACAAAGTGAATATACCCTGGGTGTAGGGTATAAAAACGCCTTTATGCCTCCTATCCATCTTTTGACGACTGTATTTATTTTCATATCTCTGAAACTATTCGACGCAAATGGATAAAATTTAGTGCATGGGCAAAGTGCATGGGCAAAGTTAATGTTCAACGGTAAATTAGACTGTTTATCGCCCCACTTATAACAAAATTCTCTAAAACTATTCGACATAGATGGTTGAGGCTTGGCACATATTGAATGATTGCTTGTAGCATAGTTCATAGTTCAATAAAAAAAAAAATAAAAAATTACCACAAATGCGTGGTTTTAAAACCTTTGAAAAATTAGCATATTTTGATTGGTGACATTATTGTTGAAAAACCAAAACAGTTGAAAACTGTTCGAAACAGTTTCATATTTTAAGTTGTGACATTATTGTTGAAAAACAAAGGCAGTTGTCTGATCACTAGGGGTGTTTTAGTGCACGAATTTTGGATTTTGATACTTGACACCCCTCAATTTTGTGAGGTTAGAAAAAAAAAATGAGTTTGCAAAAAAAATTTTGGGGGTGAGGTGAGGGTAAAGGTTGGCGCATCGAGGTCAAAGATGAGAGAAAAGGAGAAGCAATTTACTTGCAGCCCTACAAGAGGGGCCACCTCTAGAGGGTTCAAATGTATGACCGACCCACATTTTTTTTCTCCCCCAACATTTTTACCAAACATACCTACCCCTTATCTCTAACCCCTAAGGGGGCTTCCATACAAAATTGACATTTTTAGGAAATCGAACCCCACCACTCCCAGCGTGCTCCTAGAAGGGTCAAATGTATGACCGGCCCCTAATATTTTTACCTCCGCAACATTTTTTCCCACCATACTTCCCCTCTATCTCTAGCTCTCTAGGGGGCTCCCATACAAAACTGACGTCACAGACATAAAAAATATGGAAAGGAAATCGTCAAATAGGTCCATAACTGCCCAGGAGCCTCTCCTAGAGGAGTCAAATATATGACCGACCCCCATTATCCCCCTTCAAAGTTTCACAGCTTACCTACCCCCTATTTCCAATCCTTAAGGGGGCTCCCATACAAAGTTACGGTTTTTTTTAAAAACTGCCCCCAGTGCCTTAACTGGACCATGGGTACCCCTAGAAGGATCAAATGTATGACCGACCCCCATTATTTCTAGGAAAATTTATAAAAAAAAATTGTATGGCTGCCCCTTTCAGGGTTGAAAATCGGGGGTACCCGTGGGCCAGTTAGGGCAGTTGGGGCATTTTATATAAAACAGTAACTTTGTATGGGAGCCCCCTTAAGGATTAGAAATAGGGGGCAGGTATGCTGAGAAAAACTTTGGAGGGGGGCTAATGGGAGTCGGTCTTATATTTGACTCCTCTAGGAGTGACTTCTGGGCAGTTATGGGCCTATTTGACGATTTCCTTTCCATATTTTTTATGTCTATGATAGAGAGATAGAGGGTAAGTATGGTGGGAAAAAATGTTGCGGAGGTAAAAATATTAGGGGCCGGTCATACATTTGATCCTTCTAGGGGCACCCAGGGAGAGGTGGGGGACGATTTCCTAAAAATGTCAATTTTGTATGGGAGCCCCCTTAGGAGTTAGAGATAGGGGGTAAGTATGCTTAGTAAAAATTTTGGTGGGAGAAAAATAATGTGGGTCGGTCATACATTTTACCCCTCTAGAGGTGATCCCTAAACATTTGTAGGGCTATATGTAAATTTATTCTCTTTTTCTCTCACCTTTGACCTCGATGCGCCAACCTTTACCCTCACCCCACCCCCAAATTTTTTTTTGCAAACTAATTTTTTTTTCCAACCTCACAAAATTGAGGGGTGTCAAGTATCAAAATGTTGTTACTAAGGAGCTCCATACATTCTTAAAACACCTCTACTGATCACTATGGACCTTTTTGGTCTATGTGTGGCTAATTTGCCGCCACTTAAACCTAAGGCAGTTGTCTGTGGTTGAAAACTCTTCCAAAAAGTGTCATATTTTGAGTTGTGACATTATTGTTGAAAAAACAAAGGCAGTTTGTGGTTGAAAACTCTTCCAAAAAAAAGTATTTTTTGACTTCTGAGACTTATGTTGAAAAACCAAGTCAGTCTCTGAAAACTCTTCAAAAAGTGTTGAAGTTATTGTTGAAAAATAAATTGGCAAAAACAACACACGTTAAATGTTAGCTTTGAAACAGGAGCGTCTACACTGGAACAAGGGTCGGTGTTTCCTACCAACAAGGTGAGGGTAGTACCCAATGTCAGTTTTCAGGTTTCTTGTCAAAGAAATAATCTAATGGTATTATTATTTAACAACAATACAGTATTTATTTTATTTCCGTTAAAACTTTGGGTTTTGAGTTATGACAGTATTGCAGCAAACGAACAGTATGTAAAAGGCTTTGAGGTAAATAACATGTATGGGAATAATGGACGATAATACACTTTTTATATGGCATTATTCGTTATAGCTACGAAACTATTTCACTACAATCCTATCTACAAACAAATGTTGAATAAAAAAATTTAAATACTCCTCTAATTTTAAGAAAAAGTTTCGTGTTTCTAATGTTTTTGCATATTATAAATATATTTGCTTACTACGAATTGCTTGCTCGTTTGAGTTGCAACTTACCTGAAAATAAAAGAAAAAAGTTTTTATAAGAAAACAGCATATTAAGAAAATATTTTATAGATATAGTACAAAAAAAAACAACACTTTTTTGAAAAGAAAATAGCAATTTTGATAGGGATATAGCATTGAATTATGCAAAATGTTATACAATTAAGACATTTCACTTTTGGTTTACATTTCAAGATATATAATTTTATTTTTTTAAGAACTTCCTTCATGGACAATTTGATTTTTCATTAAATATATTTGGATTTGCTTTTTTATATCTACACTTCACTCGGAACATTAAAACAAAAAACATTTTTTCCCAGTTTGCGCATGAATTTTTGATGGAATTCATAGGATATTTAAAAAGTGTGCAGTAAAAATGTTCTTATAGTACATAACTGTAAAACAAAAATATCCTTTGGCACGTTTTCCAATCAACAATTTTATGCGTGCGTGTGTGTGCATAGGTTACGGTTTGTTTAAGCGTTCGCTTTCTGAGTATTTTCAATGTTATCGAAACATTCAAAGTATGCATTTATTGACAAGAAAAACTCAGGAGAAAAAACTATGCTAACAAAAAAACTAAAAAGTAAAATAACAATTCTTGTTTTTATTAAATGTTTTGCAATTTTTTTTGAATTTTTAATGTTTTATTATCTGTACACTTCAAATGTTTTCCAATATTCATACACATCATTTCCAAAGAAATATTACAAGCTTTGCAACGATATAATACAACATATTGAATCGTATTGAATATATAAAATATTCTAAATAAACATAAAAATAAAGTTTCGAATATTATCAAAAAATTATCGGAAAATTCTATACAAGTCGAATAGTATCGAAAAAGTTATGAATTAGATCGATAACTAAACGAAAACTAACGAATCGTTTCGAAATTAATGGAAAAAGTTTATAGAACATCGATTGTATTGAATGGCATCAAAAAAAAAAAAAAAAAAAAAGAAAAATCGAATATGTTCCAAGCACATCAAACAAATTGATAAAACTCAAATGGTATCGAAAAACATATGGAACAATTTCACAAATAATGTATCAAATCGGAAGAATCAATAACATCGAAAAATGGCTTAATGACAAAATATTTTAAAAATTTTAGCTATGTGCACATTTACAGACAAATATCTTTCTAATGGTGTTTAATTCAAAGTCGTGCTCCATATCTAAAATAGTAAAAAAAGGTATGACAAATTTTTGTCTTGCGTATTAATATATAGATAAATCAGGAAAAGCTGAAAAGTATCGAAAAATTTAAGTTAAAACGTATCGTCGAATGTTATCCAAAAACAGTTAAAAATAAAAATAGAGGACTATTAAAAAAAGAATGGAGTAGTAGTGAAAAAATACAAAATTTAGAATATACAGTATCGAATAACTCAAAAAAAAAAAACAAAAAAAAAAACAACAAAAAAAAACCATAGAGAAAAAAAGCTATAGTATGATTAAAATATCCGAATAAAAGCCGAGTAAGTTCTATCAAAAACTTCGAGAACTGTTCAAAAACATTAGCAGATATTTAAAAAGATCAAGGAATATCAACTAACATTTAGATTATCGATTAAATAGCAATGAAAGACAAAAACATTAAATAAATCAATAAGAATCAAAAGGAAGCGACGAATGTATAGTAAATAGATGATGGAATGGGAAAAGTATATGCGAACAAGGAAAAACCAAAAATTTTATGAAAAAGTGAAAACTTATCTAAAAATCCAAAGATTATCGAAATAAATTGAAAAAGCTGGCAATTATCGGAAGACATTTAAAAAATCAATGGTGGATCTTGGACCAAGGTGATAAAAATAAAAATTCGATAGGTTAGTCAAACTATCGAAAAAATATGGAAAGGTATCAACAAATCTATATATTAATACGCAAGACTAAAACTTGTCCATCTTTTTTTACTATGCTAGAAATGGAGTACGACTTTAAATTATACATCATTAGAAAAGTATTTGTGTGCAGATGTGCACAAAGTTAAAATTATTTTAATATTTTGCCACTAAGTCAGATAAAATTAAATGCAAATTTCTCAATATTAATAGCGACAAAATACATGGCCACAAAGCACAAAGAGAAAGACAAAAAGTATACCACCGACTTCATGTTTTTTGTTATGTTTATATTTCGCTTGAGTTATACCAGGGATGATAAATGAGCTTTTCAATTTCGTACCAAATAGCAAAGAAAAAAAGTACTTAAAGTATCCAAAAAGTACCAAAATTATTTAATACATTTGTCATCAAATTTTGAGCACTGGACGATTCTAATACTCTATAAAAGTCAAAAAGTAAAGAAAAACAGAAAAAAATTATTGATTAACGAAAAAATCGATAAAAACTGAAAGAACAAATACATTGTACATATCGAAAATGCCAGATTTATGCAAAAAGATCAAAGTTTTAAGTGTTTGTTTTTTTAAGTGTATTCCTTTTGTAATCTTCAAATATCAATACAAGTAGAAACCAGCTGTTGGTTACTCCAATACACTTGCAACAAGCAAGCAAAACCCTTTCAAGCACATAACATACATACACTCTTTATTTAACTGGGAAATTTCATTAATAACAAATGAAATGGTGCCGTTTTTTGTGCAACCTCTTCTGCAAACTCTCCCCCCTGTGCTCCTCCTCGTCCACAACTATAATAACTGTAGGGTTTTTGTTGAAGACAACAAAAATTTTGTAATCAAAATTCTCTTAAATAATTAATATGCAAATTGTTGTACACAAATATTTTGAGTAGAGTAACACAATACAAAAATGACAGCACGCACAAACATGACAGCAGCGTAAATATTTATTATGACAATGAATCCTTTGTGACATTCCTTCGGTATCACAACGCAATAAGTGGAAAAGCAACAACAGCAGCAGCATCAAGACCAGCAACATCGATGACAGCAACAATCATGATGACAATAATGATGAACGTGTTAATGTCAAAGTGATGCTGCTACGTTTATCAGTTGTTATTTTTGCTGCTGTTGCTGTTGTTGATATTTAAGGCTACATGACATTCTTAAAAAAAAAGTAACGCAATGCGTCGCACACATAAAGAGAGATTATGTTGCTGCCAACTGCAGAGTAGTAAGAAATTTTGTAACTAACAGATATATAGGCAGAGTGAAAAGTTTTATGTAGAGATATAGCATTGAAAATGTCACAATTTGAGACTTAAAATGCCGTATAACTTTAATATTCGTTATAAAATTTTACAAATTTTTTTATTTTTTTGATAAAAGAAATCAAATATCACACAATGCAGTAATCAGCTTTAAAATTACAATGTATTGTGTACAACATTTCGGGTTACAACAGCACACTGTGCGCAAAGTATCTCAATAATGTTCATTATCCTTTGTCATGATGCCACTTCATCATCGCTTTTATCTCATGTTTTTGTTACCTATGTACGTTAACATATTTCGGTGTGCAAAATTTTATTGGAATTTTAAACGCATATTTAAGTTGTAAATTTTACTCATTAATAAATAAATGCAAAATTTTGTAAAATACCTCTGGAGTAGCAAAGAATATCTGTCATTTATGCAGATCCCTATATGTTATTTAAATTATTATTATCGCTGTTGTTGTCTATTCATTAAGGTGAATATGTCATACACCTTTTAATCCAATCAAAATTGGATTTGCTTTACTATCTTGATTAAAACATGTGTTAGGAGAGTTTTGACACCTAAAAATATGCTGCATTTTTTGTTGTACAGTCGTATTAAGTGTTGTTATTTTTTTTGTATAAGTTTTAGGAAAATTACATGGCATACTTTCAGGGTATTTCATATTTTAACACTTTCATTTCTTTTTGCTTATTTTTCTTACTTTTCTCGTCGTCTTTCTACGTCTTTCCTTCTTCGGAACACATTTATTTAATACTTTTTCTTAATAAATTTTGCTGCTACTTTATTAAAATTTTTTCTTTCGACTTGCCAATGCTTTAAGTATATCTTACTAATGTTTCTTTTTTGATAAATATTTCGAAACACTTTTAAATGACTCTTATTAATTTTTTCTCAACATTTCTTTTTAAATGCCTTTTCTCAGTAATTTTTCAGAATAGTTCTTCCCCATCACTCATTCTTAATTCTTTTGCTAATAACTCCATCTCAATGTTATAAAAACGCCTTAGTACTTTTTTCTTTGACCTCTCTTACTACTTCTTTTTAATACTTCTTTTCAATACTTGTTTCTAAAATTTATTTTTAATACTTCGTTTTGATACTTCTTATTACTTTTTCTTAATACTCCTTTTTAAAACTTTTTTTTAATACTATTTATTATAACTTTTTCTTAATAATACATCCTCTTGTTCCTTGTTCTTATTTCGTCTTCTGACTACTTCTTGTTAATATTTCTTCTTAATACTTTTTCTTAAAACTTCTTCTTAATACTTCTTCTTAAAACTTCTTCATAATACTTCTTTTTAATACTTCTTTACAATACTTCTTCGTAATACATCTTCTTAATACTTCTTCTTAATACTTCTTTTTAATACTTCTTCTTAATACTTAATACTTTTTCTTAATACTTCTTCTTAAGACTTCTTCATAATACTTATTCTTAATACTTCTTCTTAATACTTCTTAATACTTCTTTTTAATACTTCTTCTTAATACTTCTTAATATTTCTTCTTAATACTTCTTCTTAATACTTCTTCTTAATACATCTTCTTAATACTTCTTCTTAGAACATCTTCTTAATACATGTTGTTTGTACTTTTTCTTCAATACTTCTCCTCGATACTGTTTCTTAATACTTCTTCCTAATACTTCTTCTTAATACTACTTCTTCTTAAAACATTTTCATATTTTAAATACTATTTCTTCGCAATAAATCTTCAAAATTCTTCCCAATACTTCTTCTTAACACTTGTTCTTCATACTTTTTCTTAATACTGGTAAATACTTCTTAACATTTGGTTTTAATATGTACTTCTTAATTCTGTTTGCCTTACGTCTATACACAAAAAAATGATAGTTTACTTTTCTTACTTTTGATTCCCTTTAGTATTGATTTTAAACTTTTTTGGTATTAAATTCCAATTTTTTCCAAAAAAGTTTGAAATTTATTTCAAAAAAGTTTGAAATTTATTTCAAAAAAGTTTGAATTTATTCCAAAAAAGTTTAAAATTTAAGGACCGTGCCATTATTTATGAGTACAGTAAAAATGCATTATATTTTAATAGTAATAAATTATAATATTTACACGAATACTCTGATACATCAGATTCTTATGTCAACTTTCATTAAGATATTTAATTAAATTTGCTCCCCTGAACCCATTTTTCTAACCTTATTCTTTACGTCCTTCATTCAATTTTTTGCCAACCTTTCTCCACGTTTCTTGAACACACGGTTGCAGTTATATTTGAACTTTTTTACTGAGTCTGCGGGCTTACATGTTTGCTTTAAATCTATTTTTATAATTGCCCAAAATCTTTCTATTGGACGAATTTCTGGGCAATTTGGTGGGTTAAGCTCTTTCTTTACATAATCAAGATTTTCACTATCGTACCAATTTACCACGGAAGATGCATAGTGACAGGAAGCAAGGTCAGGCCAAAAAAGTGGCTTATTAGAGTGCTCTTTAATAAGCGGAAGAAGTCTCTTCTTAAGACACTCCTTGAGGTATATTTCTTGGTTCATTGTTTTGTTTGTGACGAAAGGAGAAGAAACCTTACCGCACTGACAAATTGCTTGCCAAACCATGAGTTTTTTTCCAAATTTTTCGCATTGAATTGACTTATCGGCTGTAGTTACCTTCTCTTCTTTATTAACTGTAAAAAATTGGGGGCCTGGTAGGGTTTTGTAGTCCAATTTGACGTTAGTTTCATCATCCATTACAATGCATTCAAATTTTTTGTTTAAAATATGGCGATACAACTTACGGGCTCGTTGTTTTGCTCTTGCACTTTGAACTTTGCTTCTTTTTGGACATTTCTGCTTTCTATAGGTTCCAAAGTTGTTCCTCACCTTAATACGTTGGACAGTTGAAGACGAGGTACCACATTTTTTAGCGCAATCGCGAACAGATATTTCTTTTTCTTTTGTAAAAACACTTATTGTTCTTTGGTCAATTTTTGATAATATTTTAGCTTTTTTTCGGCCACTTCCTGGTAAATCATCAAGAGTATAATGCTCTGTAAACCGCTTTATAGTTTTCTGAACCGCGCATACGCTAACGCCTTCTTCTTTGGCAATTTTTCTGTAAGACATTATTTGGATTAAGTCCCTTCATTGCTAACGCCTTTGAAAAATTTTCCAAACTAAATTAATTTTTCGAAACAACATAAATGTCATATTTTATTGACATAAGTTGCTAAGACATTGCACAATCAACGCCTGCTTTATAAGGTGTTTAAAATGTACTCATAAATAATGGCACGGTCCTTATTCCAAAAAAGTATGAAGTATTTAGTATTTATTCCAAAATATATAGCTTAAAAATGGCATTGTTCTATATAGATATTTTTTGGTTTTAAAATTAAACTAAAACTTTTACTATGTAGCAAACTCAATCATCTGGCACCAATTCTTAAGACAACAAATGGATCATGCAAATCAAAAACTTATGAATTGATCACATAAAAATCTTTGAGTACGCATTTTAATCGAGTTTATTGAGCGTCATTTGAAAAGTCATTTCAACACCAAATATAACAATAAAGACAAATATTTCTGGGAACCTACAAAGCTTGAAATTAAATATGAAATTTTAAAATTATTTCAAATAATAAAACTTTTAAAGTCAGCAAGTTCAACACAAAAATAAAATTAAATTTATAAATAGAAAATTGCAACTCAACACACCAGATATTTACAAAACTAATTTAAAATACACAAAAAATTTTAAATTTATGACAACGTCGTCAAGCGAGACTACTGACAGATGAGGCGTCAAATATGTTGACATCTTTTTCAATTAAAAAATGGAAAAAAAAATATGAAAAAAAAATTAAAAAAAAAAACAAACATAAAGTAAAATTTCCAATAAAAAACTTTTAAGTAAAGAAAAAAAAAAATACGTTGTAGGTGTCATTTCAAAACTAATATCCCAGGTTGTTGGTGGTGTGAAAAACACACAATTTTTAGACCAGACAGAGTCTGTGGTGTCTGTTTTTTTTTTTTTTGCATAAAACGTGAAACTTCACCAACTGCCGCCGTGTTGTTAAGTGGCATTCGTCGTGCCATGAGCTGGAAAAATTCAACCAATTAAGAAAAGACAAAAAGCACGACAGACAATCAAGAAAATTGTAGAAAAAAAAAAATTCTGATAAAAATTGAACCGACAAAATCAATAAAATTTGTGGGCGCCAGAAAAAATTCTGAAAAAAAAAATTTTCCAGCCAAAAAATCGTCACCAAAAGAATTGCACAATTTTCGTAGTGGTGATGGTTGCTGATGATGATGCCATTGGTAGGTAGAAAGGGCGACTAACGTAAAAGTATCAAGTTATGTAGAGGAGTAATCAAATTGAGTGCGATTCAATTAAAACTACGCTTTTTTCATTGATATTTTGTGGGCGCTGCCAAGTGTTGATTTGAGAGTTATTTTTGGCAAAAATAAATAAAAATATTTTTTTTTTTCTATGGCAGGCGTGAAAAATAATTTTGAGAAGAAAATTACGATTTTATGGTTTTCGACGGCAAAGTTCGTTATTTCAACATCGGAGCTTGTTATTTTAACATTGAAGATTGTCAATTTAATGCTGAAAATAGTTAATTTTACGTTGAAAATAGTTATTTTTACGTTGAAAGTAGTTATTTTTACGTTGGAAATTGTTATTTTTACGTTGAAAATAGTTATTTTAACGTTGAAGATAGTTATTTTAACAGAAAGAACAAAGTTAGGAGACCAAAACTTGTAATTTTTTTTGGCTACTAATCATACAGGTGTTAAGTGACATGTTGGATTGAGATACTTAGCTTACTTTCCGCCATAAAGATAAATATTCCAGAATTAATTTTCGATAAGCAACGCACATAGAGTTTACCTTGTTGCTATGTATTTGTATGATTGACTTGCGGAGTAGCACAGAGTTTAAGTTGAGGAGTCTTCTAATCTACAAGTGCAACCGCACCCACCCACAATTAAGACTAATACATACTTGTGTACCCATGTTATTGACCAATTCAAAGCATTTGCTCATTAATCAAATCTCTGCAATTTAAGTTCATTTTAGCATGAGTACTGAGTACTATGTACTGCAACATTTTGCATATTTGATATGTAGACAAATTCAGTTTATAAGCAAAATGATTGACAATAATATGACGTACGAACAAATGGCTTTGCAACACACTTGTCATAATAAATTTGAAAATTATCAAAGTTTGAATACCCCAAAGGTTATTTGTTTGTTCGTCCCCATTAGTTTGTCTGTACATTTGTCAATTTGTTTAAATGACACAACATTTTGTTCTGTTAAGTCCCAATAATTCGTTTTCATTCGATTTGGCAACATTTCTTTAGAGTATTCGATAGAGGGACATCAATAACAATATGAACAGTACACACTAAAAAATTATAGTTTACTTTTCTTAGTTTTGATTCTCTTTAGTATTGAATTCCGATTTTTTTCCAAAAAAGTTTGAAATTTATTCCAGAAAAGTATGAAATTTATAACAAAATAGTTTAAAATTAATACTTTTTTGGCATTGTTATATATAAATACTTTTTGGCATTGTTCTATATAAATACTTTTTGGTTTTAAAATTTAACTAAAATTAGTACTGTGTAAGATCGTCTACAGAAGGTCTTCATTAAAACGCAATTATTTGATAAATCCAAATTCTTCTTTTGCTCAAACCAACAAAAAACTGTTCGAAATATTTACTTTACTTTCTTAAGGCAGCCTAAAAACGAACTTTCACCTTTTTTACTCAGCAATCAAGCAAAAAAAGTAAGGACAAACAGACTTCGGGTTGGTATTTTTACTACAAAAATTAACCTAAAACCAAAACTCTTGAAATTAAAAGTCTGTTATTTCTATTTTGGCGCTCAGAGGGCTGGTCATCTGGCTGTGGAATACTCAAAGTCAAACAACCAAAGCTGTGCTTAATGGCGAACCAAAATCAACAGAAATTGTTGTAATTGCATTTTACGTGCCCAGTTAAATTTAATGTTATAATATAACCACGACAACAACATAATAATAAGGAATCAATCAACCTTAATCCATGTACTTTTGCTCCCTTAATACCTCAAAATGTTGGATCTTATACATACGAACATAAAAAGGTGTTCCATAACTCGCGCAAGATTTGAATTTGCCACCATTTTGTGCGGTAAAATGTCGCCAGTCAAAAAAAAATAAAAAAGTTTAACAATTTGACAGTTTAGGTTTAGTAAAAATGCATTGAAGAAAGAGATTCAAAGCTGCCTCAATAAAATTTAGCCACATTTATGCAAAATGGTCATGGAAAATTTCGACACAAAAGTGCGCAAGTTATCTGTCCGATGTGCTGTTCCAAACATAACGCTATCCTATCTACTTTATATTTCAATAATAAAATATTTACAATTAACAAAAAAAAAACATGTGTTTTCTAACTTATTCAAATTATGGGTCACCCTTGAATATAGTATACGCCTATGATTTTCTGTCTGTATTTCAAAATTTCACAATAATACGCTGATGCTGCTTATGGTAATAGAGTCACTCAGCAGTAGATAAGTTGGGACGGGTGGACAACACCTCTACAAGGATTACATTCTACTAATTGCTTCCTTTCGCTATCCGCTTGCTGTAATTATTAATAAATTGAATTGGGTTTTGCTGCTGCTTCTTAATGCAACCAGAAGGAGTTGAGAGAAATAGCAGTTGAGTTAGCTAACGCCGAACGATCATAACTCTATACCAACCAACAAACCCTTAAAAATGCAACAGTTTGTAAAAGCAGGTGATAGCAGGGAGTAAAGAATTCCTTTGGCATGATGATATAATGAACTTTTAAGTGGGCGTTACACCCTGTTGGCCTGTTTGTTGGGAAGGTGGTGGAGGTTATTGTACAGTTGTTGTCTAAGCTACCAGTGTAAAGGTTGATTATGTTTTTTTTACTTCTTGTTGTTGTGTTTAATGTTTGTGTAATTTCACCTTGGTCATTTTGATGTAACCACAGCTGTGGTTGGCAAATATTTAATTTCTATTTAAGCTACATATCTACAGAGAAATTTTAATCCAAAATGAATTTACTGTGGGCATTCAGGTAAGAAATTTTTCAATTAGTTACACACAGCAAAATTATGTAAAGCAGAAAATGTGTGTTAGATATAATTCATTAACACTCGATTCATTGTGTTGTAGGAAATATTCACAATATTTACTATACACTGTTTAATCTCTTCGTTGTAAATGTCCACATATGTGGACAAAAGTTTTCGTAACTGTTAAGGGTTATATCTTAGACCAGTAAAACTGTTCACAAGAGGACTACATTAAAATCCAATTTTTTGGGTAAATCTAAATTTTTTTAAAAAGCCTTCATACAAACGGTCTTTCACCTTTATCACCTTCCAGAAAAGCAGAATAAAAAATATTGACAAACAAATTTCGGATTCATATTAATATTAGCCTGAAAGCAAAACTCTTTTAATGACCTGCAATGTCTATCCTGGCATAGAAGGAGGTAATTCTCTAAAACATTGTCGCATTAGAAAACTTAATCTTTTTAATATAATATGTAACGATTTGGCGCAAAATATACCGAGCCAATTTTAATAATTTTTCATTTAAAATATTCCATTTGTGCTAAGGAATATCCTGGTATACCTATATTTTTAATTTATACAAGTCAAGGTTATGATCAAATTGTTGCACAAAAATTTTCGTTCTTATTTTCGTCGTTAATGTTTATTCTTGAAATCTGTGTTAATTTTTTTTTTTTCATCTTTCGTTCTTTCAATTACGGTTTTTTATATGAAATCTTTGCTTATTAACTTAAACCTGAGCAATGCCGGCTAAAATAGCTATGAATTTGAGCAAAGGGCGTGGCACATTGCATACAACAAGAACACTCGAAAGAATGAGTTATTTGAGGTAATGCAACTAAATTTATCTGAAAGACTGGTTCAGGCAGACTTTTGAATGAATTTCGAAAAAAAAGGCTTGGTACCTAAAATTTTTATTAAAATAAATTTATGCATTTACATGAATGAGAGTCGGTGAGCATAAGGGCGATGCAAACAAAGGACGAGAGAATACAGCTTTATCTCAACACTTAAAGGAGAGCGGTCACACAGCTGACTTTGACAACATCAAGATCTTGGACAAAGAAAAAAGAGAAAACGCGCGATTTACATTGGAAAGCCTAAGAATACAACAAAAAATAAAGACGACAATGAACACAAAAGAAGATAAAGACAACATTAGTTGCAGCTATCATATTGCCCTTTAAACTTATAAATTTCGTTCAGTCACCGGCAGTGTTTAATTTTTAAATTTAAAATCTCTGATAAATTTAGTTGTTTGCTTCTGTTTTTTAATGTAATTTCTTCTGTAAGTTTTTGTTTTCATTTTTCAAAAATGTTTGTGTTTTAAATATTGTTTTCTTTTTGTTTAAAGATTTAATAAACTACCCCTGATGAAGGTGACATTCATATCGCCGAAACGTAGAGAGTAAATGTAAATAAGCCTATAATAATAATTAATTAACAAATTTACACTTGGTCTAATTTAATATTCATGAAACTCTTATATTTACTAGCTAGAAGTACAACCAACAGATTGCTAGAGATTTTATGAAAATATGTTCAGTAGTTTCATAGATATATGCTTACAAACAGACAAAGTTCTGCTCGAGTAGCATCAGAAAATATGCATGATTGTACAACTTAAATTGAGTTTATTGAAAGAAAGCACAAAATGTAACTAAACAATAAACATAAGTGTTAATTTCACTTAAAAACAACATTGAATTTTGTACAGTGCATTAATAATAGAAATAAAAAAACTAAGCTTAATTGCATTAAAGTAAAGAGACAGAGTTCCCTTGAAAAATGTTCATTATCCTAAACACCTTGTTTCAGATAGAGTGTAATCAAAAAGAGTAGGAAAACAAAAAACAAAAACAAAGAGGAAAAAGGGTAAAAACAGAACAAAATAATTATCTTCTGCTCGTGATATGTGAAAATTTCAAACGATTTTTACAAAATTAAACTCTCCCCCTACTCCAACACCACACCCCGCCAAAGGGTAGTAACCAACGCAGCTGTACAACGGATATGACGGCGAATAACCACCATGGAAAATTTGCTGATGCTCAACCGTGTCTGCAACAAATTACGCTTCAATGAGCATGCAACAGCGAAAAGAATACAACAACGAAATTCAGACACAAAACGGTGAAATTGCGATATTTAAGTAGCCTCAATTATAGTGCACAAAAATCTGTGCACATTACATGTTTACCTGTAAAAAAAAAACAAATAGTAAGAAAGAAATAATGCTACATCAAAGCAAAAGGGAAAAAACTTTGCCAATTATACACCAATGCAAAAATATCAGTAGTGTTACATAAATGTAACAATTGTTGCAACTGGTTAAACATTGGAAAAATTTAAGATTTTTTTACATTTTTAGCAACTAAGGAACTAGGTGTGACTGAAAACCGCAGCATTTTGTTTTACAAAGTAAATGAATACATTATAATGACTGTTACACGAATGTAACACAAAGGTAACAGTTGCTAGATTTAGAGAAATTCGTAGAAAATTTGTATTTCTTTATACATTCGCAATAAATAAATTGCATTTGCTGCAGCTCGCAAGATATAGTAAACTTTATATATAAACAAGTTATAAAATTGTATGCAGCTACATTACATAAAGTGTTAAAGTAAGCCCCCACTTCAAATAATAACAGCTGGATGCAGTCCGCTGTAATTTTTCTATATACGAAGCAGACATGCAAGACTCCACATCCCTCACTCATATGTTATGAAAAAAAAAGAGGGAAAGAAAAACGCTGAGCTGGCAGAAACAAAAATTAAACATATGTACCTAAATATGTGTATGTTTACAAACATTTCAACACATTTTACATAGACAATAATTTCGGTTTAATAAAGTGGAAATTTAATTTTGATTTTCCTAATTGAGCGCATAAACCGCCGCAAAGTGTAGTTATCATACCATTGGGCAAAGTACAATATAAAGTTCACTTCGATTAAGAAAAGGGTTGTGCGGAAATAAAAAATACGAAAATAATATAAAAAGCAAACATGCACGGAGAAAACAATTTGATCATATGTGACTTGGTCTATGAAAAGGGGGCTTACGTGCGAAAAAAAAAAAAAATTTTGTAAAAACAACTTTAAAGGTCAATTTATGCGAATCGGCATAAAATTGGAATTTTTTTTTTTTTTTTGACACGTAAGCCCTCTTTTCATAGACGAAGTCACATATATTTACTTGCATTCAAATGGTATATGGGCATATCCGAAAAAAGGTCAACCAAGAGAATAATTATAAAGTTGCCGTAAAAGCGCATTTCGCCACTAGGTGAGTGGTATTGCCCACTAAATATTTAAAGGTTTTTAATATGCTTTCTAAGGGTTCAATCCCCATTCCGAGTTTCCTAAAAATTGGTCCACCGATTTAGCCGCGGAAATGCATTTCGCATTTAGGGGCGTTGCACCGGCAGCTACATAACAAAAAGCCTTTAATAACGTTGCATTCCAAATTTCATAAAAATTGATGCAGTGGTTGAGCTTCAACAGCGTATTTTTACCGTGAGATGCGGTACCAAGAAAAAATTTTACTTTTGTGTGCACTGCACTTCTTTACAACCTTTTCCACAAATAAATCAAGCGAATATAATGTGTTTAAGTTAGTTGGAAAGGGGCTGAATCAATTTTCGATAGCCTATGTATATATATAAAATAAAAATTGTAACATTCGCACCGTAACGTGCGCATCACACAAAAGTTAAATTTTTGTACGAACGAAGGACTCTTTGATTCCCTCAAAAGCAGTTTTGGTATGCTCAAATATTCTTCTTTCTTTGGAAGATTTTTTTTTTTTTGTTTATACTGGAAACTTCGCAAAAAAATTTTGAAAATGTACATTGATCTCCACAACGACTTCTGTTTTTCGTAACGTGCGAATAGCACTTTATGCACGATTATATTGTAACTGATACAAGCTAGCAAATATTTTTAAATGCCTTCTGAAAGTACTCTCAAAGGGTAGCGTACCAATGCAGGTAAATTAAGAATTTAACATTCAGAGCGCCTTCAGGATTTAAAAATATGCGTACAAATGTAACGTTCCAACGCAGGATTAGCCCATATGGTAATAATTAACAAATGGCATATTTAACAGAAACGAATTAAAAACTTGATATTTAAGGTATTTTATTACATCAATTATATATTTGTAAATAGTTACCAAATCGTTTTTTCATTGAAAGAAATACTTTTTTTAAGAAAATATTTACTTAAAATGGTTTATGTTGACTATATGAAAATTATACTAATTTTATGAACTTTAGTCAATGTTTTGCAAGAATCGAAAATTCCATGCATTTTTCAACTGAATGATGACAAAGGAGTATAGAGAATGAAACCACGCTACATGCATATAGGCACTTAAGCTACCAATTTTTCCGAGGGCACACAGCGCAGTCCGTTGATAAATGCGCTATGTAGAGAGATTGATTTCGAAAGGTTCATAGATCGATCCCGGCCTCAGACAAAAAAGTTCAAAAAATTTTTCAATTGTTATTTCATTTAATTTAAAATAAATTAAATAAAACATAAATTGGTCTGATGATGGTTACGTGGCGGTAACCGAAACATATGTCACCATAGCCATGTTCAGTAGTTTTTTCTCTTCTCCTAATTGTCATAATATTCTAAGTTGAAAAATGCATGGAATTTTCGATTCTTGCAAAACATTGACTAAAGTTCATAAAATTAGTATGAAAATATTTACTTTTTAATATTACGGGCACACACACAAAATAAAAATAAAAAAATTTGTCCCATTTCAAAAAAAAATAATACTGAACCAATCAATAGGAAGAGGTTAAAAACACCCCTGACAGTGTCCAAAATTTTTCTTCAACCTCTCCCTACCGATTGGTGCAGCAAATTTTTATATTTTTTTTTATGATACCAAAACACCCTAGAGTGGTCAGGGACACCTCTGACAGTTTCAAAAAAATTTTCTTCAACGTCTCTCTATCAACTGGGCCAATAAATTTTTTGTGAAAAATAGAACTAGAGCTTCGGGACCTGACAGTTTTTAAAAATTTTTCTTCAAGCTCTCCCTATTGACTGGTGCAATAAAATTCTTTCAAAAAATTGGACCAAAACTCCTAAAAAGTGTCGAGAACACCCCTGATAGTTTTCAAAATTTTTCTGCGGCCTTTCCTTATAAATTAGAGCAATACAATTTTTTTTTTTGAAATAGAGGATCAAAACTCACCTTTGATATGCCGCAACTTTTTTTTTTAGACTTTCACTATCGATTGGTGCAGTAAATTTGTTAAGATTCCTGATAATTTCCAAAAATTTCCTTCCCTATGATAATATCTGTGGACTTTTGACAAAACAACCTATCTCGAAATTGGCAACTTTTCAGGAGAGCCTAAAAACCGATTAACTACTTTTCAATAATGTGGCACAATTTCGTTGATGCAGCGTTGAATCTCCTTTTTCCATACATTTTTACTAATCTTAAAGTGTCAACTGTCAAATTATTATTTTTTTTTTTCTTTTCTTTTGGTTCATAACACTTCACCGCACGAATGACGCTAAGTTCAAATCTTGCGTGAACTATGGGACACCCTTATATCTCTGGAACAAGAAATCATAGAGACATGACAATTATACCAATAAAAGCGTATTTAAATTTTATATTTAGGACTAAAATCATGGAAAATTGTCTTATCTCAACTTAGGTTGTTTTGTCAAAATTCCACACATATATACCACGGAAGAGAAATTTAAGTAGAGCTTTAGTTAAATATCTTGAGAATTATATACCTGATGAAGTAAAATCAAGCAAGAATACCTATAATAACCAAGTTTTATTTGGCCACACCCAATATTTCAGACCCTTCGTAGAAATATCATGTTTGACTCAATGAGCAATGTTATCACTTCTTATGAAAGCCATATTAATACTAACCAAAATTCGCTCATTCTAACTAAATCTTTGTAAAAAAAAAAAAATTCAACCAAATAAATTTATTTAATGGGGGACCTTCGCCTTTAAATTTCTATAACTTGTGGGGTTTTGAAATTTACAGAACGTCAAACTTTTCAAGAAAATTGATAATGTTTCGATGAGAAAATGTAAACCGATTAACAACGTATCATAATATAAAAAGAAACACTAAAACAACATAATAAACATTTTAAACAAAGCTATAAAGTGAAATTATCAATTAAAAAGAAAAGATTGCATAACTTTAGGCGGCTAAATACCAAAGATAGGCTTAAAGTTTATAAATGCATGTTCTGCTCATTAAATCAAATGAATTGGCAAAATGTATATACAAAAATAATAAAAACAGAATTAAAATTAAGTTATCACACTAAAATTATAAAATATATGTCATGCAATTTTACGCTTGCATGACATGACAGAAAAATGCAAGTAAAAGAAAGATTTCCATATGATGGCAATGAGAGGCGCAAAGAAAATTTATACGCACTTAAGTGAGGAAAGAAAAAAAACATGGGTATAAAATTAATTTTCAAAAAAAAAAAAAAAAAAAAATAGAAAAAAAACGCAATAATTTCAAAAGAAAAATTGAAAGAATAATGATTTTTCAATCAACAAACAACATATTGGGCGCTGCAAACATCTAAGGCAAGTGTTGAAAGCTTTATGTTTTATACATAGAAGACAGTGGGGAAAAAACGCAAAATCATTGCGCCGCGCGCAATTTCACCTCATCATTGCAGCAACAAAAAACAAATATTGCCCGCCCATTTTGTACACTGAACAGTAGCAAACAGAGAAAAAAAAAAGTTTCTACAGAGTGTCGAGATGCAACAAAATTAATCATCATCAATCAATGTCATCTATCGTCACTTGTTCTCGTTCGTTGGTTGGTTGATGCTACTACTACTACTGCTTTTCAAAAGTTGTCATCATCAGCGCCACTTTTTGTTGTATTTTCAATCCTTACCTTTAACTAACGGCAGGGTACACAACAAACATAAAGCAACGAATTATGGCCAAAATGTGTAAGCAAGTTAGTAGTAGAAAGTAACATCAACAAGAGAAAAAAGTTTGATGCCATCAAAAGTGGCATTGATTTTACTTTGTCAAAGTCTACTTGAAGTATACTGCTCTTGTGCTATCAAAAAGGATGAAACAGCAATCTTTTTTTATTATTTTTTCTATAAATGTCAAGAAGCTGTCAAATATCTAATGCAAATAAAATGTGTTGTTGTTTAGCAAGATGGAGAATGCAAAAAGCATGCAAAGAAAGGTGAGTCAACAACTGTGGATTTAAATCATTCAATTGTTCGCTTTATTGGGAAGTGACAATTTCTATCCATATTATTGAGGTGAAATTTACTTAGTGATACTGAAAGGAAATCAGTCATATTGAAACAGTATTAGTGGAGTCGATATCTATACAGACTTTCGAGTCATAATTTATATCACAAATTTTTGAATATTAAACTGTTTTCGACATCTTTTTGATTACACTATGCTTGTTCAATATTTGTACAACCCGAGGCAAACAGAAGTAGAATTCGGAGGTTTAACTGATCCATTTACTTTTTAGTATTATCGACAATATAAAACTAGTAAGGGTGTAAGCTTTGGCGTGGCCAAACATTAAATACCCTTTACTGCAGTGTTTTTAAAATATTGCTCATATGGGTGGCGCCACGCCCCCTAATCCGAGTTCGTCTAGCTTTAGCTCAGAGCGTGCATTTATAGTCCTAAGTATTTGTGTGAAATTAAGTTGAATTATCTCATTTTGAAACTTTGGTGAATATATACGATTTCACCAAGTTTTTGCTCAGAGCTTGCATTCATAGTTGTTAGTGTCTGAATAAAATTTAGTTCGATTATCTCAAAAAACGCGTTCAGTATAGCGTTTTGAAGCTTTTGCTTATATGGGAGGTGCCACGCCCTGTTGTGCGAATTCGTTCAGTTTTTTTTTTTTTTGAGAGCTTGCGCTTACAATTTGTAGTATTTATGTGTATGTCGGTTGCATTGTCGTGAAAAATACTCCTAAAGTTGCATTTTGAATATATTTTTTGTATGGGCGGTAGGCGTGTCCGTTGACCGATTTCACTCATTTTCAATCCTACGAGCTATCTATGAGGACGGAGACAGTGTGCCAAATTTCAATGAATTATCTCGGTTAGTTTTCCCGTAAAAAATATTTCCACGCACAGCCAGCCACCAAGCCAGCCAGCCAGACAGACGGACATGGCTATATCGATTGAAAACAAGTTTTAAAAATTAAAAAAAATTTCCATTTAACTTAAAATCCATTTAACTTAAAAGAACTCACATTGCATTCAACAATCTTAGTTTTTAAAGTTTGTCTATTGATTATTTTCCTTATACTAATAAATGTATCATAGTGGTTTGAGTGGGCTTTGTGGTAATATTGCTCTTAAGGGTGCTCTACACGGTTCAGTAGTTTATAATCGATCATTGCATCCAGGTGCCTAAAGAACTCAACCAGGATGGTATAATTCCAATTCGCTAGACACAGAAGCTTAGTTTTAAAACGCTCGTAGTGCATCTAAACAGCTTGGCTCCTTGAGCACAATTGAAAAATTTATAATATTAAAATTTCTAGAATTTATAATTTTTAATCATATTTTTTTTTTAAAATTCCGCTTATAATTTTAGTATATTATTAAGTTCGGTTTTTTTTTTTTCTGCTTTTAATTTTATATACCTACTGTTTTTATGCTTATTATAAGATTTATTATCTTTAAACATTTTGAATTAAATTTAAATAAATGAAATGAATAGCAAAAAGTAATTCAAACCGAAAAAAATATATATCTTTGAATTTGAAAGCATTTGCTTTAGATTTAAAAATATTTGCTTTAGATTTAAAAATATTTGTTTTTGATTTTAATATAGGAAAATTTGCCATTTAAGTACGTTTAACATTGTTAGATTCAAAATCATGTTCGTTTGACTTTAAAGTTGTTTCTTTTCGATGTATGTATGTACACTGCTTGACCTATGCCAGTTTTTTTTTTTTTAATTCTTTGATATAGTCAGCAACTCGATCATCTATCTTTAAGTTTCGCTTTACAATGGCCCAATACTTTTCTGTTGGGCGAAAATCGGGAGGTTTAAGTGGGTATGCTTCTTACAGAACGAAATTTATGTTATTCTCTTCTTTCTAGTGGACAAGTCGTAGTGTGCTACATGGTATTCGTGGAATTCGGCATATATCGTGCTTTTTCGAAAAATTAGGCTCGTTTATGATTGCCTGCCAGAAAGGGACATTGTCGCCAAATTTTTTTATTCCAACTGTCGATATTGACAGATGACAGTACTACCTTTCTCTTTCAAGTATAATTGGGAATCTGTCGATGTTCTTGAGTATATTCTTACAAGGATTTTATCATCCATTAAACTCAGTCAGTATGATCTTGAAGTAAATGGTCATACAATTTTCGAAGCCTTGTTTTACCAACTTGAACTTCCGTTTTGCTTATTTTCTATACTTTTTATTTTTTGCAAGTTTTAAGGCTGTGACTATGCTTTACTTGTTGCATCATCGATACTGGATCCATTCTATTTTGCCAAATCCCATACTGAGATACTTTTGTTTTTGTCTTTTTAAGTCACTGCCTTCTTTTCTCGTTTTGAATCGCCTGGACCTTGTTTTCTTCCACTTGATAGTAATATTTTTATACTAGTGACACTGAATTTGTAGCGTCTGGTCGTATTAAAAAGATTCCATAATGGCCATTTTTCCGCAGAGAACGAGGTACGAGAAGGACGGTCAAAATCTTCGTCCAATGAGAGCAATGTGGCGCTGGTCTAGGCTAAAGTTTTCTAAGATCCAGGATTGACACAAGTAATGGTTGCTGATTTTGGGGTTCGGTGCCATGCCGCCATGTGAGTTTTGATTATTTCCAAAAATTGAAACAAATTTGGGGTAGCAATTCAGAAATAATTAATGGAAACAATGCAAAAATCGAGAAGCTTCAAAAACATGATTTTGAGAACTGTTTTAAGGCCAAAAAAATGTATTGAAATGAATGGCAATTATGTAGAAAAGATAAAAAGGATTGAGAATACCTTGGAAATGAATTTTTGGCTTTATTTCCAAAACAAAATTGAAAATTGAATAATGGATGTTAATTTCAGTTCATAGTAGATTATAGCTTGATATACTCGTATCAAATATAATGAAGATTTTTTTCTTGACCGCAAATTCCAAAGTTTTACATTACATGACTTGAAAACTGAAACATGTAAATGATAAACGAGCATTTTTCTAAACAGTGCTCAGGGTAATTTGAAAAAATTACAATTTATCAAAGAATTAGTACAATAGTAAAATTTCTGTAACTTCCTTTTAGTCTCTAATGACTTTAAATTACAAAATGATTATTATAACGATCATTATACATACAAAATCGTAACAACAACAAAAAAAAGGCAGTTCATTGAACCCAAAAAAAAAAAGAGTAACCAAAAAAGCTGGTGGGCTTCTTCATTTGGTCAACTTATTTGTATTCTTTTAGCATAAAATTACTTCATGGTGTTGTCATTGTTGTTTTTGTTGTTATAACTGTTAGCGGAATACTTTTTACACCTCTCTTTCTTTTCGTTTTCGGTTTTTAGCCGTTGTCTTTCCGTTGGTTTTTCCGTCTTTCACAATGCTTTTGATACAAAGCCATTGTCAAAAAGGGTGCTTCAGCTTCAGTTGAAAAAGTGTTACAACGTAGCATTACAAATTTAATTAGAACCTTTTTTTCTTCATAATAAATATAACGGTAATATTCTATGCAGTTATACCTGTAATTTTTTTTGTTACTTTTCCAAAGATGCACTCATTTTCACGCCGCGTTCTCAATAGCACAGTGTATAATGAATAAAAATTAACACAAAATTTATTTTTAATTTGAGGTGTTCTTTGTTTTTTTTTTTTTTGTGTAAATTCTTCTCTGTTAGCGACTTTTTTCAGTTACTAAATGTTGCTGTTATGTACCGTTAGCTTTGCGGTACAAAAGTATAAAAGTTTAATAAGCTCTACTTCATACCTAGAAATTTACACTTGTATGTGTATAGCCAAGCATTGATGTTGCTTACTCATTGTCAACGTTGTTGTTGACACCTTTAGTTTTTCTTCTGGCAATAGGATACGGGCTCTTTAAAGCCAAAATGTCAATTGCTTTGTTTTGGTTAAGGATAAAGAGATACAAGAAAAAAAGTTTTATTTCTCTCTTTTACTCCAGTTAAAACAAAAATTTACACAAGTCCACAGTAAAATTGCAACACTTGGTATATCTTTTTGTAGAATTATAACTGAGGAGTGATTTTTCAAAAGGGCGTAAAACCACTTCCAACCTCGAACAAACCTAAGAATGCCACCGTCATTACCATGCTAAAATGCATCCTCTAGTTCAAAATCCATCACAAAAAATGCATTTTTCTAAGGTAAAATCGTGATCAAAAGTCGCATTTCAGAACAAAAGAGCTTATTTCCATATAATTTCATAGAAATACAGGCATGATATTCGCACTTTTCCAATAGTACTTTTTTTGAAAAAGCCAATAGTACTTTGGGTACTTTTTGTTTTTGCAGCCATGGGTATATGAAAAAGAGTAAAGAAGCATTGCGCATAGTAAATTTAGTACCTGGAGACCGATCCCTGATCGGTAGGCAATCTGATCTTATTATTTAAGTCGATGTTTTTTATTCATAGCTATTATTTGTGATTAAAATTCGTACATTTTTACCTCACATTTTCATGCATTCAAAATGAAAAATTTAAGAAAAACTTGGAAAGTGTCAAATCGGTATCGGAAACAATAAAAAAATATCAAAATTGATGGTTTTTGGTGAAATAGAAAAACGGAACAATAACCGATAAAAAAGAAACCTAACTAAGCAGCACTCCTGATATTAAATTTCAATAAAATTTAATAATTGGTTCTGGATATCGAAATATCCATACCTGAAGTTTAAGAAAACGCTGTTTTCAAGCTTAATGGTATTAAAATTAACCTTCGGAATTTTCCAATAGGACTCTTTTACTTTCCGAGCTATGATCTTTTGAAGAGAAGGTTTGTCAACCCCCATACATAGGACGAAATTGTATTAGTATCGAGAAACCGATTTATGGCCAAAAAACAAAATGAGTTGAAATCTGTTGCAGGGTATGCCACACACCCGAAATATTTCGTCTTTTGTATGGGGGCTAAAATATCATAGCTCGGAAAGTAAGAGTTCTATTGGAAAAAACCGTTAAGATATTTTAATAAGGAAGAGTGGGGCTATTCGATGCTATTAATAAAAAAGAATTTCACCTTTTCTTGTAGCAGCTTCAAGCATGGATATTTAAAAATCCTGCTGATACAGTGACAATTCTGCTGATGAAGACGGATTCAGCGTCAAATGACGTCGCTATAAGCGACAGAAAAAAAATATGTGGCAAAATGCGGTCGTTATATCCAACGGTCGTTATAACCGACAAAATGCTCATTAGGCTTATGAAGAAACCAACCAAACAACTGAGAATGGGTCAAACGGAGCCATTTTAGGCGACTTTTATTGTAACTCGAAACTGACAAACAATAAATTACTTTTTTCTTACATATATAGAGATCCGACGAATTGCCAAAAAAGCACATTCGAATTTTATATTTATGACTAAAATTTTGCAAAACTATCTAATTTTGACATAGATTGTTTTGTTAAAAGTACTTATGAATATATTACTCTAATAATTCTTCTTCCAATGGTTGATAAAATCTCAGTACCAATATCAAAGTTATAACAACAACAATTTGTTGACTTAATTAAGTGTTAAGCTTGTATCAGAGCTGAGCACATAGATACCGCCAAACTATTTCGACATCTAGTTTTTATCAAGTTTTATTCAGAAAATGTTCTCTCCACATTTGCAGAAGAAATCTCAATTGATAAAATTCTCTGTTCAGTTCTGTACATAGATATTTCCAAACATCTTTTCTCCTAGTTCATTTCTTAATACAACCTACAATAATCCGATATGTCCCAGTGAAGTATCTAGTGTACATAGTAAATACACAAAAAATTACGAAAGGACTTTTTCGAGGCGGAAGTACTTCAGTACTTTTGTAAAGTCAATAGTACCAAAAAAAGTACGATACCACTACAAATATCATCCCTGGTTTGATACAAAAAGACGTATTTCGAATAGTGGCCAAAAAAACTTTTAATATTTTTTATATGCCCCAGGCTATACATATACATACATAGGTGCTTACATACCATGCCTATAGACATCAAAATAAACTTCTAAATGGTGAAATAAGAGTGATTTCGAAACAAAAGGGCTTATTTCCAAACGTTACGAAAGGACTTTTTCGAGGCGGAAGTACTTCAGTACTTTTGTAAAGTCAATAGTACCAAAAAAAGTACGATACCACTACAAATATCATCCCTGGTTTGATACAAAAAGACGTATTTCGAATAGTGGCCAAAAAAACTTTTAATATTTTTTATATGCCCCAGGCTATACATATACATACATAGGTGCTTACATACCATGCCTATAGACATCAAAATAAACTTCTAAATGGTGAAATAAGAGTGATTTCGAAACAAAAGGGCTTATTTCCAAACGTTTCAGAACAAAAGGGCTTATTTCCAAATGTTTTTAACTTTTTGCAATTACTACAAATATGTTACAACAAAAATGTTAAGGGGATTAGAATCTTTGGTCAACTCGCTATAACACTGGAGACATTAAAAAAAAATAAGTTATTGTAAACAGCCCATAAAAGTTTTTTCTCATTACTGAAAATTTGTTTAACATGGTTTTACGCCCTTTTGAAAAATCACTTCTCAACTTTTCTGATTACATCAAAACCAAACTTTTGGTGTCCGGTAAGTGAAATGCGGAGCAACTGGAATTTTCGAACCATTCCATTTTGTTACAAAGATCATTTTGTGTGAAATTTAGTTGTATCTTTTTATTAAAACGCATTTCTGCCAAAATCACAGTTTTTTTAATGAGAAAACCTGTTAAACCTGCCAATGTGTAGTTATTGGTCAATTTATACTATTTTTCGGTTCAAAAAAAGGGCAGTCACTGCAGAATGGCAGTTTTTTTTTTTTTTTTGATTTTCATAAATCCTTAAATTTCTCATTTAATTGTTCTAACAACAGTAAATTTAAATATTTTTAACTTAGTTAATGACTCAATTGTAAAACGACTACAAAAAATGTATTGTAAAACAGAAATCAAGCAAAACAAAAAAAGCTGCAAAATGTAAATGATGATGCCAGTTAAAAAACTGCTGACAGTTCATTGACGCCATTTACCATTATACAACTAAATTGTGTGGTGAATGGCTTTGTAACAGTTACCAGATTATGATAGAACGTTCTTTTTAATTTGCATTAATTTTCGTTTCATTTAGTATTATTTAAATTTTATTTATTTTTTTGGGTAAACGATAATAAAAGCAAATATAATAAAGTAAGAGGAAACGTGAAAGAGTAATAACATTTGCACACAAAGTTGAATGACTTACTGCTCCTCAACTGGTGTTAACAATTTGAGTTAACAAAAATATTACGAAGAAACTTTAATTTCTTAACTTTTAGCACAATGCTAGAAAAACTTAAGTCATGTGTGTGACAATGGTTTTATCTGGTATTAAGTTAATTTACGACCAGATTAAGTTTAATAAATAATAATGGTAAGAAAATGGTAAAGCAAAACTTCATAACTCATAAAATTTGTGTGGAACGATCTTCTTTTAGCAGAAAATTGAAATGCATAATGTTTATGGTAATGGGTAATGGAAATGGCGATGGCAATAGCAATGGTAATGGTAATGGTAATGGTAATAGTAATGGTAACGGTAACGGTAACGGTAACGGTAACGGTAACGGTAACGGTAACGGTAACGGTAAAGGTAATGGTAATGGTAATGGTAATGGTAATGGTAATGGTAATGGTAATGGTAATGGTAATGGTAATGGTAATGGTAATGGTAATGGTAATGGTAATGCTAATGCTAATGGTAGTGCTAGTGGTAATGGTAATGGTAATGGTAATGGTAAAGGTAATGGTAATGGTAATGGTAATGGTAATGATAATGGTAATGGTAATGGTAATGGTAATGGTAATGGTAATGGTAATGGTAATGGTAATGGTAATGGTAATGGTAATGGTAATGGTAATGGTAATGGTAATGGTAATGGTAATGGTAATGGTAATGGTAATGGCAATGGCAATGGTAATGTAAAGGCAGTGATAAGATAACAGTAATGGCTAGGCAAGGAAATGTTAAGGAATGGTTAAGACGGGTCGTTTAAAGTATGTTTAACCCAAAGGTTCTCGCAGTCCAGATTTTTTTTACCTAAAATTATTAACTGAGGTTCAAATATACGGAAAAGTGAATTTTTACGTACACATATTTAGAAGAGAAGCAACAACTTAAAACAGGAAGTGTAATGTAGATTTCAATGCTAAATTCAAATTCAGCAATAAAATGACAATCCCTTCTGGATTTCAAGAAATCCTGATCTAAAAGCGTGGTGTCTAGAGATTTGTGAGGTAATACTCTTATATAATAAAATAACGAAATCCATAGCCATACAATCTGACAAGGCAGTTTGAAGCCTCAGTCCTTTCCTTCAAAACTCAGGTTATATTTTATCGATATCTTTTTTTTCTTTTTCAAAGTATCATACGCCGAAATAACGGTTTTTTTTTCACCTATTCAGTTAATAATAATTCGAGTAAGAAAACAGATATCGATATAATTTAACGTGGGTTTTGATGCTAAAGAACTGGTACAAACCATGTATAAACGATCAAGAAATTTGTTCATGGCATCCGATTTGGCTATAAATTGGCATAAGCAATAGCTGCATAGTGGAAAAAATTACTACGAAATATTTTTTCAAAATTTAAAAAAATGGCGGAGATATGGGACTTTGAAATTTTTAGGTTAGTTTTTTTTGAGAAACTATAACTTCGGTTGCATTTATCCAATTTTCAATTTTATGGTGTTAAATGATTTATCTTAAAACAGACTTTAAAATAAAAACTAGCAAACATATTTTTTTTCTTTTTAAATATAGTTTACACTGAAAAAAAAAAATTTAAATTGAGTTTCCCAAAATACGTCCTTTTTAATATTTTTTATTTTTCTTGTAAAAAAAGCTACAAGTGTAACTTACCAGTCCTCCAAAAATTGGAGTGGGCCTGCCAGTGGTTCTCCAGAAAAACAATAAAATGTAGCATCTTCCCCAATTTTTCAGTACATTTTTTTAATTTAAAATTTTTATTAAAAAAAATTTTCAAATGCTGAAAATAGTCTATTGACTGTTTTTTTGCTTGTATAGTACTAATATAAGTACCAACGCACTTTTTTCAAATTCAAATTAACGTTTAATTAAAAATTTCAAATTCAAAAAAATTGTACTGAAAAATTGCGGCAAAAGCTACATTTTATTGTTTTTCTGGAGAACCACTGGGAGGCCCACTCCAATTTTTGGAGGACTGGTAAGTTACACTTGTAGCTTTTTTTACAAGAAAAATAAAAAATATTAAAAAGGACGTATTTTGGGAAACTCAATTTAAACTTTTTTTTCAGTGTAAACTATATTTAAAAAGAAAAAAAATATGTTTGCTAGTTTTTATTTTAAAGTCTGTTTTAAGATAAATCATTTAACACCATAAAATTGAAAATTGGATAAATGCAACCGAAGTTATAGCTTCTCAAAAAAAACTAACCTAAAAGTTTCAAAGTCCCATATCTCCGCCATTTTTTTAAATTTTGAAAAAATATTTTGTAGTAATTTTTTCCACTATGCAACTATTTCTTATGCCAATTTATAGCCAAATCGGATGCCATAAAAAAAATCTTGATCGTTTTGAAATGGTTTGTACCAACTAGGGCCGCAAACTGCAAAATCAGGCTTTATGGGTAAGGATTTCCCTATTCTTTTGTATAAATTCGAAACACCCCACTTTTAAACCGCCGATGACCAGGTCTTAAAACAAATTATCACAAGCGCTTGATTTGAATACTTGGCTGCTTCTATAACATATAGATTTCTGATCTCGTATTATACTCATAATTATCTAAGGGTTGAAATATAACATTTTTGTGCATGTGATTTATAAGACAAACTTAAATCTTAATTGAAATCGATATCACTAATGCGACCCTCTTTTGAAAACTTTTTCTTTTTGTGGGTCATTTGAACGTGTGATTTTTCCAGGCATTATAAATCTAAGAAAAATTAAAATCTTTTCGTTACAAGTGCCAGATTTCTCTGAAAGAATATAACAATAACCAATTACGAATCACAGAAAGAAAAAAAAAAAAATGCGTGGAAAATATTACTAAATGAAATGTCAAAAAAATAAAAATATAAATTTGTGCTGACAAGATGAAAACAAATCATTTGTTCAGTTATAACGAACTGTTACAGGTAAAAATAATAAAAATATAAAAAAACATATTGCTACTTTTGTACAATTGTTCTTATTGTTCTTTATTGTTGCGGCTGCTTTTACCTGTGCTTACAATAGAAATAAATGACATTTTTCTACCATACCAAGGAACAAATAAAAGAAACAACACAACATTTTATAATGAGTTGTATGAATTGTTTTCTTTAAGCACGTCTCTCTAGACGCATATGTTTGCATGTACATTAAGGTGGACCGATTTTGCTTACTATTATCGAACACAAGAACCGGCAAATTTAAAAAACATAAATTTTAAGCCTGCAGAAGTTCAAAGATTAACCCGGATTTGTGTACAAAAATGAAAGAAAAATAAATTTTTTTTTTTCGTACCACTCTAATATACACATGTATATAACTTGTGAATGACTTTGCGCATTAAAAAAATAATGAAAAGCAACAGAAGTAACAATAATACAAAACAAATCAAAAAAAAATAATGTATGTCAGACTAAAAAATGCGCCAAGCACACAAGAAAGTTATATTTCTGTCTCTCTTTCATTAAGAGGTTTTCTTACTTTTTCACCTACAGACATATATGTCAGCACACACTCATTGTCATTCGTCAGTCAGTCATTCTTAGTACCCCCATCAACTTTTTCTTGAATTGTTGCCAATTTTTGTTTGTCGGTAATTTCTTTATTTTTTTATTTATTTATTTTTTTAATTATTTTGCTGTCGCATACTTTTTACTGTAAAATTTTCACCAGGTATTGAGTTTAATAATTTGGCGTGACTGAGACTGTGAGAGCGTAAAGAAACTTCTTTAAATAATGATAATAAAAGTTTAAACAATCAACACGTTGTTTAAGTTTTGGGACTGTGAAAGCGCGTGCAATAATTTTAATTAAATAATTTCGCCTTTATATTTCATGTACTTTTAGTAGATATATCTTTTTCATATGGTGCAAAATTCAATCAATTTCTGTTAAATTTTCACATATAGTAAATATCACACCATGTGACTTTTTGTGTATAATTGCATGATTTTAAGCTAAAAATTCCAGATGTTCCACAAAAAAGATCAACTTTTTTTTCAAGCTCTGTGATTAAGCTTTAAATCTCGTTATAAATCACGTGATTTACATATAAAAATTAAGCTACTTCATACGAGATTTATTTTAAATCTTCGTATAAATCTCAATGGTGCAAAAGAAAATTTGGATATTTTCGAAAAATTGACTTTGAAAATTGGCATTATTTCTTTCGGCAGGTGAAAACGGGATTTAAAAACGAGATTTATAAATCTCGTCACAGCTTAATCTTCGGCGGAAACGTTGTATAATTAATATCCAGAGCTTCAGCAAAATGCTTTTGTGTCAGGTTTTTGCTGCTGATCTTATAATGGGTTGTATTATGATTAAGCCATTTAAGTGTTTTAGAGTTCTAGGGCTATCGAGCTTTTCTGCAAAATATTTGGTAAGACATATACGTCCCATACTTTTTGTTGTTCCCCAAAAATTGTGAAAACAAAAAACGCACGATTTAAAGACCTTGAGTAAAGAAAAGCACAGCTTACACCATCGTTATTCAAACAATAAATGAGTGATGTAAAACAATACCCTATGTATGTACCTATATTTAAATTACTTGAAAATGCACACGAATTTTGTTCTGTATAATTTTTATGACCTTGACATAAATTTTTACGCAAAAACAAAAATAAAATTGTTTTCATTATTCACAATCGATTAAAAGTTTTAAAGAAAAAATTCCAACACAAAGAATGTTGTGATAATTTTTTAATTACCGGCTTAAATTTTTGCACCTGATAATTAAACTTAATTGATGGAATTGTATATTTTATTTATTTATACTTTGGTTTTTGTGTATCAGCTGAGGAATCAAAAAAATATAAGAAATTTTGAAATCAATTTTTTTTTTTTAGTATTTAAAAAATCAAAAAAAAAAACTCATACATATTTTTTTATTTTATTTTAAAAACAGAAAAACTGTCATAAATTAGCAAAGTTCATATCCAGTGCGATTAGCGAAAAGTCAAAATTTGAGTCATCAGTTTTGGTATTTCGAGCATGATTTGTTGACTTAGCAAGACCAGAGAAAAAAAAAAAAACTCGAGCGATATTTTTGCAAAGTTGTTGATAAAAATGTCGATGACGTGGCGTAAAAAATATAAAAATAATAAAAATATTTATTTAAAAATTGACAAAAATATATCAAGGTGTTCGAAGAGATTAAAAATGTTTAGTCATATATTTGAAACAAATGTATTTTAATTATTTTTGACTAAGAATTTGAGAAAACACTCTTAATATGATTTTTCACAAAAAAAAAATTAACCTATTGATGATGGAAACATTCCTTACTAGTCTTGGTCTCGAAAAATTACCAAGACCAAGAAGGTGATATAATTTGAAGATCAAGACTGCTATGGTCTTGGTCTTGATCACGAAGATCATTAAGACCAAGATTGCTTTTCAGTCCTTACAGTTTATAGGTGCGTCACGCCCCTTTCAAGCACATAATCATGTCTCTATTCGAAATTTGGAATCTTAAAAACCCAACTGCTTTGGAAATTTGGAATACTCAACAATCTATAGAAATTTTTATCAAGACCAAAACCAAGATCGAGACCAAGACTTAATGCCAAAAATCAAGACTCTATATCAAAACCAAGACCAAGACTGCTACGGTCTTGGTTTGCTCATCACTATTCCTTATCAACTTAATCTCATTAATAAATTTAAATTTAATTAGTTCTTTTCGGTAAATATTAAAATAATCTCCATAAATAAAAGATGGTTTAATTTGTTTTTTTCGAGACATAAAAATTGTTTAACGTCAGCATCATCTTCGAAATCCAAGAATCAAGAAACTCGTGGCAAGAGATGAAATTCATCCCAAAGGATCGTGACAAATGCAGACATTTCATTTTGGCCCTAGGCTTTTCCTAGGGGTTACAGGAGAATACAGCGTATCCAGCGTAAAAATATAAAATCTAGGGTTTTCAGGCGATCGTGATCACTGCTAAACACAATTTTAAAGTTCGTCTCAAAACATATTACAACAAAATTGAGTACAGCTCTTGATTTTCTTCGAGAGTGGAGTTAATGCCTCTAGATAATCGGGAATAAAAAATTAATTTTCTAGCTGTAATTCAAAGTGCTACTGGCAGGTTTTTGGGGATCAAAAAGGCGACCCAATGCAAAAAAAAAAAAAAAAAATAGAATACAATTAACTAATATACTATTCAGACTTCGTATATTTGTTCCTAATGGACTTGGAAACTAACAAATTGATTTTAAATATATTTCCGCAGTGGGCGTTACTACGCCCCTCAAAAAATTAATTCACCTTAACTTTGAATCTATTTAAATTACGCACTGGGACAAATAGTTATCAAAGAAAAAAGTAGGCGGTGTCACGCCCCCTAAAAAATTAATTCATTATATCTCTGAAAGTATTCAACGTAAATGGATAAAATTTGGTACATATGTTAAGGTCAACGGGGCAAATAATTTTCAAAAGAAAAGTGGGTGGTGTCGCGCCCTCTAAAAAATTAATTCATAATATCTCTGAAACCATTTAATGCATTACATAAATAAGATTTGATATATAATAATGAGGCTATTTCCTAAAAGTACATGAATGAGATTTGGTATACATATAATGTAAAATACATTGGGGTATTTCCATGTAAATGTGGACAAGGTATTGAAAAATTTTTGGTTTCTTTTCAACCTTCAACTATATCCAAAGTAATGTTTAATTGAAGAAACATTCGCATTTAGTGTCAAAATTAAGATTGGACATTGCAATTCGTTATTATCGCGATTTTTAGTTAAAGTCTTCATATCAGAAGAAGTAAAAATGGGCATAAAAATAAAACGGTACTTCTCCGAGGAAAGTTATGAATCTGGTGGTGACAGTAATAGTTGTGATGATAATATACCATCTGTATTTAAACCATAAATAATTTCAATCGCGATATAATAGACTTAGTTAAACAATTATTAAATTTTGATCTAGTTTTGGTTCCTGTGCATAAATGCCAGAAGTAGTTCTTTATTATTCTTGTATTTTGACCCAATTTTAATTTTTATACCTATGAACTTGTAAAGGCCCTCTGTATTGGTCTAAAAATCGATAGTAACGCGAGTTACCAATTTTATTGTAACGCGAGTTACCACATAATTTTCGCATTATTTTAAAAAATACCACTTAATATTGTTGTTTCTAATAAAGAAATACTTATTGATATCCTTCTGGCTTTATTTTTGTCTAATGTAAAGAAATTCACCCACAAATTTCGCAGGAACTTGCGAAAGAAATTTACGCTCTAAACATGTTGTCCAAAAATGGTAACGCGAGTTACCAGCGCTATTCACTATTTTACTGGTTAAATATTAAGTTACCACTGAAAATTTCAACTAATATGCAACAAGAACAAAGTATTTTGTTTATAAAGAATCCAATTTTATTAGTTAATCCAAAGGCTGAGCCTCAAAAGCTCCATAAAAGTCTTAAAAAGTGTTCTAATTGTAACGCGAGTTACCATGAAATTACCCATTGAATAAATTGGTCACAAGACAAGGTGCAACATACATCGTGATATGTATAAGTTAGTGTAGATTTTAAAGAAAAAGTTTGTACTTGACAGAAATAAAGTAATTTCTTGAGCACAATTAAGCCTCTGCAACTGGACGGTGATAAAATATGAAACAAATATTTTGTATTTTAAATTTCAAGCCTTGTAGTTTACTAATGAAACTTTTACTGACATAAAAACTTCGAAATGCAAAACAATAATGAACTTTTCTTATAACTAAACCAGCGCCTGCGCAGCCACTGCAAAAATAAAAAAAAAAAATAAAAATTCTAGTGATTTCGTGCTTTTCCAGACAGAGGACTTTAAAAAGTCTCTTTCATTATTTGCATTTTTCTGTGCAACTGACTACAACAAACAAACAAAAATTAGGTCAACATGGAAGAGGCCAAGCAAAAAAAAAAAGGTGCAAATTAAAGTATGTAGCAGAAACAAGCCACAAAGTATATATATATATATATATACAGCAATATTGTGCGAAAGAGATAAACACATAGAGTGTAGAATGAGCAAAAATTACAAAAAAAAAAAATCAAGAACCTACAGCAATGATGGTGGTGCCGCTACAAAACCAAGAATTTCAGTAAGCGCTGATTTTTTTCACAAAAGCAGCACACAGAGTCCCCAGTAAGAGAAAAACAAACAAAAAAGATGGAAAGAATACAAATGAACTGCAGTAGGAAGCAAAATGTTGAGAATGTTTTACTGCTAAAATTAAAAATGTAAAAAAACGAAAAAAAGTTCTACAACAAGAAAGTGGATTAAAAAAGTAAACGATGGTGAACGTTGGTAAATATGGAGAAAGGGGGGTTCTTTCTATATACCGTTATGTTGACCGATTATATAACGGTATCATGAAGTGGTAGCGGCAAAACAGCACGCCAACAGAGACAAAAAACAACTGGTTAAAATGCGAATGCAGAACAAAAACACAACACGAAAAAATGGTGGGCAATATTTAAGATTATGGCCAAAAAAAAAGAACAAAAGTGGTTCTTATGGGGGAAGGGAAAGGTAGAAGTAGAAAACTATACAAGCGTTGCCAGATATTTATTTAAATGCAAAAACATTTTTTTTTTTTTTTTCTTTCTTTTTTTTTTTTTTTTTTTTGTTCGCTTCTTCTGCTTTTATTGTTGTATTTTGCTTGTTCTTAACCATTAACTGTATTTGTTGAACATTATTTTGTTGTTGTTACCGTTTTTGTTGTTATTGCATTGCACTGATCTGATGCTTGACCCTTTTTCTGCACAACAAAAATATGCAGCAAGTACAGTCAAACCCATTTGATTTACTTGTGGGGCATTTCCAAAAGTGACTTTTACAGCGAGAGTGTGGTAAAATGTTAATCAAGAAGAAAGCAAAGAAATGTAGGCATTTCATAGGAGAGTGGTACATGCCTTCAAAAAGAGCGTTTTTTTTTTTCACTTTGAAGGAAGGATAACTCGCAGTTCTGATGAGCTAGAAAAATGTCAAGTTCAGATTCATAACAAGAAGGTCCTCTACAACTTCCATCTTCTGCACACTAAAAAATGATAGTTTACTTTTCTGTTTACTTTTTTGTTATTAAATTCCGATCCAAACAAGTATGAAATTTATGCCAAAAAAGTATGAAATTTATTTCAAAAAGTATGAAATTTATTCCAAAATAGTATAAAATTATTTCTTTTTTGGCATTGTTCTATATAAATACTCCTTTACAACTTCCATCTTCTGCACACTAAAAAATTATAGTTTACTTTTCTGTTTACTTTTTTGTTATTAAATTCCGATCCAAACAAGTATGAAATTTATGCCAAAAAAGTATGAAATTTATTCCAAAATAGTATAAAATTATTTCTTTTTTGGCATTGTTCTACATAAATACTTTTTGGTTTTAAAATTAAACTAAAATTTTAACTGCGTATATAAAAATGAGATGTTGTTTGTATATTTGTTTCTTATTGTCATGAAGACTAACCAACCGATTTTAGTGAAATTTTTACAGTGTACTATTTAGTATCAAAAAATGTTAGGTCCTAGGCTAGTAAAGTTGGCAGTATTACGCCCTTCAAAAAAAGAATCGCTGAAACTTTGCAACGCAAATAGATTAAGTTGGAACACATGCAAAGGCTATCGAGACAAACAATGTTCAATGGAAAAGTAAGCGGTACCACGCCCCTAATAATATTAATATAGCATATCTCTGGAACTATTTAACGCACATTGATGATATTTGGTGCATATTTTGAAGGCATCCGGACAAATAAAATAATTTTAAAAAATTTGAGATGCCACGCCCACCAAAAATGATAAAAACATTGTAAATTTGCAGATATGTGTTATGAAATTTTTTTCGGAAGTAATAGTACGCCGAGTATCGAATATATGTAAAAAATACTTTAATGAAACACCTCTGCGTAAAAGTTCCCGTATATACTTTTTTTTCACTCTTTCTTTTATTAACAACAACGACGACAACATGAAAAGGTCGTTGAAATAAATCGCATTTAACTGATGTAATAGACTTTGAGTAAAAGTTAGAAGCGGTAGACGCTGACGCCGTCGACTACGACAAAGAATCGCACCAACCAAACCAAACGGTAGACCCAATAGTTTGGAATTTTTATTTTCCTAGTTTCTATCTTCATAGTAGTAAAGGTTGGAATTTAATTTGCATTTTTCATCGTCGTAGCTTGTAGTAGTTGTCGTCGTAATAACTTGCTCAGTGGTGGTGCTCAAGGGGAAACATTTCGAGCGCTTCTTAAGAAACCAATTTAGAAGCAGTTGTTTTCATACAGTTTTATTTTATACATTTTTAGTTAGAAAATTTGAGTACATGTTTTTTGTATCTAAAGAGAAGAAGAGCAAAGAGCACATATATGAAAAAAAAATTCAGATTAGACGACTACTATATATCAGAATACTTGGTGGCATGATGTACTAAGAAGTTTGAAATCTATTTCTAAACCTAGTAGTTCAAGTTCAAATCCCACTAGAGGTGCTTTTTATATATTTTTGTTTTTTAATAATATAAAACGGTTCAAAGCGCTTTTTATTTTTGAACGCTAACAGTTTTATTTAGAAATAATCGTTGTCACAAAGTTAGTTTTAGCGCTTACTGATAAAGAAGCCCTTCAGTAAGTCTTTTCAAGCGCTTCTTTTTTCCCTTCGGGTGGCTCAAGTTTTGCTTAGTGGCATAAACACAAATATGCACATAGGTACATACAAATTGCGTTTTAGTTTTATTGCTCCGAATTCCAATACATTTCCGTTTTAAAATATTTTTATGCCTAAAGTTACTTTAATTAAGTCTTTTTCAAGTCGATATATTTTCCATTTTATTTTATTATATAATTTTTTGCTCTGATTTTTTATAAATTAATTTTTTTTTTGTTTTGTCTACAAAGAAAAAATGTATTTTGTTGACATTTTGAACTGTTAAATTGAAATCAATTAGCGCAAATTATAACGGAAATTTGTTAATTCATTAAAAAATAAATCTATTGTTATTAAATATTATTATAACTGATGATATCTCGTTTATTTTGTGAATTTGGTTGAAGCTTAAACGCCAACTCTAGTTCATAACCTTGACCAAGTGCTATAGAAATTTATAACCGGAAAAGTAATAATGACAGTTGAATAAACTGCGCAGTATTTATGTGGTCTACTAAATTTAGCTAAACTGTAGAAGGAAATTGATAACAGATCAAAGTTGTTGATTGAGTACACAAGAAAATTGATACGAGTAATAAAGGAAATAGAGAACTTATTAGGCGACTTGCTCAATAAAAAATCGGAAAAATAATAAATCATGGTACGACAAGTAATCAAACCGTAGCAGTCGCTTGGTTTCAGAGATATGTTGAACCACATGTCGTATCAGTGACATTAAATACATTCAGACATGCGCTGCGAAATTCGTGTGGTTTTAATTACTTTTCATTTCGGAAACTTTTTGATGAAAATAGCGAGACACACGATAAATGGATAAGTAGATATCTCTTTTATCCAGAATTACAGGTTCTGCATATAATATTGATTTACATTAACGAAAAAGTAACCGTTTAGGAAATATTCTTAAAAAATCGGAAAATGTCGAAAAATTCGATTTGATAGAAAAGTAATTGAAACCACACGAATTGCGGAACAGGCCTGCATGTATTTAATGTCACTCATACGACATATGGTACAATATATCTCTGAAACTGCTTGACGCATAGGAATGAGATTCAGTGCATATATAAAGGGTACCAAGATAAATAACATTTACCGAAAAAGTTGGCGGTGCCACCACTCACATTAAAATATAATTCGCCTTAACGATTTAACGCTCATGGATGAGATAGTTTTTATCAGAATACATCTATATATTAATGCGCAAGACACAAATTTGTCCTATTTTTTTACTATGTTAGAAATGGAGCACGACTTTGAATTATACACCATTAGAAAGGTATTTGTGTGAAAATGTGCACAAAGCTAAAATTATTTTAATATTTTGCCACTAAGCCAGACACTGACTACATGTTTTTTGTTTTCTTTTCGTTTCACATTTATCATTATACCAAAGATGATAAATGCGCTTTTCTATTTCGTACCAAATAGCAAAAAAAAAAAGTACTAAGACTGTTTAAAAAGTACCAAAATTATTAAATTGATTTGTGGTCAAGTTTTGACTATAGGGCGATTCTAGTATTAATTATTTTGCTATGATTTTAACTAAAAATCCGTACTTTACAGTATTGAGGGACAATTGGATCTCGAATAAATCAATTCAATAACAGAATAATGAGCGATATTTGTCACACATTATTGAGGAATGTGGACTCTTCATTACAAAGCTACTAAGACAATGAACAAAAAACCTTTGCTGAAATTCACCCCATTCGTTTGCTGTGAGTTAAACAGGTTTTCATTTCCTAAATTTTTTCGACCTCAATTTTGATAGAATTAATTTTTCTTATTTTTTTTTTTAAAAAAATTGTTATAATTATTATTAATGAAATATAAATTTTAACACTTAAAATCAACTTATCATTATATATGACTATAAACAAAAAACCTGTACAATTCTTTTCTGATCTATATCTGTTTTAGCTACTGAGGTGTTGTTTGCTCTTGGTCCACCCTTCTCCTCTATATGCTATACACAGCAATGTGTTGTCATAGTATGTAAATGTCATGTTCTAATATTTCAAATATTTTAGAATTAATTTCTTTATACTATGCCATTTGGTTAAGAAAAAAAGCAATACAGAAATAATGAAAAAAAGTTGTCTAGGCCTTCATTAGCAATATGCGTTGACATTAAGCTCTGAGTAAAATCACACGTTTTGAAATACCTGTGCTTCAGGTTTATTTTTTTTTTTTTTTTTTTGTTACCAGAACATAAAAATAGTTTCATTAGGATTTTTGTTTGCTGTCAACATTGGTTTTTTTTTTTCTAAAAAAAATATTGCTCATCCTGAACTTTATTTGCTTTTTTAAAAAAATTTTGTCATATTTTTTTGACGTAATTTTACTTTAGTTATTTATCTTCCTCATCATCAGCTTGTGGTATGAGGATACCACGTGTAGCAATTTTAAATAATCTCCTCCACCTTTTTCTTTGTTAACTACAAACGACACATGTCGCCCTTCGTTGCCAACTTATTTAGATTTGTTTATTTTGTCAAATTTCCAATGTGAAATTAAAATTAAAATTTTCTTTAACATTTTTTGTTTTTTGAATAATTTAATTTTTTCCCTTTTTCTTTTTTGAAAATTACTACGCATTTTTTTCGTCTACATCAGTTTTATGCGCTTTCGCCACGCCTGAACTCACCTGTAAATAATTAAAATTTCAACACTCTATTTTCGCACAAAAATAGACTGACAAAAAGAAAAAGTTTAAAATAAATTTAAATTTTTCGATTTTTTATCAACTATTATTTTTAAATTTTTCCTTACAATTTTTCTTCAAGCCTTTTTAGTACAGTCATTTGGTAGTTTTACCTAGAAAGTTTTGCGGAATTTCTGCAAATGAGTTATTTTATAGATTTCGATGTGCTCTTTCAGAATTTCAACTTTGCTACCTCGTATCGTGTTCGCTCGAGCCGCCATATTGGAAAAATGGCGTCCAAAATCAGTTTTTTTACAAATATCTCTTTAACGGTTATATTTAGAGAAAAATTTTTTAGGACAATGTTGTAGCTTATAAAATTTTCTATAAAAATGACCTTTGAATTGTTTTCGTACGACTTATAACTCAGGAGATATCCTTATTCAAAATTTTAGAAATATTAGTAAATTGTGAATGCCACTTATGAGTAGGCACAGTGATGTGTCAAGCTTATAATTACGATAACTAATGAACGGTGAGTCGCACGTTTAAAATAAAAACACTTATTTATAGGAAATAACTTGCGCTACAAGTTACATATTATTTTTTTTTTCATATCACCTTTAGTTAAGGAGATATTTTTCCCACAAACATAAATTTTAAAAAAAAAAAGTTTTTTCAAAATGGCTCCTAAACGGTTCGTCCTAGAAAAACAATTGTCCATGCATTTTGTAGAACGTTCAATTCCCTATAAGGGTCTCTTCGAGCTATTTTTTCGTCAGACTTACCCTTCATGAGATATAGCGTCTTGAAAATCATTCAAAATTGAATATTGTTCTATGCGCCCTACTATGTTCAATTTTGAATGATTTTCAAGTCGCGATATCTCATGAAGGGTAAGTCTGACGAAAAAATAGCTCGAAGAGACTCTTATAGGGAATTGAACGTTCTACAAAATGCATTGACAATTTTTTTTCTAGGACGAACCGTTTAGGAGCCATTTTGAAAAAACTTTTTTTTTTAAAATTTATGTTTGTGGGAAAAATATCTCCTTAACTATAGGTGATATGAAAAAAAAATAATATGTAACTTGTAGCGCAAGTTATTCCCTATATTAAGGTGTTTTTATTTTAAACGTGCGACTCACCGTTCATAAGTTATCGTAATTATAAGCTTGACACATCACTGTGCCTAGTCATAAGTGGCATTCACAATTTACTAATTTTTCTAAAATTTTGAATAAAGATATCTCCTGAGTTATAAGTCGTACGAAAACACTTCAAAGGTCATTTTTATAGAAAATTTTATAAGCTACAACATTGTCCTAAAAAATTTTTTTCTAAATATAACCGTTAAAGAGATATTTGTAAAAAACTGATTTTGGACGCCATTTTCCCAATATGGCGGCTTGAGCGAACACGATACGAGGTAGCAAAGTTGAAATTCTGAAAGAGCACATCGAAATCTATTAAATAACTCATTTGCAGAAATCCCGCAAAACTTTCCAGGTATCATCATTTTTTTCTCCCAAATGATTGTACTATTTATATATTGGATTTTTATTATTTTTATTAACAATAAATCAGAATTATATTAACTTAAATTAAATGGCTCTTAATCTGTTTTCAAGATGTTATCAAAATTTTATGAAATATTTCCCAAATTTAAAGAAAAACTATCAGCAAAGATAAGGTTATGATTTTTAAAGAAATTCACACGGAACCACAATACTTCGGTTGGAGATTTAGCAGTTACCTCAAAATCTACTGTTTAATATTGAAGAAAAGTTAAAGGGTTTGAAAACCAGCCCTTAAATTTTATGAAGGCTAACTGACTGACCGATATTTAAGTTGTATTTTACTTAAAAATCTTCAGAACTATACAGTCTCTGTAAGAAATGAAAATTTCCGATCGATTTTACATATTTCGAAGTAAAACAATTTTTTGATACCCGGGTTTTCCATTTTTGGTTTCGAAACACGTCCTACTAATCGTCCTACTGAGCGAGCAATTTGCAATAAATTGATGAAATTTGTAGGAACTGACTCAGTCACAGATATTGTGATTAACGATTTACCGAAAATATCGCTGCTATTAGTGAAAGTGCAGCTGAAGACCCAAATTTGTCAACTACACGGCGCGCTCAGCAATTGGGTTTGTTTTTTAACGATTTTGTTTGGCCTGAAATATGGATCTGGACGATGTGTGGTTTCAACAGGACGAGGGCCACAAGCCATACAACAGCATCAATTATGGTTTTGTTGCAACAGAAATTTCCAAGATGACTTATTTCGAGATTTGAAATAAGTCATCTTGGTAGAGAAAATAAACTTCTTGAGCAATCAAAAACCAATATTCGCCAAGTCATAACCAAGTTATTGCCTGAGTTGTGCGGAAAAGTCATCGAAATTTACCTCAAAAAAAATTGAGTCCTGCAAAAATTACCGTGTATGATTTTTGAATGATATTGTATTTCACCTAAAAGGCAAAGTCCAAACATTAGCTGTGCTTTTGTGTACACTGTATATAAGCTCGTCTTAAGCACATTCATTTATCTGGGCTAATTTAAGCACATCTGTTGTTGCTTTCCCATACGTTTATCAGAATGCGCTTCGAATATACAGGAAATGAAAATTGAAAATTTGGCTATTAAAAAAAATCGTTCAAAGTTTGGATACTCATTTTCAAAATATTAACTATATCATAAGGAAGTGGTGTTTATAAGCTATAAAATTATGACATAAAAGTTACTCTTACATAAATATAATGATTTCTGTTATATGAGCTAACCAAAGACCACAAAAACATATACATCACATTCGAACTAATAAAGAGCCGTAACTTTTAATTCATAGTATAGTTATAATTACTAAAACATAAAAAAAATTATTCACAGAGATAAAAAGAAAAAACAACTTTTAGATGTTTGTCCTTAATATTAAGGAACACAGAAAAGAAAAAAAGCGCAGACCATGTTATTGTCCTAAAGCCTGATTTTAACATCACTGATAGATAACAAAAAATTGTTGACCTTCGCATAAGAAACGAGAAAAAAGTAAAAAGAAAACTCCCTCACTGTCAGCAAACAGGATACATTATTGATGATGATAAACACCAAAAAGGAACAACAATGACGCTATTGTTGTTATTAATGATAGTAGCGGCGGCGTAGCGCGTTGTTGTACTCTCCCTACAAATGTTGGTGGCAGAGGTGATGAATATTCAACATACGCTTGTTAACACCCCAACTAAATTGTCCACCACCAACAACCAAACAACCAACACATGACACAATTTATATCATTTTTATTTATTTCTTTTTTTTTACAAATTCTTTCTTTTTTTAATCTCTAAAGATAAATACAACAAAAGAAAAAAAGTTGATAGAAGCTGCTGATGAAGAAGAAAAAAAAAAACATCATAGAAAATACAGTTATTATTAATGATACGTCAAGTGTGCCTTTTGTCAAAGTTTTTACTGTGCTGTTACCGCTGCGCTGTCAGCAGGACAATAAAATCTTGACAAAAAACCTCAAGCAAACAGAGATGAACGACAAACAGATGTTTCGATATAAAGACCGAAATGTATGAATAACTTTTTTTTTTTTGGTAATTTTTCTTTTGAGGATTTATGTATTAAATGATTTAGTGTCCACACCTTAAATTCATATGTAAGTTGTTGGAGGGATTATTATATATATGGAGAGTCAAACTTTGATTGCATAAACTATGACAAATCAAATTTGTTCTTAACCTTTACATCAATCAATAAGAGCCGTCTACAGTAGATCTGCATTAAGATTCAACTATTTTGTAAATCAAAATTTCTTTCCCGTTCAAACTGTTCAAATGTTTATTTCGAATTGATAGCACGCATCATACACTTGCTTTTTGAGCTTTTTCACTTGATTTTTTAGTCTTCCGCAAGACCGTCTGCAGATGGTCTTTCATCTTTTGAACTTGAACAGCTTAGCAAACAAAATATTAACAAAAGGATTTCGTATTCGTATTTTTCATACTTATATGCATTTCTAGCTTGCCGCTCATAGGGTTAAGTCAAGCTAATTTTATGGTCAAAACGATAACTCAAAGTTAAATTTTACTTGTGTGTATAAAAGTGATAAGAGTCCTTAAAGTTCGAGTTTATACTCACCCCTATCCCCAATTGTCGTTTCTATTTCGTTTCTGAGGCGCTTTAGTTTTTATTGTCGTCCCGCTTCTAAATTTGGAGTCTGGAAACATTTTGGATCGATAAGAGGTGTTTATAGAGGAGTTAAGAAGATGAAGAAATCACACTTATAATCGTTTTCCTGACCCCTTGATAACCACTCCTTGGCGTTCCAATATATTTCAATATTTTTCAATATATTGGAACGACAAGGAGATTTTATCCAGGGGTTAGGAAAACGAAGCAATCAAACATATGCTTCGTGGTCCTAATCCCTCCATAAACTCTCCTCGTCGTTTCAATATATTTCCGCACTGCAAATTTAGAAACAAGACGTCGATAAAAACTTAAACGCCTCAGAAACGAAATAGAAACGACAATTGGGAATAGGGGTGACTATTTCCGATGTGATGCTTCATAAGAAAAAGGCGCTTTTAATGTCCAGTCTTAATTTTACAACATGGCTAGAGTTATCAGAGACGGAGAATGACTAAACGGCAAATGACTAAGAGGAGAATGACTGAACGGAGAATGACTGAACGGAGAATGGCTAAACGGAGAATGACGAAATGTTGCAAAAACAGCAATATCACAATGAAAATAGCAATTTTTTTTTAAAAGTTTAGACTAGTGGATAGCCCCTATAATTGTTTATTGATTTAATTATATTGAGAATGATGGACATTTGCGTTCTTTGCAAAATTTTTTTAGTTTAAAAAAAAAAAAAAACGCACGAATGAATATTCACACTATCGAAAAATGAAAACTGACTGACCTGAAAAAAACTAAATATCCTCTTTCTCTTCAATTTCAGTTCTCTATTTACTCGAGATTTAAAAAATTTACTGTTAGAATAAGAAAAACTGAGCGGAGATAGTTGTATGTTCTATGTATGTCAATTCTATTTAAAAAAAATGTTCGAAGAGTTAACCCAGAAAAACAATAGCTCATATAAATATACAAACAATGTCGTATACTTTTAGAAAATAACGTAAAATGCGAAACGGGCAAATTAAGAAGCGATTTGGGGACGGGACGGAGAATGAGTTTTTAACACTTTATGTTATAATTTCATAGTAAAAAACTAAGTTATTTATCGTTTAAGCTATTCGTATAGAAGCTCTGGTTAAGTATCTGTATTAAAAAGTTAACATATTAAATTTTAATTTTAAACATGGTTTTGAGCCCCGGCACATTGAATGGTAAATTTTTTGGAGAATCAACCAGATATTTATATATTTTTATCGGTAGTTTAAATTTCTGAAGAAAATTTGTTACTTTAACTCAAATGTCAAAGTGTATTTATTAAGAACATTTAAACTTTTTGTTTATATTTAATCCAAATCAAACTACATAAATTAAAAAAATACAAAATAAAAATCACTAACAATAAAATCTCATTAACTTTTTATTATTATCGTCTTAGAGTCAGGCAGTCAATAAATTTGAGTTTTATTGATTTTTGTTTATTTATATCAACTGGAAATATAATTTTTGGTAAAAAACCAGTTATTTATTCAATTGATTTTATTTCGTCAAAAGTTTATTTAGTAGCGTGGCAAAAACAATAAGCGAGAAAACAATCCTATAGACATTTCATTTATAAGCAAAATTGATGTGGTACTATTTAGGCTTTTAATTTCTGACTGAAAACACGACTTTACACCACCTTAAGTGTCGGTGGATGATTGTTAGGCCTAAATGAAATCTTAGATCTTCTTCTTAAACAAATGTTATTTTTTTTTTTGTTTTTGCTTTAAAGTTTACTTTGCAAATAAATAATTTTTGTATATTTTAATTTATTTAAGCTTAAATAGTTACTAAGATTAAAATAAAGATAACAGAATAAAGTCAATGAAAGATTAATAAAATCAAAACTTAACTTGAGCAAAAAATGGCTAAATATTGATGACATTTTTTATTGAAAAACAACAAGGTCAATAACGTTTTGTCGAAAATTAAAATATTGAAGAATTTATTTTGATGTTCTATCTAAGAAAGAGGTATATTCTGCTTGATCAGCTAAGCCTTTACAAAAAACAAACCCAGAGTTCTTGGTAGGCACTAGGATTAGTGACTTTAAGATAACGAAAAGCGATCGTGGAGCCTTCAAGGCATGTTTTACGAATTTGAGTACGAGAAGGTAGTCTGTTTTATCTTTGAAAAAAGTTGACAAAAAATGTTTGGTTAATTTGCTTGTGTTTGAGTTCATTTCAAATTAGCCTAACTGTAAAGCTCTTTCCGAAATATGATATTGTAGTCTTTTGCTGAGAGCTTTAAAAAATTATAGCCTCGAAGGACTGACTTGACAGTGCAGCTCGTAAGGGACTTGAGAGCTGCTTGCTTGGCTGTTCACATCTTTATATAAATAGGCAAACTAAGTCGGTTCAGGCCCTGTTTTTTTCCCTAAGTCTCATCTCACTTGGTTTTTTTTTTATGTCTCTTGTTGGAAAAATTGTGATTATGACCACTATACAGGACTTTCTTTTTTTAAGTGGGCGGTGACACGCCTTTAGTAGGAAAAAAAAACCCTCTCACGGGTAAACTACTGAATCGGTTTTTATGAAATTTTTTATGGAAATAGGGTTAGCACTAAGTAACGATAACATGACCATTATGTTTTAAATGGGCGGCGCCACGCCCCAAAATTTAAAAAAAAACACCAGTGATTGATTTTTTATGAAGATAGGGTTCACACTAAGGAACGATAATATGACCTTTTTGTTCTTATTTCGGCTTTGCCACGCCCTTAAAAAGAAAATGCACAGGTGTCGTAGCTGATGAAAACTTGTTTGCTTAAGTTAACTGTTCGGAGGTCTTTTTAAAAGTCAAATCGAAATGGTCGAATTTCGGCCACAAGGCAAACTCTAGTAGAAATTAATGCGTTCAACGTCAACTCTTGTCAACACTTGTTCCGGAGAGTTGTTAATAACCCCCTTTCGCAGCTTGGAATATGCTTCATTTAGAAGGTAATTTATTTTTTAATTTTGAGTTATAGATGGGAATGAAATCTCCAGCCTCTAGCCCTGAATCGTATTTTGAGTCATCCATATAGATATTTACATAAATTGGCGTTCCCGAAATTCGTTTAAGCCATGTTGCTTTCGACTCATAATTATGGAGAATTTCCTATAGAGATGAAGATTTGGTTTACGCCATTGAGTGAGTTGCTAACCTCGAAACTACTGAAATTTATACCTTCATCTTATCTAAGTCGAATTGGCGTCTTCTAGACTATTCCAAACACATAAGACTTTGAAATCGTTTTTGTTTTAATATGAAGTTGTGAAGAATTTTTTCTATATTGTGTTTCTTTAGATCCTTTGTAAAACTTGAGGTTTTTTTTTTTCAAGCGAACTTAATAGCTATTTGGACCTCTTCGAGATTAATGTCCACATACTTAAGTTTTTCTACTAAATCAATTGCTGCTTTTTCTCTCAAAAATTGGCGCATTGGAAAGACTTGATATGTTATTTGAAAAAAAAAAAAAAATATATTAAATTTAATTGTACTTTTGATTCGGGTTTCAAGTGATTTTTATTACAAATTTTTTTTCTGTTGACTGAAAAACGACCTTGAATTTTCTTCTTCTTTTTTAAGCTTTATAAAAAAAAAGATGGGGTATGCATTTTTAAGGCTCTGCACTCTTAGTAAACACTTGCTTTGAGCTTTTTAATACTCAAATTAAATTTTAATCCTAACTATAAAAATATTTTCTACAACCAAAGACAAAGCATGTCTCAATATATCTAATTTTTTTTATAACTTAACTAGCAAATACCAAATTTATGCAAAAAAAAAAAAAAAAAAAAAATAGAAGAGCAATAAATTTCTAATAAAATTTTGTCTAATCAAAATCTGGAAAAAATTAGTATTCATTGAAAACTGGAATGATATTTTATATTTCAGCATATGCTAAATAGGACACAAAGCAAAAACCACATAATAATCAGATACATTTTTGAGGAAGAAAGCAAGAAATATGGCGGCAAGTAGTCAAAAAAACAAATGTTCGAAAAAAAAAAACTAAACTTGCCGTTAATTTTCAATAGTTTATTTGAATGTTAATGAGCTCCATCCATAGATGGGGGCAATTAAAAGTAAAAATTAACACAACTCGATTGTTTGTGCGCACGAGGCAATAAAAAATTTAAGCCAAAACAAAGAACAAGACATGGGTAAATAAATGGAATACACAAGGTATGTACCACTCAAAAGTAAAAAATTAAATTTAGAAAAAAATCGAACAACCACTTGAAGCAAGAATTCACACATAATCAAGTTTTTAAAAGCCACATGCAATAAATACAAAATAAAATTAGTATAGATACCAATTTTTTGCTTTTCCAAATTTTTAGTGAATTAATTAAGTTTGTTTATAATTTGCATACTATAATATATACAAAAAGAAAAAAGAAAATGAGAAAAATTTACGTTAAACGCAATAGACTACCTATTGCCACCGCCACAGGTAGATAGAAAGATAACAGCAAAAACCGTTGCCAAGTTTTTCAAAGCAGAAAAAAAAAACAACAAAATTTCCAATTCCAAACGAGAAAATTTATGTGAATTTTAGTTATAAATTACTGGAAAACAGTTTTGCCATTTATAAAATAAATGTTTTTACTTTGAAATAAACACAAATTAAAATTTTGAAATGAATTTTCTAGCTGGTCGTAGTGGGTCTTCCTCTGTTGTTAATGATGATTTTTAGTAGCTAAATTTAGCTGGAACTTTTCTGAATTTTGTGCTAAAAATATTAAAATGTACATCACCACCAACCAACGCTGTAGATGATGATGACTAGAGAGCAACAGCAAAATACCAAAAGATTCTTAAAATAATTTTAATTTTCAACATCAATTAACGTATGTTGTCACCTACCTGAAAAGAGAAAGAAGAAGAAGAAAAATAAATTAGTATTTTTTGTTGAAAATTATTTTAGACATTATGTTTTAATACAGTAAATACAATAACAAGTATGTAAATGATTTTAAACAGTTTACGCTCTAATAACTTCAAAACAAAAACAATTACATAGTAGTCACATCAAACAAAAGCCTGAACCCCAAAAACTAAAACCAATATACCTCCTCAAAATTAAAAGGTTTCAGTACATTCCATCAAACTTTAGGTTAGGTTATGTTAGCGTGGGAGGTGGCGTTGCCATCATGGGCCCATTGCCGCAAATGGGCCTATTGTATACCCGATATATAACTTCGTTGTCAACCTGTATGGACCATTTAGAAATTTTAATAGAGGCCAAATCGATATCTTTAAGAGAGTTGAAGAAGTGAATTACGAATTCTTTGCAACGTCGCACAGTGCACTGTTTCATACAATCTAGACCGGAAAAATTCAGAATGCATTTTTTAGTTTACAGAACTGTTAAAATATGTCCATTGACCTCACGAAATGGAGTGAAGTGAATTTGGAGGGGGTTTGGGGGGTAGCCCCTACAAGAAAAAAATGAGCACAACTCTATATCTCTGCACTTTCAGTAGCTATTATTACAAAACTCTGTAAACAGGAGTACACTGCGTTCACCAAACATCCTGCAAAAACTAGAAGAAATTGAATTTAGGAGCGTTGCACCCTCCATACAAAAAACACCTCAAATGCTATTTCACTGCACCTGTAGCATTTATTACTACAAAACTTTGTACAAAAGAGTATACTGTGTTCATCAAACACCTTGCAAAAAATAAAGGAAATTGAACAAGGGGGCGTTGCACCCCTCATACAAAAAAAAAATACATCAAATGCTATACATATCTCTACACCTGTAGCTGATACTATTACAAATCTTCGTACACATCAAACCACTTTCAAAAAATGGAGGCATTTGAACAAGGAAGCATTGCACCCCCCAAACAAAAAAACATATTAATTGCTATATCTTTGCACCCGTAGCAGTTATTATTACAAAACTTTATATCGAGAACGTGTAGTTTTACAAAATACAATACGAATAGAGAGGGGGTTTAAATATGGGGGCTTTGCGCCCCTAAACAAAAAAACTTAAAATACTCGATTTATGTACCTTTATCATTATAAAATTTGGTACATGGATGTACGCGATGTCATTTAAGCAACATGGGAAGAATTAAAAGAGGGGACGCTTCACCCCTTCACACAAAAAATATTTGCAATATTTTACCTTTGCACCTAGTAAAGCTATTATTATAAAATCTGGTACAATTTTCATAATGTGACGAACATTTTTTGTGAGGATTTAAACCTCACGTGTCATCAACAAAAACTTACATATTTTCTTAAAATATCCATGTAAAGTCTTGAGCAGCTCTTCTTAGGTACTTAACAAAATAGTCCCCAAACTGTATACCGTATACCGTAGACATCATTATAGACCATATCGATGCCTGCCCCATACGAAAAGTAGTATAAATCTTATGCCTTACGAAAACTGGGACATAATAAAAATGTAGAATGTTTCTCGATACGTCTGACGAAAAATATGATTTTTTTAAATACCTTAATGAAAAGTAGAATGTTGCTTACTGAATAAACACATAATCATCCTACTTTTCATAAGAGGCATCAAAATGTACTAGTTTTCGTGAAAAAAAAGCAAAGTGTGCAAGGTCCTTCTTTTCGACATAAGACCTGGAAAAATCTTACTTTTCGTTAAATCGAGCGACGATATATAATATTATAAAACACCCTAATTTTTACAGGCTGAAGGTCCTACTTTTCGCTGCAAGAATCAACAACCTAGTTTTCGTAAGAGGCATTGATGTAGTCAATCTTCGTTTTATAAAAATGGCACGTAAAGGTTGTTCCATAATCCACGAAAGATTTGACTTACATACACCCTTAAAAATTATAGTTTAATTTTCTAAGTTTTGATTTTAAAATTTTTTGTTATTAAATTCCGAATTTTTTCCAAAAAAGTTTGAAATTTATTCCAGAAAAGTATGAAATTTATTCCAAAATAGTTTAAAATTAATATTGTACTATTGTACTAGGCTCCCGGAAATAACGCCAGAAAATTTTTGGAAATAACGCCAGAAATTTTCTGGCATTAATTTTTGGAAATAAAGCCAAAAACTGATTAGGAAACAACGCCAGAATTTTTGGAAAGAACGCCAAAGGAAATAACGCCCTAGGAAATAACGCCATAACATTTTTTGGAAATAACACCAGAAAAATCTTCATACAAAATTCAGGCGTTATTTCCATTTTGTTTTGGAAATAAAACCATTAATTAACTGAGAAATAACGCCAGAAAAGTTTTTGGCTCTATTTCCAAAACAAAATGGAAATAACGCCAGAATTTTGTATGCCGATTTTTCTGGCCAGAATTTTGTATGCCGATTTTTCTGGCGTTATTTCCAAACAATTTTCTGGCGTTATTTCCTTTTTCTAAACTACATTATTTTTGGAAATAACTCCATAAATTTTGGAAATAACGCCAGAAAAGTTTTTGACTTTATTTCCAAAACAAAATGGAAATAACGCCAGAGTTTTTTTTGTATGAAGATTTTTCTGGCGTTATTTCCAAAAAATTTTCTGCCGTTATTTCAGGAAGCCTCGTACTATATAAATACTTGTTGGTTTTAAAATTAAACTAAAATTTTTACTGAGTATGTAGAAAATAAATTTTTTTTATTGAAACATAAAGTACGTAGGTTAGGGTTGTGTATGGAATAGCATAGGCATAAATCCCCTTTTTTTTTGTCGAAATTTTACATGATAATTTTGCATAAGGTGTAATTTAATTTACAAAAGCTTCTTATATACCGTCATTTGTGTAGTTAAGTGTTGCCAACCAAAAAAGTAAGCAGTTTGACAAGCTGGCAGTTTAATATATGTATTGAACATCATCATTTGCGAATCGTTATTTTTTGATATATTGTTTAGCAATGAAAACGCGTTGTTTTTAAATTTTAATAACCCCAAACTGTCAGCTGTCTTTTTTTTTTTTTTTTTTTTTTTGGCAACACTTTACCACACATACGGCGGTAAAATCAAATCTTTCATGATTTATGGAACAACCTTTATGTTTGTTTCTAAACACATTAACTACTTTATTGATCTCTTTATCTTTCTATCAATAGAAAAAGGATTAAAATATGAATAACGTATCCTATTTTATATAAATTTTGGGTCAATGCACAATTATGATAAGTATAAGCAACATAGTTGATTTATTAATTAGAAAAAGAGCAGAAAATATATTGAATGATATATAAAGTCGACTTTTGTTGAACATTAATGATGTTCAAACGTAATGATAATAATGTTACTGATGGCCAATACGCATCAGCGATAGCATCATCAATGTCCAATACAAAATGAGTGGCGGCGGCGAGTTGAATTGGCGGCGCGTGCTTTAAACAGAACGAAAGGGTTTTATTTTCGACATACCACGATGTGATATTTTGCTGCATAAACACAAGTGTTACCTTTTTCCATCAATATTTGTGTTATTTGATACTCTTTAACGGGTATTTGTTTTTCTTAAATACCTAAAGCCCCAACCCTACAGCTGCCTTTATCGAGACAACAATCCATGCCACCATGTTTGCCACATGAAGCGTGTTGATTTCAGTAGTGAAAGGGATATTTTATATTTCACCAATACTTTTACACATTACTGTCCTAAAGTGAAATTTTTTGTTCTTACCAGCGCCAAAATGTATGCAGCAACATTTCTTCATTTTTGTTTGTTCGTTTGTTTGTTTTCGCTTGCTCTCTCCTGGGATCAACTTTAATGGTCAAGCGGAAATTTAATTCAATTTGTAAAAATTCATTCCTTTTTCTTACTCTGTTTCTCCGCCAACTTTTTACCTCTGCTGACCGACCGACTATACATCCTCCACTATATTTCCGCTTTCGTTTCAATTTTGGTTTCTGCTTCTTCTACAGCATTCCTTTAGTATCTTTTTTTTTCACTTGAATTTTGCATTTTTCAACACTTTGGCGTTGCCATATCATCAGCGCATTATTTATACTCGTCGTCGTCGTATGTGTGTACTTGTGATATGACCGTTTGTGTGTGGTTGTGTTTTATTTCCATTCTGTTTCACATTTCACTTGACCGTTAACAACAACTGTGTGAGCAACGTCGTGTGAATTATTCACAGTGTTGCATATTCAGCAGCAGCAGCAAAATAGCAGGATAAAAAAGGACGAAAACTCCAAAAAAAAACTCATGAAAATGCGGCGAACTTAAATCTCTGCCGTAAAATGGGAAAAATAAAACAAAGGGCAACAAGAAAAATTGGGTAAAAAAAATCTGCTGAAATCCACAACGGAAATAATTTGCAAGTTTTGTTGCTGTTGCTCTCTCACTGCTTTAACGCTGTTGGGATTTTGTGTATTTTTTATATCTACTATTTTTCATACACTTTTTTATATAGTATATATTACCGCGTATTGTTCGCATTTTGCTGGTTTTAATATTTTATTTGGTATATTATTTTTATAGTTTGTATATTTGTTGTTTTTTTTTTTTCTCACCGACTTGTTTAAAATATTTTGTGGTTGATTTATTTGGTATTAAAAATACTTTTAATTTGTTTAACGAAGTATCTGCGTCGGCTTTTATGTTTTTACGCCACCACTTTGTTTGATTTCCTTTACTTTTTTCTGAAGAGGATATCGTCGTCATCACGAGTTTCGATTTTATTGCAATTACGTAAGATGTGGAAAATTAAACAGGGATTTACTCTTGTTTGCAGCTTTTGGAATTTTAATGAGGCAGAAATCTATAAAAGTTGGTTTTTACATTCACGAAACAGCGGTTTTATACGGTTCTCTCTAGAAGAAATGTATTCAGTGTTTCATAAATTGTGTAAATATCAAGTATAATCATAATTGAATAATTTGTTTATAAACTTTAGTCGTACTTAACACAGAAAACATATGCGAACCATACCGTAAGAGATGTCATTAGTTTAGAAGGATTCTTACTCAAGATTGCTAAGTCTTGACTCAGCAATGCACAACAAAAGAAAGTTTTTAGAAAAATGAAATCACAGTTTATAAAAATCAAAATAAATGGGAGTGGCAATTACCACCTGAAAACACAGAGTTCAAATTGTTTCTCGGAAAACTTGTTCGATTATAAATATACAGTATAGGCTTACAAAAGCTACAAACTCTATACTTCTGATTGCATACTGTGATGTTAACGCAAAATAATCACAGCCTAAAAGCATGCTAAGCAATTTTTGCAAATGCTGAAAAAAATTATAGCAAAATATATTTCACCACCCTGTGCCGCTAACCGAAACAATTTGGAAGCATGTGCACAAACCAAAAAGTATGAGGTGAGTTTTGCATTTGGTGAAACAACATATAAAGAGTATTCAATAATTCACGGAAGAATTAAATATGCAGCCATTAGTGCGCTAAAGTGTTGCCAACCAAAAAACGATACAGTTTGACAGCTGGCAGTTTAGGGTTTGTAAAAATTTATTGAAGGAGGAGATTCAACGCTGCATCAATAAAATTCAGCCACATTTGTGCAAAACAGTCACCATTTGACAGAGTTTTGACAGCTCTGTAGCCGTTGACAGCTGTCAAAATTTAATTTTGACACTTGTATCGTGTTCAGCGACCCGAAAAACAATAAGATACACATTTGATGGCGATTCTGGGGGAGCGCGACATACAATTTTGACTTTTCCCAAATAAGGGACACCCTAGTGGACACTTGCATTGCTACAGATCTGCTTAACATGCTACTGTCCTTTCGTATTAGAAGCGATAGTAGAGTCTGCATTGCTGCCTTCTTTGTGCAAGCGTTCAGTCAGGTCTTGGTGTCCAATGACATCATGTATAAGTATATGTGGAAGCATTTGTGTCAGGCCCAATGCCTTCATAAGTCAAAAATAAAAGAAGGAAGACACCAGTGTTTCTAGCACTCAAAGAAGGCCTTATCATACTAATGGATATGAACAAAAATTTTACATTGAAAGAAAATCTTAAGATTTTCATCTAAAATGAAAAACTTGGGCATAAATGACTGACTGATGATCTATTTTCTACACTATTTGTCTCTCCAGTAATTAGTGAATTGTCGTTAAGAAGGATAGAGGAAGAGAGAGAAAGAGAGAAAAAGAAAGGAATAAAAAACTAGTAAGGGTGTAAATTTTGGCCTGGCCAAAAAATAAATACCCTACACTGCAGTATTTTGAAAAGTTTGCTTATATGGGAGGTGCCACGCCCTCTTGTCCGAGTACACCCAGTTTTTGTTCAGAGCTTGCATTTATAGTTTTTAGTGTCAGAGTGAAATTTAGTTGGATTATCTCAAAAAACTCTTTCAGTATAGCATTTTGAATCTTTTGCTTATATGGGAGGTGCCACGCCCCCTTGTCTGATTTCACCCAATTTTTGCTGAGAGCTTTCATTTATAATTCTTAGTGTCTGAGTCAAATTTGGTTCGAATATCTCAAAAAACGCTTTCAGTATAGCGTTTTGAAGCTTTTGCTTATATGGGAGGTGCCACGCCCTCTTGTCCGAATTCGCTCAAATTTTTATCAGAGCTTGCGCTTACAATTCGTAGTACTTATATGTATTGTGGTTGCATTGTCGTGAAAAATACTCCTAAAATTGCATTTTGAATATAATTTTTGTATGGGCGGTAGGCGTGTCCGTTGACCGATTTTGCTCATTTTCAATCCCCCGAGCTAACTTTGACGACGGAGGCAGCGTACCAAATTTCATTGAATTATCTTGCTCAGTTTTCCCAAAAAGTGTATTTCAACACACAGCCAGCCAGCCAGCCAGCCACCCAGCCAGCCAGCCAGCCAGACAGACGGACATGGCTATATCGACTCAAGAGGTGACGCTGATTTAGAATATATATACTTTTCTATACCTGCCACGCCTCCTTCTCTGCGTTACAAACGGAAGGACAAAGTGAATATACCCTGGGTGTAGGGTATAAATATAAAAATTCAAATGAAACCAACGAAAAAATTTATGTTGCAACGTGCAATGAAAGAAAAAATTTCATTTGCATATTTTTAGGACTAAAAGCGCACGAACTAAAATGTCAAAAAAAAAAAATGGGAACATGACTTCATTTGTAGGTTTCTTTCATTACTCTCTTGTAATTGTTGTTGTACTTGACAGCAGCAGCAGCTACGGTTGCAGCAAACGTTACAACAACAAGAAAAATCTCTAATTTATATAGTCCTTTTTATTCCACTCCCTTTTATATGCGCCTAAAAGCATACTTTACTTTCCAAGCCAAGTTGACCACAACGAAGAAGAAGTTTTTTTCTTTAAATTTTCCAACTTGTTAACACGAAGAAGTGCAAACAACTGAAGGAAGCCATTTTGTGATAGCCACTGAATTGATTTTTTGCTTTTACCCAAAAAAGATTTTTTTCTCACACTTTTTTTTATCAGCATACAGAAATTTGAAAAACAGATTAATAAATCATATCAACATACAAAGAAGGTTGACATTTTCGGTTTTATTCACCATGCACAGTTAGTTGTCTCTACTGTTGTTTGATGTGGCCAACATTATATGATGCTGTGTATGTTTTGTTGACCTCATGAAAATGTTGGGATTTACCGCATTTGCTATTTTTGTTTTTGCTGCTATCTCTGATGAACTTTTTTTTTCTCATTTTGTTTAGGGTTTCTGTTGTCCCTCATATTTTTGTATCCTGTGGTGTGGATTTGCGTATGTAATCGCTCTATGTTTCGGTTGTAGTTGTTATTAATCCTTTTTTTTTTTTTTTTTTTTTTGTATTTTTTGTATTTTCTGGACCCATTGCTCAGAACATTTTTTGGAGTTGCCAACAGCAACAACAACAACGCATTGTATGAATCGTGCTGAATGACTGAACTGACTGACTGACTGACCACAAACTGACTGTCAAGCGATTTTTATCGCATTGCTGTTGGTTTTGGTTTATAAAAATTAAATGTTAAAAGGAAGATAACATGCGAATTACTTGCATAATCCCACAATATGTTTGTTTATTTTTGGTTGTTGGTGTTGTGAGAAAATTAAAATCGGCCCACAGTTTTTCCTGCTCAAATAGAAAAAGGAGTGGGTAAATTTTAGAGAAAATTGGTAAAGAATATTTTTTTTTTTACATTAAATGAATGAATGCAAACAAAGAACCCCCGGAAAGTTTAATTAGTACATTTTATAAGATTTTTCTAAAATACTTTGATAATATTTAACTAGTAAGCTTTGAACTTAAATTCTTACTAAAATGAAAATAGTATGTAACCACACCTCCCGGAAAGATAGAGACACAACCTTGAAGTTTTTTTTTTTTTTTTTGGATGACGTTTTGTTTGTTAAATTTTTCTGAGTCAGAAAATATGAAAATGAAAATCGAAACAATTCCTTGTTGCAAATAAACCGAAATTAGGTTTTTTATCTTTTTGTGTGTTTCAATTATTATTATTATAGCAACCTCGAAGTATTTTCACTGATAATTTTCGATGGGTTTACATTTCACATGTCTTATTCTTCTCGTGTTCTTCTCTTATTTTTCTTTTATCCTTTTTTTTAATCTTCTTTTATTGTTCTTCTGTTCTCCTTTTATTTTTTTTTTTCATTTTTTTTTTTTTCATTTTTTTTTTTTTTATTTTTTTTTTTTTTATTTTTATTTATTTTTTTTATTCTTCTTTTGTTCTTCTTTTGTGCTTCTTTTATTCTTCTCTTATTCTTCTTTTATGCTTCTCTTATTCTTCTCTTATTCTTCCACTGTTCTCTTTTATGATTCCACTGTTCTCTTTTATTCTTCCACTGTTCTTCCTTTGTTTTTCTTCTGTTCTTCTTTTACTTTTCTTCTATTCTTCTTTTATTCTTCTTCTGTTCTTCTTTAATTCTTTTCCTGTTCTTCTTTAATTTTTTTCCTTTTCTTCTTTTATTCTTCTTCTGTTCTTCTGTAATTATACCCTACACCCAGGGTATATTCACTTTGTCCTTCCGTTTGTAACGCAGAGAAGGAGGCGTGGCAGGTATAGAAAAGTATATATATTCTTGATCAGCGTCACCTCCTGAGTCGATATAGCCATGTCCGTCTGTCTGGCTGGCTGGCTGGGTGGCTGGCTGGCTGGCTGGCTGGCTGGGTGGCTGGCTGTGTGTTGAAATACACTTTTTGGGAAAACTGAGCAAGATAATTCAATGAAATTTGGTACACTGCCTCCGTCGTCAAAGTTAGCTCGGGGGATTGAAAATCAGCAAAATCGGTCAACGGACACGCCTACCGCCCATACAAAAATTATATTCAAAATGCAATTTTAGGAGTATTTTTCACGACAATGCAACCACAATACATATAAGTACTACGAATTGTAAGCGCAAGCTCTGATAAAAATTTGAGCGAATTCGGACAAGAGGGTGTGGCACCTCCCATATAAGCAAAAGCTTCAAAACGCTATACTGAAAGCGTTTTTTGAGATATTCGAACCAAATTTGACTCAGACACTAAGAATTATAAATGAAAGCTCTCAGCAAAAATTGGGTGAAATCAGACAAGGGGGCGTGGCACCTCCCATATAAGCAAAAGATTCAAAATGCTATACTGAAAGAGTTTTTTGAGATAATCCAACTAAATTTCACTCTGACACTAAAAACTATAAATGCAAGCTCTGAACAAAAACTGGGTTACTCGGACAAGAGGGCGTGGCACCTCCCATATAAGCAAACTTTTCAAAATACTGCAGTGTAGGGTATTTATTTTTTGGCCAGGCCAAAATTTACACCCTTACTTGTTTTTCTTTTACTCTTTTTTTACCCTTCTGTAATCCTTATGTTATCCCTCTTTTGTTCTTCTTTTATACTTCTTCTGTTCTTCTTTGTTTTTCTTTATTTTTTTCTTTTTATACCCTACACCCAGGGTATATTCACTTTGTCCTTCCGTTTGTAACGCAGAGAAGGAGGCGTGGTAGATATAGAAAAGTATATATATTAGTGTGTATTGAAATATATGGACGAGTTTTAAAACCCAATTCCACACTCAAATTATGAAAGAAGAGAGATAAAAAACTCAGGGAATATAAATTTTTTTACTTTAAAATAAATTCCTAGCTGGCCAAATGGACATTGTTTATAAAAACCGAGTGATTTTGTACTGGAGCCTATCTTACGGTAAATTTTTTTCCCAAAAACACCATAGATATCGATTTGTGGTCTAAAATAACTTATGTGTGCAAATTTTCAGAGAGATCGTATGACGTGCAGGAGCGTCAGCAAAGTTATAAGAAACGATTATCTTCAATGAAACGAATACTTTTTGTACTGGAGCCTATCTAACGGCAGATTTTTTCCAAAAAACACTACAGATCTCAGTTCGTAGTCGAAAACAACTTATGTATGCAATTTTTCAGAGAGTTTATATGATGTGCAGGAGTGTCAGCAAAGAAAAAAAGCACTTATTTTCAATCAAACGTTTAATTGTTGTACTAGAGTCCATCTAACGGTTCATTTTTTTTCAAAAAAAACTTGTGGTACTTGATTCATCATAAAAAATAAATTATGCACCCAAATTTTAAGATTGATGGAACGACGTGTGGGAGTGTCAGCGAAGGATTAAAAAATGGTATACAGCCATTTCATGCCTATCGTAACAAGATCTGCCACACCCCTTCCGATTTCGCTGATTTTGTCCATTTTCATCGAAAAAAGTCACACTGTGGGCCGTAACCGCATTGCGCATTTCATTTTCAAAATCTTTCGAGGAATTTAAAATGATATAAATTACAAAAAAACCTACATTATACGAAATATTGCATGTACTCAAAAGTTCAAAAAATCATTACTCCTATACCAGTAATGGTACCATCCAAATTTTAGATTCATTTGAAAGGTAATTTTGTCTTCTTTTCTAAAAAAATATTTTGGAAGGTCGAAAATAGGTACTATAGCGTTTTTAGTAGTTTAGTACTAAAATATTAGTAAATTTAGTAATTTTTACCAAATACAAAAAACTTTTACTTGTGCGCATAGAATGATTCAAGCCCTTTCTAAAAATGATCCAAACATAAAAATGAGATAAGAAATGTTCCAGCTATGGGCCACTTTCTGATCGGACCTTTTTTTAAATTTTCAAAAAATCATAACTTCTAAGCCTCGAGACATACCAATTTTCTCTCTTTTTTGACTGAAAGACTATTTTTTTCTTTCCAAAAAAAATATTTTGTAAGGTAACAAAAGTGTACTCGGGCAAGTTTTTTGTAGTTTAGTACTAAAATAGTAATAAATGTAGTACTTTTTATCAACTACGAAAAATTTTATTTTCAGCTTATAGCCTTTCCAAGACAGGTCTAAACATGAAAATCGATTAAGAAATGGCCAAGTTATTGGTAATTATTTGAGGAGAGTTTGTTACATTTTACCTATTTTTCGACTTTTTACACCCCTCCACAAGCCACAAAAAAAATAGCAAAATTGTTTTTTTGCTATTTCTCAAAGTTTAAGCATGATACGAAACCATGTACTTAATTTCAGCGAAATCGGAAGGGGTGTGGCAGATCTTGTTACGATAGGCATGCTGTATACCATTTTTTAATCCTTCGCTGACACTCCCACACGTCGTTCCATCAATCTTAAAATTTGGGTGCATAATTTATTTTTTATGATGAATCAAGTACCACAAGTTTTTTTTGAAAAAAAAAAATGAACCGTTAGATGGACTCTAGTACAACAATTAAACGTTTGATTGAAAATAAGTGCTATTTTTTTTCTTTGCTGACACTCCTGCACGTCATACAATCTCTCTGAAAAATTGCAAACATAAGTTGTTTTCGACTACGAACTGAAATCTGTAGTGTTTTTTGGAAAAAATCTGCCGTTAGATAGGCTCCAGTACAAAAAGTATTCGTTTCATTGAAGATAATCGTTTCTTATAACTTTGCTGACGCTCCTGCACGTCATACGATCTCTCTGAAAATTTGCACACATAAGTTATTTTAGACCACAAATCGATATCTATGGTGTTTTTGGGAAAAAAATTTACCGTAAGATAGGCTCCAGTACAAAATCACTCGATTTTTACAAACAATGGCCATTTGGCCAGCTAGGAATTTATTTTAAAGTAAAAAAATTTATATTCCCTGAATTTTTTATCTCTCTTCTTTCATAATTCGAGTGTGGAATTGGGTCTTCGTTTTTCGATACACACTAATATATATTCTTGATCAGCGTCACCTCCTGAGTCGATATAGCTATGTCCGTCTGTCTGGCTGGGTGGCTGGCTGGCTGGGTGGCTTGCTGGCTGTGTGTGGAAATACATTTTTTGGGAAAACTAAGCAAGATAATTCAATGAAATTTGGTGCACAGCCTCCGTCGTCAAAGTTAGCTCGGGGGATTGAAAATGAGCGAAATCGGTCAACGGATACGCCTACCGCCCATACGAAAAATATATTCAAAATGCAATTTTTTGAGTATTTTTCACGATAATACAACCAAAATACACATAAATACTACGAATTGTAAGCGCAAGCTCTGAGCAAAAACTGGACAAATTCAGATAAGAGGGCGTGGCACCCCTCGTATAAGCAAAAGCTTTAAAACGCTATACTGAAAGCGTTTTTTAAGATAATCGAACTAAATTTTCCTCAGACACTAATAGCCCAGGAAAATAAGACGAAAAAAGAGCTTCTGTGCGAAAAAATTCCCAGTGTAAATTTTTCACCGGAATTGTCTTTATTTATGCATGATATACAAACTGTGAAAAGTCCATTGAAAAGTCGTGTGCGCATAAAAAGAAAACGGTTACTTCTATGTGTACACATATCGCTTATTTTTTATAGATCTTGTAATTCTCTACAGATTTGGTCCCATTACTTTTTATCGTAGTACTTACCAATTCGCAGATATCCTTAAAAAACCAGTAATTTCGAAGCATTAACGGTTATTAAAGAATATTTTTAAGGTCATGAGCCGTTCGAAAAAAAAATTTTGTACGGTGTATAGAAAATTAAATTATCTTTCGAACGGCATTTTAATTTTGTTTGTACAACTTCTCATTGAAGAGTTATTGCAATTTAAAAAGTAAGATATTTTAATATGAACTCATAGGTAGTATTTCATATCATAACTGTTAACAACTTTTAAAATTGGGTGATCTCCTAAATTAGAAGTCGTACGCAAATACTTTAAACGTATTTTTGTAGGAAATTTCCTGTGCTACAAAATTGGAGACCAACATTTTTCTGTAAAAGTTAGCATTAGCGAGATATTTGCAAAAAACTGATTTCAGCGACCTTTGAGCCCGAATAACTTTTTATGCGCACACGACTTTGCAATGGACTTTTCACAGTTTGTGTATCATGCATAAATAAAGACAATTCCGGTGAAAAATTTCCACTGGGAATTTTTTCGCAGAAAATGTCTTATTTTCCTGGGCTATAAGAATTATGAATACAAACTTTAAGCAAAAACTGGATAAAATCGAACAAGAGGGCGTGGCACCTCCCACATAAGCGAAAGGTTCAAAACGCTATGTTGCAAACATTTTTTCAGATAATCCAACCAAATTTTACTTAAATACTAAGAACTATAAATGCAAACTTTGAGAAAAAACTGGGTGAATTTGGAGGGCGTGGCACCTCCCATATAAGCAAAATTTTCAAAATACTGCTGTGTAGGGTATTTAATGTGTGGCTAGGCCAAAGGTAACACCCTTACTAGTTCTTTTTTCTTTCTTTTTTTTTTTTTTTGTTTTTTCTTTTTTTTCGGTTTTTTTCTTCTAGTTTTTCTTCTATTTTTTCTTTTATTTTTTCTTCTATTTTTTATTCTATTTTTTCCTCTATTGTTTCTCGTATTTTTATTCCATTTTTTCTTCTATTTTTTCTTCTATTTTTCTTTTTTTCCCCTTCTTTTTCTTCGTTTTTACTGGTATTTTTTTTAAATTTTGCTTAAATTTTTATCATGAAAAAAAACTTAGTTCTGCACTATTTCAACAAAACGGCGCTACTTACTAAAGCCCAAGAAACAATGCGAGAACAAGTCGAATTTCAAGTTTCGGACCGGTATATCATGTCACACCTACCTATAGACTTCTTCCTCAAGACTACGTTAACTCTAAAGCAAACATATATACATGTAAAAGAGGAATTGGAAGCCAAATTACTCGTGATATTACTCGCCAAATTACGTGTTTTTGATTGAGTGATAAAATAATCAAAAATTTTAGTAAGAAAATCTAATCACGAACAACACGAAAGTTAGGAAAGCGCCTGCTTAAAGTTCATCAAGTCCGCAATTAATGCAATTTAACTTTTACTTGCATTTCAAGTATATATTACGATATCGTGTGCTCCCTAAATGGCAAGCAACTACGAAATAAAATTTTAAATAATTTTTATCTACATCTTAAAAAAAAAAACTTTCATTTCCAAAGAATAAAAGTGAAAAATTATAGAATTTATAGGATAAAGCAACTTGATATTCATAATCGCATAATTTGTGCAAACTTACTTTGCAATTCCATGCCAAAACACAGGCATTTCATACATAAATGTACGTTCATACTACAAAGCAAGCTTCCATCCAGATAAGATGAATGGGTAGAATTTTTTGGGTATACCTGCCTGCCCGCCTGCTTTAGACTCTTAATAGTCCACACAATTCATTTTTGCGATAATGAAGTTCATTGTGAAATGATATTGAAAATTACTAGAGAGTGCACACATTTTGCATGCCAAACTCAGAGTAGGAGTGGGGGGAGTGGAGCGTGAAAAAAATAACTCTTGGGGGGCGACATGTAGTCTCTTTTGTGTAAGAAACAGAAATTAATTTATCTTACAAATTTGAATTTTTAACAGAATTTTAAAACTTTATGCTTAAATTGCAGACAGCGGCATTGGGTTGGGTATTTCTGTTGCTCAGAAAAAGCACATGGTCGGGAATTCACAAGAAGAAAAGTGTAAATGCAGTTGGCCGGAAAAGTGAAAGCTGGTTTTTATCTATGAAGCAAAGAAAATGAAAACTTTGGCAATTTTGTTGAATGCATTTCAAAAAAATAATCAAAAAAGCAGTGAAGGAATAGAGGAAGCAACTTTTAATGTTGATAAGTTGTAAAAGAAAATGAAGCGGTGGTGGTTTTGGTGGTTGGAAAACTTGGATTATAACTTTATTTATCTGTGGGCAAAATTCAATGTGGTATTAATTAAATCTTAAAAGTTTATGATTGCATTGTTCTAATATACTTATTGTGTTTTTGGGACATTGAACATTCCAATAAAAAAAAAAAAAAAGAATCACAACTGGAATATTCAAGTTCTAAGACATTTAAGGTGATATACTTTACAATCCAATTTAGTTTTATGACAATATTGCAAAATTTATCAGTAGAAATCAAAGATGTTTCATTCAAAACGGCAATTTTTCTCTATTGACAAAAATTCTTTTGTCCAGATCTTTCATATCGCACTGCAGCCAAACGAATATGAATAGAAACTATTTGACACTTGATATAAAAAATCACTTTATCTTCTATTTTTCTACATTGGTAAGGTATTTTTACAAAGTTGCCTTATTGTTGTTGTTGCTGCTGCTGTGAACAATTTTTCATGCACTGTCAATTCTTTGTAGCGTAAAATTCCCCTGACAGCTATAAAATTGCATTTTTCCAACATTAAAGAAAAAAAAAAAATACACAAAAAACTCTCCTGCAATATATTTATTTATGTATGTACATATAATAAATAAATAGATCTATGTATGGTGTTTGTGTGTTGTAGTGAGTGGCAAAGGAAGAAAATTCCCAAGTGGCCAAAAACGTAAAGTGAAGGCCAAGTCAGACTCAACCAACCAAAAGAAGAAAAAAGTGCGACTTCATTATATAAATAGCTGTTGCTCGCAATAGAACGATGTATCTCTAAACGTATGAACTGCCGAATCGAATCGTCGTATAAAACAGAACCTATGCTGACACATATGTTCCTCTGCTGTACCCAGTTTGGCTGGCTAGCGAGATATACCCAACTGCGCGACGACAATAACGACAGCAGCGAATATTTGCCACGGATATACATCATCAACATCCGCAGGAATCGTTAACGCACAAAAAATGGAAAAACAGCAACAACAACAACAACAACATAGTTGTATTTGCACATACCGCATAAAAAGGTTCGCTTTTGAGATAAGAAGGAAAAAAAAAACCATGAACACAACCACAAAATCACTTTTTTTCTATTTATTTCTATTGCTGATAGTGGTGTGCTGGATTGCTGTAAAAAGGGCGTACGTTTATAAAAAAAAAAACTCAAAGGGTTAAAACGAAAAAATTTAAGAAAGTACATTTTGTTCGGTTACACACGCATTTGATAACACTACATTTGTTGAAAATTTCTATTAAGAAAATGTTTCGAAGGCGTGATTTTCACAAAAAAAAAAAAAAGTAAGGATGTGATAAGCAAAAAATTTACAACAGTTCCATTGTGCCGAAAACATTTCTTTCAAAACTCGAATATTTCTCAAGCCAATACCTTAAGATCTCAAGCAATAGCTTAAATAGACAGCTTATGATTTTATGGTACGAGGATTGCCTAAGCTACTAATTGAGAATAATATTGTTCCTAAATATCCCTTAAACCAGTAAGGCATTCTACAGAAGGTTTTCATTAAAACTCAATCATTTTATAAATTTAAATGTTTCCGACTCAAATACGCAAATGTTTCTTATGTGTATCGAATGTTTGCATCAAACAGTTGCAGTTTGAACGTTGACCACCGCAAGACCGTCTGCAGACTGTCTTTCATATTTTGAACTTTGGAGCTAAGCAAAAAAAAAAAATAAAGCGACAAAAGCATTTCGTATTTCTCTGACCAAAATTAACCTGAAACCGATTTATTAAAGTACCTGCTATTTCGATCTTGGCACTGAAAAGAATGTATAGGCTTTTACAGGATTCTTTTCAAATTTTCAAGCCAACGAAAAATGGGAGACTTCATTCATCTAGTTGGCCTAAACTCAAATTTTAAAATTATGTTTATGGTTAGCAGATAAGTAAAAGCTGTTTCTACGCAGAGAAGTTGAGTTTCACTGCTGGAAAAATGTTCAGGATTTTACAAAACAGCTGAATGAATATAAGTATTGTCAGCAAGTATTCAGTTACCCGAACTATTTTTTGATGGGGGACATTTTTTTTTCGAATAGACCTTTATAGTTTTCTGTACCGTTGGCATTTTTCTGGAATTATCCTCAAAAGTTTTTTGACCGTTTACATCCTATTGAAAAATTCTCAAAAGGGAGTTTCTAAAATAACCCAAAAAGGTAAGGGGAAATTAGTGGTGATTATCAAAAATATCCAATAAAAAACATCAAAAAAAAAAAAGCATGCAAAAAAATATCCAAAAGAAAACATCAAAAGAAACATCATCAAAAAAAAAAAATCTAAAAAAAAACATCCAAAAAACATCCAAAAAAACATCAAAAAAAAACAGCCAAAAAAATAGCCACAAAAACATCCAAAAAAAACAGCCAAAAAGCAACATCCAAAAAACACCCATAAAAAAAAAACAGCCAAAAAAAACATCCAAAAAAAAACATCCAAAGGAAAAACATTCAAAAAAACAAAAACATCCAAAAAAAAAATCCAAAAAACAACATCCAAAAAGCAACATCCAAAAAAAACACCCAAAAAAAAAACACCCAAAAAAACAGCCAAAAAAACATCCAAAAAAACATCAAAAAAAAACATCCAAAAAGCAACATCCAAAAAGCAACATCCAAAAAACAACATCCAAAAAACAACATCCAAAAAGCAACATCCAAAAAAAACACCCAAAAAAAAAAACACCCAAAAAAACAGCCAAAAAACATCCAAAAAAAACATCAAAAAAAAAACATCCAAAAAGCAACATCCAAAAAGCAACATCCAAAAAACAACATCCAAAAAACAACATCCAAAAAACACCCATAAAAAAAACAGCCAAAAAAACATTCATTGTATTAAACTGAGTTATATTATTTTGAATCGAAATTTTTATTTGAAAACAAATTTTTTTTTTTTCTCTTTCAAGAATTTAAGAACTGATTTTAACAGACTTTTGGGCATATCAATTTAACTCCAAAAACACTCCATACATGCAACCTTAAATCACTTAAAAAAAAAAAAAAAGTTATAGAGATCTCATTCAAAATTTGTTCCTCTCAATTTCTGGTTTGTAGTGCGTAATTAAAGGCAATATAATATCGGTTTGGAAGACCAATCTATTGAACACTTAGACACTCTTAACACTTTAGAGAACTCATTTTTTCGGTAATAGCCGAATGTTTTTCAAGGAAGATATGTAATAAAAACTCTTTGCTGTCCAATATTCAGAATGTATTAGAGGGATACTACAGCTTTTTACAGATACGTAAAAAATCTTTAAATTGTATACAATATTAGCACCTAATCTTAGAAGTTATAGTAACTTCATGGTGTACGTAGAACCTTGTTCATCTTGCGGTCATTTCTTTTTATCTATCAACTTTTCATTTACTTGATTCATATGTGACACCCAGCTGCAGAACTTTTACGGCACGCAAAAGCGCTCGAAGTAATAAACGCCATATCTCGATGGATATATAAAGAAAATTTCCTAAAGACTATATATTTGGAAATTCTACAAACAATATTCCCTCAAGACATGAAAAACAGTTAAACCAAAAAGCAAAAAATAAAAGGAAAAATACGGGGCATGGAGCAATGAAAACAATATATTCTTTGCCGCATTTAAGACACGCATCAGATGGTTTTTCATTTATTGAAGAAAAAATGATGAATAGTCGCTGTCGTCGTCATCAACAACAACATCGAAGTAGAAAATTTTTTATCAAGGAAAAACATTTTCCAGAGCATAAACATAAGAGAGCAAAAAAGAAAAAAAAAAATAACATAAGACTCGCATGCAACATAAATTTAAAGAGTAGAAAAAGGGTTACAACACGCAGAAAATATAGCGTGCATAAGCTTTACGACTATGACGACGACAACAACAAAAGCAGCAGCATCAGCAACAACAAGAAGTAGAACTCTCTAGGTTGGGGGCACAAAAATGTTGTTATGAATTTTAAGATGTGAATTTTATTAAGTGCTGTCAACAGGAAGTGAAAAGAAAACGGGGTGCTGCTGCAAAAAAAAGGTACGACGAGTTCATCGTCGTCGTCGTCATCATCATCAACAACGACATCAACATGATGTGGGGCGCTTTTTAATGATGAAGGGAGGGGTTTTTTTTTTTTTTTTTTTGTTTTTATCATTTGGACACGTGTGTTAAAGTGTGCAGCACACGCCTTTTTGTGGGATTTTAAAGCAGCCTTACGTAGTACACACAACACAGCAAAAGGGGTTGAGAATTAAACCACCGAAGGTTAAGAGCGTGCATTAAATGATTTTGCAAAGTAGAAAATATTCGTGGAGTGTGTGGTGAGTGCTGGCTGAGCGCTGAGCTAAGGCATCATAGAATATGGGTCGAGTGGTGTACAAATGTCAAGTGGCGACAGAACAACGATGACGACGAATCGTCGTCGCTGTCGACAACGAAACGCATGACAAATTTTTGTATTTTAATTGAATATCGATTAATTTTACACAGTAGGGGGGCGAAAAAAAAAATCGAGGAATTTCTTAAGGAATGTGCGCTTTGGTATCGTAGTGATTAAAAGAAATGGAATTTCGACGTAAGAAAAAACTTTGCTAATTTTTAAGTAGATTAGAAATCTATACACATGTATGTAAGCATAAGAAGTTGGAATTTAATTTGCCTTCTGTTATACTCGTATGTACGAGTTATGTCACTGATATTCGCTACTATTCAGTCCATGTGTTTGTTTTATTATATTTTGCTCTATTATTTTTGGTTGCACTTTTTTTTTTATACCCTACACCCAGGGTATATTCAGTTTGTCCTTCCGTTTGTAACGCAGAGGAGGCGTGGCAGATATAGAAAAGTATATATATTCTTGATCAGCGTCACCTCCTGAGTCGATATAGTCATGTCCGTCTGTCTGGGTGGCTGGCTGTGTGTGGAAATACATTTTTTGAGAAAACTAAGCAAGATAATTCAATGAAATTTGGTGCACAGTCTTCGTCGTCAAAGTTAGCTCGGGAGATTGAAAATCGGTCAACGGACACGCCTACCGCCCATACACAAAATATATTCAAAATTCAATTTTTTGAGTATTTTTCACGATAATACAACCAAAATACACATAAATACTACGAATTGTAAGTGCAAGCTCTGAGCAAAAACTAGGCGAATTCGGACAAGAGGGCGTGGCACCTCTCGTATAAGCAAAAGCTTCAAAACGCTATATTGAAAGCGTATTTTGAGATAATCGAACTAAATTTTTCTCAGACACTAAGAATTATAAATACAAGCTTTAAGCAAAAACTAAATAAAATCGAACAAGAGGGCGTGGCACCATATCACGGGGGTTCAAAACATTTTTTAGCCCTCAAGTTGTAATGAACAACTTTTGAGTTCACTTAAAATTGTAAATAATTTAGCTTCATAAAATTTAGTAAGTTCTTTTGAATCAAAATTAATTTTGTATAATTTTTGCTAAATTTAAAATCCTAATAAAAGAATTCAAACGCAATATGCATAGTTTTGAAAATTTTATAAAAATCTTGGATTTTAAAGTCACACTTTAATTCGCACAGTTTTTCTTATAGAGGACAAATAAATTGTTGCTGAAACAAAGTTTTAATGAATGTTAAAATATTAAAGTCTTCAATTGGATAGCACAGCAAATATAAACGAAAATTAAGGTAATTTTTGTTGTCTTGATCACACGTATCAAACATTTCTAAATTAAAAGTTTTTAACCTCAATATAGCACATACAGCGTGCACTCACTTGGCTCAAAGAGATTTGAAAAGTTTGAAATTCTCATTACGAAAACATTTTTGTATATAGGTTTCCGAGATTCCTCCTTAAAACTCCAGATTTTCCTACCAAATTATCAAATTCAGGTAAAATATTCTTCTTAAAGTTTTCTCGGCTTATGATAATTAATTTGCATAATAAATTATAGACCTTTAGATCCCATTGGCAGCTTCATATTGAATAATTATCATCGACATTCTGCGGTAAAATTTTGTACAATAGTACTATCAAGCAGTTCTCCAGTGCATTGAGATCTAATCTTATAAAATTCCACTTGGAGACGAGAAAACAACGGCGCCATCAAAAACACCAAAGAAGAAAGAACGAAACTAGTTGGTGAAACCGTGTTGAAAGCGTGGGTTGAAGTCCCATAAACGTCGCGTCGAAGTAAATTAAAAATCGCGTTAAAATTGATTAAAATAGAGCATGCTAAAAACTGAATTAAAAGAAACAAGTAAAAATTTCATAAAAAGTGTCGGTTTAGAATTAAAAAAAATTTGGCTAAGAAAATCATTAAAAATATAATATCAGAATTGAAAAATCGTGAAAAAGGAACAATCATATTCTTACCGGTACTTATATACCTATCGGTAAAATTTAGTTACAACGAAAATTTCGTAGAAAGAAAAAATAATTAAAAGAAAAAACAAAAAAAGTCTAAAAAAGGCAATGAAAAGTCTCTATGTACAAACTCGAAAATTTAATAATTTAATTGCGAAATAAAACAAAATTTTTATTAGATTTATAATTGTCGTAAAAAATTGGTGTAAGAAAAAGTGCATAGGAGAAAAAAAATAGTTAAGTGAATAAGTATATAAGGTAATTATTCCGGCATAGAAATTGCATACCCACTTAAATTTGTTAGTATGCATGCTCGTATGTTTATGTGTTAACAAAAAATTACTAAGTACAAAATTTAAAATAGTGCAACCAAAGAAATTCAAATTCAAATAGTTTAAAATTGTAAAATTAAGAATATGCAATTCCTATGTTGAATGGTTTAAGCCATATATACAGTGGTAGTGTTTCGCACGATACCAACATGCTCAATTGGTATCCTGCTCAAGCACAAAATTTTTGAGCAACCCTTAAAATTTTAAAAAATTAGCTCCTCATCAGCTCAAAATCCATGAAGGCCTTCATCGATGGACGACGCGCCGAGTTTGTACAAGTGAGTGATTATACAGTATATTTGAATATATAAAAGAATTTCATATAAATTGGTCAGGAATTAAAAATTTTGATAAAGAAAACAAAAAAAAAAATAGTGCAAAGTGAAGCTTAAGTAAAATTGAGAAATGTTGATAAAGTAAATGCATGCACGCATACTTATAACTTAATGAGAGATGTTGCTAACATAAAGTAATGTTGATAAAAGCTTTGTATAAATAAAAGAGCGTGGGTGCTTGTCATCTCAAAGTTCGGATAATAGCGGATAACTTCTTCTTGAGTGATCAACTAAAATTAGTACATATGCATTAATGGTATATACATTTTTTTTTTTTGTTTGTGCAACATAAGTTGCTAACTCTTCTCTCTAGTTCCTTTATTTCTTTTTCATTTTTTTTTCATTATTTTTTTTTGTTCCATTATTTCCTGATCCATATATTTTGCTTTCTTATTTTTTGGTTTCTTATTTTTTGTTCTCTTATTTTTTGTTCCACTTTTTTCTTGTCACATTATTTCTTGTTCCATTATTTCTTGTTCCGTTATTTCTTGTTGCATTATTTTTTTGTTCCATTCCTGATTCATTTTTTGTTTTATTATTTTTGCTTCTTTACTTTTTGTTGCATTATAATTTGTTCCATTATTTCTTATTCTATTATTTTTTGTTCCATTATTTTTTGTTCCATTATATCATGTTCCATTATTTCCTGATTCATTATTTTTTGTTCCATTATTTTTTCCATTATTTCTAGTTCCATTATTTCTTGTTCCATTATTTCTAGTTCCATTATTTCTTGTCCTTTAATTTTTTGTTCCATTATTTCCTGATTCATTATTTTTTGTTCCATTATTTCTTGTTCTATTGTTTTTTGTTTCATTATTTTTAGTTTCATTAATTATAATTGTTTCATTGTCCTGGCGATTATCAAATCATGAAACTGACCAGAAAAATGAGTCGTTATCCTTCATTGGATTTCTTACCACATGAGCTATGAAAGAATTAATATCACTGGCTCACTTGCAATGAAGAAAGGGTGCTTCCATAACTCAATTAAACCAGAATCTTTCGGTTATTTTGGGAATCTATTTCAACAATTTTGTCAAATGGATTCTGAGAAAAAGCTGTTTGGCAAGACGGCAAAAAAACACTTTTCCCAGACAATATCAACAATAAAGCGAAATTCTTGTCAAAGCAAAATAGGAACAATCTAAGAGTCTTGGTATGAATCTTAAGTATTTATTGTCAACTGGTTAACCACCTTAATAAAATTAGTGTATCCAGAGGTATCAATGCCGACTATGTATCGAAGTTGAAGAAACCTTCGTACATATTTTAACAGATTATTCAGTACTCTGCCACAACAGAAATGCACTGTTTTATCAGGTGCTTATATCCCCAAAAAGTCTAATGTAATTGTGAACTGCGCCAAAATTTCTAAACTCCTACAGAGCCTAAGGACTATTCTATAACTAACAAGATTTAGCTCATTGAAATTTTCGTTTTCATAATATCAACTTTATTCAGGTTCGCCAATGCTTTTATAGTAACCCTTTTTGTTCACCTTTCTTTAAAAGAACAAATGTAAATTTTCGTTTTCTTGATCTTTTTTGTATGCAATACCCCAGCAAAAAGAAAATGCATATGCAAAAATGTCAGTAAGAAATATGATTATGTTACATAATGGCAAGCAAGTTTGTAACTTCTCTGAAGAATATATTATACTCCCATGTACAACACACAATACATAGTGATACTTTCAAAGGATATATGAGACGATGATGTTAAAGCTAGCAAAAAGGATATTAATATTCACGCTTTCTCTTTTGAAAATTCTTATATGATGTAACGCATCATTTTTTATGCATGCAATAAAAGTGTGAAGAATTTTTCCATATGCTCGTGTTATACGAGCACTTTTTTTTCATTTTTACACAAGTTATGGTGTGTTTTACTTTATAAAATAAAAATAAGAAAAAATATGAAGAAAATGTACTCATATCTGCATATATTGCATTCGACAATGCAATTTGTTAGCCACAGGAGTAGTAATACTTTATGGATGGAAAATACTTTTATAGATGATCACATTTTGTGGTGTAAAGGAAGCAACATTTTACATATCTGTAGTTAGAAAAGTTTTAAATTTTATAATGAAATTATTAAATTTGTATCTAAGGGGTAGAACATTTATGCCTTCTTGATTTTAATTAAAAGGGCGAAATATCATTTGAAAATTTTATACGTCAATACGTCTTGAAGGCTTCCAAAGAAATTCAGTAAAGTGTTCTCGTATAATGACGACTTAACCACATACAAATTTTTATAAGAATTTATTCGGGTCGTTGAATAATTCTAACGAATCTCTGCGGCTTTAATAAACAGTGTCACAAACATTTCTTCATTCGAATTCACTGGAAGCCTTGGTGGGTTTTGTAGAAATGAAATTAAAGTAACATTATTGACATTTTAAAGTTTTGAGAAAACTACGCAGATATTCCTCCTACATTTGATACCCAAATTGGTGTCCTAGAATGGGCATATATAATTATGAAATTTGCATATCCTTTAAAACTTTAATGAACATAGGTATGTTTAATAAAGTTGTTGTTGTTGTTGTTTATTTTCTATCATAAGTACAATATTTACATTAATAGTTACAAACTTTGAGATTTAATCCTATGGATTTTACAGCAAATGAGTTCAAATTTAATAATAATGATTAACAATTAAATAAAATTAAAATTTATAGGAAAATGATAGTTAAAAACCTATTATAATATTACAATAACACTAGATAAATGAAATCATGAAGTCAGATTATTCGTTCCACAATAAATAATAGAGGAACAAAAAACCTGCTTATTGTAAACTCCGTATAAGCGCGTAGTTTGAAAACCTGCATTTATTAAAAAATGACATGCTCAAATCATTAATGACATTTGAAATCGTTTTTTCTTGTGCTATCGTATGCAACTCTGATGTTGAAAACCTTAGCGGTAAACCAAAAATTGTTTTTAAATTCTTCTTTTGTATAACTTGAAGTCGTTTTAAATGATTATTTGCACAATTTTTCCAAACGGGACAAGCATACGTCAGAATTGGCCTAATACATAATTTGTAAAGCAGCATTTTGTTTTTAATGCTTAGCTTAGATTTTTTGTTCATAAGCGAATAAAGACTTCTAAACTAGTTGCTTTAATGCAGATGCTTTCTATATGCTGTTTAAATATAAACTTCTCATCAAGAATAACTCCTAAATACTTGACTGAGTTAGAAAATGGTATTAAGTTCCCATGCACTGAAAACGATCTAGTGGGAATTCTCTTAGGAGATTTGTTAAATGGAAATATTATAGCTTGGGTTTTTTCACTATTAACTTTAATTTTCAAAATATTTAGTAGCTTTAATAAAGTAAAAATGTTCTTGACATTAAAAATGTATGATACAAAACAATTATTCTTTATAACGAAATTGTTTGATATGGCGAAAATGACTGATATTAAATGTTCGTTATACCGCAAATTTTAATTATATCATTAATGTTGAATGTAGCAAAAATGTTCTTTATACCAAAAAGAAGAAGTGTTCGATATAGAAAAAATGTTCGTCATAACGAAATTGTTTGATATGGCGAAAATGTTTGTTTCGAAAATCTTCGTTATATTAAAAATTTCATTATATCAAAAATGTTCGATGTAGCAAAAATTTTCGTTATATCAAATATTTTCGTTATATGAAAAATGTTCGATATAACAAAAAATGTTCGTTATAATGAAATATTTTGTAATTTTTTAGAATAACTAAATAACATAGAACTGTTATGTTTTATATATAAATTTAGTCTAATACAATTGATTAAGGATCATGAAACTTTAGTGCGAGAGTTTGTTATTGTAGAAAGTGTACTAAGAAACGTTCTTTATATCGAAATTCGTTGTATATGACACTATATATTTAATATGAAAATATGCATGTATGCATAGATTTTTTATTTCTAATATGCAACAAAAACAAAATGATTTTAGCTGAGGCTAAAGAAATATCGTTGCTACTTTAAAGCACAGAACAAGACACTAAAGCTAAGTATAAGAAAAAAAACTGTGTAGATTCTCAACTTTCAAAACTACACATTTCTGCTATCAACTTTGTATGTTAGTTCAAGCATACATTTACAACCATATCGTGTTTCTTATTATTAAATTTTCACAAAATGAATTGAATTCGTTAAATGTTTTTCTTTATAGTACATACAACACATACGAGAGTATCTTTGTAAGTTCTTTCCCTTGCTACTTGCAGTATTTCATCAAATTTCATTATGAAACTCATATCCTATGTACAGATTCGCTCTTAAGAGTTTTCGAGTGAATGCAAGTAATGCTTGTATAGAAGCAAAAGGAGGAGGAGCACTAGCAGGATAAACAGCAATCCTTAGCAACTACTTTCACATGCGAGCGTATAACTTTTTATTAAATAAAAGAGAAAAAAAAGCCGAAAGAAAAACTAAAGAAATCAATGTAGAGAAGTGTTTTTCTTTTCTCACATTTCTCGCTGATATTTGAAGTTAAAAAAATAAAACTGAAAGCAAGTAGTTGAACAGCTAGAAAATGTGTGTACAAGGAGTGTCCTTTTCGCTTCAATTGCTATTTTGCTCATGTTCTCATCTTTTGGTGAAGTTTTTATTTTTTTCTATATTTTTTTTTCTCTGCGTTTTTGATGCGTTTTTTATGAGTTTCGTTTTTGTTTTTCTCTGGAATATTTTTTTATTTGTCTTGCATTCGTCAAGGATCTTTTTGTTGAGTTTTGTGTTAAACTTTTTCACTTTTGCGAGTATTATTGCTAATGTTTAGAGTGCTTATCCAAGCTTTTTATTGCTACTTACAACAAGTCGTTCAGAAGTGAAGAAAAGAGTGTTGATTTCTTTCAAGTTAGCGGATAGGGGGGGCAAGGGGGAGCGCTATGAGCTGTAGGTTAAGACTATTATCAACATCAAAACAATGAGACTTGGACATCATTGCTAAACTGTGAAATGAAAAAACTTTGACTAAGGATTTGAGTTTGATAGAATAATATTTTGCACATTAAAAATAGTTCCAACTTCTTATCGCACAAAATATTTTTTGGTATGTGATATTTTTTCTCGCATGTATTATTATTATCGAATGTGATATTTTTCTCGCAAGAGATATTTTCTCGCATGAGATATTTTCTCGCATGAGATATTTTCTCCCAAGACATTTCGTAGCCAAATTTATTTGCCTTTCTCACTCAAAAAAAAAGTAAACTTTCACGCTTTCACTTAAGCGATAAACTAAGAATTGCATATTTTTTCAAATTTCAAATAGCCTTCGCAGCTTTAAAGTTCTACATTCTTTGTAAAAACTTATTAGACAACAAGATTTGCAGCAAACCATGTCCGTGCTTTATATTTTCAACACCATATTTTCTCGCTTAGACGATAATCGAAGTTCTATACAATATACAATCTCATACTTAAATTACAAATATGTAAATAGCTCACAAATTAAATAATAAATAAATGAGTTGCACTAAAAAAATATTAACATATTTTCATATAGGCGACTAAGAGATTTTCGTCTAAACGAAATTTAATAAGTAGGTAAAGCGATAAATAAAATTTTTAACAAGAAGAAAGCAGTGCTACAATACTTAGTTGAACATTAACTTATCTTAAACTCTAACGACAATTTTGTAGCAGAATTTATGAAATTTCTCGTTTAAGACTGTTTCCATTTCAATTCAACCGGTGAGTGTGCACTTAGGTTTGCAAATCAACTTCAAACTAGCAAAATATTTTTCTACAATCAAAATAAGGGAACATGTATTTTTTTTTTTTGGTTTGGACCAAAATTGGGGATTTTATGGCGTTTTGTAGGAATTTTGCCGAAAATTTAATTTTGAAAAATTCATGAAGTGTAATCGGTTTTTTCAACCGCATTTCTTTATTTCTCAACTGATTTACATGAATCAAAATTTATTTGGTGCATAATGAAATTCTTTTAAGTAATGATTAAAAAAAAAATTTCTTTAACCCTTACTTTCCTTAAAATTGATGTTTATATTTTAAATAACAATGCTAATTTTCTCAAAAACACCATCTTTTTTTTTCTCGAAAATTTGCACAGTGATAGTAAAGCACGTCCTCTTTATTCCAGTAATGGCGGTTTTCTTGCTTTTTTCGTTATAAGTGTAAAATTTGCAAATTTTTAACGTTAATATTGAGTTCTTCTATACAAAATGAATAAAAAAAATTACACAGTTCCATTTTCACTTTCCTAGACGGTTTTGCGATACTGATTCCGAAAATGGCACTTACATTCTTCTACCATTTTTGGTTTTCAAGATATCTTGAAAAACTTGAATAAAACCCATAAATTTGAAAAAAACCGAATTCTTAATTTTTGAGACACAAAATTCATTTATAGTAAGTTAGATGGAACTTAAATATACTCACGGTATAGAAAACCAAGCATTGTTTTGTTTTTTGCGATTTGACCGTACCTTTGCTTTTGTTTTTCTTAGAAAGTTATCGGGATTTTTATTAGTTTTTTTTTCGATTACTTTCGTGTAATTGTGTTGTGCTGTTCTGGCTATGTAACAAGAAGTTAACCCTCTGCTTCCCTCACTCTTCCAAACATGGCATTTTTGAATAATTTTGCATTTCTTTGCATTTTTCCACTGTTCAATTTTGTTTATTCTAAAGGAATAAAGTTCATCAACAGCAAAATTTTTAATTGAATAGCTGGTGTCAGTTTTAGCACTTGAGTTAGAAACTCACAAGCAGTCTGGATAGCAGCCGTGTGGTCATTTCACAGACTATGATGTGTCGCGAAATTACATGAAGCAATCGAAAAAGAAACTAATAAAAATCCCGATAACTTTCTAAGAAAAACAAAAGCAAAGGTACGGTCAAATCGCAAAAAACAAAACAATGCTTGGTTTTCTATACCGTGAGTATATTTAAGTTCCATCTAACTTACTATAAATGAATTTTGTGTCTCAAAAATTAAGAATTCGGTTTTTTTCAAATTTATGGGTTTTATTCAAGTTTTTCAAGATATCTTGAAAACCAAAAATGGTAGAAGAATGTAAGTGCCATTTTCGGAATCAGTATCGCAAAACCGTCTAGGAAAGTGAAAATGGAACTGTGTAATTTTTTTTATTCATTTTGTATAGAAGAACTCAATATTAACGTTAAAAATTTGCAAATTTTACACTTATAACGAAAAAAGCAAGAAAACCGCCATTACTGGAATAAAGAGGACGTGCTTTACTATCACTGTGCAAATTTTCGAGAAAAAAAAAGATGGTGTTTTTGAGAAAATTAGCATTGTTATTTAAAATATAAACATCAATTTTAAGGAAAGTAAGGGTTAAAGAAATTTTTTTTTTAATCATTACTTAAAAGAATTTCATTATGCACCAAATAAATTTTGATTCATGTAAATCAGTTGAGAAATAAAGAAATGCGGTTGAAAAAACCGATTACACTTCATGAATTTTTCAAAATTAAATTTTCGGCAAAATTCCTACAAAACGCCATAAAATCCCCAATTTTGGTCCAAACCAAAAAAAAAAAAATACATGTTCCCTTATTTTGATTGTAGAAAAATATTTTGCTAGTTTGAAGTTGATTTGCAAACCTAAGTGCACACTCACCGGTTGAATTGAAATGGAAACAGTCTTAAGCGAGATTCTCGTCAAAACAAAAATTCAGCTAGCAAACGAAATATATAATATTTCAGCGAGAAAATTTGCATATGGTACATGAACAATGAAATTTAATACTGCTTTCGAAACAAAGGCAGCTGGCTTTGAAATTGTTCAAATATTTCAAAGATTTGTCGCTTAAGCGAAATTATCAGCGAAAAATATATAATATTCAGCCAAAAACAACCTTATAGAAAAAAAAAAAAAAAAAAAACAATATGGCAAATGCATTTTTAGATCCTTACAAGGAAAATGCATAAAATTCAATCAACAAAATAAAAAAAAATATCGCTTAAGCGACAAATATTTGAAAAAGCGTAATGGTTTCATTTCATTGCAAGCAATATAAAAAAAAAATCGGTATAAACAAGCTGTTACCAAAACATTTCATATCAACAATTCTCAAGCATTATTCTTAATGTCTCTTTCTACTAGTAACAGAGAAAGGGGAATCTCAAATACAGAGCAATGTGTCATTAACACACAACAGCAGCAAGGACGACAAGAACATAAATGTGGGGAAAAAATCGTTATCGTAACAAAAACCAATTTTGTCGGAATGAGTTCACATGTGACGGCATTGTACACGCACACATGTTAAGAATAAGAGACAACAAATGAAATGACAATTTGGTTTCGAATCAAATATAAGAACTGTTAACGAAATTGTTTAGACAGATAGGTAAAGGAGATTGCCCAAAAGGAAGAAATTTCGAAATACAAAATTATTTCTGAAAAATAACATAAAAAGGCAGCAATTAATAAAAAAACATTAAATTTCAATATAGAGATGTACTCAAAGAAAAAAAAAAAAAACTCTACTGAAAAAAAAAGCTCTATTGAATTCGTTTTTGTATATGAAACAACAATTTCATAGATTACAAAGTGCAAGAATTTTCAATTTGAATTCTAAACACTAAAAACGGAAAAAACGTACATATTTGGAACCATACAAAGCAGCTTTGCACCCACTTTGATGTTTTGTATTATTGTTTTTTTAGTGTTTAGAATTTGTTTACAATTCATCAATGTATTTTGAAAATTTAAAGAATGACAGAGTACGTACGTAATAGGAGGGTGCGGTAAATTCCTGCACATTTATAAAAAAAAAAAAAATCAAATCAAATGTGAGGAAAACGTCAAGTAAAACGTAATGGGGAGAAAATAAAGAAAAACACTTTGTTGCGGATTTGAATTGTAAAAAGAGATGCAGGCAGTCAGTTCTCAAAACATAAAATCCGTCGTATATTACATACATACTACACGAAATTTGTGACGTATGATAAAGCACAAAACAAAACGAGCACAGAAAGAAGAAAAGACGGCATATCACAAGCTCAAATCATGAGACAATTTTGAGATGAAAAAATCAGGTTATTGAACTGATTTTCTGCTCATCATCTCACCCACATTTTTGAAATTGACTTGAATAAAAGCAACTTAAGAAATCGAAAACAAATTGCCACAGGGTGCAGCGCGCAGTAACAGCATTCAATCTACGAAAAGTACAAATGTAAAAAGACAGCAAATTATAAACTGATGCAAAGTGACAGCAATCACACTTTGACTTGAAGTGCATGGTTAAAGGCAGGCAGCAGCAACCAGTCAGTCAGTCAGCTTCAATGCATTCAATAATTTTATGCTTAAATGTGCGGAAAAATGCGTTACAACTCACATGACATTTATTATGAAAAGCATAACACATTAAATGGAATTCACTTTTCAAAGGAAAGGAAGGTGCAAGAGAACTGATGTGTTATTGGAAAGTAAGTATTTTATCGCTTAAGCGAGAACTTTAATAGTCATTATTATTAAGTTTCTAAGCAAAGAATTTCTGATTTTTTTGTTTTATTATAACAGTAAGTAATTTCAGTATTCCATAAAAATTAGTTTAGAAGTAGAGGCTGAATATTAATTACGATGAAAAATTTCACGCCTTAGCGATATTATGGTTATCACAAAATAAAAGGTTAGCTAAATAGAAAGTCTGTCTTCAAACGCTTTCTTCTCGCTTAAGCGAAATTAATATTCTACAAAAAATTTAATTTTAAAAGAAGAAAATGTTTTTTTGGAAATCGAGTTTATGTATAGTATAGAAAAAAAAAAACACGTTATTTTTTTTAGCTTAAACGATAATCGAAATTTCGTACAAAATACGTTTAAAAAAATATAAAGTTATTTCGTCGCAAACATTATCACGCCTATTAAGTTACATATAAGGAAAGATAAATGCTATTTATAAGAACCGTATGAAATCAAAGGCAATATACTACCTACCTTTTGGACCTTTTATCGCTCTTTGGACCTTTAATCGCTTTTTATCGGTGAAGCGATAATTCTTTTTGAACTCCTAGGAGTTGCAGAAGAATACATACATTAGAACCAAAAAGTTGTCTTTATTTCATAACGACTCCAATATTTCACACTTATCGCTTAAGCGACAATTTCTTTTGGAAAACTTTTTAACTATCTGCCTTAAAATACACACGAATAGTATGTTACGTTAAAGAAAAATAAAGTCTATATTTTACTGGTTAAATACAAATTGTCTAAGATAACTTTAATGAAAGAGCCAAAACGATATGCTTCTATAATCGATAACCTTATAATTGTGAATATACAATAAGACTAGAACAGCTTCTACAAACTTATGAACTTTAAGAAACGATAAAGGAATTTTCTTTTAAGAAAGCACATTATAACATTTTTTTTTTTATTTAACTAGAAATCATTGCAGCGGAATCAAAACTAACGCTTTGTGTTTGGGCTATTAAAGTACAAAATGCTTAAGCGATAAATTTTTCATCAAAGACTGGATTTTTCGCTACCAACTCTATTTATATTGCAATTATTAATAGTATAGCTAGCTTGCCATTAATGGAATAAATTAAAACTGTAATTGTTTGTATTTAACTTTTAAATAAAATTTTCATATATTTCGCTTAAGCGATAAAAAGCCTTAAAGCATTAGAAAAAAGAGCATTTTCACCACGAAATCTACTGTATTTGCTTTACATACACTAATATTTATGTACAAACTGCACAAATGCATGATAATTTCTTGTTTTCAATTTAATTTTTTTATTTTTCGCTTGAGCGATATTTCAGCTGCTAACAAACATCATAATGACCAAGATTTTAAACACAAAAATTTCTCTTGTTAGCTCGAGTACATGGCAAGTAGAAAAAGTTCATTGCATTTAATTTGACTGACTGACTGACAAGCTGCTTGGCAGACGGACGTATGGACAGACAGACTATTTAACAATTTGAGAGAGATGCTGACTGAGTGTGCACCGGAAGATATATATAAAGAGATATGTATATTTTTTCTGTGCCACACAAAACAGCAGGCAGCAAGCAAAGTTAGAACAGTGAGTTTGTCATTTCACTGCATTTAACCCAGATTTCATACAGTGTGGCAGCAACGATAGCTGCTAATAGTAATCAGTAGCAATAACAGTACAAATACAACAACATCGTCATCATCTACAGATACAAACAGCAAGCGGTAGCATGCAGTAGCAGTAGTTTCACGTCGTTCATTCTACTTTTCAATTTCTAACTATATATTAAGTACATGCTACTCAACGACGGACAAAGCCTCATTTCCTCATTAAAGAGATACTACGTAGCATAATAACAGTAGCCATAGTAGCTACAATATGTGCATATGTACGAAAAGTAGGCATTTGATTGTATAACTGGACATAGACAACAACGGGTGGTCGTCGTCAGTCCAAAGAATCAATGAATAGACGGACATCCAGATTTGGTGGTGCTGAGTAACGAGTAGCTGCTGAAAAGTAAAAAAATCTGCGCTTTACGAGTTTGTTCTGTTAGTGTGGTGCTTTTTTATTGACATTTATAGACACCAGAATCGAAACACAGGATGCTGCTGACAATGAAGCTACTAATGATTATGATGTGGCATAATAGTTGATAAGGGTGGGGTATTTAGAAAACATAGTAAAAGACCAGTAGCAAACTGATGCTGGTAAGGCTACTTGTGAGCATTTTTAAATTGCTAATATTCAACTCTAGAAATGCGACTCGTAAGTGATAATTTGATGGGAGTAGATGAAGGAGGTCAAAAATTATGCAAATAACTTAGAATAATTTACCTTGAAAATTCTCTCACAGAATATAAATTTTGTCTCATGGGATTGATGACATGTCAACGATTATCAAGGACAAAAACTTTTTAACCTTTTTCTTTTTAATTGGACATACAAGTGACGGGCTGTGTTAACTAGACGTCTTGCTGGAGTTTTAAGGCATATCGTTTCAAGATACGTTATGTCTTGTACCCGCTCTTAATTTATCAAATACTTCAGTTCAGTGCAGCGTGAAAATGTATTGATAGTGCTTGGATATGAAAGAAGAAAAAACAAACACTGCCTAGACCTGTCTTGTTTGATTTGGTTCAGTTCAGTGTGAATACTGTATTTTTTCGATTCGCACGTTTTACACTGACCTGAAGTATTTGTTTGTGTAAACTACGCTGAATAGTTTGTTGGAAACAGATTTGAAATGTTCGCATTTTGAAGTGAAAATTGTGCAAGAAAAATAAATATTAAGCACACTCATACGTCATGTTGTGCAGAATCAATGTTCATAATTCTGAACACAAATTATTTTAAAATCATTAAATTGTATACTGATTATTTAATTGTTTATGGAAAATATGTATAGCTCTAACGAGAAATCATCGGTTTATTAAAAATTTATAAGTGATTTTTAGTGATTTTTTTGACTATGGTTCGTAACAAGTTTATATAAAAAGCAAGCATAAAGCAAGATAAACAATTTTGTAAGTTCAACTAGAAACATGATCTACCTGCCTTAAAAATAAAGGATTGAACTGAATGAAGCCTGTTTCGTTTGAACAACGTTTAGAAAATGTCAAAATAAAGTTCTCAGAAAGCTTTATGCTCAAAATTTATTTAATTCACAATAATCGGTTAGTGACGCTATTAACAATATAACGTATCGTGCACATACGAGTTGTCAGTCATATCTATTAATTTCTCTCAAAAAAGTGGGAAGTAAAAATTGGCTTACTGACTCTTAGCTATAGGCAATAGTATAATGACCTAAAAAAACAACACTAAATAATATCATATTTCAGGTCACGGTTTAAATCAAAAATAACAAAAATAAATTGATTATGATATCATTTCTACTCGTCATGGGGTATTCATCAAAAAAATATTTTATAAATTAAATGCGTAAGCAAAAAATATAAAAAAAAGAAGAAGATATAGAAGTTATGGCAACAGCGAAATAAAAAAAGTTTATGCAAACAATTGGAGAATCTTCTTTCAGAAAGAGTTACTATGGAAAGAAGAAATAGGTAGAATGGAGAAGAAAAAAAGCTTACGAAAAGTTCATTGACACTGGCGATGGAGGTAATGGTATACAAAAAAAAAAATAATTCTTCATAAAAAAAAAAACGCTACAGAAGAATAAAGCAAAATCCAATTTTTAAAGAAGAATAGAAGGTTTATGAATAATAATAATAAAAGCAACAGCAATAAACAACAACCACAACAAAATAATAATAATAAGGCACATTAATAATTTCGTGCGTTTTTTTGTCATTAGACACATTATGGCCCATCCATCCATGCCTGTTGAGAAAAAGTCAAGTCTGTCAGCAGCTGAGCTGAGTAAATTCAAGTGTTCCGCTCGCTGTTCATTATTTGTTTATCGGATTAGTGTAGTATATGAAAAGATGGCGTATCTATAGCTGACATAGAATCAAAAATAAAAATAAATTTGCTATTTTGTCAAAATTGTATTTTATGTACAAACAATACCCCTAATAATAATATTCATGTTATTTTATTAATGTAGCAGCATAAATTAGAAATATTAGTGAGTATTAGTATACAAAAAAGCAAATGCGTCTTGCTATTGACAGAAAGGTGGTGCTGGTAATCGGATATTATTTTACGTTTTTATTATTCTGAATGAATTTGAGTTTGCATACAAATTAATTTATTCTAATGTTAATAAAATGCGTCTTTAAAAGATATATAGATTTAATGCATATGTTGAAGGATAATAAGAATAGAAAAACCATGATAAAGTTTTCCTTGTATGTATGACTTTTAAGAATTTTAGTCTTATATTCCTGAGAAAGATTTTTGATACAATAAAGCAAATTACATGAAATGATTATTTTTCACAAATTTATAAACAACTGCCTCGGCATTTGATAGTTCCAAGTACATAATGGAATATTTTGGTTTCATCTTTAAACAGCTGTACCTTTGCGAAAAACAAACCTATTTTGCCATTTTAATTTCATATTTTAGACGAAGCTTTCTAGTTCATAAAAGTGTAGCTTTGTGTTTATTGTCACTACTAATGTGACTGCGAGAAGTTTTTGAATAGTTACACATTGTGGAGGAGAAATTATCTTTTTAATGTCAATATTTATTTTTAAAATTTTTTTTTTTATAGTTTTAGAAACTATCTAAGCTATAACTCTTTAAGCAACAAGATAGAAATAGCAGATTTTTTACTATAAGAAATTCGATTTCATTACGAGTCCGAGAAAAAAGTGAAAAAAAGAAAGACCGCTATAAGCATCGCGCACAAATAAGTGCAAAAAAAAAAAAATAAGTATAAAACAAAATAAGTTCAAAAAAATAAGTGTAAAAAAATAAGTGTAAAAAAATAAGTGTAAAAAAATAAGTGCAAAAATATAAGTGTAAAAAAATAAGTGTAAAAAAATAAGTGTAAAAAAATACTTCTTTTAAACTGCACCTGTTTGATGCAAATTCTCAATAAAAAGGAAACATAAAGGGCCCCTCATATAGAATTGACATATCTATCTAAATTTTGCATAGAAACTCCATTAAAAGGTGGAAAAATGGGGGTAGGATGTTCGAAAAAAATGTTGAAGTGGAAAAAGTAATTGGATTTGGTGAACTTTTTTTTCCTCTCCCGGTAATGAGGAAATATTTTGATATTTTTAACAAACCCCTTAAGGGGTCGAAAAAAGGGGATAGTTGTTAAAAAAAAAAAAAAAAAAATTTGGAGGAAAAAATTAATGATGAACCTTTTCACCCTCTCCCGGCATTGAGGAAATTTTTGATATAAATATTAATCAAAATTTTGTATGGGTGCCCCTTTAAGAGGTAAAAAAAACTTAATGCAAACTCTCAAGGAAAAAAGCAACATAAAAGGCCACCGACACAGAATTGATATTTCTATCTGAATTTTGCATGGAAGCCCCCATTAAAGGGTGGAAAAATGGAGGTAGTACGTTCGAAAAAACTGATGGAAAGGAAAAATTAATGAGAGTCGGTGAACATTTGTTTCTTCTCCCAGCAATGATGAATTTGTTTTGATCACTTTATTAAAATTTAGTATAGGAGGCCCCTAAGGGATTGAAACAGAAGGATAATAAAATCTAGAGAAATGTTGGGAAGGAAAAATGAATGGGGGTCGGTCACAAAAAATAGCTATGAATAAAAAACAACGAATAAATGATCAGATTAGATTGTCGACCAAACAGGGATCGGTCTCCTAAATCGCAAAAATCGCGTCTACATTTCTAAATGGAAAACTTAAAGAGCCTATATGGTCTCGCAATTAATTTTTCTCATTATTAGCCATGCTAAATGAAATAAATATTAGTTTCTGTAAAAATCAACAAATACTTATATCAATCAAGTATAAAAAAGTATTGGTTTACTTTGAATGTTCTGTTATAAGATCCAATGTAAGCATAAGCTACACCCTGTCATCTTCAATCATATCAGCTAAATTGAGAACAATACACAAAAATTAATCAAATATGGGAAAAAAATAATTAAGCAAAAGTCAAAAAACCATCTTCAGATCAAAAGATCAAGTGCAAAATGTTTAACCTGATTAAAAGAAATTAAACTAAGAAAAAAAAAAGCGCGGCAGTCCCTTTTAATGAAATGCTTTTACATGTGAGCACAGCACTCCCCATCATCATCACCATAATCAACAGCAACATCAACAATATCGTTGTCGTCGTTGTCGCCGTACAACAATAAAACTAACTCATCAATCAATTATGACTAAGGTATTAAAAGAAAAAGTTCACTGCAGATAAACCGACAGACAGCAATAAAGCAACAAAACAAAAAAAACAAAAAAAAATCATTGAAAATTCCCACATAAAAAATGTTGCCGACACCAATACAACCGATACCTAGTGATGTTGTGATGATAATGACGCTAAAGCAACATTTTGACTTACAATGTAAAACACACACCGCTATGTAGCATGACATGACATTCAGTGGAAGAAAAATGTTGCACGACATAAAAATTATGTAGTGTGAGCCGTGAATGAAATGCAAACGAGTTTTGTGAGTGTGTGCTACTTTGGGGGAAAAAAAAAGTGACAGCAACAACAATCAACAAACAAGTTCAAAACTAACTGTAAAGTCAATTAAAATGGGGCGAAAGAAATAAATACAAACAAAGTTACTGCAAGTTTACAATTTACAGTTAAAAAAGTTTGACAGTGGTAGTGTAGTAAAAATTGCATTAAAATGAAATAAATTGTGCTTGTGTTAATACTTCTGGATATGTATTAGATTGAGGAATTGCTTAAAAACTTGCTTCATGTGAAGCAACCTTAATCTGTTGAATTGACTAGATCCATTTACATAATTTTCAAAATATCTGGTCGATGGTAAGTGGCATTAGCAATAAAAAAGTAATGGCTGCTGAAATTCTTGATTACAAGGTAATGAAAATGGTAATGTAGTAAAGTTAAAAGTAATTTATTTAAAAGTTTGATTTTAAGAAAATTTATTGCGCTTCGAGCAAATCACATGTAGAGTTTAAAGTAAAGAGAATTCATTTAGCTATTAGCTTCAGAGACATAGTTTCAAAAGCTGATTTCGAGGCACCACTCGCATTATGAAACATTTTTGATAAAAATCATACAAATTAAAAAAAATTGTTGGTTTTAGTGTTACTGTTTAGACATTTGTATACTTGCGTAAAAGTTTGATAGTTTCACTGATGATGATGAACTTACCTGAAAAGAAAAAATTATAAGAAAAATATTATTAAAAATACAATTTTATTCTATTTATAAATAATAAAAAAAAAAAAATTTATTTATTTTTAATGCAGAAAAATTTTATATAGACGCCAAAAGCATCCATATAATTTACAATAAATAAAAAAAAAACCTCATCGTGACCATTTGAAAATCACCGAGTGGAAGATTTGAACCCAGGCCTCTCCACGCAGCACAAGTCACTAGTGCCAAAAGCTATTCGGTTAATGACGAATCAAATACGTGATAAACGATTTATAACGAAAAAAAAAAATAAAAATTGAAAAAGTCCACTGAAAATTGCTTCAAACGTATATGAACGATATTTTCATGATGATTTTAGCTACGTCTAAAAAATTGCAGGAAATGTTATACAAAAAAGTTCAAACTACAGGATCCAAAAGTCGAGAAAACTACTACGTAGGTTGCCTTTTATGTTTCGGGATTGGGCAACACTAATGTCAATAGCTAAAATCTGGCAACACCATAATAAAGTTTGACATTTTTCAGCATAAACGTACTCACAACGTTTTGACGTACGACAATCATTTGTGTTGTTTACAGTGATTCCAAGAATCGGGAAAATCGTGGCAAGAGATCAAAGTCATCGCAAGGGATCGTGACAAATGGAGAGATTTCATATTGGCCCTATGCTCCTCCTAGGAGTTAAAGGAGAATACAATACAAACACACAGTGACTTGAAAAAATTAATTTGGCAAAAAAATGGAATTAACTCGTGAACATTTTCGTGCGATAATTTTTCACAACTTTCGACGTGGATTAACTCAACAACAGTGCATCGATGAACTTAATTCAATTTTTGGCGATGAAGCTCCATCAAGGACCAGTGTTTATCGATGGTATGGTGAATTCAACCGAGGTCGTAGTTCACTCCAAGACGAATTTCGTGAAGGTCGTCCAAAATCAGTTGTTGTTCCGGAAACCATTGACGCTGTGCGCCAACTGATATTGCAAGATCGTCATGTGACCTATCATGAGATTGAGACAACCTTAGGCATTAGTGGGACCAGCATACATTCAATATTGCATGAACACCTGGCCGTAAAAAAGGTTTGTTCTCGTTGGAAACCTCATAATTTCGCCATATTTTAAATTATCAATGGAAAAATTGATTTTCTTAACTCACTGTAAACAAAACAAATAGCACTTGTACATCAAAACGTTGTGAGTACGTTTATACTAAAAAATGTCAAACTTTATTATGGTGTTGCCAGATTTTAGCTATTGACATTAGTGTTGCCCAATCCCGAATCTTTGGTTTAATAGTTATGAACAGAATTCAGAATTTTAGATATAGAATTTTCTTTATTGATTTTATGCACATAACTTCAATGCGAATTGTTGAAATTATTTTCATGTCATAGAAAAATGTTCCTAAATTCCTCTCAAACTAATGCTACATGGGTTACATTTTCATTGATATACAATGACGAATGAAATAATGAGTAATTTTAATGGGGGGGTAACATTGCAACAACAACATTTCTATAATTTTCCCTTAACTATAGAGCGCAGCAAATTTAATTCACTTGCATCCTCTGCTAATAATTTCCTGCATTTATTCATCATGGTAACTCTGCATGGAGCCAGCCAGCCAGGTCGTCATTTCAAATGTGCATTAAATTAAATTGCATATGTTCGCGAAAGCGCGCGCTCAGCTCTTGCTCCATGACAAATAGAAAGCCATAATTTTTCTGATTTTCAATTCGTTTTCTTTAAAGAAAAATAAATCATAAAATTGTAATTTCTTGCAATTTCTTCCTTTGTATTGCAAAACTTTACGCAAGAATTGCGTACATTTATTTACTACCTTTTTCCACAATGCACAAGCATACATTTGTATGTACGGTTAGTTTAATATCATACCAAGTAGTAGCAGATTAACTATACTTTGCGAACGCATCATTATAATGTACTGATGATGAATTGATTGCATAAATAATTAGCTGTTGCTACTCTACGTTTACCGCTACTGCAGCAACCACCACCAGAGTTGAATGTGCGCCACCGCGCGCTAAAAACAAACCTCAAATTGCGGTTAATTAGTCGCAAGTCGTAATTTTATTTAAATTTTAGTGGGGATTGAATTACCACACAGCTGCAGCTACATTTTGTGGAATTGCTAGTGAATGTTGGGCGTGGCAAGTAACCGCTTACCTTTCTATATGATTTTCTTAAGCCGATTGAAGGCAACACACATACAGATAATTTTGCTAAATAGTTTGAAATCGTTTTGTTTAAGCTGCTTGGGAAACCTACCTACCTATGGACCTACCACTGTGAAGTTAATTATTAAAAAAAGGGGAGAGAAAAAAATTGGTTCAAAAGTAGCGCTATTTTGGTTATGAGAAGAATTTAATTGGGCATTTCTGCGCATTTTCAAAGGTATACAAACGTTTAAGGTTGGTGCAAAAAAGTTAATTAATTTAATTTTACACATTTCAAAAAAAAAAAAATGACACAGAAACATAGTGAAGGCAGGTAATGATAAAATTAACCGAAAAAAACAACCTATTACTACCGAATGAATACAATATGGAGAAATAGAGTAAAAACTTTTACCATGCAATTATTTTTTATAAGATGCAGTTTTATAGAAGTCAAAAAATTTCATTAATCTGTCAGATCAAAAAAATTTCTGTCAAAAATTGAGGTTTTAAACACGGTATGGCCAGCCAGCCATTAGAAAAAATTACAATTGGTTGAAACTTGGGAATGCAAATGACAGCTTCTTCTGGTATAACGATTGCATTTGATCATACGCCAGACAGCAGCTTTCAGTCCCTTTATTCATCCCCTTCTAATCGAACAGTCTAAGTAGTTCCCGAATAGTTTACATCTTCTCCATACTCAGTTGGAAGTAAAACATTTCTCTGATTGCTGAACAATTAACTGTGGTGTGGGTACGCAAGTTTGTCCAAAGATCAAAAAAAGTATTCATTCTTTCAAGTGGTGGATTTTGCCATTTTCGAATCGTGTACACAGAAGGAATAAACTGGTTCTAAAATAAAGTGGGAACGTTTTTGATTTCAAAACATGATTGTTTTTAAATCGAATGTAAAATGTTTTTGAATTTACAGAAAATTTCACAAATATAACAACTATTTATTTGATTTAAAAGAATTCGTTCTACAGTTCAAAAGTTTATGTTTGAAATTGAGGTCTGATTGATAACTCATTCACTCATGTATTCATAAATCCCTCTCTCTTATTCTCTCCATGCTGTGGTGTCAACTTTTGCCTAAAGAAATATTTTACATGCATTACTATTGAAAAAGGGCTTGGAAACACAAAAAAAAAAAAACTTTTGAATTAAAATCAGAAGTTTTTAATTTGAAAAGAATTTTTTTTTTTTTTTTTTTTTCTTTAATTTAAAAAAGCAGATGCTTTTGAAAGAATCAAAAGTTTTGGATTTTAAAGTAGTTGTTTTGAATTAACGTACTTAAGCACTTGTTTTTGGTGTAAAAACACATTTGGGTTTGATTTAAAAGCAATTGTTTTTGATATGAAACTAATCGCTTTTCGGGCTTTTGATTTTACAACTCTTGTTTATGATTCAAATGTAAATCTATTTGGCGCCTTTTTGTGTCGGAAAGTTTTTGATTCAAACGCATTTTCATTTGTTTTTAGAACTTTTTTTTTTGTAGGCGTAAAAGAGAATGCAGTACTGGAACGTAAGCACTATTCTAGTTGAGAATAGTCTTATTCTCATTTTGGTTCACCGTCTCTTAACCTTTTAACGACGAAAAGCAAGTTGTTTGCGCCCTCCCCTAATGCTTGGATGAAAGTTGTGTTTGGCCCCAATATGCCGATTTTGTCAAATTTTATTTTGAAACTTTTCAGCACGTTTGGACCTCGTCCTGAAAGGGTTAACAAAAATTGACTCGGAAAGCATATTTTTTCACATTTCCTTAACAAGACGCATACTAGGGAAACCTTGCCATCATACAATGCAAAAACACCGAAGGCTTGCTATCAAAGAAGTATCACACTTTTACTGGGCAAAATTTTGAAGTTTTCGTTCATTCTCTGCTGTCGGGAGTGATGTACAGGTACACGAGAAAGGACGCCATGAAAAAAGTTAATTGCATAAAATAAAAGATAAAAAACCATCATATAGAATCATTGTTTTTTAAACAAATTTAAAAAAAAAGTACGAATGCATGCGGTCACATGCATAAATTAAGAAACATATTTCAAAATGATATACGATAACTTTTACAAATTAATTAAAAATTATTTTGAAATCGAATCTGTCCCGAATGATGGCCAAAGTCAAACTCCGTATTGTTAACTTTTTAAATTATTTTCAAAAAACAAACAAATCTTAAGCTGTAGTTACAAAAAAAAACCTCCACAACTTTTAATATTATTATCATTTTCAACTTCCTTCTCATCGATCATAATTCAATTTGCAAGTGTACATAGAGAAAAAAAAACTTTAATTGAAAAAGTTTTTTTTTCTTTTTGTTCTTCACACACTTTTTCTGGCGCCAACCGAACCAAACTATTGGGTAAATTTTTTTTTTTTTTTTTTTTTGTTTTTATCAATTTCTATATTTAGCAGCAAGAGTTTCGTGACCAAGAATGCGGAAAATAGCAGTCAATGAAATGTGAATAATTTTGTAATTGACCCAAATTTTGGTGTCGCAGATAACAAAAAAAAAAAAAAAGTAGCAGCAGAAAAACAAAAACACAATTGCAATGAGAGTGCATTCATAGATGGTGAGAGTCTGTCTGTGCTGCTTGGTGGCAAAACTTTATTGTTTTTGTTAAAGAAATTTTTTTTTTATATTGAATATATTTGGTTGCATTATCAAATTTGCTGTTACTTCTGATTTATATACTGAAATTGGGCATTTTCAAACTATGTGAAACGCAGGTGACAAATTGGTATTTGTAGTTTTGACTAGTGGTCTTATTTGTTTTGCAAAAACTAACTCGTTGAAGGAGTGTTGTGAGAGATAAAGAAGGAAGTTTGCGATATTTTGAAAGAAATGAAACAAGTGACAACATTACCATGTATTAATTTAAGCGATATTTTGAAAGATTAGTTTTTAGCATAATTGCAAAATAAGTATAAGACTTTATAACAAGTATCACTTGCGTTTCATTTTAAAAATTGCATTTCTTTTTTAACAAAAAGTGTAACTATGCAACCATGACTGAATATAAACTCAGCAATGCAGCAATACGCAAAAAAATCAACAAATTGCTGCAATTATTGCGCAATTTATTTATTGTTAAACAAATAGACACGTACTTTTTTACATGCCTACAATAAAAATGGGGTATTAACTTTCGAAAAAGCAATAAAAATTAAATATTTCGCACTCATTTGAAAAGATGAATGCACCCGCGCACCAGTAGGTGCTCTACTCTGCTCAGTTACAAGTTAACGTGTCGTTAACCAGCCAGGTAGGTACTAGGTGCTTTTTTACACCTCAACACACTGTACAACACATCCCAACCAATGTATTACTCGCAAAGTGGGGGATGATGTGCCGACTCGTCTTCTTCACATCATCACCATCATCGTCATCATCATCAAAGGCACAACACAAGTGCGTCAAATGCAATTAAACACCGCTTCAACTCGCGTATTAAGTGAGCAACGGAGCAGTCAAGCGTATGACGGCGGCGGTATAGCGCACAACAACAACGTTATCGCGTAGTTGCAACAGTACAACCAAAAACAAAAAGCACATGGCTTAAAATGCAACTAAGTACATAACACATAATAAGAGCGTTTTAACTACCAATAGAGGCATTAAAAATAAAATTTAAAAAAAATTAAGGAGAGGCAAAGTTTTTGATTTTTTTTTCTACAACTTTTCATACCAAATTTACTACGTATTTACGTAGTGTTTACACATAAACAAGCACAAGCAGCAGGTGCATGATGTATGTATGTTTGTAGTATGAAAATGAGTATCTAATTGCAATTTGAAGCGCAGATACTTTAGCTCAAACAAATCAGCGCCAACAGGTAGTTTCAAGTTATACAAATGAAGCTACACTGGAAATTTAAATTTGGATATTTCAAAAGAAACTTTGAAAGTTTGCTTTCAATAAAATTTTCATATGAGTCAATAAAAATAAAAGGTTACTATCATGTCCTTTGTCAAAACAATTATATACTTATAAATTTCCTTAAAAAAACAAGAAGAAAGTAGAGCTTACGCGAAATAATAGTTTCTTCATAATATTCAAAGAAAAGCTGAATAGAGTTGATAAATTGGCCGGCAAAAAAAGCCTATGTAAAAAGTGTCGCGGTGAAAAATTTAACAATGAGATTACAATGGAAAGAAATGGAATACTTTGAATATTGGAGCATAAAAACATTAAATTTCAGATCGATGACATGTAAAACAAAAGTGTTCTACTTAGTTATTGTATCATTGTCATAAGTGTCACTTCGTAAAAAACGAAAAAGTGTAGATATTATTTAACTATCAACTGCATATTACTATTTCATTGCCCCAAATTGCTATTTTAATTGCGATCTGCAGTATTATATATAAACTTTTTTCAAAAACACACGAAAATAGCAAAATGTCAGAAAGTGTCACAGTCATAAGTGTCACATCTAGTATATAAAAATTAAAGTTTATCTGTGTGTTCGTTTTTTATTGAATCGAAAACCACTTGATCGATTTCGATGAAATTTCCATGGTATGTTAGTTTAGATCAGAGAAAGGTTATAGGCTGAAAAAAATGGAGGGTCCGACGCCCCTAAAAAATGAAATTCGACATATCTCAGAAACTGTTTAACGCATACGAACATAATTTGGCGTATATGTAAAAGGCACTAAGCCAAATGGCACGCATTAGAAAAATGGGCGGTGATATGCCCTTAAAAAACAAAATTTGATATATCTCTGAAACTGTTTTACGCACAGGAATGAAATTTGGCACATATGTAAGTACAAAGTATATAAATAAATAAAAAATAATAAAATAAGGACAAAGATAAGGCAACGTTCACCGGGTTATAGCTAGATATTTATAATAAAATGACATCATCCTGCAAGAACAACAAGCAGTAATAAACGAATAAGTCATATCTAATGTACTTTTCGATGCATAATATTAATTCGACCGCAGAATTGCTCTGCCACTTCATAATTTTGTGAGTGGGCATTTTAATAGCTAAATAGTATAAAAATCAATTTTTCCGAGCTTTACAAGTACAAAAAATAATCAATTTTTAACATTTTTGTGCGATTTTGATGTCTATCGCTGAAGAATTTTATCCTTTATTCAGTAAGATGTAAATCTCATTTTTGACATTTGGCAGTTAAGTATGATTTTATCAGACCATGTCAAAAATAAAAACTGCTAATAGAAATTAGGGGGGATGTGTGTACCTGGGTCCGAGTGTACCTCGGTCCAAGTGTCGGTTGCCACTCACCAGTTGCACGTGTACGATAATGTTCTTCTATGGAATTTTCCACTCATACCGGTGACTCATATTGGTAGACTTCAGACCGTCAAGCTGTATGCGTGTATAAAAAGTGACGGAAAAAGTGTTTTTGGTGTGTAAAAATTACTTACTGGAGTAAACTAAGAAACGTTTTGTGAGAAACTTACTTGAAATATTTCAGTTTTACAACATCAGGAAGGAAGTTTAGTTATTGTTTTAAGCTTTTAGTGTGTTTTAGATGCATTTTCATTAATAGACGTTATGGTAGTTGACAGTTTTTAAAACATGCTGTCTGTGTGTACCTTGGACCTATGCTTATTGACCATCGAGCCTTTTTCGACGGGCAACTAGGAAGCCATAATTGCCTCTCAGTATAATATTAATATTATTATTAACGTGATTTATTTATTTATTTGCAACCATTTTTGTTTAATTAATTGTTTTTTACTAAATGCACTTTTTTGTGTTATAATTTTTTTTATGATCATTTATTTTTTTTTATTGAAAATAATGTTACTTTTGATTACATAATAAATGGTTCTTTCATAATTTATTACCTAAATACAATGTATTCTTTTTTATTTTTAATAGTCCAAGGTACAATTGCATGGTGTACCTTGGACCGTTTGAGATTGCAACGGAAAAAGTAATATTTCTACTCAATGGTAAGACATAGAAATATCATTGTCACGTCATTTGATGCTGCAAGCATTGTAGAAATATAACTTAATCAAAAAACTAAAGACACTTTTTTGGAAAATCCATTACATTGAAAAAACTGAAAAACGGACCGAGGTACACACATCTCCCCTATAATCAAAAAAAGTAAAAATTTTTGCAATAAACAAAAAATCCTTTCAGTGTACAAAAATTAGATAAATTTTTTCTGTTAAGTCCATTATTGCGCCTTTTTTTTCAACTTTCTGTGTGTAACTTTAAATGAAACGCCTGAGATAGTTTTACTATTTTTTTACAAGTTTTTTTTATAGTTTATAAATTATAATCATTTATAATTTAAGTATGGTCAGTTTTTTCCGCCTTGCCAGAGCGCTGTTGCAGTTTTTTCTTTCTTTCTCTCTTTCTTCTGAGCTTTTTCTTTGTCTACGCTTTTTCTGTTGTTAATGTTGTTATTCATACATACATACATGTACATTTGTAGGTTTGTTTTTTTAGGTTAATACACTAAGTTGCATTAGTAATGGATCAACTTTCCCGCTATCTACTTCTAATGCATGAGATGTTTTGTATTTTGTTTTTTTTTTATGAAAATTTACTCATATGGAAAAAATCTAACGAAAATATGTGTGAAAAAGAAAATTCATGAGAAATGCATATTTTACAGGCTTTGCCGTAAGCGTGTATAGAAATATAACCAAAAAAAAAAAGCAGTAAATTAACTGACAAACACTATGATGGTAGAGAGAGCAGCGACACCTTTTTGTAAGCGCAACAAACATCATCTATTCATTATTTATATCTTTGGATTTATTCAAGCACTTCCTCAATCAATATTTCTTGGCTTGGCTTTTTTGTCTTCCCAATGTATTCATCATTAATATTATATTAGTAATACTTGAACTTCATTAGTTGAAAAGTTTTGTCTTAAGGTATGGAGACACTTAAATGATTTTTTAAATTTTTCTGGACTTTGAAATTCATATGCTACGTATTTAAAATAAAGTTTAAAATTTTAACTACACACAAAAAAATATTGAACATAATATTTATGAACGGCATTTATACATCGAAATTCATTTTCAAATAAAAATTTTTAATTAAAATTTTTTGATTTTAAGAACGATTCATTAATCGTAAGTACATCTGTTCATAAATATTTTTCTATGAGGAATATTTTTTATGAACTTGCGTTCTTAAATTTTAAGAATTTTTTTGTACGAATAACAACATTTCATAAATCTACAGATACAAATTTTATGCATGTTTACATAAAATTAAACAAAACGTTCATAAATTTTAAGTAAAAGTGTCATCAATTTGAAATAATATTTTTAGTTCGTATTTCATCTTCTTCTTTTGGTTCTAGACTGGTTTATGCTAAATTTGAAATAAAGAATTGTTAAAAGTTCCTTTCTATGTCGCTCACACCATCATGTGTGTGTATTCTCCCGGAACTTCTAGGCATAGAAGCATGCTATGGTAAGTCTTTATTTTTCCAAGAGGAAAAATAGCGCCTCAAAAAGCATTATTTAGAATGCAGCACTTACTTTCCTTAACACACACTACTCCATTTCAATATTGTATGCCCTATACATTGGAGCTTGAGCGTTCTCCCAATAAAAAAAAAATAATAAAAAAAAACTTTCACCGTCATTGGGATTCGAACCTGGAAACCAAAGCGCAGAGAAATCTTACTAGCTCCTTATCATATACGCTACAGACTCCTCTGACGTTTTTGTGTAAAATTTGTATTTCAAAAGCTTAATCAAATTTTTTTATTTTGAAAAAAAAAAAAAAATATGAATTTCGTTTTTAGATTTTATGAACGAGTTCTTATGTACGTTTTAAAAATAATTCATAAAAAAAATTTACGAATTTTGTTCTTAGATTTTAAGAAAAGTTTTAACGTTTTATGAATGATTCATAAGCGTACGTATACCTTGTTTAACGTATGATTGAAAATACTTATAGTCAATGAATGCTGTTCTTGGCTCAAATTCGATGAATTTTTTCGTTATTAATAATAAATTTTTCATTAATATTATGTCCCTTTTTTTTTGTGTGTACAGGCATAGAAGTGAAATAAGTAAATTGGAAAAAAAATTATAACACTATTTAATGTATTTGTTAACAGCAAAAGCCAATTTGGGAAAAACTAGTTTTTCCTAGGTCAAATTAGTTTTTCATAGGTCAAACGAGTTTTTGATCAAATTAGTTTTTCATAGGTCAAACTAGTTTCACCTATGTAGGTCAAACTAGTTTTTCCTAGGTCAAATTAGTTTTTCCTAGGTCAAACTAGTTTTTTGTACACCAAATTAGTTTTTCCTTAGTCAAGTTTCTTCATAAATCGAACTAGTTTTTTCTAGGTCAAACTAGTTCTTCCTAGGTCAAATTAGTTTTTCAAACTAGTTTTTCCTAGACTAAACTAGTTTTTCCTACACCAAACTAGTTTTTCCTAGGCCAAACTAGTTTTTCCTAACTCAAATTAGTTTACCATTAAAGGCGAATGGTAGACTGAAATTTCCACGATGAAAACATGGTTAAATAATTGAATAAATAGTCTATTTAATCAAATTCGCCGCGAAGAAACTAGTTTGGTCTAAAAATAACCAATTTTTTTTTTTTTTTGCTGATAAATGGCAACTGCATCAAATAGATTAAGAATTGTTTTCGCATAAGTTATTTGACATTTACATAGAAATAGTTCAAATCATTTCTATGCAGTTATGAAAACATTCAACTTTTGCCACAATAGCTTTAAATCATTTTCAAGATATACTCGTTCTTAAGACTTTTTTCATAAAAATAAACATTTTTCTTCAGTTCATAAGAATCTTATGCTTTTATTTTGCATTTTATTTATTCCTCGCTTTTTACTTCCTTCTTGAGTTGGTCTGAGTGCACTTGTGTGCAACATTTAAAATTGTTCATAACTTATGCAGCATTAGTTGCACTTTTTGTTATTTATACACAATTGTATTTGCATTACAGAGGATAAGGTCACCGTTGATTTGTTCAGTAAAATATTTTTTTATTATTATTATTATTGCCGGAAAGGAGCTTATTCAAAATCTTTCTAAAAAATAAAAAAAAAATAAGAAACGTCATCGTCCCCAATAACCTAGAGATTGAAATATGAGCTTTCCAAAAAACGGAATTTTCAAAACTTGATACCATATTTTCAAAAAATGAGGATCTTTAAGATTTAAAAATGAGTATGATTTTCGCCTTCTAGAAAGATATGGAAAATAACAGGAAGAGTTTAAGATCAAATCAAATTTCTTCCTTTTTCCAAATCAAATTATGTAATGTTATCTGAGTTCAAATTAACTCTTTTGCAAATCGAAGCTTAATTAGACCTGCTAAAAGTTCTGTTAAAATGATAATTTTTAGCAAAAAGTTGAACTTAAATTGTAGAGGTTTCATTTTGATTTGTAAAAAGTTCAACTTGATGTGGCAAAAGTTTAATATGCTTAAGAAAAAGATCTATATGATGTGGAAAAAGTTTAACTTGTAGTGGGAAATTTGTATTATAAGCCAAGTTAATGAACTTTTTTAACTTTGCTTTATTTTTGTGAACACAATAATAATTCATTAGCAAAAATGTATGTAACATACATCCATCTATACGTGGAAAGAATAATGAATACTATTAGGAAATTTCAATTTACAACATCGAATATAATGATGGCGAAAAAAAACCGCAGCAATAACAACACAACAACCACAGCAGCAGCAATAGCAATAAGTATGTGATAATATTTAGAGCAAATATTATGTGTGGTCAATACAACAGCAACATATACGATATATAGTTTATGTAAGTAAAATATAACATACAATACATAAGGGTCAAAGTAATTCTATCGAATACAATCAATCAATCAATCAATCATACGCGTAAAGACGCAAAATCAACAATTAAATTAAAATACTACAAGATAGAAAAAATCTAAAAAAATCTAAATCTAATAAATTCACGCACAAATACGATGATGTTATTTATAGGGTGTGTGCTAGAGAGAGGGCGTAACGATTAACATTGACAGAAGCAACAACAATAACATGCGTAAATATGACACCCTGTAATTAATCACTTTTTTTTTTTTTCAAAGGCACTCAAGTCAGCTGGATGAAAAATATGAGCGAAAAAAAAAATTGTTTTAAACGCAAATTTGTAATTCATACGAATACGAACAAAAATTTGTTATTAAGGGGAAAAAATCATTGTTGAATCTTTTTAGTCAGATACGAAGGTTTTGATGTTATATTTATCCTTAAATGGTATAGAATGCTTTTGCATTGACAATGCAATTTTTAAAAATTAAATATTTTAATGGAGTTTAATATGAGTTCTCGAATTATTTGCTTACAAGATTTTTCACTAAGTTCAAAATCGTTCTATTCATGAATCCAGAAACAATTTTCTCTATCGAGTTAGTTGTGAAATGGTCCCAAACATCAAAAATTTTCTGCAAAATTGGATTGACACTTAGGACTACTGTGCGGACCTATATTTTAATAAAATTTTGTTTCAGAAATTAAAAGTTAACTTTCTTAAAGACAGCAACAAGTTTTGAAAAGTATTTAACATCGCATTTTTTATGGCTATAGTTACCCTTAAATAGACAGTATGAAAACATGTTGCTGATATGAGGTGAAATTTTTTCGTGAATGAACTATAAACTTATACTACCGAGAAAATGCTATTTTATGTATCATCAAGAAACGAAAGCATCTGAAAGATACAAAGTTTATATAAGATACAAAAATATCTGCAAGATACAAAAATATCTGCAAGATACAAGAGGCAAAAGTGTACAAAAAAAAAAATATCTGGAAGACACAACATACCTTACAAAAATATCTAAGGCACAAAAGTATCCGAAAGATACAAAAGTATCTACAAGAAACAAAAGTATCTACAAGATACAAATGAATCTACAAGATACAAGATTAAGTACAAAAGTATATATAACATAGGAATAGTTTTAGATACCAAAGTATCTATAAGACACTAAAATATCAATTAGATACAAAAGTATATCTGTAAGATAAAAAAGTATCTGAAAGACACATAAATGTTTGACAGAAACAAAAGTAATCAGACATGTTCTAAAATCCGATTCTCTACGGAAACGTCATTAGAGCAATCTTAAAGTGCTCTGCATTGCATAAAATAAGATGGAAATTTGATATCGGTACCTATCCAATTTACCGAAACGTAATTCTGATTTTATGTTAATCACCGAAATGCGGAACACTTAAAATTGGATTTAATTCCGATTCCGATCTAGATCGGATTTCAAAACAGGGATGATTCTGAAAAATCAGAAGCATATATGATAAAAAAGTATATATGAGGTACAAAAGTATCTATTAGATATAAAAAGTATATATGTATAAGATACAGAAAGATGCAAAAATTATATATAAGTATCAAAACGTAAGAAAACAATAGCAAAACAAGAATAAAAATTGATGGGCGGTTTGCAATGCTTTTTATCTAAGCTTTATTTCACGTTTTTTTTTAATACTTCCCAGCCCTGACAGTCCAATTTCCCGATATACAATTTCATTTAGTTTTTGAATCTCTTCCCAACATAAATTTTTAAGTTTAATGCAATATTTAAATTGTTATAATTATGCATGTATTTCGAATACACTTACAATATGTTCTTTCAATTCTTTGGTGCGTAGTGGTCCCAACCATTGATGTAATCCAATATAACGTTTTTGTACCATTTTTAAAGCCGGTGCACCTTGTGCATAGGGGCCGCCCAAAAGGGCGGCAGTTTCTAAAACTACCATATCTGCTATTTTGTTTTTAAGTCGTGGCTCCTTTTTGTTACGTTAAATTGTTGTTTTAATTTTTTTCTCAGAATAAATATTGTATTTTATTTAAGTAAACTTTACAAGTGGTGATAATAACTTGTATATATTTTTTTATTTTTTATTTCCTTGATATACTTGACAAAAAAAAAACACTTCCGTTTTGAGTAGAGGTTTGGATAAATAAAAACAAAACTTGCGCGCGATATGATTTTTATTTTAAAAGCGTATCACTTTGTTGTTTTGTAAAGAGTTGAAACACTGGTTTGCCGTAGTATAGTAGTAGTAGTAGTGATAGTGATGTTGTTGGTGATATATTATGGAAAAAATATATTTCTTTTTAACTTTGATATGAACAATTTTACTTGTTGAACTATTTTTTTTTATGATATTTTGACAATCATATGCAGTGCATAAGAATTATTTTTAACTGAGTGTGCTGTGTGATTAAATTTGATAAAATTTTTCTAAAGTATAATTTTAGGCGCTTATCACAGTTTCTTTGAAATTATGATAAAATAAATAATAAGTTGTGATTTTATTTAATTAATTTATATTTTCTTTTGTTAAATTTGACACACTTTTGTTATTGTTTTTTGTATTTTTAATTCTATTTTTTTTTTTAAGATTTTAGCTATTTATGCCAGCAAATAATTTTTGTTAATTCCAGTTTATCTGTTAAACTCACTGAAAGTGCTTTGTTTTCTGCAATTTTTTGGTAAAATATTACTTTTTTTATCTGAGAATTTCTTGTTTTTATTGTTGGATGTATATGCACAAATCCTTGGGGATCAACTTAGCCAGTTTTAAGTTAAATTTCTTAAACAACGTCTTTTTGTTTGTTTTTGTCCTTAAACGCGCACGATTTTAATCCAGAAATGTCGTGAAATTGAAAAAATCCCTAGAACACTTTGACGAGCACGTTTTCTGTCAGCGATACTACCCGCTTAAACAACACCGTCGTCGTGCATGCCGTAAAATATGCGTAAGCACACACCTGTTAACAGCCAACAATGTGAGCGGTGTATATTGTGGTATTGGTGTTGGTGTTGGAGCGACAAAGTCAGGATATGCAATTTTAAGAAGATTTTGTATTGTTTTTTTTTTTCAAATCTTAGCTTTAATTTCACTAATGTATTTATTAAATTCACATATTTTTCATCAAATTAAAATAATGATTTGTAGGAGAACAATATTTTGGTGTATATTTTTAGGCACTCTGCAGAATATTTTTTAAATTCTTATTCCAGTAATCTCAAAAATTATATTTTTAAGAATGATTTTCACGAAACCGTTAGTAATTTTTTAAAGAAAAAATAAAGAGGAAACGGAAACGACGACAACGATTTTTTCTAACGAAACTTTTAATTTGCTTTTACACATGTATGTTTATAGATTTTTTTTGAAAACACCTTTAAATCTCAAACTAAACGTATTTATTTTTTGTTTAGAAATTATATAATTTTTTTTTGGAAAAACAATTTTTTTTTTATTTTAATATACGGCAGCGACACGTCTTTACATACGTT